>CM066031.1:1763764936-1764964936 GCA_033557465.1 Ichthyophis bannanicus
CGTGTTCTTCAGTATCTGGGACTTGTAATAAACATTCCAAAATCCCATCTCACCCCTACTCAGTCTCTAGAGTTCATAGGGGCCTTGCTGGATACCACAACTGCAAGGGCCTATCTTCCCCAGGCCTGTTGCCTACGCTTGGTACAGTTAGCCTCACAGATTCAGTTAAAATCCCATTTAACTGCTCGAGAGATGTTACAACTGTTAGGCCACATGGCATCCACTGTGCATGTGGTTCCTTATGCTCGCCTTCACATGAGAGCAGCTCAATGGACTCTGTCCACCCAATGGACCCAGGCATCAGGGTGCCTGTCAGACAAAATAGCAACCTCCAGTCGCCTCTTTTGCTCTCTCCAGTGGTGGAAGTCCACTCAAAATCTGTTGCTGGGGTCCCCCTTTCAACAGGTGTTACCCCAAACAACCCTTACAACAGATGCCTCTCCAAGAGGTTGGGGAGCTCATCTACAAGATCTCTCCACTCAAGGCATCTGGTCTCCACAGGAGACATCTCTACATATCAACCTCTTTGAGCTCAGAGCAATTTTTCTAGCTCTCAGTCTTCCACACCCTGCTCAGCTACAAGACAGTCCTCATCCACACGGACAACCAAGTAGCCATGTTCTACGTGAACAAGCAGGGCGGGACTGGCTCTCTGTCGCTTTGCAACGAAGCTTTGAGATTGTGGGCCTTCGCCAGAGAGCATCAAATTCATCTCATGGCAGTGTATCTTCCAGGGGTTCAAAACTCTTGGGCAGACAGACTCAGTCGAGTTCTGCTTCCACACGAATGGTCCCTCCATGGGGACCAGATAGCCAGGATCTTCCGAATTTGGGGAACCCCGGACATAGACCTGTTTGCAAGTCCGTGGAATGCCAAACTTCCCCGGTTCTGTTCCAGGATTCCGTGTCAGGGAGTTCAGGCCAGGGATGCCTTCCTCCTTCATTGGGGGCAAGACTTCCTCTATGCCTTTCCACCCATTCCCCTAATTCCCAAGACACTGTTCAAACTTCAGAGAGACAAGGGGTCTGTGATCCTCATAGCACCACATTGGCCACGCCAAGTGTGGTACCCTCTACTTCTGCATCTCTCTCAAGCTCCCTCCCTGGACTTGGGATCTGCTCCATACCTCCCCTCCCAGGAGGAGGGAACGTTTTGGCACCCAAATCCCCAGTCTCTTCACCTCAGAGCCTGGTTGCTGAAGGCCTAGACTTTCAAGATTTGCATCTTTCTCAGCAAGTGAAGGATATCATTCATGCTTCCAGAAAGCCTTCCACTAGACGTTCCTATGCTTTTAAATGGAAAAGGTTTACCATTTGGTGTGCAGAGAAGGGTCTTAACCCTCTTGCAATACCTCTGAATTCTTTACTAGAGTATTTGCTGCATTTATTCCATGCAGGCCTTAAAACAAATTCAGTAAGAGTCCATTTGAGTGCTTTTGCAGCATCCCTTAAACCTCTCAATGGACAGCCTATTTCCTCTCATCCTCTTATAGCAAGATTCATGAGAGGCCTTCTTTTAACTAAACCTCCCATTAGACCACCTCCAGTGGCATGGGACTTGAATCTGGTTCTTGGCCAGCTTATGCAGCCACCCTTGGAACCCTTAGCCACTACCTCCTTGAAATTCCTTTCCTGGAAGGTTATTTTTCTCATTGCAGTCACTTCAGCTCGCCGCATCAGTGAGCTGCAAGCCTTGGTGGCTAATCCTCCTTATACAAGGTTCCATCATGCCAAGGTAGTCCTCAGGACCAATCCACACTTTATGCCTAAAGTGGTCTCACCTTTTCATCTGAACCAGGAGGTATATTTACCTGTCTTTTTTCCAGGACCTCATGCATCAAGTGCAGAGAGGAATCTCCATACCCTGGATTGTAAGAGAGCGCTTGCTTTTTACTTACAAAGGACACAGCAACATAGAAAGTCCTCTCAACTCTTTGTTGCTTTCGATCCCTCTCATTTAGGACTTCCAGTCTCTAAGAGAACTCTGTCCAATTGGATTGCTCAGTGTATTTCTTTCGCCTACCAGAGTAAGAACCTTTCTCTAGAGGGCCATGTCACAGCTCATAATGTGAGGGCCATGGCAGCCTCTATGGCTCATCTAAATTCTGTGTCCATCGACCAAATCTGTCGAGCGGCCACCTGGGCCTCGGTTCATACCTTTACAGCCCATTATTGCTTGGACAAGGACTCCTGCCGGGATGCCTTGTTTGGTCAGGCTGTTCTCAAACACCTGTTCCATACCTAATCAACTCCTACCCCCCATCCCTGGTTGGATGCTCGAGATCCATAGGGGGAGGTAGAGCCCTTCTCAGGGACTCACAACTTGGGGATCTCCTTAGCATCTCTAGCTGGGGAGTCCCCATATGTGAAGACTCATTCCTGCTTGTTCCTGGAGATAGCACAGTTACTTACCTGTAACAGGTGATCTCTGGGAACAGCAGGAATAAGTCTTCACAACCCACCTACCTCCCCTAGGAGTTGTATCTCTCTATCTTTCCTTTCCTTTCTCTCTCTCTCTTTGTCTCAGCTTAAAACTCGAACTGGAGAGAGGCAGTTAGGAAAGGCGGGAAGGCAGCGCGCAGGCGCTGTGGGATGCTTCCAAAAGCTTTCCTTTTGGACGCTGGGGAGCGTTCCCGCTCAGGCTCCGTCGGTACCGATGATACCCATATGTGAAGACTTATTCCTGCTGTTCCCAGAGATCACCTGTTACAGGTAAGTAACTGTGCTTTCTATCACAAGGAGGTTCCAACATCTCAACAGGGAATGGGTTTCAATTCTCCGTACTTTCTCATCCCAAAGAAAACCAGGGGATATAGACCCCTCCTGGACCTCAGAAACCTGAACAAGTTCCTCGTCCATGAGAAGTTCAAGATGCGTTCTCTGGGGACCCTCCTATCCTATCTCCAGAGTCAGGACTGGCTCTATTCTCTAGATCTGAAAGAAGCATACACACATATCCTTATTCATCCAGAACACAGGAAATATCTATGTATCTATCAATACAAAGTCCTTCCCTTCAGACTTGCCTCTGCCCCAAGAGTCGTAGCTGTATTTCTAAGATCTCTAGGGATATTTGTCTTCCCTTACTTTGACGACTGGCTCATAAAGGCAGGCACCTCCCAGGAGGTCCACCTGTCTCTCTCCCGTACCATGCAGGAACTGCAACATTTGGTATTTGTGATAAATCTTCCAAAATCCCATTTCGCTCCTACTCAAACATTAGAGTTCATAGGAGCTCTCTTAAACACTCAGCAGTCAAGGGCATTTCTACCCCAGATCCGCTGTTCTCGTCTCATTCAGTTGGCATCTCAAGTATGTTTCAGAGATCACCTGACCTCCCAAGAAATGCTGCAGCTTCTAGGTCATATGGCCTCAACAGTGCACGTAGTTCCAAATGCTTGTCTGCATATGCGCACAGTCCAAATGGGATCTGGCCTTCCAGTGGAGACAGGCCTCAGGCTGTCTCTGGGACAAATCAGAGTCTCTGCCCCCTCTGGCTACATCCCTTCAATGGTGGTGTTCCCCAGAGAATCTCCTTGTCAGGTCACCTTTTCAGATTTCTCCACATCAGTGTACCCTGATGACAGATGCCTCCAAACTGGGGTGGGGGGCCCATCTGGGGAATCTCTCCACTCAAGGCCTCTGGACAGAACAGGAGTCACAACTCCAGAGAAAGCTACTAGAGCTTTGACGTATCTTCAACACCCTCAGGGTGTTTCAGGAGCACCTATGATCCCACGGGATCCTGGTCCAGATGGACAATCAGGTAGCCATGTTCTCTGTGAGCTAGCAGGAAGGAACAGGATCTTGGCCCCTCAGTATTGAGGCTCTCCATCTCTGGTCCTTTCCCATTGCTCATCAGATACACCTCCAAGCGGGGTATCTCCCAGGGGAGCAAAATGTTTTGGCAGACAAATTGAGCCGGATCCTTCTTCCCCACGAACGGACTCTCCATATGGTGACAGCATCCTTCATCTTTCAGATCAGAGATAGACCTGTTTGCCACTCTGCAGTATGCCAAGCTTACTCGCTTCTGCACCAGAACTCCCATGTCGGGCAATCAACAAGTGGATACTTTTCACCTCCACTGGGGTCGAGGGCTCCTGTATGCCTTCTCTTCCATTCTCCTAATTCCCAAGATGCTTGTCAGGCTCCAGGTGGACGTGATGCTCATAGCCCCGCGCTGGCCACGTCAACCGTGGTTTCCTCTCCTGCTACGTCTGTCTCAGACTCAACTCCTAGATCTCTGATCTGCTCCAGATCTCCTCTCCATGCCAGGAGGAGAGGATGCTGCTCCATCCCAATCCGCAGTCTCTCTACCTCACGGCATGGCTGCTGAAAGCATAGCATTGCAAGATCTTAACCTTACTCAGGAGGTAAGGGAGATCCTGTTAGCCTCTAAAAAGTCATCCACCAGACATTCAGATGTTTTCAAGTGGTGTAGATTTTCTCACTGGTGTTCCCAGAAGGGTCTTAATCACTTCTCGGCTCCAGTGGAGGTGCTCCTCCAGTATCTCCTCCACATGTTATCATTCGGTTTCAAGACCAACTTGGTAAGAGTGTACCTAAGTGCAATTGCAGCCTCTCATCATCCCTTGGATAGACAGCCCATTTCCTCACAGTCGCTTGTAGCGTGCTTCATGAGAGGTCTTTTGCTGACCAAACCTCCCATCAGACCACCACAAGTAGTGTGGGATCTCAATGTTATTGTAGGTTAACTTCTCAAGCCGCCTTTTGAACCTTTGCCCACGACCTCGCTAAAGTTTCTAACATGGAAGGTCATCTTCCTTATTGCCCTCACTTCAGCTAGATGCATTAGTGAGCTTCAAGCTTTGGTGGCAGAACCACTTATACACGGTTCCACCATGACAAGGTCGCCCTTAGAAGTCGCCCCCACTTCATGCCAAAGGTGGTGTCTCCTTTTCATTTGAATCGGTCAGTTTACCTTCCTGTCTTTTTTCCTAGACCACATTCATCTAGGGCAGAGGCACCCCTCCATACTCTTGACTGTAAATGTGCCTTAGCATTTTTTCTTCAAAGGACTTGGGAATACCGTAAGGCTTCTCAGTTGTTCATCTCCTTTGACCCTAGTCACCTGGGGTTGCTAGTATCCAAACATACTCTCTCTAAATGGATAGCAGATTGCATCTCTTGCTTATGGTAAAGCAGGACTATAGAAACAGAAACATGACGACAGAAAAAGACCACATGGCCTATCTCGCGAACAAAGTCTGAAAATTGTTTGATGCCCCTCGCTTCTGTTCCTGTTTGTGGGTATTTTCCAAGGTCCTGTTTCTGGTTCTTCATCTGTGAACACAGAACAGAAATATTTGTTAAACAATTCTGCTTTAATCCTCATCAGCTTCTACATATTCCTCCCCTTCACCCTTGAGTCTGACACTACCACTTTTGACCTTCTTCTCACTAACATATCTGAAAAAGTCTTATCCACTCATTTTGTTGCATTGGCTATTTCCTCCTCTTTTTGAATCTTTGCTTTCCTGACTACTTTGCTAGCTTCTCTAAATATAGATGCCCATCTTCCTTTCTCTGTGATCTCTTGTATTTCATGAAGGCCTCCCTCTTTTTCTTCACATTTCAGCTACTTCTTTCGAAAACCATAGTGGTCTCCTTTTCCTTTTACCTTTACTTACCATTTTAGCAAAGGTTGATTGCCCTTAAAATAACCCCTTTCAATTTTGTCCAAATACAGATGCCTGTCTTCCTCTCTCTGTGATCTCTTGTATTTCATGAAGGCTCCCTCTTTTCTTCACTTTTTCAGCTGCTTTTTTCGAAAGCCATAGCAGTCTCCTTTTCCTTTTACCTTTATTTACCATTTTAGCAAAAAGGTTGGTTGCCTTTAAAATATCCCCTTTCCGTTTTGCCCACTGTTTTTCTACATCCCCTCAGCTGTTCCCATCCCACTAACGACTCCCTGAGGTATTGGCCCATCTTGGCAAAGTTAGTTTTCCTAAAGTCTAAGACCCTCGCTTTTGAATGGATTTTAACAGCCCTAGTCCTAATACTGAACTTCACCATCTGGTGATCACTGGATGCAAAATGATCTCTCACTGTAACATCAGAAATACTTTCACCATTGTAAGCACCAAGTCCAGTATGGCCTGTTCACGTGTGGGTTCTGTTACAAGTTGCCTGAATAGTTCTCCCTGTAGAGAATCCAGGATCTCCAGGACAAGCAGGAATGTAGTCTGCACATATGGGTATCGTCGGTACCGACGGAGCCTGCGAGGGAACACTCCCCAGCGTCTAATAGGAAAGCTTTTGGGAGCATCCCCCACAGCGCCTGCGTGCTGCCTTCCCGCCTTTCCCAACTGTCCCTCTCCAGTTCTTCATTTTCCGCGGAGCCGACAGGGAGCACATCCTGTCAGCGCAGAAAAAAATCCCTTCTATTCTTTTTTGTGGTCGCGTCTGCCTTCCCTCGACGCTACACCGGTACCGCCGGTTCTTCTTACCCAAAATTGTAAATGGTCACAAGGGCTTTTAATTTTCCTGTCGCACCCTGTCTGAAATCTACTTTAATGTATCAAACAAAATTATTACTTACCCAACTGGAGATCCGCTGCGAAACCGAGACTAGCTCCCATAAATGTAACCTTTTGCCGCTTCCTACGTTCGGTTACTCTCCTGTTGGTCCTAGGTCCACTTCGCAGAGGCAGTAGGGTTTGTAGCACAACAAGACAACTAAACTAGCGTGGTTTAAAAAGAAGGATTTTTATATAGAAATAGGCCTCTTACATGGGTACAGAACAGAGGTATATAGTGGTTACTGAGCTGCTTCCGTGTATATCAATGACTCTGGGTGTGGGAGAGAGAGAGAAAAAGGGGGGGGGGGAGGTAAAGAGAAGTGTGTGTCAGAGTCTCATAGTAATAAGTGTCCGATGAATAGGAAGAGAGAGTATTTTTGTCCTCCTCTGTATTTATAGTGATGTTCTCCTTCTCCAGCACCTCCCTTTGTCATACTTTGGTCTGTTTGAGGTCTGTTATCACCTGATTAACAAGGAGGGGCTGTTGTCCTGCAGACTAATCTCATCAGGCATGCTAAGCCCATCAAGTCTGGAGACATCCTATCTGACATCACCAGGGTGTCAGAGCTGCCTGCAGGCCAAGGTCTGGGAAAAGCCATGAAACCTATGCTAGGAATAATGTCATGCTGTATGCTGACACCTTTCTTCTGGAGTCTTTCCAGTAATTTTATCCTCAGGTGCCACGCGCCATTTTCGGCACTATGCCCAACTTTTTCCTTCAAAATGGAAAAACCCGCTTCGGGTTTTAAAAAGTGTTCTAAGTGTTGCGGTACCATCTCCGTCACCGACACCCATGAGTGGTGCCTCAAATGTTTAGGTCCTGACCATTCTATTTCTGAGTTTGTTGCCTATGGGATAATGTCGAAAAGGGGCCGGCAAAACCGAGCTGCTAAACTTAGCACCCTTTTTCCCTCCGATGCAGCTTCTGAGGCATCGACGTCTTCCAGGGTTAGTCTTCCTCCCATGGATCTCAGGTAACTAAACATAAATCTAGCTGGTCCTCAAAGGGTAGATCTCCTTCTAGACATCGAGATGCCTCTGGCGTTGCCCTTGAGGGACTTTCACCGGCAAAATTGCCCCGGCGGGAGGCTTCGGCTTCCAAAGCACTAACGGGACTCCAGGATGTTCTCGAGGCTTCAACCTCGGCAGAACTACTGGAGCCATGCTCTGGGGTACCGGCCGCTTCATTCGGTACCGATACCCAAGCATCGGCAACATCGATAGATCAGAGATTCTTGGCTATTGAATGCAGTCTGGCGGCTCTTCTCACAGCCTTGATGCCCCTGAAACCGCTTCAGACAATTCAACTGGTACCGGCACCGACTCTGGTGCCAGCACTGACTGCATCAACATTGGCAGGTATTCTACCGGGACCGAGTCACACGTGTCTATTTGGCATCGACAAGTCGGTACCGGACCACTCTGATGCTGACTTCGATCGGTACTGGTACCATGCCTTGAACGACGACCCGGATCAGAGATACTTCGAATCCTCGGATGAGTCTGAAGACTCTGAAAGCTCTGCAGATACCAGAGTACTTCTTCCTGAGGATTCCTCTTCTCCTCAGCGTAGGATGTCTCCACCAGAGGACATGTCCTTTCAGGATTTTATCCGAGATGTCGCCCGAGGTCTTTCCATCACAGTGGCTTCTGAAAAAGAGCCTAGGGCAAAGGAATTAGAAATCCTGCAATACCCTAAAGCTCCCAAGGAGGCAGCTACCTTACCTATTCATGAGATCTTGCATGATCTCATGTTAAGGATGTGGGAAACGCCTCTAACCACCTCTCCTCACTCTCGAAAACTCGACACCATGTATCGAGTTCCTCCTTGTCCTGGGTTTCAGAAGACTCATTACCACATCATTCCATGGTGGTGGAATCAGCTAAGAGAAGGATAAAGAGTGCAAAAAGGCATGCATCTAATCCTCCAGGACGTGAGTGTAGGACTCTTGACACCTTTGGACGTCAAACCTTCCAGGCTTCCATGCTTTCTGCTAGGATCAGTTACTATATCTTATATATGGGAATGTTCCTTAAGAGAGGTCACAGGAGATTTAGAGCTTATGAGCCCTCTCCTTCCTGATGATAAGAGGCAAGATTACCTCGCCCTTGTCAAACATGCCCAGGATGTTTCCAAGTTTGTGAATCGTGCAGTCTTTGACTGCTTTGAGTGCATAAGCAGGACCTCTACCATTGCCATAGGTGCACGTAGGATTGCCTGGCTCCAGGCATCTGACTTGGAAATTTGGGTACAGGATAATCTAGGGAATATTCCTTGCACACGAGAGAATCTCTTTGGCAAGAATTGGCAGGAAAAAGCTAATGAGGTAGATGCTGACAATATCACTTTGGATAGATTGTCAAAATCTACAGCTGATCCTGCTAGGAAAAAATCCTATAAGAAACCATTCTTCAGTAAGAAGACGTTTTATCCCTCCTATACCCAGCAGGGGCATCATTTAGGTCAGTCTGCCCAAAAGGGACAGCAGCAACAACCTAGAGAAAGAAAGACAAAAGCAGCTAAGTGTCAACCGGCTCAGCAGACTCAGCCTCCACAGGGGCTTTGATTTCTATCTAGAGAACTTTGCGTTCCTGGCCCTGAACAGCCCAGAACCCTCCACCATCCCAGGAAGGTTATGTCATTTTGCTCCCAGATGGGGTCAGATAACAGCAGAAAATTGGACTCTGTCTATTGTAAGAGAGGGGTACAAGCTTCATTTCCTTAGCATGCCCCCTCCTACAATCGTAAGAGAGTTCAATTCTCAGACCTCTCTCAGCGACCAGTTAGGTCAAGAGGTCGCTGTGCTCCTTGCTCAAGGGGCAATAGAAGAGGTACCCATTCCCCAACGGGGTACAGGGTTTTACTCCCCCTGTTTCCTTATTCCAAAGAAAACAGGAGGACACAGACCCATTTTAGACCTCAGAGAATTGAACAAATTCCTGTTCAAACAGAAGTTCAGAATGATTTCTCTAGGAACTCTGCTGCCATATCTTCAGAGTCAGGATTGGCTTTGTTCTCTAGATCTCAAGGATGTGTACACTCATGTTCTCATCCATCCAACTCACCGAAAGTTCCTTCACTTTCTGTTTCAAGGGAAGCGCTACCAATACAGGGTTCTTCCTTTGGCCTGGCCTGTGCTCCAAGGGTGTTCACAAAATGCATGGCTGTGGTGGCAGCATTTCTCTGCACCCTAGGAATATTTGTCTTCCCTTCCTTAGACGACTGGCTAATTCAGGCCCCTTCAGACCCAGAGGCCAGGGTTGCCCTCTCTCGCACAATGCGCATCCTTCAGTATTTGGGACTTGTCATAAACTTCCCAAAATCCAATCTTGCTCCCACTCAGTCCCTAGAGTTCATAGGAGCCCTGTTGGATATCAGACAGACAAGGGCCTACCTTCCACAGCCCCGCTGCCTTCGCATTGTGCAGTTAGTTTCCCAAGCAGTGCTGAAACCTCACCTCACTGCTCGGGGAATGTTACAGTTGCTAGGCCACATGGCATCCACCGTGCATGTGGTTCCTTATGCTCGCCTCCATATGAGGGCAGCCCAGTGGACCTTTTCCACTCAGTGGACTCAGGTGTCAGGTTGCCTGTCAGACAAAATAGCAAACTAAGATCGCTTTATTTTGTCCCTCTAATGGTGGCAGTCACCCAAAAACATTTGGTGGGGTCTCCTTTTAAGCAACCCCTACCCCAGGCCACTCTAACAACAGATGCTTCACAGGTGAGTTGGGGAGCCCACCTGCAAGGCCTCTCTACCCAGGGTACCTGGACTCCACAGGAGGCCTATTTACACATCAATCTCCTAGAACTCAGAGCAATTTTCCTTGCTCTTCGAGTATTCCACACCCAGCTCAGCTACAAGACAGTCCTAGTTCAACCGGACAATCAAGTAGCCATCTTCTACGTGAATAAGCAGGGCAGAATAGGCTCTCTGTCGCTTTACAACAAATCTTTGCTACTATGGGCCCTTGCCAGAGAGCATCAGATTTATCTCCTTGCGATGTATCTTCCAGGCATTCAAAATTCTTCGGCAGACATACTCAGTCGAGTTCTGCTTCCACACGAATGGTCTCTCCGTGCAGACCAGGTGGCCAAAATTTTTCAAATTTGGGGAACCCCGGACATAGACCTCTTTGCAAGTCCTCTCAATGCCAAACTTCCCCGTTTCTGTTTCAGAATTTCACCTCAAGGTTGTCAGGCCAGGGATGCTTTCCTCCTCCATTGGGGTCAGGGCTTCCTGTATGCCTTTCCACCTATTCCCCTAATTCCCAAAACCCTGTTCAAGCTTCAGAGAGACAGAGGTCATATGATCCTCATAGCTCCACGTTGGCCACGGCAAATGTGGTACCCTCTGCTCCTACATCTCTCTCAAGCTCCGCCTCTGGAGTTAGGATCTGCTCCAATCTCCTTTCTCAAGAGGACGAGATGCTGTGACATCCCAATCCCCAGTCTTTGCATCTCAGGGCCTGGTTGCTGAAAGCCTAGAACTTCGCTGTCTTAACCTTTCCCAGCAGGTAAAGGATATCCTTTATGCTTCCAGGAAGCCTTCCACAAGACGCTCTTATGCATTTAAGTGGAAAAGGTTTACCATATGGTGCTCCCAGAAGGGTCTTAACCCTCTTGCGATAACTCTGGAATCATTAGTGGAGTATCTCCTTCATTTATCAAATGCAGGGCTTAAGATCAATTCAGTGAGAGTTCATTTGAGCTTGCAGCTTCTTTCAAGCCTCTAAATGGACAACCTATTTCCTCTCATCCTCTCATAGCGAGATTTATGAGAGGCCTTCTTTTAACTAAGCCCCCCATTAAGCCACCACCGGTGGCAAGGGACTTAAATCTGGTTCTTGGGCAGCTCATGAAACCGCCCTTTGAACCATTAGCCACTACCTCTTTGAAATTCCTTTCCTGTAAGGTCATCTTTCTTATTGCAATCACATCAGCACGTCTCATCAGTGAATTGCAAGCGTTGGTGGCTGATCCTCCTTATACAAAGTTCCATCATGATAAGGTAGTTCTTAGGACTTATCCACACTTTATGCCAAAGGTGGTGTCACCTTTTCATTTAAACCCAAGCGGTTTACCTTCCTGTATTCTTCCCAAGGCCTCACGCCTCAAATACAGAAAGGAATCTTCATACGTTGGACTGCAAAAGGGCTTTGGCCTTTTACTTGCAAAGGACACAGCAACATAGAAAGTCCTCTCAACTCTGTTGCTTTTGATCCTAGTCATTTGGGACTTCCAATCTCCAAAAGAACACTGTCCAGCTGGATTGCACAGTGTATATCTTTTGCCTATGAGAGTAAAAACCTTCCTCTTGAAGGCCATGTCACAGCTGACAATGTGAGAGCCATGGCAGCTTCTATGGCTCATCTTCACTCTGTGTCTATCAACGACATCTGTCGAGCAACTACTTGGGCTTCGGTTCATGCCTTCACAACTCATTACTGCTTAGACAAGGACTCCCACCGGGATGCCTTGTATGGTCAGGCTGTTCTTTAACACCTGTTCCATACTTAATCAACTCCTACCCACCATCCCTGGTAGGATGCCAGAGATCCTTGGGGGGAAGTGGAGCCTTTTCACAGGGGCACACAACTTCTGTGGCCTTCTCCCTGGCATCTGCAGCTAGGGAGTCCCCATATGTGAAGACTACATTCCTGCTTGTTCCTGGAGATAGCATAGTTACTCACCTGTAACAGGTGATCTCCGGGAACAGCAGGAATTTAGTCTTCACAACCCACCCACCTCCCCTAGGAGTTGTATTTCTCTATCTCTCTCTTTCTCTTTTTCCCTCTCTCTTTGTCTCAGCTTTAAACTCAGCTGGAGAGGGACAGTTGGGAAAGGCGGGAAGGCAGCAAGCAGGTGCTGTGGAATGCTCCCAAAAGGTTTCCTGTTGGACACTGGGGAGCGTTCCCACGCTGGCTCCGTCGGTACCGATGATACCCATATGTGAAGACTAAATTCCTGCTTGTCCCGGAGATCACCTGTTACAGGTGAGTAACTAAGCTATCTCCTTACTTCTAGATGATACTGCAGCAAGAATGTGCAGTTAACATCTGGCATATTGAAATCCCCTATCAATAGCACTTCCCCTTTCCTGGCAATGCTGTGTATGTCTTCAATTAACTCTCCGTCCACCTCTTCCTCCTGTGAGGGTGGTCTGTATATCACGCCAATGCAAATAGATTTCTCTTTCCCTCTTTCTTGTTTAACCCATAGTGCCTCCTCTCTCCCTTTTAAGCTCTGTAGTTCCAAAGCTTTAATATTATTTTTTACATATAGTGCCACCACTCCTCCCTTTCTTCCTACCCTGTCCTTTCTGAATAAAGTATAGCCTGGTATAGTTACATCCCAGTCAATGTTTTCTGTGAACCATGTTTCTGTAACTGCCACTAAGTTCAAGTCAACCTCTCCCATTAAAACTTCAACATCTGGGATCTTATTTCCCATGCTATGGGCATTTATACACACTGCTTTCCATATGTTGCTCCTTTTACCCATTTCCATAAAGGTATTTTAACGTTTCGCTTACCTGGGGGCTTTCTTCACCCATCCCCAAGAAATCTAGTTCAAAGCCCTCTTCACTAGATTAGCCAGTCTGCTACTGAAGACACAGACATGTCTTAGACAGATGGACGCCATCTCTGCTCTGCAATCCTTGGAACAGCATCCCATGGTACAGGAAACCAAAACGCTCTTGATGACACCATCCACACAGCCATGCATTCATCTCCAGGATGCGAGCTTCTCTGCCTTGGCCTTTGCCCTCAACAGGGAGGATTGAAGAGAACACCACCTGCGCCCCTATCTGCTTTACCCTCTGTCCCAGAGCCATGAAGTCACTTTTGATATGCTCAGAGGGATACCTGGCTGTATCATTTGTGCCGACATGGATTTAGCAATATTGGGTAATAGTCAGTGGGCTTGATGAGTCTCAGAAATCTCTCCATAACATCTTGGAGTTTGGCACCTGGCAGACAGCATACCTCTCTGGACATCAAGTCTGTCGGCAGATGAACACCTCAGTACCCCTCAGAAGAGAGTCACCCACCACCTCTACTTTTCACTTCCTTGTGTTCACTGATTATGCAACTTTGGGGTGCTCAAGCTCTGGTTCTTCCCTTTCTAGGGATGCTTTCACCTCCTCCACTTCCAGGGCTGCATAATGGTTCTTCACTTCAAGGGCTGGAGAAGTTGAATTGGTGATTCTGCAGGCCCTGGTGACTTGTGTCCAACCTTCAATATTCTGTAGACGCCCATCTTCTCTACTGGAGAGCTTAGATGCTGCATCTCTTCAATGTACTTCTCACTGTCTAGAATGCTCCTCAGCTTCGCCACCTCCTCTTTGCGTTCCTCCACTTGTTTCCTGAGAGCTTCAGCATGCAGGCATCCTGCACATGGAACCGGTCCTTCAGTTGGCATTGGGATCTCTGTCTGGACAGAGGCAGAAGCTGGCAACGGCTTTGGGGATATGATTTTTTTCAGACATTGTTCAGTTGAGGGAGCTTAGGTATCTGTTGAAGCAAAAGAGAGAGAGACCTACCAGCTGCCCTTTCAGAGAAAGAGCCGTTAAATCTCTTTTGTGTTCAAAATGTGCTGTTCCAAGTCCCTGTGTGTAGTTAATGGGTATGTGCCCTATAAAGCAAGGCTACTCACTAGGGGTGGGTGTGAGTTTGGGGGTGGGTAGGGAGGGAACTAGCACCTGATGAGTTGTCAGCAGCTTCAAAGAGCTGAGAAAGATACTAAAGCAGAGTTTTAAACCTGCCCCCTAAAGAAAACATTTCCCATCTTAAACTAAAGCACCAAAAAGAATGTAACTTTGTTTTAAAAATGTACCAAAACAAGAACTCCCAGGCAGAGAGCTAGTAATTTTAAAAAGCCACAAATTCTTACCTTTGCTTGAAAGGTATAGCCCCTGTAAGGAATGCCTCAACAGTGCAAGGCTCTGAAGTCTTTTATACAGGCCTCAGCTGCTCTCAGTTCTTTCACAGGCTAATCAGGCCCACTAATTCCTGATGAGTTGTCAGTAGCTTCAAAGGGCTGAGAAAGATACTAAAGCAGATTTTTAAACCTACCGCACTAAAGAAAATATTTCCCCTTTTAAACTAAAGTACCAAAAATAATTTAACTTTGTTCTAAAAAAAATGTACCAAGACCCTTTTAAGAGCTCTCAGGCAGAGAGCTAGTAATTTAAAAAGCCACAAACTCTTACCTTTGCTTGAAATGTATAGCCTCTGTTAGGAAAGCCTCCTTGAGGCATTCCTATCCCTTGAGGGTCATATCACTGCCCATAATATTCGTGCCATGGCCACCTCAATGGCAAATCAATGCTCATAGCATTGACGAAATCTGAAAAGCAACAACTTGGTCTTCGGTCCATGCCTTTGCTGCTCATTACTGTTTGGACAAGGGCTCCCACTGGGATGCCATGTTTGGTCAAGCTGTTCTCCAGCACCTCTCTCAGACTTAAGGGCAACTCCTACATTCCGTTCCAGAATTTAACGATACTAGACATCCATGGGGAATTCATGATCGCTTGAAGCCTACCTTGAGGCAAACCTACCAGTTCTGAGGTCATTTTTTTCTGGCATCTGGGAGCTAGGGAGTTCCATATGTTAAGACTACATTCCTGCTTGTTCCTGGAGAAAGTGTAGTTACTCACCTGTAACAGGTGATCTCGGGAACCGCAGGAATTTAGTCTTTACAACCCACCCTTTTTCCCTAGCAGTTGTAGGTTTTCTTTTTCCTCTCCTTTTCTCTCAGTTAAAAACTCAGGAGGGAAAGGTGGGAAGGCAGCAACGCAGGCGCAGTGGGATGCTCCCAAAAGCTTTACTGTTGGATGCTGGGGAGCGTTCCTGCGCTGGCTCTGTTGGTACCGACATCACCTAAATGCGAAGACTAAATTCCTGCTGTTCCCAGAGATCACCTCTTACAGGTGAGTAACTGTGCTTTACTTTTCAGCGCCGGTGGCTATCCATATTAGCACTAGCCTCCAGCATTGAATATTGGGCCCAGCATCTCTAGCTGTTCAATGTGATGTACATCAATGCAAATAAAACCACCATAATAAAACATAAAGATGAATACACTTACCTAAAGAAGAGCCCATCAGCCCTCCTTGAAACATAGAAAATTGTTGGTCAGATTAAGACTAAATATGATCTATTAATATAAAAAAACTCTGCATGCCCCTCCTGTCCCTTAGAGAGGCTCTTGGGGAAATCAGATAGCCATGTGAAAGGAGGCAATGTACATTTGTGGATTAGGAACTGGTTGAAAAATAGAAAACAGAGAGTGGAGCAAAATGCCAGTTTTCTCAATGGAGAAAGGTGAATAGTGGAATGCCCCAGGGATCTGTATCAGGTCTGCTGCTTTTTAACATATTTATAAATGACCTGGAAATGGTAATAAGGAGTGAGGCGATCAAATTTGCATTGACACCAAATTATTCAAAGTTGTTAAAACACAAGAGGCTTGTAAAAAAAATTGCAAAAGAACCTTGATAAATTGGGAGATTGGGTGTCCAAATGGCAATGACATTTAATGTGGACAGGTGCAAAGTTATGCACCTAGGGAAGAACAACTCAAACGAGAATTACATGATGCAAGGTTCCACATTATGAATCACCACCCAGGAAAAGGATTTAGGCGTCGTCATGGATAATACATTGAAACCCTCTGCCCAGTGTGCAGTGGTGGCCAAGAAAGCAAATAGAATGCTAGGAATTGTTAAAAAAAGGAATGGAGAATAAAATGAAGGATATTACAATTCCTATGTATTGCTCCATGGTGCGACCACACCTTGAATATTGTGTGCGATACTGGTCACCATATCATAAAAAGGATATAGCAGAATTAGAAAGGCACAGAGAAGAGCAACAAAAATGGTAAAGGGGTGGAAGGATAGCCCTATGAGGAAAGGCTTAAAAGGTTAGGCCTCTTCAACTTGGAAAAGAGATGACTGAGGGGAGACATGAAAGAGGTCTATAAAATAATGAATGGAGTAGGACGGGTAAATGTGGATCGGTTGTTTACTTCTTCAAAACATAGAAAAAGTAGGGGACATGCAATGAAGCTACAGTGTAGCACATTTAAGTTTAATCAGTGAAAATATTTTTTCACTCAGCGCGTAATCGAACACTGGAATTCGTTATCAGAGAATGTAGTAAAAGCTGTTAGTGTAGCTGGATTTAAAAGAGGTTTGAATGAGTTCCTTGAAGAAAAGTCCATAAACCATTATTAAAGAAGACTAGGGAAATCCACAGCTTACCCATTGTACAAGCAGCATGGAATCTGTATACCTTTTGGGAACCTGATAGGTACTTGTGACCTAGATTGGCTACTGTTGGAAACAGGATATTGGGCTTGATGGACCTTGGTCTGACCCAGTATGGGGGCTGTTACTTCTGGAGAGAAATCTGAAATTGTGAGTATATACTTCTGGGAATTTTTCTGAAAGGAATTTTTTTTCTTTTAAAGCTAATTAATCTGTGAACCCACTATTTTTTTGTTAAATCAGTCAGGGCCTAGTAGCAACAGTTTAAGATTCAATTTAAAACACAGAAGAGAACTTTCTGGTTACCTTTCATACCCAGTAGACAGCTGTAGTTTAAATTTCATAGTCACTCAGGGCCTAGCATCAGCAAAGTACTTTTAGTTTCAAATTAAAACACAGAAGAAAGCTTTCTGGTTAAATTTAGAATCCAGCAGAGAGCTTGTAGTTTAAATTTCTTAATAGGTTAGAGCCTAGTAGCAGCAAAGAGCTATAATTTAAATCAAATCAGAATATAGCTTACCTCAGCGGCACAGGACAAGGTACTGTGTAGCAGCCCTTTTTTAATAAGTGTTATATCCCTCCCTCCCTCCCCACACCCACCCTCCCCTGGAATAATCACAGCTTTATAGGTACTTGCACAACTTAAAAGACAGGAGGTGCTCTCAGGTGAAGCTCATTACCCAAATCAGTCATACACTAAGGACCTGAGATTAATTAAGCTTCAGGTGAACAAGGTATATTAAACTTCTTAGGTACAGTTTTAGTGGTATAAATATCCATAGCACCCTTTAGTACATAAAGAACTTAAAGATCTAAACACAAACTTAAAACTAAGATGCAGACAGCAGTCCAGCAGCGGGATGTGGGCTTACCAGTCTTTTGCATTGAGTGTCACATGTATGATTTTCTCCCAGCTGGTGAGAGGTCTTACGTGTGCACTAGGTGCAAGGAGCTCTCTGCTCTCAGGGAACGAGTCCGTTCTCTAGAGGCTAGAGTAGCAGACTTGGAAAACATAAGACTGACAGAGAGGTACATAGACGAGACCTACAGGGATATAGTCCTGAAGTCCCACCTCCAGTCTGGCAGCATCCCTGTTGCCAGGGAGGAGAGAGGTCACGTGACAGGAGAGCATCACCCTGGTCTGGCAGGAAGTGATCCTGTAACTAGGACCTGTCCTCCAGGTGATGTAAACCCCTCTCACACCGAGGAGGTTTCTCCAGGGCCAAGTGCCCATGAGGGAAGGGTTAGGACAGCAGTTATAGTTGGTGATTCGATCATTAGGCATGTAGATAGCTGGGTGGCTGGTGGACGTGAGGATCGCCTGGTAACATGCCTGCCTGGTGCGAAGGTAGCGGACCTCACACGCCACCTAGATAAGGTCTTAGATAGTGCTGGGGAGGAGTCTGCTGTCTTGGTACATGTCGGTACCAATGACATAGGAAAATGTGGTAGGGAGGTTCTGGAAGCTAAATTTAGGCTTTTAGGTAGGAAGTTGAAATCCAGAACTTCCAGGGTAGCGTTCTCCGAAATGCTTCCTGTTCCACGCGCAGGACCCAAAAGGCAGGCAGAGCTCCGGAGTCTCAATGCGTGGATGAGACAATGGTGCAGAGATGAGGGGTTCGGATTTGTTAGGAATTGGGGAACATTCTGTGGAAAGGAGTGGCTCTTCCGAAGGGATGGGCTTCACCTTAACCGGGATGGAACCAGGCTGCTGGCATTAACCTTTAAAAAGGAGATAGAGCAGCTTTTAAACTAGATAATAGGGGAAAGCCGACAGTCGCCCAAGAGCGCATGGTTCGGAAGGATACTACAAAAAGCAGAGAGGTTCCAAAAAAGAGTAAAGTAGCCCAAATGCCCTCGAGTATGGAGCAGACAGAACTTAAAGATCCCAAATTACCCATGTCTACCAATAGCCAAATTAATATGAATAAAATACAGTCTCTAAAATGCTTGTATGCAAATGCTAGAAGTCTACAAAACAAGATGGGAGAGTTAGAATATATAGCACTAAACGAGAGGTTAGATATGATTGGAATATCAGAGACATGGTGGAAGGAGGACAACCAGTGGGACACTGTGATACCTGGGTACAAACTATATCGTAATGATAGAGCTGACCAAATTGGTGGAGGGGTTGCGCTCTATGTTAGAGAGGGCATTGAGTCAGAAAGGATTAAAGTTTTGCAAGAAACAAAATTTGCTGTAGAATCTCTATGGATTGAAATTCCATGTAAAAAGGGGAAGGCGATGGCAGTGGGGGGTGTACTATCGTCCGCCTGGCCAGAATGAACAAATGGATGATGAAATGCTCAAAGAAATCAAGGAAGCTAGCAAAAGTTACAGTGCAGTAATAATAATGGGTGATTTCAATTACCCCGGCATCGACTGGGTCAGTGTCACAACAGGACATGCTAGGGAGATAAAGTTCCTAGATGAAATAAATGACTGCTTCTTCGAGCAGCTGGTTCATGAACCAACCAGAGGGGAAGCAATATTAGACCTAGTCCTTATTGGAACACCAGATGTAGTGCAAGAGATAAAGGTGTTGGGGCCACTTGGCAATAGTGATCATACCATGATCACCTTTGATTTAATTAGTGGAGGAGGGGATAGTAAGGAAATCCACAGTACTACCCTTTAACTTTCGAAAGGGAGACTATGATAAAATGAGGAAAACAGTTAAGAAAAAACTAAAAGGAGCAGTTGCAAAGGTTAAAGACGTACATCAAGCTTGGGTGTTGTTGAAAAATACTATCTTGGAAGCCCAGAGCAGCTGTATTCCACGCTTTAAGAAAAGTGGAAGGAAGTCCAAAAAACTGCCAGCATGGTTTAAAGGTGAGGTCAGAGAGGCTGTTGTTGCCAAAAAAGCATCTTTCAGGAAATGGAAAAAAGAGCCAAACGATGAAACCTGGAAACAGCACAAGCACTGGCAAGGCAGGCAAAGAGAGAATTTGAGAAGAAGCTTGCTGCGGAAGCCAAAACGCGAAATAAAGACCTTTTCAAGTACATTCGTAGCAAAAAACCTGTGAGAGAGTCAGTTGGTCCATTAGATGATAAAAGGGTTAAAGGAGCACTAAGAGGCGACAAGGCGATAGCGGAGAGACTGAATGAATTCTTTGCTTCGGTCTTTACTGAGGAAGATGTAGGGATGTTACCCATGACTGAAGTGGTATTTAAAGGTGTGGAAGAATTGAAGGAAATATCGATACATCGGGAAGATGTCTTACAACTATTAGATAAACTGAAGAGTAGCAAATCACCTGGGCCGGATGGTATACATCCAAGGGTGTTGAAAGAACTGAAATTTGAGATTGCAGACCTGCTATCAGTAATCTGTGAACTATCATTAAAATCATCTCTAATACCTGAGGATTGGAGGATCGCCAATGTAACACCAATTTTTAAAAAGGGTTCGAGGGGTGATCCGGGAAACTACAGACCAGTGAGCCTGACATCAGTACCGGGAAAAATGGTAGAAACCATCATAAAGAATAAAATTACTCAGCATGTAGATAGTCATGACCTAATGGGAGACAGCCAACATGGCTTTAGACAAGGAAGATCTTGTCTTACTAATCTGTTATGTTTTTTTGAAGGAGTGAATAAACAGGTGGACAAAGGTGAGTCGGTTGATATTGTGTATCTGGACTTTCAGAAAGCCTTTGACAAAGTCCCTCATGAGAGACTTTTGGCAAAACTAAAGAGTCATGGGATAGGAGGCAGTGTACTACTGTGGATCAGGAACTGGTTAAAAGATAGAAAGCAGAGGGTAGGGCTAAATGGCCAATTTTCCCAATGGAGAAAGGTGAATAGTGGTGTACCCCAGGGATCTATGCTGGGTCCGCTGCTTTTTGACATATTCATAAATGACCTGGAAAGTGGAATAACAAGTGAGGTTATCAAATTTGCAGATGACACAAAACTATTTAAAGTTGTTAAAACCCAGGAGGATTGTGGAAAATTGCAAGAGGATCTTGATAAATTGGAAGACTGGGCATCAAAATGGCAAATGAAATTTAATGTGGAGAAGTGCAAGGTTATGCACCTAGGGAAGAACAACCCAAACTATGGTTACACGATGCAAGGTTCCACATTAGGAACCACCACCCAGGAAAAAGATTTAGGCGTCATTGTGGCTACCTTGTTAAAACCCTCGGCCCAGTGTGCAGCGGCGGCCAAGAGAGCAAATAGAATGCTAGGTATGATAAGGAAAGGAATGGAAAATAAAACAAAAGATATTATAATGCCTCTATATCGTTCCATGGTGAGACCGCACCTTGAATATTGAGTGCAATTCTGGTCGCCGTATCTTAAAAAGGATATAGCGATTTTAGAAAAGGTTCAGAGAAGAGCCACCAAAATGGTAAAGGGGATGGAAGGCTACTCCTATGAAGAAAGGCTAAAAAGGTTGGGGCTCTTTAGCCTGGAGAAGAGACAGCTGAGGGGAGATATGATAGAAGTCTATAAATTAATGAACGGAGTGGAACGGGTAAACGTAGATCGATTGTTTACCTTATCAGAATATGGAAAGACTAGGGGACATGCAATGAAGCTACAGGGTAAACTATTTAAGACTAATAAAAGAAAATATGTTTTCACTCAACGTGTAATCAAACTCTGGAATTTGTTACCGGAGGATGTAGTAAAGGCTGTTAGTGTAGCTGGGTTTAAAAAAGGTTTGGACAAGTTCCTGGAGGAAAGGTCCATAAACCATTATTAAGAAGGGACCCAGGATATCAATGCTTGAACCAGTACAAGCATTGTGGAACCTGTGTCCCTTGGGGAAACTGCTAGGTACGTATGACCTAGATTGGCCACTGTTGGAAACAGAATGCTGGGCTTGATGGACCTTGGTCTGACCCAGTATGGCATATCTTATGTTCTTATGTTCAGTATGGCATATCTTAAGTTATCCTCTGTGTTTGTCCCATACTTTCTTGAATTCATATGCCACCCTTTTCTCACACCTTCACTGGAAGGCTTTTCCATAAAAACATGTCGACAGAAAAAGATCACATGGCCTATCTAGTTTGCTCTTCCATATCAACTACAACAGTCCCCTTTTTACCTTTAGAGATCCTCTGTTTTTGTCCCATGCTTTTTTGATTTCAGATACTGTTCTCGTGTCCACCACCTCTGCTGGGAGACTATTCCATGCATCTACCACTCTTTCTGTAAAGGAAGTATTTCCTTAGATTACTCCTGAGTCTATCGGCTTCATTTTTCTCCTATGCTCCCTCATTCCAGAACTTTCTTTTTTAATTCTTTGGCGCCCATTATAAAGCATAGCATTTATTTCTTGTTCCTTAGGTCAATATCTAAAGTTACATATGACAAAATTTCCCCCATGTCCCACTATGATTTCATGGGAAATAAGAAATTCTGCAGTGAGGCCCTTGCTGCAGAACCGTAGGTAACTGGGAGCCCTGGCTAGCAATATGCTTGGTTGCATGAACAGAAGTATTAACAGGAAAAAAGACATGATTTTGTCTTTTATAGGTCATTTTTAAGACTTCATTTTTTAATACAATGTTTGATTCTACGTTACCTTCATAGAAACATTTATATTAATTTTATTCATTTAGGGGCCCTTTTACTAAAGTATGGTAAGTGTTTACACTTACCACAATGTGTGTTAGGAACAGAACCCAACGTGTGGTATGTACAGGTGCCATGTGGGAACTGCCAGGGGCATACCCAGCATGTTCCATGTCTTTACTGCATGTAAAAATACCTTACCATGCTTTGTTTATTTGCATTTATCACTGCTGCACTTAATGCCTCTTCTTAAGCTGGTGGTAAGTGTATCGATGCTAATTGAAAAATTGACAGCACATGGTAATTACCATGCACTAACCACAGTGTAGAGTCCATGCCCACTGTCTGCCCAGTTCTCACCCTATCATGCACTAACAGTTAACACAAGATTTTTACCATGCAGGTTGTTTTTAATGCATGGTAACAATTACCACATTAACAGTTACTGTATATTGACTGCTTAGCTCTCTTTAATAAAAGTCCCCCCTTAGCGATATGTTTTATGAATTTGTAATATTTGAATATTATTACTATTATTTATGATGTCTTCATGTATGGCCCATAACAGCCAGTGTTGCCTGGCTTCAATTGTATTTATTTTGGTCCTACCCAATCATAGAGATATCAGTGAAAATATATGCTGTTCCAAGTAGAATAGTTTTCGGCAAAACTGGTGGGGTTACGTCTTAAGTTTAAAGTTTCGAAGTATTTTGGGAGTTCAGTCAGTATCGCTCCAAGAATTCCAGTCACTATTGGTATTGCTATCAAATTTTTTTTCTTCCAAAGTATTTCTACTTCAATTTGTAAATCATGCTATTTATTATTATTATTGTTATTACTATATAATTTTTGTTCTTTGATCACCTCGAGCCTTTATGGTTCAGTGATGAAATGATAAAACAAATAATCCACTTAAGGACATGTTTACTAAGATCTGAGCTGGTATGCGCTCATGTAGGCTGCATTACTAACATGGAGAGTCAGCACTAACTTCAGGGGACGTGTACTAACGCCATCCATTGTGGTGACATTAAGTTACTTGCACTAAGCATGGCATGCATGGTTAGCACGGGCAACTAATGCCATGCTAGTCGTGATGTCCTGGCAGTGCCTATGTTCTTCCCCTGTCATGCCAGTCCTCACCCCGTCACATGCTATCAGGATAACATGGAATTATTGGTGCTAGGGCCCACTCTGCTTTTTAGCATGGCACCCAAAGTCCACTCTAAATCCCCACACTACTGGGTAATGTGGTTTGGTAAACATATCCCTTGGACTTTAGCCATTCAGAAAGATGTTTTGTAAATAATTAGGTTACATTATAATGATGATGTCTTTTTTTTTTTTTTTGCGCTGAAGAGATGCCTGGATTTGTGTTTGTTAATATACCTCATTATTAGAAACGAATTTGTTGTCCCTGTAGTGTATGTACATACTAAATGTAAATGTGGCAGCTCTATTTCCCAGTGTCTCATCATGGGTTCCCTGTACTTATACAGCAGAGCTGGTGAAAAACAATAGTTTTTAAACAGATTTTGCACACTGTAGGGATTGATATGGAAGACTTGACTTGTGATGGGATGAGAAGTGGAGGAACTGGTTTGGTCTTGTGCTTGAGAATTTGTGTACTCATCTGCTCAGAATGTAAAAATCTCAACTGCACAAGCTGGCTAGGCCAATGTGATCTTTACCTGATTGCATTTACTGTGTTACTTCACCTCTAATTTGCATTATTCTCTCTCTCTCTCTGCTCAGGGACATGGAATGTGTGGAATAGGGGAAACTATGCATGTCTCCTTCCCACTTGATGAAGCAGAACTGCTAGGAGGTACTGTTGGCATTCAGCTCTTTTTTTTTTTTTTTTAACTTGAATTACTGTATATTGCCTAACTAACCTGATAACAGGAGCTTAGCTCCCGAAATTTAGTCACACATGGATTGAATTAATTCAGGAAAAAGTCCAGGGGTGGGGCATTTAATGCCTTATTGCATTAAAATTTTAACAAACATTAAAAATTATAATGCGTTAACCGCATTAAGCAGGGGTTCTGAAACGGCTGCAAACTGTACTACCACTGCCTCTCCTCAACCTTCACCCTAGTTCTTTGATTTGCTTTTACAAGCAGTTCTTCATGGTAGTAGTAGTAGCAGCGATGTATAAACGCTGCTTTTTGCTGGACCTAGAGCCTTCTCTCTGCTGTTTCCTGCCCCTGCTGTAAAAAGGAAATTGAAGCACAGGGAGCAGGATGTGGCTGATGAGAGGCCGTGTAAATCGCTGCCGCTGCAAGTGAGAACTGCTTGTAAAGGTAAGTCAAAGGACCACGGAGGGAGGGAAAGGGGAGAGATGCTAGACCCACAGGGGAAGAGGGAGAGGATGAGGGAAAGATGCTGGACCCATGAAGGAAGAGGGGGGGTGAAGGAGGGATGCTAGACCATGGAGGAGATGGGTTGAGAGTGGGGATGGATCCTTTATTGCGATTAATCACACAATTAAAATTTTTAATCAATGCACACCTCTAGTAAAATGGTATAATCTACAACTGGTTTGGCCCTTATTTTTGTCTCTTTGAATTTAAGGCATCTTTCTTGAATTTTTCAAGAACAATCTCTGAGATCTCTGTAGTGTTATTTCCTTTCTTAACCACTTCTCCCATAACAGGGTAGATACTGCAATCTGTCTCTGTTGCTGTGGCCATCTGGGTAAGATGCAGCTACCTCTGAGGTATTAATTAATTTTTAGCTCACATCTTTCTAGTAGTAGTTCAGGATGAGTTATATTAAGGTACAGTAGGTATTTCCCTGTCCTTGGAGTGCTTACAATCTAAGTTTGTACTTGAAGTAATAGAGAATTAAGTAACTTGCCCACAAGGATCATCAGTGGGATTTGAACCTTAGTCTTTCTGGCTCCCAGGCTGCTGCCCTAACCACAAAGTAATATCTGGAAAACACTCTTCTCCAACCAGCTTTGAACACTAATTGTTGAGCATTACTAGTTCTAAACAGGCCAGAGAAACAGAAGCATGAGTCGTGAATCCTCCTGTTTGTAGACAGACATTTCAAATTGGAACCCATTGGCCAGGCTCTGTACTCACTGTCTTTCATGAAGATATTTGCTTGTGTTGCAGAGAAATAATTGTTCATTAAATACTAATATAACAAGGGATTTTCCCTTCATCTGTACAAATATAGGAAACTGTAGGAAAGACATCACTGAGTTAATCTGCAGTTTGCATGTTTTCATTGCATTCTAGATTTTTCCCGTTTGAACATGGGTGCTCATAGAGCTTTGAGAACATTGCAGGAGAAGGTGGACTTACAACATTTTTGTGGATTCATTACCATGCTGAATCCTTCTAGTTCTGGAAACCAACGAAAACTGAGTGATACATCTGATGAAAAAGGTTGGTGGTTGTTGCTCTTTCTGAATAATGGGTAGATGTTTAGGCTTTTAAGCTAACTACATCATTTGAAGTACTATAGATGTCAGAGCCTGTATTATATTTTGTGTCACTTCCTAATGGAGCACAGGTACTTAATAAGTGATCACAAGATGACAGACATATTCCTGCAAAGGCTTCGAAAAGGACTTCCAGAGTGTGCTGAGTAAAACAACTTGAAACTGCAAAAGAAAGTTTCAGTTGACAACTTTTTTAAAATAATTTGTTCATCTACATCCCCATATTGCTTACCAGTAAAAGAAAATTGCAAATTTCTGTTGAATATCTGTGGCTGGCATTGGGTTTTGCACATACCATGTCAGTAGTGAACCTCACTGCTAAGTCCAGAGTATGTGGAGTATGATTTCAAATTTACTAACACTCACCATAGTACTTGCATCGTGCCAAAGGGATCTTCTATCTGTAGTTCATGAGAAGTAACAATATAGGCAACATATCAAGGCTCATAAGCAGCTCTTTTTGATGCAGTGAAATTTGCTTTGTACAGTCTTTTTACAGCTTCTTGTGGAGCTGGGACATTGTCCGTAGACAATCCACAGGCAGCTATACATGAAATGGTGCTGCTTCCTGTGCTGCTCCTATGGTCAGCAACTCATGGAATGTGAAAGGAAGCTCTGGAATTAGGAGGCATAGGATAAAGGTGAAAGAGGAAAGAACACTGTACATGTTAGGCTGCAAGAGAACCTTGGCTTTGGTAGACAAAATCCATTCGTTTGACCCTAGTTTGACATACTGCATCTCTTCCACTTACGCCTGATCAGGTCTGACAGTTGAGGGTCATGTCATGGCTGTGTCGGTGGCCCATTTATTTGTTGTTTAGTAGTAATTATCACCTTTCTATATATAAGTAGCTCAAGGTGAGTTACAATCAGTTACAGTAGATATTTTCCTGTCCTCTGAGGGCTTATAGTTTAAGTCTTGAAGGATTACAGAAAGGGACTACTACTTCTTGAGAGAGATCTGCAATTGTAAGTATTTACTTCTGGGACTTTTTCAAATCTTGGGGAAAAGGAATTCTTTAGATTAAAGCTGATTGATCTGTGTAAATTAGAATCTAGTGTATTTGTTAAATCAGTCAGGGCCTAGTATCAGCAAAGAGCTTTTAGTTAAATTAAAAACTCAACAGGTAGCTTTCAGTTTAAGTTTAAAACCCAGCAGAGGACTTCAGTTTAAATTCAGTACCCAGCAGAGGGCTTTAAGTTTAAATTTAAAACCCAGCAGAGGGCTTTCAGGTTAAATTTAAAACCCAGCAGAGAGCTTTTAGTTTAAATATAATACTCAGTCAGGGCCTAGTATCAGCAAAGAGCTTTTAGTTTACATTAAAAGCTCAGCAGGTACCTTTCATTTTAAATTCAGAATCCAGAAGAGGGCTTTCATTATAATTTAAAAACCCAGCAGAGAGCTTTCAGTTTAAATTTAATACTCAGTCAGGGCCTAGTATCAGCAAAGAGCTTTAATTTAAATCAGAGTATAACTTAGAACATAAGAACATAAGATATGCCATACTGGATCAGACCAAGGTCCATCAAGCCCAGTATCCTGTTTCCAACAGTGGCCAATCTAGGTCATACATACCTAGCAGTATCCCCAAGAGACACAGGTCCCACAATGCTTGTATTGGGTCAAGCATTGATATCCTGGGTCCCTTCTTAATAATGGTTTATGGACCTTTCCTGCAGGAACTTGTCCAAACCTTTTTTAAACCCAGCTACACTAACAGCCTTTACCACATCCTCCGGCAACAAATTCCAGAGTTTGATTACACGTTGAGTGAAAAAATATTTTCTCTTATTTGTCTTAAATAGATCACCTTGTAGCTTCAGTACATGTCCTCTAGTCTTTCTATATTCTGATAACGTAAACAATCTATCTACGTTTACCCATAAGAACATAAGATATGCCATACTGGGTCAGACCAAGGTCCATCAAGCCCAGTATTCTGTTTCCAACAGTGGCCAATCTAGGTCATACGTACCTAGCAGTTTCCCCAAGGGACACAGGTTCCACATGCTTGTATTGCTTCAAGCATTGATATCCTGGGTCCCTTCTTAATAATGGTTTATGGACCTTTCCTCCAGGAACTTGTCCAAACCTTTTTTAAACCCAGCTACACTAACAGCCTTTACTATATCCTCCGGTAACAAATTCCAGAGTTTGATTACACGTTGAGTGAAAAAATATTTTCTTTTATTAGTCTTAAATAGTTTGCCCTGTAGCTTCATTGCATGTCCCCTAGTCTTTCTATATTCTGATAAGGTAAACAATCGATCTACGTTTACCCGTTCCACTCCGTTCATTAATTTATAGACTTCTATCATATCTCCCCTTAGTCGTCTCTTTTCCAGGTTAAAGAGCCCTAACCTTTTTAGCCTTTCTTCATAGGAATATCCTTCCATCCCCTTTACCATTTTGGTGGCTCTTCTCTGAACCTTTTCTAAAATCGCTATATCCTTTTTAAGATACGGCGACCAGAATTGCACACAATATTCAAGGTGCGGTCTCACCATGGAACGATATAAAGGCATTATAATATCTTTTGTTTTATTTTCCATTCCTTTCTTTATCATACCTAGCATTCTATTTTCTCTCTTGGCCGCCGCTGCACACTGGGCCGAGGGTTTTAACATGTTAACCACAATGACGCCTAAATCTTTCTCCTGGGTGGTGGTTCCTAATGTGGAACCTTGCATCGTGTAACCATAGTTTGGGTTGTTCTTCCCTAGGTGCATAACCTTGCACTTGTCCACATTAAATTGCATCTGTCATTTTGATGCCCAGTCTTCCAATTTATCAAGTTCCTCTTGCAATTTTCCACAATCCTCTTGGGTTTTAACAACTTTAAATAGTTTTGTGTCATCTGCAAATTTGACAACCTAACTCGTTATTCCACTTTCCAGGTCATTTATGAATATGTCAAAAAGCAGCGGACCCAGCACAGATCCCTGGGTACACCACTATTCACCTTTCTCCATTGGGAAAATTGACCATTTAGCCCTACCCTCTGCTTTCTATCTTTTAACCAGTTCCTGATCACTGCCTCCTATCCCATGACTCTTTAGTTTTGCCAAAAGTCTCTCATGAGGGACCTTGTCAAAGGCTTTCTGAAAGTCCAGATACACAATATCAACCGACTCACCTTTGTCCACCTGATTATTCACTCCTTCAAAAAAACATAACAGATTAGTAAGACAAGATCTTCCTTGTCTAAAGCCATGTTGGCTGTCTCCCATTAGGTCATGACTATCTACATGCTGAGTAATTTTATTCTTTATGATGGTTTCTACCATTTTTCCTGGTACTGATGTCAGGCTCACCGGTCTGTAGTTTCCCGGATCACCCCTGGAACCCTTTTTAAAAATTGGTGTTACATTGGCGATCCTCCAATGTTCAGGTATTAGAGATGGATTTTAATGATAGTTCACAGATTACTTATAGCAGGTCTGCAATCTCATATTTCAGTTCTTTCAACACCCTTGGATGTATACCATCCGGCCCAGGTGATTTGCTACTCTTCAGTTTATCTAATAGTTGTAATACATCTTCCCGATGTATCGATATTTCCTTCATTTCTTCCGCACCTTTAAATACCACTTCAGTCATGGGTAACATCCCTACATCTTCCTCAGTAAAGACTGAAGCAAAGAATTCATTCAATCTCTCCGCTATCGCCTTGTCGCCTCTTAGTGCTTCTTTAACCCCTTTATCATCTAATGGACCAACTGACTCTCTCACAGGTTTTTTGCTACGAATGTACTTGAAAAGGTCTTTACTTCGCGTTTTTGCTTCCGCAGCAAGCTTCTTCTCAAATTCTCCCTTTGCCTGCCTTATCAATGCCTTGCATTTGACTTGCCAGTGCTTGTGCTGTTTCCAGGTTTCGTCGTTTGGCTGTTTTTTTCCATTTCCTGAAAGATGCTTTTTTGGCAACAATAGCCTCTCTGACCTCACCTTTAAACCATGCTGGCAGTTTTTTGGACTTCCTTCCACTTTTCTTAAAGCGTGGAATACAGCTGGTCTGGGCTTCCAAGATAGTATTTTTTAACAACAGCCAAGCCTGATGTACGTCTTTAACCTTTGCAACTGCTCCTTTTAGTTTTTTCTTAACTGTTTTCCTCATTTTATCATAGTCTCCCTTTCCAAAGTTAAAAGGTAGTACTGTGGATTTCCTTACTATCCCTCCTCCACTAATTAAATCAAAGGCGATCATGCTATGATCACTATTGCCAAGTGGCCCCAACAACCTTATCTCTTGCACTAGATCTGGTGATCCACTAAGGACTAGGTCTAATATGACTTCCCCTATGGTCGGTTCATGAACCAGCTGCTCCAAGAAGCAGTCATTTATTTCATCTAGGAACTTTATCTCCTAGCATGTCCTGAAGTGACACTGACCCAGTCGATACCGGGGTAGTTGAAATCACCCATTATTATTACTGCACTGTAACTTTTGTTAGCTTCCTTGATTTCTTTGAGCATTTCATCATCCATTTGGTCATTCTGGCAAGGCGCTCGATAGTACACCCCCACTGCCATTGCCTTCCCCCTTTTACATGGAATTTCAATCCATATAGATTCTACAGCAGATTTTGTTTCCTGCAAAACTTTAATCCTTTCTGACTCAATGCCCTCTCTAACATAGAGAGCAACCCCTCCACCAATTTGATCAGCTCCATCATTACGATATAGTTTGTACCCAGGTATCACAGTGTCCCACTGGTTGTCCTCCTTCCACCATGTCTCTGATATTCCAGTCATATCTAACCTTTCATTTAGTGCTATATATTCTAACTCTCCCATCTTATTTTTTAGACTTCTAGCATTTGCATACAAGCATTTTAGAGAATGTATTTTACTCATATTAATTTGGCTATTGTTAGACATGGGTAATTTGGGATCTTTAAGCTCAGTCTGCTCCATACTTGAGGGCATTTGGGCTACTTTACTCTTTTGTGGAACCTCTCTGCTTTTGGTAGTATCCTTCAAAGATACATTCTTCCGAACCATCCGCTCTTAGGCGACTGTCGGCTTTCCCCTAATATCTAGTTTAAAAGCTGCTCTATCTCCTTTTTAAAGGTTAATGCCAGCAGCCTGGTTCCATCCCGGTTAAGGTGAAGCCCATCCCTTCGGAAGAGCCCCTCCTTTCCCCAGAATGTTCCCCAGTTCCTAACAAATCCAAAACCCTCATCTCTGCACCATTGTCTCATCCACGCATTGAGACTCCGGAGCTCTGCCTGCCTTTTGGGTCCTGCACGTGGAACAGGAAGCATTTCGGAGAACGCTACCCTGGAAGTTCTGGATTTCAACTTCCTACCTAAAAGCCTAAATTTAGCCTCCAGAACCTCCCTACCACATTTTCCTATGTCATTGGTACCGACATGTACCAAGACAGCAGACTCCTCCCCAGCACTATCTAACACCTTACCTAGGTGTCGCGTGAGGTCTGCTACCTTCGCACCAGGCAGGCATGTTACCAGGCGATCCTCACGTCCACCAGCCACCCAGCTATCTACATGCCTAATGATCGAATCACCAACTATAACGGCTGTCCTAACCCTTCCCTCATGGGCACATGGCCCTGGAGAAACTTCCTCGGTGCGAGAAGGTTTTACATCACCTGGAGGACAGGTCCTAGTTACAGGATCACTTCCTGCCACACCAGGGTGATGCTCTCCTGTCACGTGACCTCTCTCCTCCATGGCAATGGACTCGTTCCCTGAGAGCAAAGAGCTCCTTGCACCTAGTGCACACGTAAGACCTCTCACCAACTGGGAGAAAATCATACATGTGACACTCAATGCAAAAGACTTGAAAGCCCCCTTCCCGCTGCTGGACTGCTGTCTGCATCTTAGGAGTATGTTTACTAAACCGCGCAATTGTGCGGGGCGCACTTGAGCGTGCGCTAAGGTACCTTAGCGCACGCTAATAGTGCATTTTTCTGCCCCGCACACGTGCGCGCTGCACTAACGGGCCCGCACAAGTGCGCGACGCGCTGATGTGCGATAGAGGCGTGGAAAGGCATTCTGAGGGCGGAGGAAGGCTCCCAAGGGGCGGAGGGACGGGGTCAATGGGTGGAGAGTGGCAGGGGAGAGGCTCCCCGCACAGGAGCGGGGCTGAAATTCGATGAAAAAAATACCGCGAGTGAATACCTCGCGTTAGAGCCGATTTAAAGGGAACAGAAACCATTTCTGTCAGCAATGTACAGCAATACTAGGGAAATCTACAAAACGTGAGCAGTGTGATACATGTGCACAGAACAAAATAGCAAATAAAAATTGAAAATGACCACAACAAAATTCTAATAAATTATAATCCAGCTGGGCAATAGTGGTAGTCATGGTAAACATCAAAAATCACTCCCAAGAAAGCCCCAAAAAAGAAATATGAATTTTAGAAGGGTCTATGCTCTGTCCCCATACAAGGTGAATGATCCCACAGAGCACAATTTCACTGTGGGATCATTCACCTTGTATATACACTCTGTCCCCATACAAGGTGAATGATCCCACAGTGAAATTGTGCAGAGTATGGTTTATGACTCCTTTGGCCAGGTTTCCTATCTCCAGGGACTGCACTGTCTCTGTGGCCACAGTGTGGTGCAGTGAACACAGACAGTGTGTTCAGGAGCCAAAGATCACCAGTTCAAGTCCCAGCTGGGGCTCCTGCAAACCCAATCCCCGTATTTTACCCACCACTAAACCATGATCGTAAAGACCAACCTTTTTTGCAGATAACATAAGCATGGTCCAAACACCTCTATTTTACCCTACAGAGCACAGACACCAGAAACATGCGCAATACCTAGACCACAGTCCCCTCAATGCAGTCCTGGAGGGCCACATATCATTTAGCTGTGATGCTGTCAGCAATATAAGGCCATGTCAGCATGGTGGCGGAGGGGTACCGTTGGTGGAGGGGGCAGTGGCTGCTGCCCACAGCAGACGGTGGCCTAGCCCCCTTCACGTGGGTGCAGTGCCCTCCAACAGACAGGCCCTGTCTGACAAACAGCCATGGACTCCCCAGGGAATGCACTGTTTTTGTGCTAAGACGGTGGTGCAGAGGACACAGCCAGTGCCTTTAGGACCAGAAGGTCACAGGTTCAAATCCCAGCTGGGGCTCCTGGCAACCCAGTCCCCTTATTTTACCCATGAAGAAATCATGGTAGTAAAGACTGAACCATTATTGCTGAGACCATATGCATGGGTCAAAAACCTCTATTTTACCCTACACAGCACAAACACCATAGAAATGTGCATTACCTACGGCAGAATCCCCCAAATGCAGTCCAGGAGGGCCAAACACCATTCAGTTTCCATGCTGCCTCTAATAAAGAAGCCTGTGCTGCATATCTATGCACCATCCCCATGATATGCAGATTTATCCCATGCATATTCATGAGGGACAGCATGAAAACCCGAACAGTGTTTGGCACACCAGGACTGGAGTTGGGAACCTCTGCCGTAAAGCAGCAGCCAACAGGGCCAGACACACCCACACCCACACCCGCAGGCCCCATTGGCTAATGCCTCCTGGAGAGGCAGGACATTGGGCCCTGCGTGCATCTCCCAATACTAGCACTTGCATACCTTAGCAATGCCACCCTACACCTGGGTATACGGTACACACCTATCAAACGTTTCCTATGATTACTGGCAGATAGCAAGTCCTACGTTAAGCACAGTTTGCTCATTGAGTTCCATCATAACAATCTTTCTGATGTCTGCGGTGTGTGCTTCAGGTCTGGTCTCTGACAGTGTTTACCACCCTGGGGAGTGACCCCCAACAGTATTGCGTAGCATATCCATGCCTGTACTGTTCCCAGGACTGGTGTGGTGGGCAGGGCTGCTAAACTCCTCTATAGTAGCACAATGCTGGCATAGGTGTGGGAGTGTGTGTCTGTCTATACAGTGTGTGGTGGCTGCAAACACCTTCCACAGCCCACACTGCCAGCACTGTTGCCAGTATTGGCCTGCCAATGTGCATAATGAGGAGCAAGGTACCATGGGTATAGCCTGGACAGGGTGATCTGGCCAGGATGCATCTGCACAGGGCATAGGGCACTGGCTGGGACATTGTAGTGCCCGGCCACCACCTACACAGACAGGGTGACCTCAGTATGTCCTGCTGGGGGATCACTCTCACCCTGACTGTGCAGTGACGACAGCATGGCTAGGCACCCCCATAGTGCTATATAGTATTTCTCTCATGTGATATTTATGGGTTTCCTTTTGGGGCCCAGTCACTGATTTATCTGCTTGTTGTGTATGCTGACATCCCAGTTCTGGGTGCACGCATTTCCACTGGGAACATGCACTATGGACTAGCTAGCAGACTGTTTGCAGCTGGTATGTGTCTTGATGGAGCGGCTTGCAGGGTGCAGCGTCTGAAGGCTTGCTGCAGGAGAATATCAGATAGTGGTGGGGTGCAGCTTAGCATATCCAGGCCTAAAGTCTGTCTGCTATTGTGTTATGGATGTGTATAGAGCTGCATTGACTGCCCTGTAGGGTGTCTGTTCCCCAGCAGGACCGGGGTTGATGGTCCCCTCTACTGCCACCATTGCAGGGAGGTAGAATGTGGATCTGTTAATAGGAGACCCTGTTTGCCACCCTCAGCCCTGGAGGAGGAGGGTGGTGGTACATAATCCTCCTAGGGGTCCATAGGGGCTACACCTGACTGAGACAGACAGACAGAGATATCCAAGGTGTTTCTGCAGAAACTACCTATCTCACACATTAACACTGCTTTGGACCTCCGGCATGGCCTCTTTCAGCCATGGAAGGTGCTGTGGACCTGGTGCTGGGCGCCTCACCGCACCCTCAGAGTGAGCACAGTACCCGCACAATGTGACGGTGTGTAGCTACTCTGTGCCAGTAAAACACACGGTCAGTACCCCCTACCAGGCCGAGGTGCTGTGGGGGTGCATTCCCCATCTTGTGTTTATCTGTGGACAGCTGATTTGCATGTGCAGAGCATCATGGGTATGGGTGGGCTAACCCTATCCTGGTGACCACAGCAGACTGTCTGTGTGGTGACGTGCACTCCCTCTGCAGCCAGCCAGGGGCTTGCTAGCAGTTATAGGGCTGTAGCACAATGGTTACTTCACTGCCTGTGGAGCCAGAGGTCATGGGTTCAAACCCACAGTGGGGTTATTTGATGGGGCTGCCCAGAGCATTATCTCTTTTTAATGTACATTATTGCTGCCAGCAAAAACACCCTCATAGTACTGTACCCATAAGGTGCCTCAGAGGGCGCTTTATAGGGCGCCCTATAGGTTACCTTATGGTTACCGTCCATATAAGGTGCACTGTACGTTATCCTGTGGAGCAACTTATAGGGTGCCCTATAGGGGACATTTTAGGGTGCAGTGGCGGACAGTGCACTTTATAATGTGCCTTATGGGGCGCCTTATGTTAACACGCTTTGAGAGTGCGTTTGCTAGTAGTAGTAATTAAAATAAAAAATAAAATGCCTCCTAAAGCAAACTTACCCATAATAGGTAATGCCTCAGCCAGCCTTCTTCATTGGGCACAGTGGGGGATTGAACCCATGATCCCTGCACCATTGGTCAGTGTCTTAACCATTGTGCTGTGGCTCTGCTCCTGTGCTTGTGCATCAGCGCGCCGCCTTATGCCGCCCAATATTAAAATGCCTCCTAAAGCAATAGCGCGCCGCCTTATGCTGCCCATTATTTAAATGCCTCCTAAAATAATGCCTCAGCCAGCCGTCTTCATTGGGCACTGTGGGGGATTGAACCCCTGATCCCTGCACCATTGGTCAGTATCTTAACCATTGTGCTGTGGCTCTGCTCTTCTGCTTGCACATCAGAGCGCCGCTTATGCCTCCTGCAAAGCTTTCTCATGCGCTAGTGTGCGGGGCGCACATGGGCGCCGCGCACCTTAGCGCATATTTAAATCCCGGTTTTTCTTTTTCAGAAAGAAACGCCCACTCCTTATATGGCACCCGCACACTAGCGCGGCCCGCACATTACCGGGGTTTTAGTAAACATACCCCTTAGTTTTAAGTTTGTGTTTAGATCTAAGTTCTTTACTTACTAAGTGTTGCTATGGATATTTATACTAATAAAACTGTACCTAATACGTGTAATATACCTTGTTCACCTGAAGCTTAACTAATCTCAGGTCCTTAGTGTATGACTGATTTGGGTAATGAGCTTCACCTGAGAGCACCTCCTGTCTTTTAAGAGGTGTAAGTACCTATAAAGCTACGATTATCCCAGGGGAGGGAGGGAAATAACACTTATTAAAAGAGGGCTGCTACACAGTACCCTGTCTTGTGCTGCTGAGGTAAGCTATATTCTGATTTGATTTAAATTATAGCTCTTAGCTGCTGCTAGGCTCTAACTTCTTATGAAATTTAAACTACAAGCTCTCTGCTGGGTTCTAAATTTAACCAGAAAGCTCTCTTCTGTGTTTTAAATTTAAGCTAAAAGTACTTTGCTGATGCCAATCCCTGAGTGACTATTACATTTAAACTTCAAGCTCTCTGCTGGGTATGAAATGTAACCAGAAAGTTCTCCTCTGTGTTTTATATTTAAACTTAAACTGCTGCTACTAGGCCCTGACTGATTTAACAAAAAATAGTGGGTTCACAGATTAATTAGCCTTAATATAAAGAATTCCTTTTAGAAAATTACCAGAAGTATATACTCACAGTTGCAGATCTCTCTTCAGAAGTAACAGTCCCTTTTTCTAGTCCGTTCCACTTCATTCATTAATTTAAAGACCTCTATCCTATCTCCCCTCAGCCGTCTCTTTTCCAGGCTGAAGAGCCCAAACCTTTGTAGCCTTTCTTCTTAGGAGTAGCCTTCCATCCCTTTTACCATTTTGGTGGCTCTTTTCTGTACCTTCTAATAACACTATATCCTTTTTAAGATACGGCGACCAGAATTGCACACAATATTCAAGGTGCGGTCATACCATGGAACGATACAGAGGCATTATAATATCCTTTGTTTTATTTTCCATTCCTTTCCTTATGATACCTAGCATTTTATTTGCTTTCTTGGCCGCCGCTGCACACTGGGCGGAGGGTTTTAACATGTTATCCACGATGACTCCTAAATCGTTTTCCTGGGTGGTGGTTCCCAATGTGGAACCTTGCATAGTGTAACCATAGTTTGGGTTGTTCTTCCCTAGGTGCATAACTTTGCACTTGTCCACATTGAATTTCACCTGCCATTTGGATGCCCAGTCTTCCAATTTATCCAGATCCTCCTGCAGTTTTGCACAGTCCTCTTGGGTTTTAACAACTTTAAACAGTTTTGTGTCGTCTGCAAATTTGATAACCTCACTAGTTATTCCCTTTTCCAGGTCATTTATGAATATGTCAGAAAGTAGCGGACCCAGTACAGATCCCTGGGGTACTCCACTATTCACCCTTTTCCATTGGGAAAATTGGCCATTTAGCCCTACCTTCTGCTTTCTATCTTTTAACCAGTTCCCGATCCACAACAGTACACTGCCTCCTATCCCATGACTTTTTAGTTTTGTCAAAAGTCTCTGATGAGGGACCTTGTCAAAAGCTTTCTGAAAGTCCAGATACACTTAAAGACTGACTCACCTTTGTCTACCTGTTTATTCACACCTTCAAAAAAACATAGCAGATTGGTAAGACAAGATCTTCCTTGTCTAAAGCCATGTTGGCTGTCTCCCATTAGGCCATGACTATCTAAATGCTGAGTAATTTTGTTCTTTAGGATGTTTTCTACCATTTTCCCCGGTACCGACGTCAGGCTCACTGGTCTGTAATTTCCCGGATCAGCCCTGGAACCCTTTTTAAAAATTGGCGTTACATTGGCAATCCTCCAATCTTCAGGTATTACAGATGATTTTAATGAAAGTTCACAGATTACTAATAGCAGGTCTGCAATCTCATATTTCAGTTCTTTCAACACTCTTGGATGTATACCATCCGGTCCAGGTGATTTGCTACTATTCAGTTTATCAAATAATTGTAATACATCTGCCCGGTGTAGCGATATTTCTCTCAATTCCTCTGCCGTATCACATTTAAATACTACTTCAGTCTTGGGTAACATCCCTACATCTTCCTCAGTAAAGACAGAAGCAAAGAATTCATTCAGTTTCTCCGCTATAGCCTTATCTCCTCTTACTGCCCCTTTTACCCCTCCATCATCTAATGGTCCAATTGACTCTCTCACTGGCCTTTTGCTACGAATGTACTTGAAAAAGTCTTTATTTCATGTTTTTTGCTTCCGTAGCAAGTTCCTTCTTAAATTCTCGCTTTGCCTGTCTTATCAATGCTTTGCATTTAACTTGCCAGTGCTTGTGCTGTTTCCAGTTTTCATCGTTTGGCTCTTTTTTCCATTTCCTGAAAGACGCTTTTTTGGCAGCAACAACCTCTCTGAACCTCACCTTTAAACCATGCTGGCAGTTTTTTGGACTTCCTTCCACTTTTCTTAATGCGTGGAATACAGCTGGTCTGGGCTTCCAGGATAGTATTTTTAAACAACACCCAATCTTGATGTAAGTCTTTAACCTTTCCAACCGCTCCATTTAGTTTTTTCTTAACTATATTCCTCATTTTATCATAGACTCCCTTCCAAAAGTTAAAAGGTAGTACTGTGGATTTCTTTACTATCCCTCCTCCACTAACTAAATCAAACACGATCATGCTATGATCACTATTGCCAAGTGGTCCCAACACCCTTATTTCTTGCACCAGATCTGGTGTTCCACTAAGGACTAAGTCCAGTATGGCTTCACCTCTGGTCGGTTCATGAACTAGCTTCACTGGCGTCATTTATTTCATCTAGGAACTTTATCTCCCTAGCATGTCCTGCCGTGATACTGACCCAGTCGATATCGGGGTAATTGAAATCACCCATTATTACTACTCTGCTGTGACTTTTGTTAGCTTCCTTGATTTCTCTGAGCATTTCATCATCCATTTGTTCATTCTGGCCAGGTGGTCGATAGTACACCCCCACCTCCACCGCCTTCCCCTTTTTCCATGGAATTTCAATCCAGAGAGATTCTACAGCAAATTTTGTTTCCTGCAAAACTTTAATTCTTTCTGAGTCAATGCCCTCTCTAACATAGAGCGCAACCCCTCCACCAATTTGATCAGTTCTATCATTACGATATACTTTGTATCCAGGTATCACAGTGTCCCACTGGTTATCCTCCTTCCACCATGTCTCTGCGATTGCAATCATATCTAACCTCTCATTTAGAGCTATATATTCTAACTCTCCCATCTTATTGTTTAGACTTCTAGCGTTTGCATACAAGCATTTTAGAGACTGTATTTTATTAATATTAATCTGGCTATTGGTAGAAATGGGTAATTTGGGACCTTTAAGCTCTGTCTGCTCCATACTCGAGGGCATTTGGGCTACTATACTCTTTTTTGGAACTTCACTGCTTTTGGTAGTATCCTTCAAGGATACTTTCTTCTGAACCATACGCTCTTGGGCGACTCTCGGCTTTCCCCTATTAACTAGTTTAAAAGCTGCTCTATCTCCTTTTTAAATGTTAATGCCAGCAGTCTGGTTCCATCCCGATTAAGATGAAGACTATCCCTTCGGAAGAGCCCCTCCTTTACCCAGAATGTTCCCCAGTTCCTAACTTGGCATAAAAGGAAAAACAGGATCAATATTCTTTGAGCAATAAATTGTTTCTAGAGACCTTTACAAAGAGGACTTCTAGACGGGGCAAGAGACCTGTGAAATTTTTTTAATTAGGTGTTAAAGCTACATTGGTGTGCAAAAGTCTGGAATCACTTGTGAGTTTTGCATTTTTCGTACTTTCTAACGTTTTGTTTTTTTTAAATTTTGCGTTAGCCCAGCATATTCATCTTTCTACCACATTAAAAGGGATACATTTGGCTATTAGAGTTGACTTTTTTTGCATTCCTTGCTTCCAATTTAAATACTTTACAGACACTGGGAGATAGCTACTGCGATTTTTGTGGATCCTGCATCAAAACTGGATCGAGATTATCCAATATGCACACATTATTTCTGACCAATCAGGAGGCTGGTTTCACTAACTAATCACAATGCAGATATCTAGCCAACAGTGTAGCTATAAAAACGCTCAGAAATTTTTAATTTCATACGCTTTCTGGATCGACCATGAAGATGACTCAGACCCTGACGTTGGAGGAGCGTGTTTGTGTGTCCTTTATGAGCATGGAAGGATTTTCAAGCCATCAGATAGCCAAGAAAGTTGGCTGCAGTCAGAACGCTGCTGTTAAGATTGTACAGAAGAAGAAAGAAATGAGTTCAGTGATGGACAAGCCTCGTTTAGGTCGTCCACGTGCATCAACATCACGCCAGGACCGCGCACTATGACGCATTTCACTGACTAATCGCAAGTTGACCTCTCTTCAGCTACTTCGAGAGTGGTCAGACAAGAGTGAGGTCATTGTCAGCTCATCAATAGTTCGTTGCCGGTGCCTGAAAAGCACGGAATAAGCCACTGATGACTGACATTCAAAGGCACAACCGGATTGTGTGGGTGAGAAAGCACTCAACCTGGTCGACTGAAATGTGGGAAAAGGTATTCAGCGATGAAAGCACCTTCTGCCTGTTTGGTAACCAGGCCCACACCTATATGAGGGGATTTCCTGGAAAGGAATTCAAGCCTGAGTGTGTCAACCTCACTTTGAAGCATCCTTTGAAGGTCATGGTGTGGGGCTGCATGGCTGCCAGTGGCGTTAGATGTCTTCACTTCATTGATGGAATGGTCAACAGGGCCAAGTACATCACCATACTGCAAAAGTGCATGGTGCCATCAGCACACCAGCTGTTTCCTGGCCAGTTCCTGTTCCAAGATGACAATGCACCCTGCCATCACTCCAGACAGGTGATCAGCTGGAAGCAGCGGAACATCAAGTCAATGGACTGGCCTGCCCCGTCTCCAGATCTGAATCCATTCGAGAACCTGTGGCACAAGGTGGCCTTGGAAATATCCAAGAGGAATCCGACATCAAAGCGTGAGCTGATTGAGTCACTCATTGCAGCTTGGAACCGCGTTGTCACCAACGATCACCTTGTCAGACTGGTGCAGTCAGGTGATCAGGAACAAAGGGTGGCCCATCAAATACTGAGCCATCACTGACACATAAGAACGGCCTTTTTCAAGGCCACATACATTAATTTGAAGGAAACCTGGCGTGCGTCCATAATATTTTAAAGCATACTTACAATAATATATCATTGGCCAACTATGTTCATTACGCGATTTTCACAGAAAATCTATCAACAGGACAACTATGGGGAACAAGCTCAGAAAATAAGGGCCAAACCAATGCTAAAAGTTGGCCCTAATAGCCAAATCTATCACTTATCATGAGATACACAAAAAAAGCCACTGGGAGAAAAAAGAAATTAAGATATAAGGTCACGAAGTTGAAAAAACGTCAAATTTACAAGTGATTCCAAACGTTTGCACACCACTGTAAGTGACAGATCAAAGGGGAATTTTGAAAGACTCCCTTTATCAAAGCAAGGGCTGTGGGAATCACCCAGGAAATTGGTCACACATTACCTTAGAAGTACAGGACCAGGATACTGTGTAGCAGTCAGCTTTTAATAAGACTTAATTTCCCTCACTAACTCCCATCCATCCCTGTGATAATCGTAGCTTTATAGGTGCTTTTAAACCTCTTAAAGGAAAGGCGGTGCCCATATTTACTCTCAGGTGCAGTGTTTATCCTCATCAGACATATATTAAGGACCTGAGATTAATCTTGAGGTGAACAAAGTCCATTAAACCTATTAGTTATAGTTTTATTAGTGTAAGTATCCCCAGCAAACCTAAGTAAGTAAACAACTTAAATACCTAAACACAACCTTAATACTAAGATGCAGACAGCAGTCCAGCAGCGAGATGGGGCTTTCCAGTCTTTTGCACTGAGTGTCACATGTATGATTTGCTCTCAGTTGGTGAGGGGTCTTACGTGGGCATTAGATGCAAGGAGCTCTTTGCTCTCAGGGAATGAGTCCGATCACTGGAGGCTAGAGTAGCAGACTTGGAGGACATAAGGAAGACAGAGAGGTACATAGACGAGACCTACAGAGATGTAATACTGATGTCCCACCTCCAATCTGGCAGCATCCCTGTTGCCATAGAGGAGAGAGGTCATGTGACAAGAGAGCATCTCCCTGATGTGGCAGAAAGTGATCCTGTAGCTAGGACCTGTCCTCCAGGTGATGTAACCTGGTGGTTTCTCCAGGGCCATGTGCCCATGAGGGAAGGATTAGGACAGCCATTATAGTTGGTGATTCGATCATTAGGTATGTAGATAGCTGGGTAGCTGGTGGATGTGAAGATTGCCTGGTATAACCTGCTTGTCTGGTGCAAAGGTAGCGGACCTCACGCACCACCTAGACGAGCTCTTAGATAGTGCTGGGGAGGAGTCTGCTGTTTTGGTACATGTTGGTACCAATGACATAGGAAAGTGTCGTAGGGAGGTTCTGGAGGCCAAATTTAGACTTTTAGGTAGGAAATTGAAATCCAGAACTTTCAGGGTAACATTCTCCAAAATGCTTCCCATTCCTTGCACAGGACCCAAAAGGCAGGCAGAGCTCTGGAGTCTCAATGCGTGGATGAGACGATGGTGCAAGGAAGAGAGTTTTGGATTTGTTAGGAACTGGGGGACATTCTGGGGAAAGGAGGGGCTTTTCCGAAGGGATGGGCTCCAGCTTAACCGGGATGGAACCAGGCTACTGGCATTAACCTTTAAAAAGGAGATAGAGCAGCTTTTAAACTAGATAATAAGGAAAAGCTGACAGTCACCCAAGAGCGTATGGTTCAGAACAATAAATCCTTGAAGGATACTAGCAAAAGACTGAAGTTAGGGCATATCAACAGAGAGGTACCAATAAAGACAAAAGTAACACAAATGCCCTTGAGTACAGAGCAGACATTGCTTAAAGTTTCCAAATTACCCCTGCCTACCGATAACCAGATTAATATGAATAAAATACAGCCTCTAAAATGTTTGTATATAAATGCTAGAAATCTAAAAAAATAAGATGGGAGAGTTAGAATATACAGCACTAAATGAGAGATTAAACATGATTGGTATCTCAGAGACATGGTGGACACTGTGATACCTGGGTACAAACTATATCATAATGACAGAGCAGATCAACTTGGTGGAGGGGGTTGCACTCTGTTAGAGAGGGCATTGACTCACAAAGGATTAAAGTTTTTCAGGAAACAAAATTCATATAAGAAGGGTAGGGCGATGGCAGTGGGGGGTGTACTATTGACCGCCTGGCCAGAATGAACAAATGGATGATGAAATGCTCAAAAAATCAGGGAAGCTAACAAAAGTTTCAGCACAGTAATAATAATGGGTGATTTCAATTACCCCGGTATCGACTGGGTCAGTGTCATGGCAAGACGTGCTAGGGAGATAGTTTCTAGATGAAATAAATGACTGCTGCTTGGAGCAGCTGTTTAATGAACTAACCAGAGGGGAAGCCATTTTGGACCTAGTCCTTAATGGAACACAAGATCAGGTGCAAGAGATAAGTGTGTTGGGGCCACTTTGCAATAGTGATCATAACATGATCGCGTTTGATTTAATAAATGGAGGAAGGACACTAAGGAAATACACAGTACCACCTTTTAACTTTCAAAAGGGAGACTATGATAAAATGAGGAAAAAATGTAAGAAAAACACTAAAAGTAGCAGTTGCAAAGGTTAAAGATTAACATCAAGCATGGGTGTTGTTAATACTATCTTGGAAGCCCAGACCAGCTGTATTCCACGCTTTAAGAAAAGTGGAAGGAAGATCAAAAAATTGCCAGCATGGTATAAAGGTGAGGTGAGAGAGGCTGCTGTTGCCAGAAAAGCATCTTTCAGGAAATGGAAAAAGGAGCCAAATGATGAAAACTGGAAACAACATAAACACTGGCAAGTTAGATGCAAATCATCAATAAAGCAGGCAAAGAAAGAATTTGAGAAGAAGCTTGCTGTGGAAGCAAAATTGCATAATAAAGACTTTTTCAAGTACATTCATGAGAGAGTCAGTTGGACCATTAGATGATAGAGGGGTGAAAGGGGCACTAAGAAGGGGCAAGGCCATAGCGGAGAGACTGAATGAATTCTTTGCTTTGGTCTTTACTGAGGAAGATGTGGGGATGTTACCCATGACTGAAATGGTATTTAAAGTTGATGCCGCAGAAGAATTAAAAGAAATATCGATACACTGGGAAGATGTATTACAACTATTTGATAAACTGAAGAGTAGCAAATCACCTAGACCGGATAGTATACATCCAAGTGTGTTGAAAGAACTGAAATATGAGATTGCAGACCTACTATTAGTAATCTGTGAACTATCATTAAAATCATCTGTAATACCTGAAGATTGGAGGATGGCCATTGTAACGCCAATTTTTAAAAATGGTTCCAGGGGTGATCCAGCATATTACAGACTGCTGAGCCTGAACTCAGTACCGGGAAAATGGTAGAAACCATTATGAAGAACAAAATTACTGAATATATAGATAGTCATGCCTTAATGGGAGACAGCCAACATGGCTTTAGCCAAGGAAAATCTTGTCTTATTAATTTGTTATGTTTTTTCAAAGGTGTGAATAAACAGGTAGACAAAGGTGGTTGGTTGATACAGTGTACCTGGATTTTCAGAAAGCCTTTGACAAGGTCCATCATGAGAGATTCTTGGTTAAACTATTGTGGATCAGGAATTGGTTAAAAGATAGAAAGCAGAGGGGTAGGGCTAAATAGCCAATTTTCCCAATGGAGAAAGGCGAATAGTGGAGTACCCCAGGGATCTGTGCTGAGTCCACTGCTTTTTAAGATATTTGTAAATGACCTGGAAATGGGAATAACGAGTGAGGTAATCAAATTTGCAGATTACACAAAAAAGTATTGTGAAAAATTGCAAGAGGACCTTGATAAATTGGAAGACTGGGCATCCAAATGGCAGATGAAATTTAATGTGGACATGTGCAAAGTTATGCACCTAGGAAAGAACTCAAACTGTGGTTACACGATGCAAGGTTCCATATTAGGAACCACCACCCAGGAAAAAGATTTAGGCTTCATCATGGATAACTTGTTGAAACCCTCTGCCCAGTGTGCAGCGGTGGCCAAGAATGCAAATAGAATGCTAGGTATCATAAGGAAAGGAATGGAAAATAAAACAAAGGATATTATAATATCTCTGTATCGTTCCAAGGTGTGACCGCATCCTGTGCAGTTCTGGTCACCGTATCTTAAAAAGGATATAGCAATCTCCAGGAACAAGCAGGAATGAGTCTTCACATATGGGTACGTCGGTACCGACGGAGCCTGCGCGGGAACGCTCCCCAGCTTCCCAAAAAGGAAAGCTTTTGGGAGCATCCCACAGCGCCTGCGCGCTGCCTTCCCGCCTTTCCTAACCGCCTCTCCCCAGTTCTTCTTTTCCGCGGAGCCAGCAGGTCGTGTTCCTGTCACCGCTGAAGAAATTCTTTGTTTTATTTTATTTCTTTGGTCGCGCGTCTGCCTTCCCCGACGTCAGACCGGTACCGCCGGTCGGTCTTTCTTTTCTTATAAAAAAAAAAAAAGAACATATTTTTCCCTCACTTAGTGTGTTTTTCCTCTTTGGGCCTTAGGCCTCATGAGAAATTTTCCTCATGGAAAAACCAGCCTCCGGGTTTAAAAAATGCACTAAGTGCAGCGGTACTATTTCTGTCACCGACACCCATGAATGGTGTCTTAAATGTTTGGGTCCTGACCCACTCCATTTTGGATTGTCCGTCCTGCTCCTTGATGTCTAAACGAGGTTTACAGAACCGAGCAGCTAAGCTCCATGTGCTGTTTCCCTCTGATGCAGCTTCAGTGGCATCGACGTCTTCCAGGGCCTCTACTTCCTCCCATGGATCTCAGATAACCAAACATAAATCCAGCCGGTCCTCGAAGGGTAGATCTCCTTCCAAGCATCGAGATGCCTCCGGGCTTGCCCTCGAGGATTCCGCACCGGCAAAACAACCCTGGCGGGAAGCTCTGGCTTCCAAAGCTCCTCCTATGGGGGTACAGGTTGACATCGATGGCACGGCCTCGACCGATCACCTGTTAGAATGTTCTGGGGTACCGGCGCAACCTTCCAGTACCGAATTCCAGGCATTCATGGTGTTGATGGATCAGAATGTTCTATCCATGCAGCAGGCTATCACGGCCTTCATTCAAGCTGCGACGCCGCTGATACCACAACAAACTCCGTTGTCGGTATCGGCTCCGGTACCGGCACCAGTGTCGGTACCGGTACCGACTGCATCGACATTGACCTGGATGCCGACTGCAGCGGTTCCCTGTCCAGGGATGCCCATCGGTACCGTACCGGTCCCGATGACGCCCGATGTCGATACCGCTCGATACGCATATCGAGCTTTGGAAGAGCACCCTGACAGTCGATACTTTGATTCCTCTGAAGACTCTGATACATCGGAGGAGTCTGCTGAAGTGTCTATAGCTCTTCCTGAAGAGCCTTCTTCTCCAAAAAGAAGAATGTCTCCTCCAGAGGATTTGTCCTTTCAAGACTTTATCAGAGAAGTGGCTAAAGGGCTTTCTATTTCAGTATCCTCTGAATCAGAGCCTAGAGCTAAAAAAAATTGGATATTTTAGGTTATTCTAAGGCTCCTAAGGAGGCAGTCACCTTGCCAATTCATGAGATTCTTTATGATCACATGATTGACTTATGGGAGACTCCTCTCACTATCTCTCCTCATTCTCGTAGGTTGGACACTATGTACCGTGTCCCTCCTTGTCCTGGGTTTCATAAAACACAGCTTCCTCACCATTCTATTGTGGTGGAGTCAGCTATGAAAAAGATAGAGTGCAAAAAGACACTCTTCTGCTCCTCCAGGAAGAGAATGCAGGACCTTGGATGCTTTTGGTAGAAAAATCTTCCAAGCCAGTATGCTCATTGCCAGAATCAACTCCTATAGTCTTTATATGGGTATGTTTCTGAAAGAAGTTGCAGATAAGCTGCACACTTTCCTCCCTTCCCTTCCAGAGGATAAAAGGGAAGAATTTCTTATTTGGATTAAGCATACTCAAGATATTTCAGTTTTCCAACCGTGCAGCTTTTGACTCCTTTGAGGGTGCCAGCAGAGCTTCGGCCATTGCCATAGCTGCACGCAGAATTGCTTGGCTCCAAGCTTCTGGTCTGGAATCTTGGGTCCAGGATGGCTTGGGAAATCTTCCCTGTACAGGAGAAAACTTGTTTGGCAAAGATTGGCAAATAAAAGCCACTCAAATGGATGCAGAAAATTCTGCTTTGGATAGACTTTCCAAGTCAACCTCCATCCCTGCCAAGAAAAAACCTTTCAAGAAGTCTTTTTTCAAGAAAGGCAGATTCCATCCTACTTCTGGCCAACAATCATCTACAGGTCGTTTTGCTGCTAAGCGTCAGCAACCTAAACAGGCCAGGCCTAAGCCTACAGGGGCTGCTGCAACTCAGCAGACCCAGCCTCCTCAGGGTTTTTGACTTGATGCTAGAGAACTTAGCCTTTCTGGCTCTGAAACAGCCAGAGCCTCTCACCATTCCAGGAAGGTTAGCTCATTTTGCTCCCAGATGGGAGCAAATTACAGCAGAGCAGTCGACCCTCTCCATCATAAGGGAGGGCTACAAGCTTCATTTCTCAAACCTTCCTCCTCACACTATGGTGAGACATTTCAATTCTCCAACATCTCTCCTCGACCTTCTAGGTCAGGAGGTGGCTGCCCTTCTTGTCCAAGGGGCAATAGAAGAAGTGCCTCTTCTTCAACAAGGGTCAGGGTTTTACTCCTCCTACTTTCTGATCCCAAAGAAAACAGGGGGCTACAGACCCATATTAGATCTCAGAGAATTGAACACATTTCTATGCAAAGAGAAATTCAAGATGCTTTCTCTAGGCACTCTCCTTCCATACCTTCAGAGTCAGGATTGGCTTTGTTCTCTAGATCTCAAGGATGCGTACACCCATGTCCTCATCCATCCATCTCACAGAAGGTTCCTCCGTTTTCTTTTCCAAGGACAGCATTACCAATACAGGGTGCTTCCTTTCGGTCTGGCCTCTGCTCCAAGAGTGTTCACCAAATGCATGGCAGTAGTAGCTGCATTTCTACGCACTCTGGGAATATTTGTATTCCCATACCTGGACGACTGGCTCATCCGAGCTCCATCTCAGTCAGAGGCCCAGACTTCCCTGGACTGCACAAGGCACATTCTGCAGTATCTGGGACTTGTGGTAAACCTCCCAAAGTCCCAGCTCACCCCTACTCAATCCCTAGAGTTCATAGGGGCCTGGCTGGATACTACCACTGCAAGGGCCTATCTTCCATCAGGCCCGTTGCCTACGCCTAGTGCAGTTAGCCTCCCAAATTCAGTCAAAGAGCCATTTAACTGCCCGGAAGATGCTACAACTGCTAGGCCACATGGCATCCACAGTGCATGTGGTACCCTATGCTCGCCTTCACATGAGAGCAGCTCAATGGACTTTGTCCACCCAGTGGACTCAAGCATCAGGAGCTCTCTCAGACCAAATAGCAACCTCCAAACGCCTCTTTTGGTCTCTCCAGTGGTGGATGTCCACCCAAAATCTGTTGCTGGGGTCCCCCTTCCAACAGTTGTTGCCCCAGGCAACCCTCACAACAGATGCCTCCCAAACAGGTTGGGGAGCTCATCTACAAGACCTCTCCACTCAGGGCACTTGGTCTCCACAGGAGACCTCTCTACATATCAACCACTTGGAGCTCCGAGCAGTTTTTCTAGCTCTCAAGGTCTTTCATACCCTGCTCAGCTACAAGACAGTCCTCATTCATACGGACAATCAGGTAGCCATGTTTTACATAAACAAGCAAGGAGGAACTGGCTCTCTGTCGCTTTGCAACGAAGCTTTAAGATTGTGGGCCTTCGCCAGAGAGCATCAAATCCATCTCCTGGCCGTATACCTCCCAGGAATCCAAAACTCTTGGGCAGAGAGACTCAGTCGAGTTCTGCTTCCACACGAATGGTCCCTGCACATGGACCAAGTACTCAGAATCTTTCAAGAGTGGGGAACCCCGGACATAGACCTCTTTGCAAGTCCGTGGAATGCCAAACTTCCCCGGTTCTGTTCCAGAATTCCGTGTCAGGGAGTTCAGGCCAAGGATGCCTTCCTCCTTCACTGGGGTCAAGACTTCCTGTATGCCTTTCCACCCATTCCTTTAATTCCCAAGACTGTTCAAGCTCCAGAGGGATCAAGGATCCATGATCCTCATAGCTCCACGCTGGCCACGCCAAGTGTGGTACCCTCTACTTCTGCATCTCTCCCAAGCTCCCTCCCTAGACTTGGGAGCTGCTCCAGACCTTCTGTCCCAGGAGGAGGGGACTTTGTGGCACCCAAACCCCAAGTCCCTTCACCTCAGAGCTTGGTTGCTGAAGGCCTAGACCTTCAAGGTTGGAATCTTTCTCAGCAGGTGAAGAATATCCTACATGCTTCCAGAAAACCTTCTACTAGACGTTCTTATGCTTTTAAATGGAAAAGGTTTTCCATTTGGTGTGCTGAGAAGGGTCTTGACCCTCTAGCACTACCTTTGAATTCTCTATTGGAATATCTCCTGCATCTCTCCAATGCAGGCCTTAAGACGAATTCAGTAAGGGTCCATTTGAGTGCTATTGCAGCATCCCTTAAGCCTATTAATGGACAGCCTATTTCCTCTCATCCTCTTATTGCAAGATTCATGAGAGGCCTAACTTTAACTAAACCTCCCATTAGGCCTCCTCCGGTGGCATGGGATTTAAATCTGGTTTGGTCAGTTTATGAAGCCACCTTTTGAACCCTTAGCCACCACCTCCTTGAAATTTCTTTTCTGGAAGGTTATTTTCCTCATTGCAGGCACCTCAGCTCGCCGCATCAGCTCGCCGCATGAGTGGAGGTGTGGCCTAGTGGTTGGGGCAAGGTACTTCGGGCCGGAAGGTCAGGGGTTCAAATCCCACTAGAGGACAGCAACCTTGGGCCGGAAGGACTGGGGTTTCTAGTCCCACAGGTGCTCCTTGTGGTCTTGGGCAAGCCACTTAACCCTCCATAGCCCATGTTCCCTGTAAAATAGTTCTCTGTGTGCTGTGCTTTCCTGTCTAATCAATGTGTTTATACCTCAAAAATTTCCTGTCATGATTTGACAATTTCCAATCTGTAATCAAAACCGCTGCTGATCGCTGGAAGTAGCGGTATACAAATGTATACTAAATAAATAAATAAATAAACTGCAGGCCTTAGTGGCTAATCCACCTTATACAAGGTTCCATCATGATGAGGTAGTCCTTAGGACCAATCCACACTTTATGCCTAAAGTGGTTTCACCTTTTCATCTTAATCAAGAGGTGTATTTACCTGTCTTTTTTCCAGGTCCTCATGCATCAAGTGCAGAGAGGAATCTTCATACCCTGGATTGTAAGAGAGCTCTTGCCTTTTACTTACAAAGGACATAGCAACATAGAAAGTCTTCTCAACTCTTTGTTGCCTTTGATCCCTCTCATTTGGGACTTCCAGTTTCTAAGAGGACACTGTCCAATTGGATTGCTCAGTGTATTTCTTTCGCCTACCAGAGAGCTTGTAGTTTAAATTTCAGAAGTTAGAGCCTAGCAGCAGCTAAGAGCTATAATTTAAATCAAATCAGAATTTAGCTTAGCACAAAAGGCAAAACAGAGTCTGTACTCTTTGAGCAACAAATAAAGTCTTCTAGAGACCTTTACAAAGAGGCCTTCTACCTAGGGGGCAAGAGACCTGTGAAACCTTTTCAATAGGTGTTAACACCAGGTGGCAGATCAAAAGGCCATTTTGAAAGACTCCTCCTATCCAAGCAAGGACTGTTAATTACCCAGGAAGTTGGTCACAGCATTACCTCAGCAGCAGAGGCATAAATAGCTCAACCAGAGCTCTGTGAACCTCTGTCTTGAAGGACTAGAAAGGGGGACTGTTACTTCTGGAGAGAAATCTGCAACTGTGAGTATATACTTCTGGTAATTTTCTAAAAAGAATTCTTTGTATTAAAGCTACTTAATCTGTGAACCCACTGTTTTTTGTTGGATCAGTTAGGGCCTAGTAGCAGCAATTAAAGTTTGAATTTAAAACACAGAGGAGAGCTTTCTGGTTACATTTCATACCCAGCAGAGAGCTTGTAGTTTAAATTTAATAGGGCCAAGTAACAGCAAAGTAATTTTAGTTTAAATTTAACACACAGAAGAGAGCTTTCTGGTTAAATTTAGTACCCAGCAGAGAGCTTGTAGTTTAAATTTCAGAAGTTAGAGCCTAGCAGCTGCTAAGAGCTATAATTTAAATCAAATCAGAATTTAGCTTACCTCAGCAGCACAAGACAGGGTACTGTGTAGCAGCCCTCTTTTAATAAGTGTTATTTCCCTCCCTCCCTCCCCACACCCACCCTCCCCTGGGATAATCATAGTTTTATAGGTACTTACACATCTTAAAAGACAGGAGGTGCTTTCAGGTGAAGCTCATTACCCAAATCAGTCATGCACTAAGGACCTGAGATTAATTAAGCTTTAGGTGAACAAGGTATATTAAATGTATTAGGTACAGTTTTATTGGTATAAATAACCATAGCAACCCCTAGTAAGTAAGAACTTAAAGATCTAGACACAAACTTAAAACTAAGATGCAGACAGCAGTCCAGCAGCGGGATGGGAGCTTTCCAGTCTTTTGCATTGAGTATCTCATGTATGATTTTCTCCCAGTTGGTGAGAGGTCTTACGTGTGCACTAGGTGCAAGGAGCTCTTTTCTCTCAGGGAACGAGTCCGTTCTCTACAGGCTAAAGTAGCAGACTTGGAAAGCACAAGTCAGACAGAGAGGTACATAGACGAGACCTACAGGGATATAGTCCCGAAGTCCCACCTCCAGTCTGGCAGCACCCCTGTTGCCATGGAGGAGAGAGGTCACGTGACAGGAGAGCATCACCCTGGTGTGGCAGGAAGTGATCCTGTAACTAGGACCTGTCCTGGAGGTGATGTAAAACCCTCTCGCACCGAGGAGGTTTCTCCAGGGCCATGTGCCCATGAGGGAAGGGTTAGGACAGCCGTTATAGTTGGTGATTCGATCATTAGGCATGTAGATAGCTGGGTGGCTGGTGGACGTGAGGATCGCCTGGTAACATGCCTGCCTGGTGCGAAGGTAGCGGACCTCATGCGCCACCTAGATAAGGTCTTAGATAGTGCTGGGGAGGAGTCTGCTGTCTTGGTACATGTCGGTACCAATGACATAGGAAAATGTGGTAGGGAGATTCTGGAGGCTAAATTTAAGCTTTTAGGTAGGAAGTTGAAATCCAGAACTTCCAGGGTAGCGTTCTCCGAAATGCTTCCTGTTCCACGTGCAGGACCCAAAAAAGGCAGGCAGAGCTCCGGAGTCTCAATGCGTGGATGAGACAATGGTGCAGAGATGAGGGTTTTGGATTTGTTAGGAACTGGGGAACATTCTGGGGAAAGGAGGAGCTCTTCCGAAGGGATGGGCTTCACCTTAACCGGGATGGAACCAGGCTGCTGGCATTAACCTTTAAAAAGGAGATAGAGCAGCTTTTAAACTAGATATTAGGGGAAAGCCGACAGTCACCCAAAAGCGGATGGTTCGGAAGAATGTATCCTTGAAGGATACTACCAAAAGCAGAGAGGTTCCACAAAAGAGTAAAGTAACCCAAATGCCCTCAAGTATGGAGCAGACAGAGCTTAAAGATCCCAATTTACCCATGTCTAACAATAGCCAAATTAACATGAATAAAATACATTCTCTAAAATGCTTGTATGCAAATGCTAGAAGTCTAAAGAATAAGATGGGAGAGTTAGAATATATAGCACTAAATGAAAGGTTAGATATGATTGGAATATCAGAGACATGGTGGAAGGAGGACAACCAGTGGGACACTGTGATACCTGGGTACAAACTATATCGTAATGATAGAGCTGATCAAATTGGTGGAGGGGTTGCGCTCTATGTTAGAGAGGGCATTGACTCAGAAAGGATTAAAGTTTTGCAGGAAACAAAATCTGCTGTAGAATCTATATGGATTGAAATTCCATATAAAAGGGGGAAGGCAATGGCAGTGGGGGTGTACTATCGAGCACCTGGCCAGAATGACCAAATGGATGATGAAATGCTCAAAGAAATCAAGGAAGCTAACAAACGTTACAGCGCAGTAAAAATAATGGGTGATTTCAATTACCCCGGTATCGACTGGGTCAGTGTCACGTCAGGACATGCTAGGGAGATAAAAGTTCCTAGATGGAATAAATGACTGCTTCTTGGAGCAGCTGGTTCATGAACCGACCAGAGGGGAAGCCATATTAGACCTAGTCCTTAGTGGAACACCAGATCTAGTGCAAGACATAAGGGTGTTGGGGCCACTTGGCAATAGTGATCATAGCATGATCGCCTTTGATTTAATTAGTGGAGGAGGGATAGTAAGGAAATCCACAGTACTACCTTTTAACTTTCGAAAGGGAGACTATGATAAAATGAGGAAAACAGTTAAGAAAAAACTAAAAGGAGCAGTTGCGAAGGTTAAAGACGTACATCAAGCTTGGGTGTTGTTGAAAAATACTATCTTGGAAGCCCAGACCAGCTGTATTATTCCACGCTTTAAGAAAAGTGGAAGGAAGTCCAAAAACCTGCCAGCCAGCATGGTTTAAAGGTGAGGTCAGAGAGGCTGTTGTTGCCAAAAAAGCATCTTTCAGGAAATGGAAAAAAGAGCCAAACGACGAAACCTGGAAACAGCACAAGCACTGGCAAGTCAAATGCAAGGCATTGATAAGGCAGGCAAAGAGAGAATTTGAGAAGAAGCTTGCTGCGGAAGCAAAAACGCAAAATAAAGACCTTTTCAAGTACATTCGTAGCAAAAAACCTGTGAGAGAGTCAGTTGGTCCATTAGATGATAAAGGGGTTAAAGGAGCACTAAGAGGTGACAAGGCGATAGCGAAGAGACTGAATGAATTCTTTGCTTCGGTCTTTACTGAGGAAGTTGTAGGGATGTTACCCATGACTGAAGTGGTATTTAAAGGTGCGGAAGAATTGAAGGAAATATCGATACATCGGGAAGATGTCTTACAACTATTAGATAAACTGAAGAGTAGCAAATCACCTGGGCCGGATGGTATACATCCAAGGGTATTGAAAGAACTGAAATATGAGATTGCAGAACTGCTATCAGTAATCTGTGAACTATCATTCAAATCATCTCTAATACCTGAAGATTGGAGGATTGCCAATGTAACACCAATTTTTAAAAAGGGTTCCAGGGGTGATCCGGGAAACTACAGACCGGTGAGCCTGACGTCAGTACCGGGAAAAATGGTAGAAACCATCATAAAGAGTAAAATTACTCAGCATGTAGATAGTCACAACCTAATGGGAGACAGCCAACATGGCTTTAGACAAGGAAGATCTTGTCTTACTAATCTGTTATGTTTTTTTGAAGGAGTGAATAAACAGGTGGACAAAGGTGAGTCGGTTGATATTGAGTATCTGGACTTTCAGAAAGCCTTTGACAAGGTCCCTCATCAGAGACTTTTGGCAAAACTAAAGAGTCATGGGATAGGAGGCAGTGTACTATTGTGGATCAGGAACTGGTTAAAAGATAGAAAGCAGAGGGTAGGGCTAAATGGCCACTTTTCCCAATGGAGAAAGGTGAATAGTGGTGTACCCCAGGGATCTGTGCTGGGTCCGCTGCTTTTTGACATATTCATAAATGACCTGGAAAGTGGAATAACGAGTGAGGTTATCAAATTTGCAGATGACACAAAACTATTTAAAGTTGTTAAAACCCAAGAGGATTGTGAAAAATTGCAAGAGGATCTTGATAAATTGGAAGACTGGGCATCAAAATGGCAGATGAAATTTAATGTGGACAAGTGCAAGGTTATGCACCTAGGGAAGAACAACCCAAACTATGGTTACACGATGCAAGGTTCCACATTAGGAACCACCACCCAGGAAAAAGATTTAGGCTTGTGGATACCATGTTAAAACCCTCGGCCCAGTGTGCAGCGGCGGCCAAGAGAGCAAATAGAATGCTAGGTATGATAAGGAAAGGAATGGAAAATAAAACAAAAGATATTATAATGCCTCTATATCGTTCCATGGTGAGACCGCACCTTGAATATTGTGTGCAATTCTGGTCGCCGTATCTTAAAAAGGATATAACGATTTTAGAAAAGGTACAGAGAAGAGCCACCAAAATGGTAAGGGGGATGGAAGGATACTCCTATGAAGAAAGGCTAAAAAGGTTAGGGCTCTTTAACCTGGAAAAGAGACGGCTGAGGACAGATATGATAGAAGTCTATAAATTAATGAACGGAGTGGAACGGGTAAACGTAGATCGATTGTTTACCTTATCAGAATATAGAAAGACTAGGGGACATGCAATGAAGCTACAGGGTAAACTAAGACTAATAAAAGAAAATATTTTTTCACTCAACGTGTAATCAAATTCTGGAATTTGTTACCGGAGGATGTAGTAAAGGCTGTTAGTGTAGCTGGGTTTAAGAAAGGTTTGGACAAGTTCCTGGAGGAAAGGTCCATAAACTATTATTAAGAAGTGACCGAAGATATCAATGCTTGACCCAGTACAAGCATTGTGGAACTTGTGTCTCTTGGGGAAACTGCTAGGTACATATGACCTAGATTGGCCACTGTTGGAAACAGAATACTGGGCTTGATGGACCTTGGTCTGACCCAGTATGGCATATCTTATGTTCTTATGTTCCTCTGGAAGGCCATGTCACAGCTCATAATGTGAGGGCCATGGCCACCTCTATGGCTCATCTTAATTCTGTATCCATCGACCAGATCTGTCGAGCGGCCACCTGGGCCTCGGTTCATACCTTCACAGCCCATTACTGTTTGGCCAAGGACTCCCGCCGGGATTTATTTATTTATTTATTTATTAACAATTCTTATATACCGCACTATTAGACATCAGCGCGGTTTACATTAAACAGAAAACATCCAACAGTTTACATCTGTCTGGTCATTACATTTAACAGGAGGTATAACTTGGCGAAATAGGGGAAACTAAATACAATGGTGGTTTATCTATTAGGGGATATCATGGTTAACTATATACAAAGTGTTACCAACAGTGTATGGAACTGTTTGTTATCTACAGAGTAAAGTTGGCCTGTTGCGAGGGTCTATCCTTTTGGCCTTGTTTGGTCAGGCTGTTCTCAAACACCTGTTCCATGCTTAATCAACTCCTGCCCTCCTTCCCTGGATGGATGCCTGAGATCCATAGGAGGAGATAGAGCCCTTCACAGGGTCTCATAACCTCGGGGATCTCCCACGCATCTCTAGCTAGGGAGTCCCCATATGTGAAGACTCATTCCTGCTTGTTCCTGGAGATAGCACAGTTGCTTACCTGTAACAGGTGATCTCTGGGAACAGCAGGAATAAGTCTTCACAACCCACCCACCTCCCCTAGGAGTTGTATCTCTCTATCTATTTTTCCTTTCCTCTCTCTCTTTGTCTCAGCTTTAAAACTCGAACTGGGGAGAGGCGGTTAGGAAAGGCGGGAAGGCAGCGTGCAGGCGCTGTGGGATGCTCCCAAAAGCTTTCCTTTTTGGGAAGCTGGGGAGCGTTCCCGCGCAGGCTCCGTCGGTACTGACGTACCCATATGTGAAGACTTATTCCTGCTGTTCCCAGAGATCACCTGTTACAGGTAAGTAACTGTGCTTTATTAGAAAAGGTACAGAGAAGAGCCACCAAAATGGTAAAGGGGATGGAAGGATATCCCTATGAAGAGATGCTAAAATGGTTAGGGCTCTTCAACCTAGAAAAGAGACTGCTGAGGGGAGATATGATAGAGGTCTATAAATTAATGAATGGAGTGGAACAGGTAAACATAGATAGTTTGCATCATCAGAATATAGAAAAACGAGGGGACATGCAATGAAGCTTCAGGGTAACCTATTTAAGACTAATAAGAGAAAATAGTTTTTCACTCAACTTGTAATCAAACACTGGAATTTGTTACCAGAGGATTTAGTAAAGGCTGTTAGTGTAGCTGGGTTTAAAAAAGGTTTGGACAAGTTCCTGGAGGAAAGGTCCATAAACCATTATTAAAAGGGACCCAGGATATCACTGATTGACCCAATACAAGCATTGTGGAACCTGTGTCTTTTGGGGAAAGTGTTGGATAGTTATGACCTAGGTTGGCCACTGTTGGAAACAGGATACTGGGCTTGATGGACCTTGGTCTGACCCAGAATGGCATATCTTATGGTCTTAAGATTGGAACCACTGTAAGAAAAAGCTGTGTCCAACACAGAATCTGGATTGTTGTGGGTGGAGAAAGTTAGTCTGTAAGTTGTGCAGAGACAAGTTTTTCTAGTATCTTAGATAAGAAAGCAAGGTTGGAGACTGGGCACTAGTGCACGGGGGTGGAGGCATCCAGAGAGGGATTCTTCAAGAGAGGACGAACCAGGGCAGCTTTCCAGCATTGTGTGAAAATGCCTGTGGCTAGGCTGTTGAAGAGTGCTAGTATTTGTGGAAGAGGAGCCAGAGAGGCAATAGGGAGCCAAGAGAAGGGGGATAGGATCCATGACACAGGTGGCTTTTGAAGAGGCAACTATGGATTTTGAGGGATTCCATACAGATGATGATGATGAAAGGAAGACCAGGCGTGGGCTAACGCGTCCAAGGGTGGGAAAGAATTACCTAAGTGAGAGAATAGCTTGGGGTCATCAGAGGTGAATTTCTGCTGGAGCTTAAGGGTATTATCCTGGCCAGATGATCCACCATGGGGGTAGTAACTGGAATGACCAAGGAAGGGGATGCAATAAGTGAGATACAACTGAATAAATTTTTTTTTTAGAAGGAGTTGGAGATGATTCTGGTGAAGTAGTTCTTTTGTGTGACCTTTATTGTGTTCCTGTAATAGGTATGAAGGTCCAGAAAAGCGGAGAGTGCGGCAGCTGAGTTTATGCCAGGTCTATTCAGTTTTGCAAGCTGCTGGCAGGAGGGAAGAAGGCCATGGTGATACCAGGGGTGATGGTTTTTCTGTGACAGTCATCTAGAGTCTGGGGGGGGGGGGGCAGTGAATCAACAGCCATGCGGAATACTCTCTTCCAGGTTTCAGCCTGAGAGTCCACGGAAAGGAACTCGAAGTTGGAAGGGAAAAGAGAATCAGAGGGGGAGGGAGGCAAGAAATTTATTGGGAGTGACGGGATGCCACAGGAGGACAGTTCCCACTTGAGAAATGAGTAGACGGTGCAGACCAATGGGTAGAGAATGGGAGAAGCAGAAGACTATGCCTAAATGATCTGTCCAGGGGAAGGATAAGATGGAAAGAGAAGACACCACGAGTGTGTAGATTGCAGCAGGATTCATAATAAGATCCAGGATATGGCAGCAGCAAGGGTTGGGAACGGGACATGGTGAACGAGTGACAAGTCAGAGATATGGAAGAGAAAGAGTTTATCACGGAGTCTGTGAGGGGAGTCGACTGACTCCTAGGATGAGTATCTTAGGAAACGTGGTGACTGTTTCTGCTAATGTGAGTAGAAGAGAGTCCCAGAGGAAGGCACTTAGGGAAAGGGTGGGGGAGGGGGCATAGTTATCTCCAAGTTATAATGCCCTGTTCAATTTAATTTCAGTTTGTTCAATGTAAACCGCACTGATGCAGAATAGCGCGGTATATAAGAGAATGTAAATAAATAAGAGGTGGAAGGCGAACAAGTAGAGATTCAGGATAGTGCAAAGTAGTGGAGTCAACCTCAGTGATTTTCAACGAGTCCCTACAAAGTATAGCGACACCCCCTCCTGCTCTGGATGTGTGGTAAGTGGAAAAGGCATGATAGCCTGGAGGAGACACCGGTAGAGGAAGGGTTCCTCCCCATCTCTGAGCCAGGTCTCAGAGAGAAAAAGAAGATCCAGGGAATGCTGAGCGATGAGATCTGAGATAAAAGCCCATTTAGAGCAAACTGACCTGCAGTTGAGGGCACAGGGTAACAGAGGCAAGGGAGAAGTAAACGGCATTGCCCCTAGTAAAGTGGTGGGGGTACAGCAGGGAATCAGCACGCTTAGGTCTTTGACAATTCAGAGCTCATGGAGGGGCGTCTGGTCGATGTCCCCAAAGCACAGAAATGGAACAAAACATGACAAGAAGAAGAAATACCTTAAGTGAAGTTAATAAAGCATGGTTATAGGAAGAATGGGGGGGAGCAGGAGTAGCTCACACCCCGAGGCTGGATAGCATTGGATAAGCTGCCCGAGTCTCCCCAAGGAGCAGGACCTGCTCCTCAGGCACACTTCTGGTGTGGAACACCACTATGGTGCTTGTATTAAGGACTTCTTCCTGGTCACCTGATTGGGGCATGGTCACGTAATTGGACATTGATGACAGGCAGGGAGGCAGAGAAACACAGGAATGCTTGATATTCTGATTGGAGCATGGTCATGTGATCGGATGTTGATCGCAGGCAGGGAGGCAGAGAAACACAGGATTGCTTGAGATTCTGCAGAAATATAATAGTAGACAGGCAGCAAAGCAGCAGCAAGTAAACACAGGTACCACAATTTACCATTTCATAGGTAGATTGAAGTTTGCACAGCTTTAGAGGGGATCAAAGGTTTATTTTAATCTCCAGGAACAAGCAGGAATGTAGTCTTTACATATAGGTAACATCGGTACCGACAGAGCCCGTGCAGCAGTGATCCCCAGTGTCCCATAGGAAACCTTTTGGGAGCATCCCACTGTGCCTGCGTAGCTGCCTTCCCATCTTTCCAGCTCTCCCTCCTCAGTTCTTCGTTTTCCGCGGAGCTGACAAGAAGTAATTCCTGTCACCGCTGAAAATGTGTCTTTTTTCTTATTTTTTGTGGTCGCGTCTGCCTTCCCGTCAACGCTGGTACCGACCCCTGTCAGTACTTTCTTTTCTTATCTGTCTTAGAAAATTGTGAGAAGGAATTTTTTGCTTCCTTCAGGCGCATCAGCACCATCTTAGGCCTAGGCCTCCCCTTTTGTCATAGACAAAATGGAAAAACCATCCAGTGGTTTTAAAAAGTGTTCAAAATGTGGTAGTACCATTTCAGCCACAGACACCCACAACTGGTGCCTAAAATGCTTAGGTTCGGATCATCTACTGTTAGTGTGTCCTCTTTGCAGGAAGATGACAAAGAGAGGCCTACAAAACCGAGCTGCAAAACTAGGCACCCTCTTTTCTTCTGATGCAGTATCTTTAGCATAGACGTCATTGAGAGCTTCATATTTCTCCCAAGGATCTCAGGTATCGAAACCTAGGTGGTCTTCAAAGACTGGCCGGCCCTCCAAGGGTAGATGCCTCGGTCATTGTCCTGGAGGGGGTCGCTCTGGCCAAACAACCCCGGAGGGAGGACCTTGCCTCCAAAGCCTTAGTGGGGTCCCAGGATGCTCCCGAGGCCTCCACCCCTGGAGAGCTCCTGGTGCCATGCTCAGGAATCGTGGCCCGCAATTCCGGTACTGATATCCAAGCATCGGCAGTTCCATAGATCAACGTATCCTGGCTATTGAGTGTAGCTTAGCGGCTTTACTGGCAGCCTCCATACCAGTAAAACCTTTACAGCCAATCCCTCAGGCTCCGGTACTGACACAGCCTGCATAGACTTTTTTGCCGTTTACCACGCTACCGCCCATGCCAGCACTTGAATCCGTTTCCAGTACCGAGATTTCAGCACCGCCAGCCTCAACTAACGATTTTGATCGGTATCAGGTACGGATGCAGCGCGAACATCCTGCCCGTAGGTACTTTGAGTCTTCGGACTCCGATTTGTCAGAAGATGAATCGGCCGATATCTGGGACATGAGAACTCTCCCGGAAGCCCCATCTCCATCCCCACAACGTCACATGTCCTCTCCGGAGGACATGTCTTTCCAAGACTTTATTCGCCATGTTGCTCAAGGTCTGTCCATAATGGTGACATCTGAGAAAGAGCCTAGGGCTGAAGAACTTGAAATTCTTCAGTACCCTGCAGCCCCGAAGAAAGCTGCAACTCTCCCTATTCATCGCATTCTTCACGATCTTACGCTTCATATGTGGGAAACGCCCCTTACCATTTCCCCACATACCCAGTACCACATTCCTCAACAGCATTTATCGGGTACTGGAGTGTTCCAGTTTCCAAAAGACGCAATTACCACACCATTCCATGGTGGTGGAATCGGCAATGCATCAGATAAAGAGTGCTAAGACACATTCCTCGAACCCTCCAGGTAGGGAATTGAGAACCCTCGATGCCTTTGGTCGACATTGCTTTCAGGCCGCCATGTTATCGGCTATAATCATTTCCTACATACTCTATATGGGTATGTTCCTCAGAGAGGTGGCTAGGGATTTGGAATTAATGGCTCCTCTTCTCCCTGATGACAAGAGAGCAGATTATCTCACCCTTGTAAAACATACTCAAAATGTTTCAAAGTTCGTTAACGGGGCAACTTTTGACTGTTTTGAGTGCATCAGCAGAACTTCCTCTGTCTGCATCGGGGTATGCAGAATTGCTTGGCTTCAAGCATTGGATCTTGAACAGTGGGTTCAGGACAAACTGGGTAACATCTCTTGTACTGGTGAAAACCACCTTGGCAAGGATTGGCAAGACAAAGCCTCTCAGAATCTGAGAATACTACACTTAACACTAGAAGTCCCAAAAGTAATTTTACCTAGAAACCCCAAAGTGCGTCAGTTGACGCATTATCACGACAACTGCGTTTAGCATGAAATGCAGATGTGAATTAATGTGAAGTTACTTATTTGTTAAATAGTGCAGTATGTGATGTCATTACAAGACATCATCGTGTGTTTATTGTTTGTAATATCGAAGTAAATCTGTAAACAGTGCGTGAGATCGCCACCTAGTGGGAACATGAATTTATACCTAGAAGTCCCAAAGTACGTCAATTGACGCATCCAAGACAATTGAGTGCATCAATTAAGGTACTTTGTGGCTTCTAGGTATAAATTCATTTTCCTGCTAGGTGATGCATCTGTCATTAATTTTCAGTGCACATATTTGAACATATTGACCTTGCTAACCAAGTCATGGAACAACCCAAGAGGATTGTGGAAAATTGCAAGAGGATCTTGATAAATTGGAAGACTGGGCATCAAAATGGCAGATGAAATTTAATGTGGACAAGTGCAAAGTTATGCACCTAGGGAAGAACAACCCAAACTATGGTTACACGATGCAAGGTTCCACATTAGGAACCACCACCCAGGAAAAAGATTTAGGCGTCATTGTGGATAACATGTTAAAACCCTCGGCCCAGTGTGCAGCGGCAGCCAAGAGAGCAAATAGAATGTATAGCAGCACACGTTACCGACTAACACTATATGTATATATAAAATGTTTTTAGCACCACTGTATATAGCCCACATTGTACATAGCTCAAACCAATCTAGCTCACAACACAACACACACCCAACTAAAATTCCACCCTCACTGCATGTATAACACACTCACACTACTAGATTGTTTGCTGTGATACCACCTTGATTATCATGATAAGGCGGTTTAGAAATACTGTTAAATAAATAAATAAATAAATAAATAAGGAAAGGAATGGAAAATAAAACAAAAGATATTATAATGCCTCTATACCGTTCCATGGTGAGACCGCACCTTGAATATTGTGTGCAATTCTGGTCGTCGTATCTTAAAAAGGATATAGCGTTATTAGAAAAGGTTCAGAGAAGAGCCACCAAAATGGTAAAGGGGATGGAAGGATACTCCGATTAAGAAAGGCTAAAAAGGTTAGGGCTCTTTAACCTGGAAAAGAGACGGCTGAGGGGAGATATGATAGAAGTCTATAAATTAATGAACAGAGTGGAAAGGGTAAACGTAGTTTGACTGTTTACGTTATCAGAATATAGGAAGACTAGGGGACATGCAATGAAGCTGCAGGGTAAACTATTTAAGACTAATAAAAGAAAATATTTTTTCACTCAACGTGTAATCAAACTCTGGAATTTGTTACCGGAGGATGTAGTAAAGGCTGTTAGTGTAGCTGGGTTTAAAAAAGGTTTGGACAAGTTCCTGGAGGAAAGGTCCATAAACCATTATTAAGAAGGGACCCAGGATATCAATGCTTGACCTAGTATAAGTATTGCAGAACCTGTGTCTTTTGGGGAAACTGCTAGGTACGTATGACCTAGATTGGCCACTGTTGGAAACAGGATACTGGGCTTGATGGACCTTGGTCTGACCCAGTATGGCATATTTTATGTTCTTATATGTTCTTATGGTTCTAGCAGTGGTGCTGGTATACAATTTTGAAGATGCATTTGCATCAATTGACGCACTTTAGGGCTTCTAGAGTTAGACTATCTAGGTCTACGGCCAACCCAGCTAAGAAAAAAGCAGCAAAGAAAGCTTTTTTTCAATAAGAAGTAGTACTAACCTTCTTACACCACTGCTATACAGTGTCAACACCATACTCCTCAGAAGGGGCAGCAGCCACCAAAACAGCAAAGGAAGGCTCAGACTCCTAGGTCACAGCCACCTCAACAGATCCAGCCTCCTCGGGCTCTTTGACTCCTTTCTAGAGAACATAGCTGGTCTACCGCTGTAGATTCCGAATTCTACCCTCATCCCCGGCAGGCTTTGTCACTTTACCCACAGGTGGCATCTTATCACATCAGAGCAGTGGACACTGTCCATAGTATGGAAGGGATACACGCTTCATCTACAAAGTCTGCCCCCCCCCCCCCCCGGACTCCTCCAAGAGAGCTCCGCTCTCAGACCCCTCTTTCTGCTCTGTTACAAGAGATCATCTCCCTTCTTCAGGGAGCAATAGAGGAGGTTCCACCATCCCAGCAGGGAATGGGCTTTTATTCTCTCTAATTCCTCATTCCAAAGAAAACAGGGGGATACAGGCCCATTCTGGACCTCCGAGAACTGAACAAGCACCTGATACAGGAGAAATTCAAAATGATCTCCCTAGGTACCCTTCTTCCCTATCTCCAGAGTCAGGACTGACTCTGTTCTCTGGACCTCAAAGAGGCATATACTCACATTCTGATTCACTCACAGCAGAGAAGGTTCATGTTTCAGAGGAGTCATTATCAATACAGAGTCCTGCCTTTCAGCCTCGCCTGTGCCCCAAGAGTTTTCACAAAGTGCATGGCGGTAGTAGCCGCATTCTTACGAACTCTCAGGATATTTGTCTTCCCTTACTTAGACGATTGGCCCATTTGAGCAAACACCTCTCTAGAGGCCAGTCTTTCCCTCTTGCGCACCATGCAACTGCCGCAACACTTGGGATTTGTAATAAATCTTCCAAAGTCCCAACTCGTTCCCTCTCAAACGCTAGAGTTCATAGGTGCTCTTTTAGACATTCAGCAGTCAAAGGCATTTCTGCCTCAACTCCGCTGCACACGACTCAGTCAGATAGCATCTCAAGCAAGCCTCAAGAGGTTTCTCTCTGCTCGAGATCTACTACAACTGCTGGGTCATATGGCATCAACGGTGCATGTTGTCCCATATGCTCGTTTATATATGCACACAGCTCAATGGACACTGGCTTCCCAGTGGTCTCGGGCATCCAGTCGACTGGGAGACAAGATAATGGTCTCTACCCGCCTAATCTAGTCTCTCCAGTGGTGGCAATCCCCAAAAAACCTCCTGGTAGGGTCACCTTTTCAGATTCCAGCACATCAATGTACCCTGACGACAGATGCATCCAAATTGGGCTGGGGAGCTCATCTGAACAATCTCTCAACTCAGGGGCTTTGGTCTCATCAGGAGTCACAACTCCACATAAATCTGCTTGAGCTCAGAGCCATTCACAATGCTCTCAAAGTCTTCCAGGACCATCTTCGATTCCACTCAGTTCTAGTCCTGATGGACAATCAAGTAGCCATATTCTACTTGAACAAGCAGAGCGGAACAAGCTCTTGGACCCTCTGCAGCGAGGCCCTGCATCTCTGGTCTTTTGCCATACAGCACCATATTCACCTACTTGCAGTGTATCTTCCAGGCAAACACAATGTCTTGGCGTACAAACTCAGTCGAGTCCTTTTCCCCCACGAGTGGTCTCTCCATGCAGACAGGGTCGCTCACATCTTTCATATCTGGGGGACCTCAGAGATAGACCTTTTCGCAAGTCCTCAGAATGCTAAGCGTCCTCGCTTCTGCTCCAGGACTCCTGTACCAGACAGCCAGCAGGTGGATGCTTTTCACCTCCACTGGGTTCAAGGCTTCATGTATGCCTTCCCACCTAGTCCCCTCATTCCCAAGACACTTTTCAAACTCCAGAGAGACAGGGGCTTCATGATATTCACAGCCTCACACAGGCCACGACAGCCGTGGTATCCTCTCCTTCTACGTCTGTCTCAGGCTCAACCCATAAATCTGGGATTTGCTCCAGATCTTCTTTCTCGGGAGGCGGGGACACTAGACCTCATTCCTCCAGGGCAGAGGCAACCCTTCACACTCTGGATTGCAAATGTGCCTTGGCTTTCTATCTCCAGAGAACTCAAGAGCACAGAAAAGCTGGAGGCGGAGCCAGCACGTCTGCAGCATGGCGGTGTGAGTGAGTCTCTCCCGGGCCCCACTGTACTAATCCTGACCGTTTCAGTTATTGTCTGCGGAATTAGCCTACCTGAACCGCTGAAGTCCCAGGGGATTATGTCAGTCAGCAAGCAGACTCGACTCGAATTCCCAAATCCGACGCCAGTGGGCACAAAAAGAACTAAGTCGGACCCGTTGTCACCGCGCAAGATGGCGTCGCAGCATGAAGCTGCAGAGGGCATGCAAGAATTGTTAAAGGAGGTACGTGCGATTCACAGTAGGGTTGATGCAAATGGTGATACCCTAAATTCAGTGCAGTCGGATCTGAAGGAGTTGAGCGCCCAGTTGCAATCGCTTACATTGAGAGTGGAGAAAATGGAGGGGGCCGCGGCTAAAAACGAGGAACGTTTTGCACAGATGCCAAGAATCCTATGTAAGCTGGAGTGGCTAGAAAAGAACTACGAGGATATGAACAACAGAGCGCGGCGCAGTAATATTCGGATCGTCGGCCTCAAGGAGGGGGTAGAAGGTGGAGACCCGATCATGTTTTTGGAGGCGCTAATACCCAAATTGCTCAAAATGGAGTTTTCCTGCCCGTTTGAGCTGGAGCGGGCCCATCGTATCCCCACGTCGTCCAACTCGCGAGGCCAGGCACCGCGCCTGATGATTTTGTGTGTCCTGAGACACCAACAAGCAATGCAGATTCTTGCGGCTGCTAAGAACTGCCGGCAGCTGATGTATGAGGGCCAGAAGGTAGCCCTATACCCGGATTTTAGTAAACCGACTGTTGAGAAACGTAAGCAGTTCCTAGCGCTGAGGCCGCGCTTACAGAGATTGCAGGCAAGATATGGCCTAATTAATCCAGCGCGCTTTAAAGTCACTCTCAATAATGTGACCAAGTCGTTTGAAGATCCTGCGATTTTGGCGCAATATATAGAAGATCAAGAAGCGCTCATCATGCATACGTGACTGTTTACTGACTCACAGGTTGTTCGCATCTATATGCCTCTAAGTTGCCCGTGGGCCTTGAACGTGTTTTATTGGCCTGACCTTCTGGTTTGATGTTCTCAGCACGGCTGAGTCGAGGCCCCGGCCCTATGTTCGAGCCCACTCTTCTGGCCTAATAGGAGTTAGGCTGTGCCGGATGACCAACAGTATCCCCTATAGCATGGTGACGGTTTGTGTTAGAAATCTCACTTTTTACTGAACTATGTCGCACGCAATGTTTAACTTCCATTGGGGACGGGAACCGCTGTGCAGCAACAGTCTTGCTGTCTCGTCCAGGTGGGTGTGGGGTGGGGGTAAGGGGATGGGACGGTTCTCAGAGGGAAATTATGGGTTATATTGGTATGTGTTATTTAGCATCAGTGTTATGTTTTGATATATTTGATTATGGCTAGCGAATTAAACCTCTTATCCTTGAATGTAAAGGGTATCAAGACACCAATGAAACGAAAGAAAATATTAACATACTGCGTGAAGCAGCGCACTGATATAGCTTTTCTCCAGGAAACGCATCTCTCAGCCTTGGAGACCAAGAAATTGGGAGACGGGAGGTTTGGGTTAGTTGGCTGCTCCCCAGCGGTCCAGAAGAGGAACGGGGTTGCTATTCTAGTGCGTAAGACTTTGGAGGCGGAGATACTGCGGTCCAGCAGCGACATCGCTGGAAGGTGGGCCATTGCTCTCCTCCAGATTGGGAAATTCAAATGTGTATTAGTTAATGTATATGGTCCTAACAAAGACGACCCTAATTTTTTCTGTGAATTGAATTGCACAATGCAAGGGGCAAATGAAGCTCCCATAATTCTGGGCGGAGACCTCAATTTGGCCCTAGATTCCCTAATAGATCGTAGTCCAGGGAGGATCAGTAAGAGGGCGAGAGCGGATATTGCCCTCTCTAGCCTCATGGAAGACTGTGGGTTAGTGGACATATGGAGGCTGCTACACCCAGTCGATAAAGAATACACCTTCTACTCCCCAGTCCATAACTCTTTCTCTCGTATAGACTACTTCTTGGTCTCCAAGTCTCTGGTTGCGAGCAGCTGTGAAGCGGAAATACTGAGTATTACTATCTCTGATCATGCTGCAATCACGGTAAAGATCAAGCTACATGATCCTTCATGCTTGGGCTCAAATTGGTCATTCAATAGGGCCTGGCTGGCGAACCCGACTTTCTGAATGATTTGCGTTCCACTGTGAGGTCCTATTTTGAAGTTAATAGGATTCAGGATACGGCGGGATGGGCTTGGTGGGAAGCCTTTAAGGCCTCGCTCCGGGGAACTATTACCAGTTATAAGATTAAAGAAAATAAAAAATGGAAAGCTCAAATGGCAGCTTTGGACGCCCAAATAAAAGCCGGGGAAAGATTGTGGTTTAAATGCCCTAATGCTGCTACCCTGAGGTGGCTCCAAAAGTTGAGGTTTGATTATAACGCGAAGTTGAGCTCCGAAGTAGAACATCATTTGATGCAGCAGTCCGCTCGTTATCATATTGAAAGTAATAGGGCTAGTAAGTCATTAGCGAATGCCCTTCGAGGGAAGCGAGAAAAATCCCGAATCTCCTCGCTCATCGACAATAATCAGGCCCGCATAGTTGAGGATGAACAGATCTTGCATGAGTTCTCCCAGTATTATGCCAAGCTATACTCCACTGAGGTCAAAGCGGAACCGGCAGCAGTTTCAAGCTTTCTGGAGAAACTCACACAGCCTAAATTGATGGCTGCGCAAGCTAAGCAGTTAGGAGAGCCCTTTTCCCTTAAAGAAATTCGAACGGCACTCAATTCTATGCCGAGAGGTAAGGCGGCAGGACCTGATGGGCTGCCGGCAGAGCTTTACAAAGCCCTCGGGGCTGAACTGGGCCCCTACTTAGTGACCTACTACGAGTGGCTAGTGCAGGAACAGGAGTGTGTGGGCAACTTCTCGGAAGCCACGATAGTAGTACTGGAAAAGCCTGGTAGAGATCCCAGTTATGTTACGAATTACAGGCCCATCTCCCTCTTAAATGCAGATTATAAAGTCTATGCCAGTATTCTGGCAAAGCGCCTAGCCCACTATGTTGGTGATCTTATACATCCTGACCAATCTGGGTTTATTCCCGGCAGAGCGACCACCGATAATGCGCGGCTACAATGTAACCTGTTGGACAAGGCCGCAGGAGAGGAATTACCATATATTGCCCTTTCCCTTGATGCCGAAAAGGCATTTGATAGGCTGGAGTGGCCCTTTCTCTTCTCTGTTCTAGAGTGGTTTGGCCTAGGGGGTGAGTTTATACGGAAAGTACGTGTACTGTATAGGCAGCCGAGTGCTAGAATTCTTGCTAATGGTGTGCTCTCTGCTCCCTTCCTCCTGCACAGAGGAACCAGGCAGGGTTGCCCTCTCTCCCCACTGCTTTTTAACCTGGCGCTGGAACCTTTAGCTATCGCCATTAGGCAAAGCACTGATGTAACCGGCTTTCCGTGTGGGGAAGTCCAAGTGAAACTTTTGGCCTTTGCTGACGACCTCATCCTGTTTACGCAACCACGTGAAGTATCATGGCTTTTGGAATTGATCGAAGCCTATTCGGGTCTTTCGGGGTATAAAATCAACTGGACCAAGTCGGTTGCATTTCCGCTCAACAGCTGTTCCAACTCTAGTATGATGGCCCCGTTTCCCTTCCGCTGGGAAACGGGGTGCGTTAAATATCTAGGAGCATATTATTGCATCTCCTGGGACCGAATGTTACAAGCAAATATAGACGAGATTATCCAATTGATACGCCATAAAACCCTAGCTTGGTCCCCCCTGCGGTTTACATGGTGGGGTAGACTGGAGATTATTAAAATGTCGTTGACACCCAAGATTAACTACATCCTTGGCATGCTTCCTGTCACTCTCCCATCCAAAATTTATTCAGATATCGAGAGATGTCTCTTATCTTTTCTCTGGAATGGGGCCCAGCATCGCATTGCCAGTAAAAAGCTCAAGGCACCCAGGGAGCAAGGGGGTGTACACTTCCCAGATATACAATGGTATCATCATGCCCTCTTGCTGAAGCAAGGGGCGTGGTGGCTAGACGGCGACAAAGATGACCGCAGTCCAAGCTGGCTAGCAGTAGAGATGGCTATGGCCAGCCCTTACCCTCTACAATATATGCTGGGGGCTTTATGTCCCATCGACTCAGGGGGGGGGGAGAGTACTTCAGGCCACTCAGGAGGCTTACTTAGCATTAGCTCAGGCAGCGGGTGGTGATGGCAAGCCCTCTAAGCAGACCCCCTTATGGTGGAACCCCCAATTTTGACTCGGAGGGCAGAAGTTTGCCTGGCGTGCATGGCAGGCAAAGGGGATATGGGTAGTAGACCATCTGATCAGCGGGCATAGCTGGAAAAGTTTCGCGGCCCTCCGTGCGGAATTTTCTCTCCCGAGTGCCTGTTTTCTCCGCTGGACGCAGCTTAAACACTGCATGGTGGCAAAAAATATTGTGCCCAAGGCGCTCCCAGCTGAAGCCAAGATACGCAAAAGGCTTCGGGAGATGTTTGACCAAAAAGGGCTGGTCTCCAAGATATGATATGTTTCGGCGGTATGGATCATGCCAACCGGTGGGATTAACTAAGGTGTGGGAGGTTGAGACAACCTGTTCTTTACCTTCCCTGTCTTGGAAAATACTATGGGGACCCATAACATGGGTCTCAAGATCAGCTGCAATCACGCAATCGATGTACTTTTTTCTGCATAGGGCCTATGTGACCCCTGTAAAACTCTCTAAATGGGATAAATCTATTACGGGCAAATGCTGGTCTTGTCAGGATGGACTTGGCACATTTGATCACATGTTTTATGATTGTCCATTTGTGGCTAGGTTCTGGGTGGGCATTTGGGGCAAAATCCAAATTGTGCTGGGTATTACAGATGAATTATCCCGGAATGTGGTCTATCTGCGTTCACTTCCTCTGGGATTTCCCAAAGTGGAGCGTTTTCTGTTGAATTATATGATTGCAGTCGCCCTTAAAATGATTTTATTGAACTGGAAAAATTTTCAGCGCCTGCACCCAAACAGCTGGTGGGGGCAAGTATGTAGATACTCACAATATGAGAAGTTGTATAGTAAACTCCATTTTCCTAAGAGAGTGGTTCTTCACTCAGAGAGATGGGCACTGCTGGACCAATTCCGTTGATCGGTCCTCCTATGCCCCCGGGGGATGCCCTTATGTAGCCACTTTGGCCAATTAGAAGCGGTCTTATATTTTGGTTGTGGAAAGCTGTTCTGTTTTGCCTTATCAAACGTGTCTCTCTGTATCTCTTCCCTGAGAACCGGGGGGTTGAGGGAGGGGGGGGTGGGATTCATTGTTGGGTTGCAAATGGGATCTTTGTATGATTGTGTTTTATGATCTGTATTGCTATAATTCCGAATAAAAAGATGTTAAAAAAAAAAAAGAGCACAGAAAAGCTTCCCTACTTCTCATCGTCTTTGACTCAAGTCACCTGGGTTTGGCAGTATCTAAGCGAACTCTCTCCTGATGGATTGCGGATTGCATCTCCTTTTCTTATGAAAGTGCAGGTCTCTCTTGAGGGTCACGTCAACTGCACATAATGTTTGAGCCATTGCTGCCTCCATGGCAAATATGCGCTCTGTAGTGATTGAGAAGATATGCAAAGCAGCAACTTGGTCTTCTGTCCACACTTTTGTTGCCCACTATGGCCTGGACAAGGACTCCTGCCGGGATGCCTTGTTTGGCCAAGCTGTTCTCCAGCATCTCTTTCAGACTTAGATCAACTCCTAACCTCCGTCCCGGGTTTCGATACCAGACATCCTTGGAGAATACATGACCTACTTAGTTGTGCCTGTAATCCACAGCTCACCCGGAGGTCATCTCTCTGGCATCTTCGAGCTAGGGAGTCCCATATGTGAAAACTACATTCCTGCTTGTTCCTGGAGATAGCATAGTTACTCACCTGTAACAGGTGATCTCCGGGAACAGCAGGAATTTAGTCTTCACAACCCACCCCCCTCCCCTAGGAGTTGTAGGTCGTCTTCTTCTCTTCTCCTTCTCTCCTTTTATCTCAACTACAAACTCAACTGACGAGGGAGAGCTGGAAAGGCAGGAAGGCAGCTATGCAGGCGCAGTGGGATGCTCCCAAAAGCTTTCCTATAGGACAGTGGGGAGCATTCCCGCACGGGCTCCTTCGGTACCGACGTTACCCGTACGTGAAAACTAAATTCCTGCTGTTTCTGGAGATCAGCTGTTACAGGTGAGTAACTACACTTTATTGCCCTGCAGAGAGCTCTGCCTCTGCTGTCGTACTCCTCTGTGATATCACTTCTCTCAGCAAAGCATTTCTTTTTCGGACCAAGGTATAGGCTGTTCTTTCTCCAAACTATTGTATTGGTCTGCATGTGGAACTTTCAGGAAGGATCTCTCAGTGAAAGTGATTTGCAGTCTGCCTAAGTAAACATCCAGCTACTCCACTGCTACAAAAACATCACTGGTTGCCCATTTCTGTTAGGGCTAAATTCAGGATTTTGACCCTTGCTGTTTGCAGGATAGTTTGGTCACAATATTTGAAGAATAAACTTTCTTGGTATGAGCTGGGATAGCAATTGTGGTCTGGCTTCTGTTAGCAGGTGCTTTCCGTTAAGTACATTGTGAAGGCTATGCATTTATCCAGGTCCTTCTCTGAAATGGTTCCCATCTTTTAAAATAAGCTACCAGAAAGTATTAGGTGGCAAACTGATTTTTTCATGCTTTAGGAAACTTGTTTGTTTTTTTTAGAGATGCAGATTTTTTAATACCATGACTGAGCGATAATTGTATTGTTTGGATTTAGAATTTTGTGTCTGTGTTTTTAAAATTGTTTTATTTTGTACACTGCATTTAGGGCTTTTTGGTTGGGATAATGGTTTATAAATGTGAAAATAATGAATAAGCCTGATTAGCATTTGAAGTTGTTGCCGAAGTCCATAGTTTGAGTATATTTTCAACGTTTTTTCCACTGTTGAAAATTAACTGATTGTAATTCAACAAATTGCCTCCTGCTAGGAGAATGTGAGTTGGTTTCAGGATCCAATGTGAATGGTGGAAGCACAGAGTCCTTTGAGATGGTGGCTGAGGAAACAAATCTTGATTCTACAGCTAAGCAAAGCATTGAAGGTAAAAGTGAATATTTGCCATAGTTTAAAAAAAAACAAAACTCTTGTTGGATTGTTTGGCTATAAATATATCTCCAGGAACAAGCAGGAATGAGTCCTCACATATGGGTACGTCGGAACCGACGGAGCCTGCGCGGGAAAGCTCCCCAGCTTCCCAGAAAGGAAAGCTTTTGGGGCCTCCCACAGCGCATGCGCGCTGCCTTCCCGTCTTCCTGACCAACTCTCCTCAGTTCTTCTTTTTCCGCGGAGCCAGCAGGTCGTGTTCCTGTCACCGCTGAAGAAATTGTTATTTTAATTTGTTTCTTTGACCGCGTGTCTGCCTTCCCCGATTCCGGACCGGTACCGCCGGTCTTTTTTCCTTTATTTCTTAAAAAAAAAAAAAAAAATTATTTACTTTTTCCCCACTTGGTGTGTTTATTCTGTGAGGCCTCTAGGCCTTCTCAAATTCTCCCTCATGGAGAAACCAGCCTCTGGTTTTAAAAAATGCACCAAGTGTACCGGTACTATTTCAGTCACAGATACCCATGAATGGTGTCTTAAATGTTTGGGGCCTGACCATTCCATTCCGGATTGTCCATCCTGCTCTCTGATGTCCAAACGTGGCTTACAGAACCGAGCAGCCAAGTTTCATATGCTGTTTTCTACGGATACTCCAGCATCAACATCCTCCAGGTTTTCCTCTCCTGATGGATCTCAGGTAACCAAACATTCTTCAGGCAGGTCCTCAAAAGGCAAATCTCCCTCTAAGCAGCGAGAGGCCCTTGGGTTTGACCCTGAGGACCCTGCCCCAGCCAAACAACCCCGGCGGGAAGCTCCGGCTTCCAAAGCTCCTCCTATGGGGTTACAGGTTGACATCGATGGCACGGCCTCGACCGATCACCTGTTAGACTGCTCTGGGGTACCGGCCAACACCGGTACCGACATCCAGGCAGTTGTGGCGTCTATGGGTACTATTGTACAATCCATGCAGCAGGCCATACTGGCTTTCATGAACGCTGCAACGCCCTCGGTACTGCAACAATCGGTTCCGACTCCGGTTCCGGTACCACAACCGATACCAGTACCCAGAGCATCTACTTCCAGTAGCATGCCGGTTCCGGTCTCCGGTTCCGGTGGTTTTCTCGATACCGATCCGGTTCCCGGTACGCCCGATGTCGATACCGGTCGGTACGCGTATCGATCTCTGGAAGCTAATAGGCGGTACTTTGAGTCTTCTGAGGATTCTGATACCTCAGATGATTCTGCTGATGTCTCTTTTACTCTTCCTGAGGAGCCCTCTTCTCCAAAAAGGAGAATGTCTCCTCCAGAGGATTTGTCCTTTCAAGACTTCATTATTGAAGTAGCTAAAGGACTCTCCATTTCTGTAACCTCTGAAAAGGAACCTAGAGCAAACAAATTAGATATTTTAGGATACTCTAAGGTTCCCAAAGAGGCAGCCACCTTACCCATACATGAAATTCTTCAAGAACACATGATGGACTTGTGGGAGGCTCCTCTCACCCTATCTCCACATTCTCGACGTTTGGACACCATGTATTGGGTTCCTCCTTCTCCTGGTTTTCAAAAAACTCAGCTCCCTCACCACTCTATTGTGGTGAAGTCTGCTATGAAAAAGATAAAGAGTACCAAAAGGCACTCTTCTACCCCTCCAGGAAGAGAATGTAGGACTCTGGATGCTTTTGGTAGAAAAATCTTCCAAGCTAGCATGCTTATTGCCAGAATCAATTCATACAGCCTCTATATGGGCATGTTTTTGAAAGAGATTGCACTGAAGATACGTCATTTTCTCCCCTTTATCCCAGAGGATAGAAAGGAGGAGTTCCTTCTTTTGCTAAAGCATACTCAAGATGTTTCAAAGTTCTCCAACAGAGCAGCCTTTGACTCCTTTGAGGGAGCTAGCAGAGCCTCCGGCATTGCCATAGCTGCTCGCAGACTTGCTTGGCTCCAGGCCTCTGATTTGGAACCCTGGGTACAAGATGGTTTGGGCAATCTGCCCTGTACAGGTGAAAATCTGTTTGGCAAGGAGTGGCAAATCAAAGCCACTCAAATGGATGCAGAGAATGCTGCTTTAGATAGACTTTCTAAGTCTACCTCTACCCCTGCCAAGAAAAAATCTTTTAAGAAGCCTTTCTATAAAAAGACCAGATTTTCCACAAATACTGGCCAGCAATCTTCCCAAGTTTGCTTTGCTCCTAAGCGTCAGCAATCTAGACAGGCCAGAACAAAGTCTACAGGGGCTGCTACAGTCCAGCAGTCCCAACCCCCTCAGAGTTTTTAACTTGATTCTAGAGAACTTAACCTTTCTGGCTCTGCAACAACCAGAGCCTCTCACCATTCCAGGAAGGTTAACTCATTTTGCTCCCAGATGGGAACAAATCACATCAGAACAGTGGACCCTCTCTATCATCAGAGAGGGCTACAAACTACATTTCTCCAGCCTTCCTCCCCATACCATGGTGAGACAATTCAATTCTCCCCCATCTCTCCTGTACCTGTTGGGTCAGGAGGTGACCACCCTTCTTGCCCAAAGGGCAATAGAAGAGGTTCCTCTTCTTCAACAGGGGTCAGGGTTTTACTCCCCTTATTTTCTCATCCCCAAGAAAACAGGAGGGCACAGACCCATTCTAGATCTGAGAGAATTGAACAAATTTCTATACAAGGAGAAATTCAAGATGCTCTCTTTAGGTACTCTCCTTCCATATCTACAGAGTCAGGATTGGCTTTCTTCTCTAGATATACTCATCCATCCATCCCACAGAAAATTTCTACGATTTCTGTTCCAGGGAAAGCATTTCCAATACAGAGTACTCCCCTTCGGTCTAGCCTCTGCTCCAAGAGTGTTCACCAAATGCATGTCAATAGTAGCTGCATTTCTACGCACTCTGGGAATATTTGTCTTCCCATACCTGGACGACTGGCTCATCCGAGCTCCATCTCAGTCTGAGGCTCAGACTTCCCTGGACCACACCAGACGCATACTGCAGTATCTGGGACTCATCATCAATCTGCCAAAGTCTCAACTCACCCCTACTCAGTCCCTAGAATTCATAGGGGCCTGGCTAGATACCACCACTGCAAGGGCCTATCTTCCTCAGGCCCGTTGCCACCGTCTAGTGCACTTGGCCTCTCAAATTCAGTCCAGAAGCCACTTGACTGCCAGGGAGATGCTAAAACTGCTAGGCCACATGGCATCCACAGTTCATGTGGTGCCTTATGCTCGCCTACATATTTATTTATTTATTTATTTATTTAACATCTCTTATATACCGCACTATTACCATCAGCGCGGTTTACATGGAACAAACATATACATACAGAAAAACTGTAATGCATTTTACAAGTAACAGGAATTTGAACTTGGTAGTAAGGGAAACTATGTACACTATATAACTATATACAGTAGTCTATACACATTAGTCACAGTTGAAGTTGTCTTATGAGAGCAGCTCAATGAAGTTGTCATATGAGAGCAGCTCAATGGACTTTGTCCACCCAGTGGACCCAAGCATCAGGAGCTCTCTCAGACCAAATAGCAACCTCAAAACGTCTTTTTTGGTCTCTCCAATGGTGGATATCCACTCAAAATCTGTTGTTGGGGGCCCCCTTCCAACCTTTGTTACCCCAAGCAACTCTCACTACAGATGCCTCCCAAACAGGTTGGGGAGCTCATCTCCAAGACCTTTCCACTCAGGGCACTTGGTCTCCACAGGAGACCACCCTTCATATCAACCTTTTAGAGCTGCGAGCAATTTTCCTTGCTCTCAAGGTCTTTCATACCCTCCTCATCAACATGACAGTCCTTGTTCATACCGACAATCAAGTAGCTATGTTCTACATAAACAAACAAGGAGGGACTGGCTCTCTGTCGCTTTGCAACGAAGCTCTAAAATTGTGGGCCTTCGCCAGAGAGCATCAAATCCATCTCCTGGCAGTATACCTCCCAGGAATCCAAAACTCTTGGGCAGACAGACTCAGTCGAGTTCTGCTTCCACACGAATGGTCCCTGCCCATGGATCAGGTACTCAGAATCTTTCAGAAATGTGGAACCCCGGACATAGACCTGTTAGCAAGTCCGTGCAATGCCAAACTTCCCCGGTTCTGTTCCAGAATTCCGTGTCAGGGAGCTCAGGCCAAGGATGCCTTCCTCCTTCATTGGGGTCAGGCCTTCCTGTATGCCTTTCCACCCGTTCCCTTGATTCCCAAGACTCTATTCAAACTTCAGAGGGATCAAGGATCTATGATCCTCATAGCTCCACGCTGGCCACGCCAAGTGTGGTACCCTCTACTTCTGCATCTCTCCCAGGCACCCTCCCTGGATCTGGGAGCTGCTCCAGACCTTCTGTCTCAAGAGGAGGGGACTTTGTGGCACCCAAGCCCCAAGTCCCTTCACCTCAGAGCTTGGTTGCTGAAGGCCTAGACCTTCAAGACTTCAATCTTTCTCAACAGGTGAAGGATATCCTCCATGCCTCTAGGAAACCTTCCACCAGGCGTTCTTATGCTTTTAAATGGAAAAGATTTTCCATTTGGTGTGCTGAAAAGGGTCTTAACCCTCTAGCACTACCTTTGAATTCTTTACTCGAATATCTCCTGCATCTTTCCAATGCAGGACTTAAAACAAATTCTGTAAGGGTCCATTTGAGTGCTATTGCAGCATCTCTTCAGCCTATCAATGGACAACCTGTTTCCTCTCATCCTCTTATTGCAAACCTCCCATTCGGCCTCCTCCGGAGGCATGGGACTTAAATGTGGTTCTTGGTCAGCTTATGAAGCCACCCTTTGAACCCTTAGCCACTACCTCCTTGAAATTTCTTTCCTGGAAAGTCATTTTCCTTATTGCAATCACTTCTGCTCGCCGCATCAGTGAACTGCAGGCTTTAGTGGCTAATCCACCTTATACAAGGTTCCATCATGATAAGGTAGTCCTTAGGACAAATCCTCACTTTATGCCTAAAGTGGTCTCACCTTTTCATCTTAATCAAGAGGTATATCTACCTGTCTTTTTTCCAGCTCCTCATGCATCCAGTGCAGAGAGGAACTTACATACGTTAGATTGTAAAAGAGCTCTTGCCTTTTACATCCACAGGACACAGCAACATCGAAAGTCTTTTCAACTTTTTGTTGCTTTTGATCCTTCTCATTTAGGACTTCCAGTCTCAAAAAGAATACTGTCCAATTGGATTGCTCAGTGTATTTCTTTTGCTTACCAGAGTAAGAACCTTTCTCTGGAAGGCCATGTCACAGCTCACAATGTGAGAGCCATGGCCACATCTATGGCTCATCTTCATTCTGTATCCATCGATCAGATCTGTCGAGCAGCCACCTGGGCCTCGGTTCATACCTTCACAGCCCATTACTGCTTGGACAAGGACTCCCGCCGGGATGCCTTGTTTGGTCAGGCTGTCCTCGGACACCTGTTCCATTCTTAAACAACTCCTGCCCACCTTCCCTGAATGGATGCCTGAGATCCATAGGAAGATGAGGAACCCTTGGAGGGGGATCTCCCCGGCATCTTAGCTAGGGAGTCCCCATATGTGAGGACTCATTCCTGCTTGTTCCTGGAGATAGCACAGTTACTTACCTGTAACAGGTGATCTCTGGGAACAGCAGGAATTAGTCCTCACAAACTACCCACCTCCCCTGGGAGTTGTATCTCTCTCTCTCTTTCCTTTCCTCTCTCTATTGTCTCAGCTTTAAACTCGAACTGAGGAGAGTTGGTCAGGAAGGCGGGAAGGCAGCGTGCATGCGCTGTGGGAGGCCCCAAAAGCTTTCCTTTCTGGGAAGCTGGGGAGCTTTCCCGCGCAGGCTCCATCGGTTCCGACGTACCCATATGTGAGGACTAATTCCTGCTGTTCCCAGAGATCACCTGTTACAGGTAAGTAACTGTGCTATACCTGTGTATGTAGAATGGAGAAGGGGAAGGTTACTTTCATAACAGAGTGCCTATTTGAAATGCCCTAAAAATCATCTGTTTTATGTAGGCAAAATAGGTGCTTATGTGCCTTTATAAAATATGCTCTCAGAACAATCCCTAATAGTGCACAAATTTAGACCTACTCTGAAGAAGGTGTTTAAATGTGTGCATATACTCTGTGAGGGTAATTTTGTAAACCATTTTTTCATATAAAATATTTTACACATAGAAGGTGGGCTCTTTTAAAATTAGGTCATAACTAAAAGTAGGCGTACACAATTTGGGTGGTGCAGGGGCACAGTTGCCATTTACACACACTTTATAAAATAAGCTCAACCATGTGTAATTTATGTGCTTACGTTTATGCCTGCTATTGAACAGGTGTAATGTCTGTGCCTTCCGTCTAGGTGTGATTTCTGCAAGATTTGTGCAAATATTTTATGTAGCACTTTAAGATTGAGATGTCCAGATTGGGATGCAAACAAATTCCCCTGATATTTTACAGAGCCTTTTGTAAAATGTTATAAGAACATGCAGGGATGCATAAATATTTGCTGGCATAATCCAGCAGATGCAGTCATTTTAAAAAGCTACATATGGGGGGGAAATAAGAGTATCCTGCTCTTCCCCATTTGTGTGTGGGCGAAGTTTTGTAAAATTACTGCTCCAGACAGCATCGATCCCCCGATGGCTCCCCCATTTCCAAATAGCAAGCCTCACCACCCCCTTGTCCCACCCCCATCTCTTATTGGGGATTCCCTGGTCATCTAGGGAGAGCAGTAGTGATCCACAGTCACTCCTGCTCTGTTCGAGCCTGGGTTCAACATGACACCCTTTATCTCCCTAGTGGTAGTTTTGTGTTGTGTTATCACTAGGGATCCAGCTACCAGAAAAGGGCATTTTGCCTTTATTTGGCATCTCGACTGCTAGCAGTGGTAGCGTGGGACTATCACTAGGAGACAAGGATAACATTTTAAACACAGGCCGAACGGGACAGCAGCAGATCGCTCCTGCTTTCCCTAGATGACCAGGGATGCCCTAGTAAGAGCCGGAGGATGGGATCACTGGTGGGGTAGGGAAATCTTGATTGTGTGGGTCTTGATAACTGGTGTGTGTTTGGGTGGGGCCGCCTTGATGTCAGGGGGTTGTTGGGGTGGGGTGCTCTAGGGGTAGGTATAAAGGCAGACATCCTAAATTTTTGCCATCATGTGTATTCCACTTGCAGATTGGCTCCACTACGCCCCCCCCTTTTAAATCCATGCATACAAGGGGTTCTACACAAACAAATAGCTTTCCAAAATCACTGTTTGCACATGTATTTAATCTAGACTTTCAAATGCTGTGGTTTACCTGCCTAGATGCTTATTTGTTTTTATTAAAATGGGCGCCTTCTCCTTCTCCAAATCTAGGCGCCTGTAGTAAAGTTATCCTGTATACAGGACCGTACCTAACCCTGTGCGAGTGATGCGGCCGCACAAGGCACAAAGGCTTAAGGGGCACATTTGAGCTATCTGCCGTTGCCTGCCGCCGCCACTTTTTCTTCTCTCAGCGACGGCAGGCAATGGCAGACAATGCCCCCCTTAAGCCTTCTCGCGGCACCCTAAGCAGGTCTGGTCCCTCCCTCCTCTGACACAGCGTCAGAGCAGGGAGGGACAGATCGGCTAAGCGTGCTGGCGACTTGCACATCAGGCACGCCTCTTCTTTCCCACTACTGTCCAGAAAATGGCTGGATGGGGGTGCGGGGAGGAGGGGCTCATGCCCGATGTGCAAGTCGCCCTGCCTGTATATGTGTGTGCCACAAAATATTATACCTGTTCTGAAGGTATTAATATGTGCAAGTGTTCCGTGTGTCCTGTTTGATTACATGCATGCATGCATCACTGCTTTGCCCAAACGACACCCCTGGGAATGCCTATGGGTGATTTTGTTGGCACTCATACTTGTTATTCGGTATTTGGTCATACAGTTATCTGAAAGCCATTTTCTGTATCTAAAATGTGCTTTACATTTGGAAAACACTTTATAAAATTACTCCCATAATGTGTTCTATAACAAAAAAAAAATCCGCACAAGTGTTACATTAAAGAGAGGATTCATGTTAGTGGTTTTAGACACATGTGTTCACAAAAGGTGCTTGAGTTTTAATTGTCTAAACTTACTGATGTAGTTTCCTTACAGCATTGTTTCTGGTGTCGCTGAGTATATGAGGCATAGGAGTTTGTTTCTCTGGGAACAAGCAGGAAGTAAGCCCTTATATATGGGTAACGTCGGTGCATGCACATGTGTGGTCACCTTCCCACCATGCCATCTTTCCTCAGTCTTCTTTTTTCCTGTCTGTCGTCCCCGGTAAAAGTCAATTTTTTTTCTAACCCTTCTTTTAGCCTTTTTCTCTTTTTGCGCTCAGTTCCCGATCACGTTCTCGCCACTAGAGTCCGCCCTTGCCTTGGCATCATGTTTTTCTCGGGTCCTTTTTTCCTTTTGTTTTTCGGTGCGTGGGTCTTTTCTCATGCCCTCCCTGACCAAGATGTCTGAATTTGATTTTGCAGCCGTTGTCTTCCCTGCTATGTCTTCGGTCAGCGGATTTAAGCAATGTGGCAAATGCCCCATGCCATGTCCATAATAGACTGCCACAATTGCTGTATTAAGTGCCTCGGTACTGATCCACTACTACTCCACTTGCCTGCTCTGCCTATAGATGTCGAGCAAGAGCTGGAGGAATCGTGAAAAGCAGCAGGGGGAGCTGTTTGGATCGAAGGCCTCTGCCGCGATACCGGCTTAGAATCTGGAATCACTGCGCTTGGAGACTGCATTCGATGACTTGGTGTCGCACGCACATGCTCAATCCGAGCCCTGATGTCACAGAACTTTGGACCGGGAGTTGTCCTCGGAGGACCCCTCTCCCCGTGAGTCCAAGACATCGTCCCAAGTCGAAGTCTGATCCCGGAGTTGGGGATAAGACCTCCAGTACTCTGCCTCGGAGTCCTCGACCCAGTGCAGAGGGCAATGGCTGGGAGCGGCCCTTGAAGCTGCCCCGATGGGAGATTCCCACCGCATCGGGGGATTGGGCTTTGTCCTCAGACGTGATCACCATTTGTGATTCTCCTTTGAGGGAGTCAGCTTCAGGCTCGATGCCTTAGAGTCCCGAATCGGTCACTGTGGAGCCTAGTGCCATCAAAGCCAGGATGGTGGCCTGGAACGCAGCCTGGTTGCCTTCCTCGAGGAGCAGTGGGGCCCGATGCCTGGAGCCTGGAGCCTCGAGTCGTCAGTGCCGACAATGGGACCCTCCACTGAGAGGACCTCCCCAGAGGACATCTAGCCGGTGCTGGAACATTTTACTCACTCAGCACCATGTTGGTCGGAATTCCATTTGGGGCACGATTCGCCCCTGAGCGCCTCGAGGTCAGCGCATTGGGCATCTTGCTCTTCATCGTGCCGGCAGCTCATCGCTCCGATGATCATCCAGGCTTTGAGGTCTCTTCACGCTGGGAGACCTATGACGAGTCACCAGACACCATGTTACATAGGGATGTCCACTCTGGACAGTCTTCCCCTCAGGAGCACCGGAGTTCCCTGCCCGAGGACCTTGCATTTCTCGACTTTGTCCGGGGGATGTTGAAGGCCCTGGGCTTCATAGCAGAACTGGAGGATGAGCCCCGTCCTGAGGACTTTGAGATCATCCAGTAATGAGGCCCCTCAGAGGGAGGCACTGATGATGCTGATTCCCCCACATCCTGGAGCGCTTGCTGTTCAGGATGTGGGAGAGCCTGGTGGCAGTGCCAGTAGTGAGCCAGTGACTTGATTTCCTGTAGAGAGTTGGCAAGAGCCCTGGCTTTCAGAAGACACAGCTGCCTCACAATTCCATGGTGGTATAGTCGGCCATGCATCGAATAGTCAGAAGATGCATTCCTCGGTGCCCCCTGGTAGGGAGGCCCACACCATGGATGGGTTTGGCAGAAAGTGCTACCAGGGCTCACTGCTTGCAGCCCACATCCAGGTTTACCAACTGAACATGGGCATGTACCAGAGGGACCTAGCGAAGGAGCTCACTGGATTCTCTGCTGGGCTGGCAGGTGAATCTCTCGAGTGCTTCCGGACCCTCGTCTCCTCGATCAAGGAATGCTCCAAATTCTAAACTCAAGCGGCCTACGACTGCTTAGAGTCCATGGCTTGTGTGGCTGTGGTGGGCATTAGTGCCTGCTGCTTGGCTTGGCCACACTCCTTGGACTTGGAGCAATGGGTACAGGGCAAACTAGCCGATGTCCACTGCCAAGGAGAGAATCTCTTTGGCAAACCCATGACTGACAAGGCAGCCGAGTTGAAGTCTAACTTTATGACCAGGACTAGGCTGTCCTGGAAGACCGCTGACCCCTCCCGCCAGAAGGCTTCGGGGGAAAAAGCCCTTCCATCCAAAGGCGAAAAAGGCTTACAGAAAATACCCCCAATTTCTTGCCTATCATGCTCCACAACAGGGTCAGCAGGCCAAGGGCCAGGAGCACATCCCCTGTAAACAGAAAGCCACCAACCCATAAACAGCGCCTCAGCCGCAGCCTGGAAGGGGGGCTTTTGACTCCTTGGGCATAGCCCTTCTTCCCCCGAGGGTCAGGGCCCAAGCCACATGGGAGGATATCTGATTCACTTGGCTCACCTCTGATCAGGCATCACCACTGATGCCAGGGTGGTGCTGGAAGGTTACCTTCTGCACTTCGCTCAGACGTTGCCTCCCTTCTTCCCAGGGGAACATCCCATGACCTCCCTGCACAGAGAGCTTCTGCAGAAGGAACTAGAGTCCCTTCTTGAGGATCGGGCAGTAGAGCCAGTCCCTTGGCCCCTCTGGGGCATGAGGTTCTACTCCTGGTACTTCCTCATCCCAAAAAAGACAGGAGGCTTTCGGCCTATCGTGGATCTGTGGGACCTAAACCGCTTTCTCGTCATAGAGAAGTTCAAGATACTATCCCTTGGAACATGACTATGCTCCTTGGATCTCAAAGATGCCTATACCCACATCCTGATCCAACCCCGGAACTGTCAGTACCTCCACATCGTCATCGAAAGCTGCCACTATCTGTACTGGGTGCTCCCCTTTGGCCTCTCCTCCGCCCCCCAGGTGTTCACCAAATGCCTAGCTGTAGTCACTGCTGACCTCCGCTTGCTGGGAGTCTTTGTCTTCCCCTATCTAGACGACTGGCTCCTAAAGTCCAGCTCACCAGACGAGGTATGTCATGTGGCCCAACGCACCATCAGGGTGCTGCAGTATCTAGGGTTCATAATCAACTTCCCAAAGTTGCCTCTGCTACCAACCCAATGCCTGGAGTTCATAGGAGCCCTTCTGGACACCATCCAGGCCAGAGCCTTTCTCCCTCTAGACCAGGGGTGGGCAATTCCGGCCCTCGTGCACCACAATCCAGCCTGGTTTTCATGATGTCCCTAATGAATATTCATGAGATCTATTTGCATCCACTGCCTTCCATTGTATGGAAATAGGTCCATGAATATTCATTAGAGATATCATGAAAACCAGGCTGGATTGTGGTGCATGAGGGCCGGAATTGCCCACCCCTGCTCTAGACGGCACATCATCTGGCGACCCTAGCAAAGGGGAGGTGCAGGGTCTCTCATCAGCTTCCGCCCGTCTCCTGCTGCGCCTGTTGGGGCACATGGCCTTGACCGGTTCATGTGACTCTGCAGATCCATCTATGGATGTGACAGGCCCAGTGGACCCTCTGCTCTGAATGGACCTGGCCACAGGCCAACTGGAGGATTGGGTCCAGATCCCCCAGCCTCTGGTGACCTCCCTTGCCTGGTGGGAGAGTCAACAGAATCTCTTGGCCGGCCTACCCTTCCAGGCCCTGCTGGCTCAATGCGTTCTGACTATGAATGCCTTCAAGCTCGGCTGGGGAGCCCACTGCGATGGTCTCCCGTTGCAGGGTGCCTGGACTTGGGAAGAAAGTGCCCTCCAGATCGACCTCCTGGAACTCAGAGTTGTGACAAATTCCCTTCGGGTGTTCCAGTCCCACCTGGCGGGCCAGGTTGAACAGGTTCAGACGGACAGCCAAGTAGCGATGTTTTACATCAACAAGCAGAGGGAAACGGGCTCATACCTCTTCTGCTGGGAGGCGGTTCACCTCTGGACCTTCGCTGTGGAGAAGGGCATGACCTTCCAGGCAGTCTACCTACCAGGCCAGGACAATCTGCTCGGAAATCGACTCAGCAGAGTCCTTCAGCCCCACGAGTGGTGCCTCAACTGAGCGGTGGCCACCTCCATGTTTCGACATTGGGGACTCCGGCATTGGATTTCTTTGCCAGCCTTAAGTATGTGCAGCTGCCATGCTTTTGCTCCCAGAGGCTGACCCCAGAATGAGTGGCAGCAGACACCTTTCTCCTGTCCTGGTCTGGAGCCTACTGTACCCGCCTACTCCTCTGGTTCCCAAGCCCTTTCTCAAGGCTCAGTCGGACCAGACACGGTAATTCTCATTATTCCTTGTTGGCCCCGGCAGCCGTGGTTCCCTCTGCTCCTGCAGCTGTCCTGAGCAGCCACGATACCCCTGGGTCAGGCCCTGGACCTGCTCTCGCAGGAGGATGGTACTCTTCTCCGAGTGGAGGAGTGGCCTAGTGGTTGGGGCAAGGTACTTCAGGCCGGAAGGTCAGGGGTTCAAATCCCACTAGAGGACAGCAACCTTGGGCTGGAAGGACTGGGGTTTCTAGTCCCACAGGTGCTCCTTGTGGTCTTGGGCAAGCCACTTAACCCTCCATTGCCCATGTTCCCTGTAAGTATTAGTGTATGTGTCTCATATCCCCTCGTGTTAAATGTATCCCCCAATTGTGTTGTGACCACTTTGATTGAAGGATAAGGTGGTATACAAAACTGTCTAAATAAAATAAATAAAATCTCATCCTCCAGTCCCTCGCCCTAACAGCATGGATGCTGAACAGCTAGCCATAGCACACCTCCATCTCTCCTGGGACATGGAGTACATCCTACTGGCATCGCGCAAGGACTCAACACAGCATGCGTATGCCTTCAAATGGCATAGATTCTCTATCTGGTGTGCAGACAGGAACCTCAACCCTTTCTCTTGCACTTCTTCCGGGCTGATCTAAAGTCCAACTCCGTCAGGGTGCACCTCAGCTCCCTGGCAGCACATGATCACCTCGTCAATGGCCAGCCCATCTCTGTGTACCCAATTTTGGGCCGTTTTATGAGGGGTCCCCGCCGGTGGTGTGGGACCTGACTGTTGTCCTCAGGAAGCTTATGGCTCCCCCTTTTGAGCCTCTGGCTACATGCATCTCAAGTTTTTGTCATGGAAAGCAGTGTTCCAGGTAGCACTCACTTCAGGCGTTTGTGGCTCATGCCCCTCTACACTAGGTTCCACAAAAACAGGGTTATTCTCCAGATTTGCCTGAAATTCCTGCCTAAGGTGGTGTCCGCTTTTCACATGAATCAGGTGGTGATCCTTCCCACCTTCTTCACCCGGCTTCACACATCCCAAGCAGAGGCCTCGCAAGAGGGCACTGTCCTCCTGCCTCCAGAGGATGCAGGCCCATCGCCGCTCATCACAACAGTTCATATTTTATGACATCAACAGGCTCGGGTCTGCGGTCTCTAAGCATACCCTGTCTACCTGGGTGGCAGACTGCATATTTCGCCTATGAGCAAGTTGGACTTTCTCTGGAGCGTCATGTTATGTCACATAATGTGCGTGTCATGGTAGCCTCAGTACCTCACCTGCACTCTGTCCCCTGCAGGACATCTGGTTTGATTCCCACTGGCACTCCTTTTGGCCTTGGGGAAATCACTTTACCCTTCAGTACCTCGGGAAAAAAAGGCCTGGCAATATACTTCCAGTCATACCTTGACAAGAAAACCCAAGGGCTACTTTGTTGCTAGGAGTCAGCATTGACTTAAAAAAAAATATACGAATGAGTGCTTTATTCATGCTTATTTTATATTTAAATCACAGCACTTTTGTGTTGATTAATTATTTTGTACATCTTAAAGCTAAACTCTCATTTGTTATAATGGAATAACATTGCCTGTTTTCATACTCTCAGGTAAGGTATTGTTCTGATTTTGTGACACTGATTAATTTATCACAAGAAGTAAGAATTTTCAAAAATAAAGATGCACATAAAAAAAACAAAGGTTAAAACCACATATAAAAAAGTAATAATTATACTTACAGTATAAAACAAAGTATACATTGTAAAATAAATGAAACTGAGCACAAAGATAAAACAGAGATATCTGCATAAATAAAAGATCCTGGTTCATGAATAAAGTTGAAGCCCCAGCATGGAAATGATTTTTTACACACATGCTTGTTTTAGGGGTCTATTAAACAAAGCCATGTGTAGTGTAAAATCTTATATTTCAGTATTCATGGACTCTTGGGGAACATACTGAAGAGGAAGGGATAGTAGAACGGAGCAGTTGGTGTGGATGGGCACACTGCATAGACTGTATACCCTTTATCTGCTGTCATTTTCCCTTTTTTATGGAGAAGACATTCCAAATTGGTAGATGGAATTGATAGTGACTGTTAATGATTGATCGTCCATGGTCCCAGAGACATTCCAGAAAGTAACGGGATCATTCATGGGGAGAAATTCATTGAATGTTTCTAAGCATGAAATCTCCACTCTAATTAGATCCCAAAGATTGGTGAATAGTGACACCATGCTCTGGTATAGAAAAATAAGCTCTGGGACAGTTGGATGGTAAGTTTATAAAAACAGTCTCTTATGTCTGAAGGGCAAGTTGTTTAAAACCTAATTTATAAAGATAACATAAGACTGCCCAACCATGATGATGATTATTAAATTCTACAATCCCTTCCTTTCCTTCAGAGATTCTCTGAATTTATCCCATGCTTTCTTGCATTCAGATACACTTGTTGTTTCCACCATCTTCATACATCCACCACCCTTTCCATAAAGAAATATTTCCTCAGATTACTCCCGAGTTTAGCCCCTTTCACCTTCCTCCTATGACACCTCATTCCAGAACTTCTTTTCAGCTAGAAGAGGACATTTGTACCATAGAGGTATTTAAATGTTTCTATCATATTGCAGCTCTTCCGCCTTTCCTCCAAAGTATACATATTGAAATCTTTAAGTCAATCCCCATATGCAGGGCCGGATTTACCTTGAGTGAGGCCCTACGCCAACAAAAATTGTGGGCCCCCAGAAAAGATAAAAACGAGCACGCCGGATCAGCTGCGTGCTGTTGGCCCTGACGTCATAATTAAACTGGAAATCCCAAAATCCAAACTTGGAATGTACAAAACTGTAGAAATAAAACTATACATTAATTTTCTCTTGTACTAAACAATGATGCACATTTACCAGAGCTGACATATTCCAATTAATAAATTCAAAATTAAGAGATATTTTTCTACCTTTTGTGCATTTTTTTTCAGCTGCAATTGCTCCAGCCACTTTCTTCTGGTTTCTTCGTGTCTTCTGCTAACTCTCCATTGTCTGCTGTCCATTTGTCCTTTCTTCTCTCTTCTAGTTTTTTTCCATTCTCTCTCTACATCTGCTTTAACATACTAATCTTTCTCCTTTTGCTCTTTCCTCATTCCTATTTCATCCACTCAAATTTTACCCCTCCATCCTCAATCCCCACTTACTCTCCCAATACGGCCAATTGTAGATTTTTTATCCCTCCCACACAAAATATTTTTCCCTTCTCCCTTTTACTCTTCCAGCCCCATCCCATTCTAATCCTCCCCCAACATCAGCTCCCTTCTAGTTTCAGCCTCACCCAGCATCCATTCCCTTCTAGTCCCTGCATCAGCCCATTTCCAGTCCTAGCCACCCATCAGCCCATTTCCAGTCCTAGCAACCCCCCAACCCAATACCAGTCCTAGCCCCCCCATCAACCCACTTCCAGTCCTAACCCCCCATCACCCCATTTTCAGTTTAAGCCCCCCCTATAACCCATTACCAGTCCTAACCCCCCATCAGCCCACTTCCAGTCCTAACCCCAGCAACCCATTTCCAGTCAGCCCCCCATAGCCCATTGCCAGTCCTAACCCCCCCCCATCAGCCCACAGCCCATTACCAGTCCTAACCCCATCAGCCCACCTCAAGTCCTAACCCCTCCCCATCAGCCCATTTCCTGTCCTAGCCCCCCCCCATAGCCCATTACCAGTCCTAACCCCCCATCTGCCCACAGCCCATTACCAGTCCTAACCCCATCAGCCCACCTCCAGTGTTAGCCCCCCCCCATCAGCCCATTTCCGGTCCTAGCCCCCCTCCATAGCCCATTACCACTCCAAACCCCCTCCCAACAGCCCACAGCCCATTACCAGTCCTAACCCCATCAGCCCACCTCCAGTCTTCTCCCCCCCGGCCCACCTCCAGTCTTAACCCCCCCAGCCCATTTCCAGTTCTAGCCCCCCCATAGCCCATTACCAGACAGCCCCCATCAGCCCACAGCCCATTACCAGTTTTAACCCCCCCCCCCATATCCCATTACCAGTTCTAGCCCCCCCATAGCCCATTACCAGACAGCCCCATCAGCCCACAGCCCATTACCAGTCTTAACCCCCCCCATAGCCCATTACCAGTTCTAACCCCCCCCCCGCCCACCTCCAGTCTTAACCCCCCCAGCCCATTACCAGTCCTACCCCCCATCGGCTCAAGTAAAATTTAATAAAATTAAACGCTGGCTGCTGCCGCTGTCATCGCGGTCGCGGCAGCGGCAGAATGGACTGTCCCGCGGGGCCCCCTCTGAATCCCTCCCTCCCTCCGTGACGACTGAGCCCCTCCGTGCCGGCTTTGAGAGGCGCAAAGGGAGAGTGTCTCCCTCGCGTCTCTGTTAAGCCTGCAGGGGCAGATGGGAAATTTCCCATCAGCCCCTGCGGGCTTAACAGAGACGCGAGGGAGACACTCTCCCTTCGCGCCTCTCAAAGCCGGCACGGAGGGGCTCAGCCATCGCGGAGGGAGGGAGGGAGGGATTCAGAGGGGGCCCCGCGGGACAGTCCATGCTGCCGCGGCAGCAGCCAGCGTTTTTTTTAAACTATTCAATTTACCTATACGCCAGTATTCAATTTTTGTGGGCCTTGCCAGCTGTGGGCCCTACGCCACGGCGTAACTGGCGTATAGGTAAATCCGGCCCTGCCCATATGCCTTATGACGAAGACCACTGACCATTTTGGTAGCCACCCTCTGGACCGACTCTATCCTTTCTATATCCTTTTGAAAGTGTGGTCTCCAGAATTGCACACAGTACTTCAAATGAAGTCCCACTAGACATACACAAAGGCATTATCCACATCCTTTTTCCTTTTGGCTATTCATCTCCCTATGCACCAAGACATCCTTCTGGCTTTTGCTGTAACCTTTTCTACCTATTTGGCCACTTTAAGACCATGCGATTCGATCAAACCCAGGTCCCGCTCTTCTTTCATGCATTGAAGTTTTTCATCCCCTATACTGTACTGCTGCCTTGGCGTTTATAGCCTAAATGCTTGATCTTGCATTTTTAATATTAGGGTTCAATTCCCACTAGCACTCCTTGTGGCCTTGAGCAAGTAGTAGCTGATGAGGATAAAGCGGAATTGCTTAACAAATATTTCTGTTCTGTGTTCACAGATGAAGAACCAGAAGCAGGACCTCAGAAAAAACCCACAAACAGGAAGGGAAGCAATTTTCAGAAGACTGTTCGTGAGAAACTAGCTAGACTTCAAGTAGAGAAAGCAATGGAACCAGATAGGATACACCCGAGAATACTGAGGGAACTTGGGGACGTTTTAGCAGCTCCACTGACTGACCTTTTCAATGCCTCGTTGGAATCTGGAATGGTGCCAGAGGACTTGAGAGAGGCACATGTGGTCCCTTTACACAAAAGTGGAAGTAAGGATGTGGTTGAAAACTGCAGGCTGGTTAGTTTAATCTCAGTAGTGAGTAAATTATTGGAAGCCCTGCTGAAAGAGAAAATAGTGAGGTTTTTGGAGTCCAACGGATTACCGGATTAGAAGCAGCATGTGTTCACCAGAGGCAGGTCTTGTCAGACAAATCTGATTGATTTCTTTAACTGGGTGACCAGGGAGTTGGACCGAGAGAGAGCCCTAGATGTGGTGTATTTAGATTTCAGTAAAGTCTTTGACACCGTTCCGCACAGGTGTGTTATAAACAAACTGAGCACTCTAGGGATAGATCTTAAAGTTATTGCTTGGTTTAGAAATTGGTTGAGTGGAAGACGACAAAGGGTACAGGTAAATGGAGTGCATTCTGAGGAAAAAGAGGTTACCAGTGGTGTGCCCCAGGCATCTGTCCTTGGTCCGATTCTTTTTAACAGCTTTATTAGTGATATTGCGGAAGGGCTGTTGGGTAAGGGTTACCTCTTTGCGGATGGTACCTAAATCTGCCATAGAGTAGATACCCAGGAAGGTGTAGATAATATGAGGAGGGATCTAGCTAAACTTGAAGAATGGTCTAGAATTTGGCAGCTGAGATTTAATGTTAAAAAATGCAAGGTCATGCATTTGGGCTGCAGCAATTCAAGGGAGTCATATTGTATAGGGGGTGAAGTACTTCTGTCCACAAAAAGAGAACGGGACCTAGGCATGATTGTGTCTGATGATCTTAAAGGAACTAAACAGGTAGAAAAGGCAAGAGTGAAAGCTAGAAGGATGCTTGGGTGCATAGGGAGAGGAATGGCCAGCAGAAGAAAGGAGGTGATAGTGCCTCTGTATAAGTCCTTGGTGCAACCTCATTTGGAGTATTGTGTGCAATTCTGGAGACCGCACCTTCAAAAGGATATAAACAGGTTGGAGTCGGTACAGAGGGTGGCTACCAATGTTCCCACTAATCTGCGCTGGGTCCACCGCCAACATTCCTGCCGGCGAAGGACCCGGCGCAGATTAAAGAGAACATTGCGAGAGTGCTGCGGCGTGTGTTAAATGAGTGGAATAGTCTCCCAGTGGAGGTGGTAGAGATGAGGATAGTATCTGAATTCAAAAAAAGCATGGACAAATACAGAGGATCTCTAAACAAAAAAAGGGGACTATTGTAGTGATTGATATGGAAGGGCAGACTAGATAGGCCATGTGGTCTTTTTCTGCCGTCAGGACCACAGGCATCAGTTGTAAGCAGCCTGCAGGGTGCTGCTGGTTGGAATGGTGTGCTCCGGTGCAAGTTCGTGGGCACGAGCTATCACTGCAGGGACTGTGCGAGAGGCGCTCTGACCACTATCCTGTCCTGCAGGCGGCCATAGGTTTGCTGCCATTGCATTTGCAAGGTCCATTGAGCGTGCCACATGCAGAGGCAGGCCTGGGGGATGACATGCACCATGGCCACCATGTGTTCAAGGGCTCTCAGCAGCCCATGGGTTGTGGTGTGTCGTTGGTGTTGTAACGTGCCCACCACCTCTGAGAATCTGCAGGCGGTCCATCGGCAGGAAAGCTCCCACTTGAGTGGTATCGAGGAGAGCTCCAAAGACCTACATTTGCTGAACCGTCTGGAAGTGAGACTTCGGGTAAATTGACCATGAAGCTGAGGCCTTTGAGCACCTGAATGGTGAGCTTGGTGCCATACACTGGTTGGCGTGAGACCCTTTACAAGCCAGTCATCCAGGTATGGAAATTCAATGACCACCTAGGTTCGGAGGAAAATTGCTATGGCTTTCAGGCACTTTGTGAAGACCCTTGGGGCTGCTGCCAGCCCGAAGGGTAGAATCAGATATTGGTAGTGCTGGCTGCTCAGCAGAAACTGAAGGTACTATCTGTGATGCGGGTGGATCGGGATATGAGTGTACGCATCCTTCATATCCAGTGAGCAAAGCCAGTCATCTCATAGGAGGAACGAGAGGAGTGTCCCCAATGAGACTATTTTGAACTTTTCGCATACCAAGAACTGGTTGGGGTTTTGCAGATCCAAAATGGGGTGGAACTCTCCCGTCTTTTTGGGAACCAGGAAGTACCTGGAGTAAAAGCCATGTCTGATCTGAGCCGGGGGGCACCAGCTCAGTGGCGGGGTTGGATTACAAGGTGACCTCAGTCTGCAGGAGGCTTTGGTACGTGGGGGTCCAAGGGATATTCCCTGGGATTGTAAGGAGGCGGCAACTGGGTGAAATGCAACTGATAGCTGCTCTGGACAATCTGTAACAACCAGGCATCTGAGGTGACCAGAGGCCACTGTTGGGCAAAGTGGACGAACCGCCCACCAACCCCCACCTGCACTTGGACCTCTGTCAATGGTTGACTGGCTATGCTCCTGAAGACCCCATCAAAAACCCCCACCTGGCTTGGCCTGGGGAGTGGGCTGTACCTTCAGGATCTTCTCCCTTATCTTAGTGTGGGAAGTCTGGGTCTTAGGCTGCACTTACAGTTGGGACGGAAAGTACTTCTATGGACACGGGAGGAAAGCTGCCTTGGTCGATGCTTTATAAAGTGTGGGATCTGCGGTCTTTCTGGAAAGCCTGGTGAGGGACATATGCTCCTTTTCCAGCTTCTCAGCCTTTCCCTCTATGGTCTTACTGAAGATATTTTTCATCTCAACAGGGGACGTTGGCGATCTTGACCCGGACCCACAGCTCCAGGTCAGAAGACTGCAACCAGGCCATCCACCGCACAGTGATCCCTATGGCCACCACTCTACCGGAGGATTCAAAGGTGTTGTAAGCACCCCGGACCATAAACTTAGAGCAATCTTTGCTGTGCGTTATGAGACCTGAAAAGGACTCATGGTGGTCCTCTTGAACAAGGGAAGCAAAGTCCTTGATGTCCAACATGATATGTTTGAGGAACATGGCCATGTATGTTTGGTAGGCCAAGATTCAGGCTATAAGCATGGAACACTAGAAGCATCTCCTCCCAAAGGAGTCCAGGGCCCATGCCTCCTGCGTGCATGGCACAGAGGAGTGCGTCTTAGCGCACTCTGCCCGTTTAAAGGCAGGCTCAACCACTATGAAATTGTGGGGTAATTGAGGCTTCTCCAGGAACAAGCAGGAAGTCAGTCCTCACATATGGGTGACATTGACACTGACTGAACCTTTCATGGAAGCTTCTCTCCAGCTTTCAAAGAAAGCCTTTGGGAGATGCACCATGCATGTGTGGTGCCCTTTCTGCCAAAGGATGTCATCTTGCCTCAGTCTCCTTTCTTCCGCGGAGCCCACTGGACGTGTGTCTGTTTTCCCCAGAAAAAGAGTTTTTTATCTTGGAAGTTTTCTTCCCCAGTGACATATGGCCCTTTCTCGCTACCTCAAGCTCGCTTGCCTCGGCATCGCATCTCTGGTTCACATTTTCTTTCCTTTATGACCGGCGCGGTTCGTGCCGTTTTCGCTGGTAGAACCCCTGATCTTCGACCTTGCTGGGTTTTTTTTTCTCCCATGGCTTCCGCCAGCGTCTTCTAGAAGTGCGATCAGTGTTCGCGAACCATGTCCCTCACCGATGCACATGACTGCTGCCTCTGTTGTCTCAAGATGGAACATGACTCCTTTGATTGTGGCCTCTGTAAAAGGATGTCCTCCAAGGCCATTAAGAGTAGTCAATAGCAACATAAGATCATCTTCCAAAGGTCAGACTCTGCCCCGGAGTCCCAAGCAATGCCATGCTCCAAGGCTCTGTCCAGGGACCCAGAGTGACCCCGCTGCCCCTGACCGGGGCCGTGGGTCCTCCGAGCAGAGCACCCTGGTAGTGGAGTACAACAAGAAGAAAAAATCCTTGAGGGCAGCATCCATGGACGAGTCGGGGAAGGTGGGTAAGTCCCACACCCGGTCCCGCAGTCCATGCTGTGAGTCTGAGGGATTGGAGTGAGAGCGGCTGAACAAGGTCGCCCGAAAAGAGGCTGCGGCTTCTGGTGACCGGCTTCAGACCCCCGAGGCCATCCTGGTCTAGGATTTCCCCTCATTGGAACCAACTCCGAGCCTGAGAACTTCAGTGGCCATGCCAAAAGCTGCGGAGCTATCTGGACTGGAGACCAGAATGGTAACCTTGGAGCGCAACTTGTCTGCCTTCATGACCCAGCAGCAGGCCTTGATGCCAGGTTCCACCGGGTTATATCCCCAGACCACCGGGGCCTCAACCTCGAGGACTTCCCCGGATGTCGAGCCAATCCTTGAGTGCCATTGGCCTCGAGTCGATCCTTGACATCTGTCTCGATTCCGGTCCTGATCCTCGGGACTGAGGACTTCTGCAATGGCCCTCGTAAGCAGAAGCCTTCCTAAACTCGGGCACGGGCTCTGGCACAGCCAGGTGGGAGTTTTTGACTCTTTGGGCATAGCTCTCCACCCCCAGGAGGCCCACACCAACAATCCATAGGGGGATGTCTGAGCCTGTTTGCCCTTTGGTGGCCAAACCATCTCTATGGACACCTGGGCACGCCAGGTGGTCAAGTTGGGCTACCTCCTCCACTTGGAGCAGACTCCCCCTCCATTCTTCCAGGGGATGCCCACCAAGACTCCCCTCTACCAGACCTTGCTACTGCAGGAGCTTGCAGGCCTTCTTGAGGACAAGGTGGTGGAACCCTTACTCCCACACCTCTGGGGCAGAGGGTTCTACTCCCGGTACTTCCTCGTACCAAAAAGAACAGGGGGCCTAAGGCCCATCCTAGACCTGCAGGACCTAAACATGTTCTGGTGAGGGAGAAGTTCAAGATGCTGTCCCTTTGAACAATGCTGCCATACCTCCAGCAAGGAGACTGGCTATGCTTCTTGGACTTAAAAGATGCGTATCCACCCAAGCCTCAGGCAGTACCTCAGGTTCATGGTGGGGGCAGCCACCGCCAATACAGTGTCCTACCCTTTGACCTGGCCTCCACCCCAAAGGTCTTCACCAAGTGCCTAGCAGTGGTCATGGCCCACCTCCGCCTACAAGAGGCCTTCGTTTTCCCCTACCTGGTGATTGGCTTATCAGAGGAGGCTCGGCCACTGAGGTGCAGCAGGCCATGGCCCTGCACCATCACCTATAACATCTGGGGCTCGTCATAAATTACCCCAAGTCTCACTTCCTCCCGACAGTGTCTGGAGTTCATAGGAGCCTGGCTAGACACCCTTCAGGCCAGAGCGTTCCTACCCCAAGACAGAGCCAACAGCCTCAGGGCACTGGCTGCATTTGTACAACGCAGATGCACCATGTCTGCTTGCTTCCTGCTATACCTGCAGGCCACATGGCATCCATGGTCCATGTCACCCCAGACGCCCACCTCCACATGAGGGCAGCACAATGGTGCCTCCACTGCCAGTGGACCCAGGCCACTGGATGGCTGTGGGGCAGGGTGATGATGACCTGACAACTAGCGGACTCCCTCAGCTGGTGACAGGCCCTGTAGTGCCTCAAGGCAGGGATGCCCTTCCAGGCCCCCGATCTCCAGATGGTTCTCACTTCGGATGCCTCCCTGATGGGTTGGGGGGCTCACTGGGGAGACCTCTACACCCAGGGCAGCTGGTCGCAGTCAAAGCGCCAACTGCAGATCAACCTGCTGGAGCTTCAGGCCATATTCCTTGCTCTCAGAGCCTTCCGTCACCACCTGCAACACCAGTCAGTGCTGGTCCAGACAGACAATCATGTGGCAGTCACGGGTGACAGCGGATGCGTTCCTCATCCTATGGACAGAGGTGCTTCTTTCTGCCTTTCTGCCCACGCAGCTGATTACCAAGACCCTCTTCAAGGCTTAGCATGATAGTGCGTCGCTGATACTGATTGTCCCTGGTGGCCCAGGCAACCATGGCTTCCGTTGCTCCTTGGCGCCCCTGGTCCCTCTGAGGAGTGCCAGTCCAACACAAAAGCAGGAATCCACCTGAAGCAGAAAGAACCAGTCCAAGATGTGGAGAACAAAAGGATGATTAACTTTATTTTATCAAACCAGACGATAGCCAATGGCCCGACACAGGCCGTGTTTCGTTATCCCTTCATCAGGGGCTTATTTGGCAGGGCTATAAACATAAAATCATATAAATTATCAACAAATAAAATATAATGTATAAATAAATTAAAACAAACAAAAACCTCATCAACATTAAAAAATTATAAACATGTAAGGTAACATTATCCATAACACGCATAAAAAGAAGTCGGTGAACCCAAATAAATAGTGTAGTAACAGATCACACATTAAAACTTATAACAAAACATGTATTAAAAAATGTATAATAAAACAATTATATAAGAAACCATAAATAAATGAACAAATATGAAAATGGACAAATATAAAAAGACATATATATTTTTATATTTGTCCATTTTCATATTTGTTCATTTATATATGGTTTCTTATATAATTGTTTTTTTATTATGTTTTTTAATCCATGTTTTGTTATAAGTTTTAACATATCCCTTTATAGTTTATTACTGTAAGCCTTTAATTGTCATCACTATTTATAATGTGTGATCTGTTACTACACTATTTATTTGTGTTCACCGACTTCTTTTTATGCGTGTTATGGGTAATGTTTCCCTACATGTGTATAATTTTTAATGTTGATGGTGTTTTTGTTTGTTTTAATTTATTTATACTGTACATTATATTTTATTGTTGATAATTTATATGATTTTATGTTTATAGCCCAGCCAAATAAGCCCCGGATGAAGGGATAACGAAGCATGGCCTGTGTCGGGCCATTGGCTATCGTCTGGTTTGATAAAATAAAGTTAATCATCCTTTTGTTCTCCACGTCTTGGACTGTTTCCTCTGAGGAGTGCTCCTGGGTTATTGTCGCAGGAGGAGGGCTCCCTCCTACACCTTAACTTGGGGCCCTGTCGCTAATGGCTTGCTGCTGAAAGGGTAGCCTTAGCCCCATTTCATCCTCTCGGGGGAGGTAAAGGAGCTCATGCTCGTCTCCTGTAAGGTCTCTAAGAGTCGGGCCTACACTTTCAAATAGTTTAGATTCTCTGTGTGGTGTGCAAAAAGGCAAGCTAACCCGTTCTCATGCTTGGTGCAGCTTGTGCTGCAATATTTGTTCCACCTGTCACAGGCAAGACTGAAGTCCAGCTCAGTCAGGGTGCACCTGAGTACTTTGGCGGTGCTCCACCACCTCCTCAAGGGCAAGCCTCTCTCTCTGTCCCTCTTGTTATCCCAGCCTCCCGTCCACCCTCCGGCGGCGGAGTGTGATCTGTGTGGTTCTATCCAAGCTCATTAGGCTGCCGTTTGAGCCCCTGGCTTCCTGCCACCTGCGGTACCTCTCAAGTAAGGTGGTCTTCCAAGTGGCGCTCGCATCTTTTCACAGAGTCAGCGATCTCCAGGCATTAGTGGCGGATCCGCCATACACAAGGTTCTCTAAAAACATGGTGATACTTAGCACACACCCTAGGTTTTTTCCTAAGGTGGTGTCTCCCTTTCACCTCAGTCAGGTGGTGATGCTCCCCACCTTCTTTCCATGGCCTCATGCCAGCTGGGAGAGACCATACTGCGTACCCTGGACTGTATGAGTGCCATGTCCTACCTTCAACGTACCCAGGGCCACTGCAAAGCACCTCAGCTTTTTGTCTCCTGTGATCTCAGTTAGCTGGGGGAGGCGGTGACCAAGCGAACTCTGTCCACTTGGGTAGCAGACTTCATTGCCCTCGCTTATGAGCAGGCTGGGCTCTCACTGGAGCGCCAGGTCATGGCGCACAATGTCAGGGCCATGGCAGCATCTGTTGCAAATCTGCGTTCTATCCCTCGGCCAGATATCTGCCGGGCTGCCACCTGGTCTTCAGTCCACACTTTCGCAGCTCATTAATGCCTGGCGAGGGAGTCCCGATGGCACAGCACCTTCGGCCAGGCCTTTTTCCGTCATCTGTTCGGGGGGTGTAGGCAACGCCTGCCCTCCGACCCTTCTGAGTTCAGGCTACTGGAGTGCTGGTTCTCACTGGATACTTGAGTCTCTTGAGAGTCTGTTACCTTAAGACTCAATTGCTTCTGCTCACAGTTCACCCGTGGCATTTATACAGGTTTTTTGGTAGCCTGTAGCTAGGGAGTCCCATATTTGAGAACTGACTTCCTGCTTGTTCCTGGAGAAAGTGTAGTTACTCATCCGAAACAGGTGTTCTTCGGGGACAGCAGGAATCAGTCCTCACAACCATTCCTCCTCCCCGTTGAGCTGCTTCCTTATCATTTTTACCATCTTTAGCTATGTCATTTGACTGAGGCAAGATGGCACCCTTGGGCGGAAAGAGGATCACGCATGCATGGTGTATCTCCCAAAGGCTTTCTTTGAAAGCTAGGGAGAAGCTTCCGCGCAGGGTTCAGCCTGCATTACTGATTCCTGCTGTCCCTGGAGAACACCTGTTACAGATGAGTAACTATGCTTTCTCGAACCCTGGAGCATTTTTGATCTAGTACAGGGTATTAAGCTGGCAGCTGATTGCCGGGAGCAGCACCTCCCACAGCTGCAGAAGCAGCATCTGCAGAACATGGTGGATGGGAACCTTCACCGCTTCATGAGGGGCCAAAGGGTATTGTAGTTCCCAGTTCCTCCATCCTCAGTTCTGATTCCAGAGAAAAGAGGATGGTCTTGGCCAGGTCCCGAACAAAATCCTGAATGGACATGTCTTCTGGGTGTGACCTCTGCTGATCTGGAGGGGGGCGACAGGTCAGTCGGGAGATCCTGGGCCTGAAAATCCAACACAGTCAATTCTGCCTCAGTTTCCCATTCTGATTTGGATTTTGAGAGGAAGTCAAAGTAATGCTGAGTCTCCTCCGAGCCCCAACTGTGGCTCAGGAGAGGGTGGATGTCGATGGTCCCCCTTACGCCCAACATGGCGATGCCCGGGGGTCTCAGACTCCAATACACTGGAGAGGAAGACTGCACCGGAAACCGGCATCTATACTGGTCTCCCATCCATTGACCCAGCCGTGGTGGGAGGGCAAGGGTATCTCCAGGAACAAGCAGGAATGAGTCTTCACATATGGGCATCGTCGGTACCGACGGAGCCTGCACGGGAACGCTCCCCAGCGTACAGTAAGAAAGCTTTTGGGAGCATCCCACAGTGCCTGCGCGCTGCCTTCCCGCCTTTCCCAACCGCCTCTCTCCAGTTCTTCTTTTCCGCGGAGCCAGCAGGTCGTGTTCCTGTCACCGCAGAAGAAGTTCTTTATTTTTTTCTTTATTTTTCTGTGTCGCGTCTGCCTTCGACATCAGACCGGTACCGCTGGTCTTTTCTTTTCTTTTCTTTTTTTCTTTAAAAAAAACAAAACAAAACCTTATTTCAGCTGTGCATTTTTATTTTGGGCCTTAGGCCTAAATATTTTCTCCTCATGGAGAAGCCCGCTTCCGGGTTCAAAAAGTGCACAAAATGTGGCAGTACTATTTCTGTCACCGACACCCATGATTGGTGTCTGAAATGTTTGGGTCCTGACCATTCCATCACGGATTGTGTGTCCTGCACCATGATGTCAAAGAGGGGTCCGCAGAACCTAGCAGCCAAGCTCAGTACCCTGTTTCCCTCTGATGCAGCTTCGGTGGCATCGACGTCTTCCAGGGCTGCTTCTTCCTCCCATGGATCTCAGGTAACCAAACATAAATCTAGCCGGTCCTCGAAGGGCAAATCTCCCTCTAAGCATTGAGATGCCTCCGGGCTTGTCCTCGAGGATTCCGCTCCAGCAAAATTACCCCGGCGGGAAGTTCCGGCTTCCAAAGCAACGTCTATGGGGTCACAGGTTGACATCGATGGCTCGGCCTCGACCGATCACCTGTTGCCGTGTTCTGGGGACCGGTGGCCTCCACTGGTACCGACATCCAGACTTTGGTGGCGTCAATGGATCAGAAAATTCTGTCCATGCAGCGCACCCTTACGGCTTTTATGCAGGCTTCGACGCCTCCGGTACCACAACAATCTCCGTTCCCGGTGCCGGTACCGATTGCTTCGACATCGGCTTCGGTGTCGACTGCAACGGTACCCTGTCCTATGATGCCCATCGGTACCGAACCGGTACCGCTTACTCCCGATGTCGATCCCATTCGGTACGCGTATCGGGCTTTACAGGAGCATCCAGACAGGCGATACTTCGATTCCTCCGAAGACTCTGATGAGTCGGAGGCATCTGTCGATGCACCGGTACTTCTTCCTCAGGAGTCTGCTTCTCCAAAACGAAGAATGTCTCCTCCAGAGGACTTGTCTTTTCAAGACTTCATTAGGGAAGTGGCTAGAGGCCTCTCCATCACAGTGGCCTCTGAGTCAGAGCCTAGAGCCAAGCAATTAAATATTTTGCAATATCCTAAAGCTCCTAAGGAAGCAGCTACCTTACCTATTCATGAGATTCTTTATGATTTCATGTTGGGCATCTGGGAGACTCCTCTCACCACCTCTCCTCATTCTCGTAGGTTGGACACCATGTATCATGTCCCTCCCTGTCCTGGTTTTCATAAGACTCAGCTTCCTCACCACTCTATTGTGGTTGAGTCTGCTATGAAGAAAATAGAGTGCAGAGAGACACTCATCTAACCCTCCAGGACGTGAATGTAGGACTCTAGATGCTTTTGGCCGAAGGATTTTCCAGGCCAATATGCTTGCTGCCAGAATCAACTCTTATAGTCTCTATATGGGGATGTTTCTAAAAGAAGTCACAGATCATCTGCAGACTTTAGCCCCTTTTATTTCAGAAGATAAAAGGCAGGAATTTCTCACTTGGCTCAAACCATGCCCAAGATGTTTCCAAATTCTCCAACCGTGCAGCCTTTGACTCTTTTGAGTGTGTAAGCAGAGCCACGGCTATTGCCATAGGTGCACGCAGAATTGCTTGGTTACAAGCCTCTGATTTGGAACTCTGGGTCCAAGATGAGTTGGGAAACCTTCATTGTACAGGTGAAAACCTGTTTGGCAGGGATTGGCAAGCAAAGGCCACTCAGATGGATGCTGAGAACTCTGCTTTGGATCGACTTTCAAAGTCTACCTCTGCCCCTGTTAAGAAAAGATTGTTCAAAATGACATCTTTTTCTAAAAAGGGAAGATATTATCCTGCTCATGGGCAGACATCTTCTGCAGGTCGTTTTGCTGCAAAGCATCAGCAACCACCTAAACAGGCCAAGTCAAAGGCTGCCAGGCCTGCCACAACCCAGCAGCCTCAACCTCCTCAGGGCCTTTGACTTGCAACTAGAGAACTTAGCCTTTCTAGCTCTGGAAAAACCAGAGACCCTCACCATTCCAGGAAAGTTGACTTACTTTGCTCCCAGATGGGAGCAAATCACAGCAGAGCAATGGACCCTCTCCATCATAAGGGAAGGGTACAAGCTTCATTTCTTAAGCCTTCCTCCTCACACCATGGTGAAACAGTTCAATTCTCCAATATCTCTCCTCAACCTTCTAGGTCAGGAGATTGCTACCCTTCTTGCCCAAGGGGCAATAGAAGAAGTACCTCTTCTTCAACAGGGCTCAGGGTTCTACTCCCCTTATTTTCTTATCCCAAAGAAAACAGGGGGCTACAGACCCATATTAGATCTCAGAGAATTGAACAAGTTTCTATTCAAGGAGAAATTCAAAATGATTTCTCTAGGGGCTCTGCTTCCATACCTTCAGAGTCAGGACTGGCTTTGTTCTGTAGATCTCAAGGATGCGTACACCCATGTCCTCATCCATCCAACACAGAAGGTTCCTTCGGTTCCTTTTTCAAGGAAAGTACTACCAATACAGGGTGCTTCCTTTCGGTCTGGCCTCTGCACCAAGGGTGTTCACGAAATGCATGGCAGTAGTAGCTGCATTTCTCCGCACTCTGGGAATATTCATATTCCCATATCTGGACGACTGGCTCATTCGAGCCCCATCCCAGTCAGAGGCCCAGACTTGCCTAACCTGCACAATGCGTATCCTTCAGTATTTGGGACTAGTAATAAACATCCCAAAATCCAATCTCACCCCTTCTCAGTCTCTGGAGTTCATAGGGGCCTTGCTGGATACCACAACTGCAAGGGCCTATCTTCCTCAGGCCCGTTGCCTACGTCTAGTGCAGTTAGCCTCCCAGGTTAAAGTCCCACTTAACTGCTCGAGAGATGTTACAACTATTAGGCCACATGGCATCCACCGTGCATGTGGTTCCATATGCTCGCCTTCACATGAGGGCAGCTCAATGGACTTTGTCCACCCAATGGACTCAGGCATCAGGTTGCCTGTCAGACAAAATAGCAAACTCCAGTCGCCTTTTTTGGTCTCTCCAGTGGTGGAAGTCCTCTCAAAACCTGTTGCTAGGGTCCCCTTTTCAACAACCACTACCCCAAGCAACTCTCACAACAGATGCTTCTCCAAAGGGTTGGGGAGCTCATCTACAAGATCTCTCCACCCAGGGCATCTGGTCTCCACAGGAGACTTCTCTGCATATCAATCTATTGGAACTCAGATCAATATTCTTAGCTCTCAGAGTGTTCCATACCCTGCTCAGCTACAGGACAGTCCTCATCCATACGGACAACCAAGTAGCCATGTTCTGTGTGAACAAGCAGGGCGGGACTGGCTCTCTGTCGCTTTGCAACGAAGCTTTGCGACTGTGGGCCTTCGCCAGAGAGCATCACATCCATCGTCTGGCAGTATATCTTCCAGGCGTTCAAAACTCTTGGGCGGACAGACTCAGTCGAGTTCTGCTTCCACACGAATGGTCCCTCCACATGGACCAGGTAGCCAGGATTTTTCGAATTTGGGGAACCCCGGACATAGACCTCTTTGCAAGTCCGTGGAATGCCAAACTTCCCCGGTTCTATTCCAGAATTCCGTGTCAGGGAGTTCAGGCCAAGGATGCCTTCCTCCTTCACTGGGGTCAAGACTTCCTTTATGCCTTTCCACCAATTCCCCTAATTTCCAAAACACTATTCAAGCTTCAGAGAGATCGAGGGACCATGATCCTCATAGCACCACATTGGCCACGCCAAGTTTGGTACCCTCTACTTCTGCATCTCTCTCAAGCTCCCTCCCTGGACTTGGGCTCCGCACCAGACCTCCTATCCCAGGAAGAGGGATCATTATGGCACCCAAACCCCCAGTCGCTCCATCTCAGGGCTTAGTTGCTGAGGGCTTAGACCTTCAAGATTTTCATCTCTCTCAGCAAGTCAGAGATGTTATTCATGCCTCTAGAAAGCCTTCTACTAGACGTTCCTATGCTTTCAAATGGAAAAGATTTACCATTTGGTGTTCAGAGAAGGGTCTAAACCCTCTTGCAATACCTCTGAATTCTCTACTAGAGTATCTCCTGCATCTATCCCATGCAGGTCTGAAAACAAATTCAGTAAGAGTCCATTTGAGTGCTATTGCAGCGTCCCTCAAGCCTCTCAATGGACAACCTATTTCCTCTCATCCTCTTATAGCAAGATTCATGAGAGGCCTTCTTTTAACTAAACCTCCCATTAGACCACCTCCAGTGGCATGGGACTTAAACCTGGTTCTTGGCCAGCTCATGAAGCCACCCTTTGAACCTTTAGCCACCACCTCCTTGAAATTTCTTTTTTGGAAGGTTATTTTTCTCATTGCAGTCACCTCAGCACGCCGCATCAGTGAGTTGCAAGCTTTGGTGGCTAATCCACCTTACACAAGGTTCCATCATGATAAGGTAGTCCTCAGGACCAATCCACACTTTATGCCTAAAGTGGTCTCGCCTTTTCATCTGAACCAAGAGGTATATTTAACTGTCTTTTTTCCAGGACCTCATGCATCAAGTGCAGAGAGGAATCTTCATACCTTGGATTGTAAGAGAGCTCTTGCTTTTTACTTACAAAGAACACAGCAACATAGAAAGTCTTCTCAACTCTTTGTTGCTTTTGATCCTTCTCATTTAGGACTTCCAGTCTCTAAAAGAGCACTGTCCAACTGGATTGCTCAGTGTATTTCTTTCGCCTACCAGAGTAGAAACCTTTCTCTGGAGGGCCATGTCACAGCTCACAATGTGAGAGCCATGGCAGCCTCAATGGCTCATCTAAATTCTGTGTCCATCGACCAAATCTGTCGAGCGGCCACCTGGGCCTCGGTTCATACCTTCACAGCCCATTACTGCTTGGACAAGGACTCCCGCCAGGATGCCTTGTTTGGTCAGGCTGTTCTCAAACACCTGTTCCATTCCTAATCAACTCCTGCCCACCTACTCTGGTTGGATGCCAGAGATCCATAGCAGGAGGTAGAGTCCTTTTAAAGGACACACAACCTGGGGTTCTCCCCTGGCATCTGCAGCTAGGGAGTCCCCATATGTGAAGACTCATTCCTGCTTGTTCCTGGAGATAGCACAGTTACTTACCTGTAACAGGTGATCTCTGGGAACAGCAGGAATAAGTCTTCACAACCCACCCACCTCCCCTAGGAGTTGTATCTCTCTATCTTTCTTTCCATTCCTCACTCTCTCTTTGTCTCAGCTTTAAAACTCGAACTGGAGAGAGGCGGTTGGGAAAGGCGGGAAGGCAGCGCGCAGGCACTGTGGGATGCTCCCAAAAGCTTTCTTACTGGACACTGGGGAGCGTTCCCGCGCAGGCTCCGTCGGTACCGACGATACCCATATGTGAAGACTTATTCCTGCTGTTCCCAGAGATCACCTGTTAAAGGTAAGTAACTGTGCTTTCCAGGATTGGCTGGAAGGAGTGCAGTGATGACACGCTCCGTGCCACAAAGCCTGTGTTCTGCAAGGCCTCCACTGCTGCCAGGTGAACCTCTAAGGCTCGTAGGCATTTCTCCAGAACCACCACTGATGAAGATGTTGATGCTGCAGCTACGGACATCACCAGAGAACCCTTGGGTGGGAACTCCATGATGATAGGAGCATCAGGATACATCCGGCAGCCCTCCTGGGCATTGGGACATGGACTCCGTTCATGTTGGGTCCTCCCGCTGGGAAAGCTTGGTCGGCTGTTCTCAGCCCTCACTGTCCATCTCACGTCTAGATGGGCTACGATGATGCTGTACGTGGATTTTCTCCTTGTGCTCCCCTTTTGATGTGGACAGGGTTCTGGAGAGGGACACCCCTCTTCACCCGTACACTTCTGCTCTGACTGAGCCCTTTGCTCTTTTCCCATGGCCACCTCAGGCATGGACAAGGGGGTCGGGACTGAGAATGTTTAATCAGATGAACCAAAGAGAGGGACTCCTGCTTTTTCCGACCCTTCAGCCTTCTCTGCATCGTCTGCAAGCAGAGTTCGCTGGATGCCAGCTGGTGGTCGGTCCCAAGGCATTGCAAGCACTAGTGGGAGAAATGATCTTGCACATTTGGTGCATTTTTTAAAGTCGCTAACAGGCTTGGTCATGCTGAAAAATAGCACCTTCGCAAAATTAAACGGAAAAACGGCCACAAGCAGGAAAAAAAGTGCCAAAAAGACACCAAAAATGTTGAAAAAAAAAACACCCAGAGGATGAGAAAAAAGCTAACCGACATCAGGTGGGTGAAAAAATGAGCAAAAGCTTAGCAAGGGCAAGAAATTCAAAATTTTTTCCCGACTGCAGGAACACATCCCAGGGGCTCTGCAAAAAAAAGATGACTGGAGAATATGGTGCTGCAGCGGGTAGGAAAGACAAGCACGCATGCACGGCATACCTCCCAAAAACTTCCTTTGGAAGCTGGGGAGCATTCTGTGAGGGGCTCGCTCAGTGACATCATCATATGTGAAGACTTCATTTCTGCTTATTCATGGAGACATTTTTGGATACTATATTCTAAACAAGAAATAAGGTGTTTTCTGTTGGGGTTTTCAGTTTTATTCTTGAATCATTTGTTTCATTTAGTGTGTAGTTTATTAATATTAAATAACTTTTGAGGAATCCAAGACGGCGCTGTGAGGGGGTGTGCTGGAAGACGCACTCGCTCTATTCTGCTGTGCTGACTAGGAGGCGACCTGTTGCCACTTGAGTATGGGCAAGAGGAAGGGGAAGGGGTGGACTAACCTCCTGGTGAACTCCCTCCCTAGTCCTTTGCGCCAGCTAATGCTGTAGAGCTTCAGCGTTGCTTCGGCTGCCTCAACGCCAGTTACCCTTAACCCTCCCAGAAGAGAAGTGATGGGCAGCAGTGAGGGGAGTCTCTCTGAGCCCCATTCAGCGTACGCCGCTTCCCCATCTCAGAAGTGTTTCTGCTCTCGGCGTTCTGGGGCACTTGCAATCAGATCGAGTTGCAGGCTCATCTCAGTTGGGAGATGTGCCAGCCGCAGTTCCCCTTCTCCTGGAGAGTGGAGTTCAGGAGGTGAGGAGATTATACAGAGAACTTTGCAAGATATTGCAAAGGAGCAGAGTGTTTTTCCTTCCGGTTGAGCTGGTGAGGTGCAGATTCCACAAGTGGTAACATTGGAGTCACTGTGGGTTGTGATAAGGAAGCTTATCATAGCTCAGGAAGGAGCTATAGAAAAGGTGAAGTGTCTCTGAACAAGCAACCTGTCAGTGCTGGTAGAAATGAGAAAACAGAATTTTGCCATAAAAGACTACCAGTTCCAGAATGCACCAGGTTTCCAACAGCCTTTAGAGGAGCTGAAGTGAGAAAACGTGTGTCCAATCAAGAGGGCTATGAGGTAATCCCCAAGCACTCATTGCAAAGGGCAGGGCTTGATTCAGCACAGCTGCGCTGTGCTAAGGTGGAGCACTCATCAAGGCAGAATAAAGGTAGAGAGTATTCTACAGAGAATCATCATGATCCTTGGTATCTTGATCAGCTTGGAGATCCTGATCTTCATTCTCATCAGAAGCAGAGGTCAGAACGGACGGACAGAGAGAGCAAGAAGCCCTTTAAAGGAAGGAAGAGAAAAGCCTCTGGGAAGTCTACAGGAGTCCAGCACAGTACGTATACTGGGAGACAGACAAGAGGCCAGCATACACCATTGGACTGGGGGAGACCAGAGGAGTGGTATTGCAGAGGCAGGAATCTCCAGACGGCACCTGTGAGGGAAACAGCTGCACGTGGAAGGGACCCTAAGACCCATGCCAGAAGGTATGTGAAGAGAGATCCAGTGTCCAGGGATCTAGATTGGAAGGCTGGAAACAGAAACTGGACTACATATTGGCCAGGCTATTTAAAGGGGAACTCTAACAGCAATGGAAGCTCAGGTATGAACACTGATCTATGCCCTAGCTATAACTTTGAAAGGAAGCAGGGAAATGATTATTCTCCTGGTAGTGCTCCATTGAGAAATTCCTTTGTGCCAAGCCAAGATATTGAACCTATGATTATTGAAGAAAGGGGAGAGGTCTTAGAACCAGAATGTGAATATATGGACTGCTCTCTGTCCAAACTCAAATGGTAGTTTTCTGTTATAAAGTACAGCAACCATCACAAAGAAATACAAACTTGTTCTTTAATCTACTCAGAAAAGCTCCTGAAGCAGGATTTGACCCACACAGTAGAAAGCAAGCCAGCTAAGGGGTTTCAGCTGGATAACTACTAGCAATTGAGCCTTACCTAATTGCTTGTGAGCTAGGAGAGAATCACTTCTGAATCTATGTGGGAAGTTATTAGAAGTTAACCTGAAAAGAACAGTTTTTTTCTTTCTTTGTGGCTTTTGGTTTGTTGTTTGATATATGCTAAGAAAACATTAGCTAATGCCTGACAAGTTTGAATGTTGTTTTCCTGATTTTGATTTTGTTTTTCCAAGTTAAACACTGGAAGCAAGTAACCTGATTTAGGTGCTACCAAGCATATCTGTGTTGGGAGAAATAACCCCATAAATAAATACCTTATTGGCTTTAACACTTGAGCACAACTAAATTATTGTCAGCAGCTGTGTCTGGTGTGAATGAACTGCATTGCCCACAATCCCTTGCAAATCATATAGATATATGCACTTGCCAAGACTGTGAAGATTCTCACACAGGCAGCCGTCTGACAGGGTGTTATTCAGGGGATAAACTCTTCTCTTCAGGCTGTTTCAGGTCAGTTTTGTGGGGATTTGTCAATGGTGGCCCAGGCTGTGGTGGAAAAGTCCAAGGCAGTGGAGGTGAATGTACTCAAGATGAATGCCCTCGAGTCAAAAATGGATGCTTTGCAGCTGGTGAAGGACGCTCTGGTAGAAGATAGCTCTATCTTAGCCAGGCGAATGGAGTTCTTGGAGATCTTGGCTAGACGTAATAATTTGTGTTTGTTAAGTTTCCCTAAGTCTCCGTTGATCTCGCCAATTGAATTGGTGAAGAAATATTTGACTGAGGTTTTAGGGATGAACCATGGGAACCTTCCTCCATTGCCCAATACCTTTCCCCTGGTTCAGAAGAGACATCTTTAGGCCCGGAGGCTGTTGTTGGGGATAATCTGACAGAGTATTTGGAGTCCTCCTTGGAGGTTGTAACCCAGCGGGTATACCCTTATATTGACTTTTGCTTTGTAAGTAGATTGCAACCTGGTATTTAAATTGTATTTCTGTCATATGCCTAAACAATTTTTTGGCTCTCCTATTTCAATATTTCCTGATTTCTCTAGAAGTTTGCAGAAGCGGCGTCAGGGGTTTTTGGCCGGCATTCTAATGCCTTGGCCCATGGGCTGCAGTATGTACTTCATTTTCCTTGTGTGTATATTGTAGTATGCGATGGTAAAACATTTTCCTTTTTTGAGCCAAAAATGTTATTGGAATTTCTAATAGCTAGGGAAGGGTTGTTGATTCCTGGAAATTCCCCACAGGTGTCACTGTATAGGGGTCATTAGGGTGTTGGTCTTGAGACATTACCTTCTTGGAAGTGATTTCTATATGTTGGATGTGATTTTTTTCCTTCTCTTGGGTTCCCAAAATTTTTTTCCTTTTATTGTGGGCTGTTTTGTTTTTAGTTATCTTTTTCCTTATGGTGTTCTGTTGTTTATTACATTGTTTCACATGTTTGTATACTATATTGAAAATGGATAAATTAATAAAATAAACCACTTTTGATATATCAAACAAAATTCTGATGCAGGCTTGAACTAATGCTGGCCTGGGAGTTCAGGATGGGAATCCTAAAACCAGATCAGCTGATGACCTGGATCAAACAAAGGCTATAGAGAAGATTGTCACATAGCCCTTAAGGTCACACACCCTTAGGTATCAGAGATTAGCTGGGGCTCAGTTAAAAGGGGATGTTGGGAAGCAGGAAACTGTTTGCAGCAAACCAATGGCTACCCAGCCCACTTGCTATAAAGCATTCTGTATGCCGCATCCTTATTTTCAAGTTTCTCTGCTTGAGGTTGCTCATGTTCACTGACTCCAATCCAGGCTTGTACTTCCAGTTTGCGTCTAATATTCATTCCAGCCTTGTGACATGCTGACTGACACCATTTGTAGATCTGCAGTTCTGTTTCACTTCCTCTTCATGCCCTAGATATGAAAACTGTTTCACCCGAGCTCCACTCCTGTTCCAGCTCTTGATACTTGGAAGTTCCAGATCTGGGCCTCTATCTACCGGAGTATAGCTCCTGGTCACACTATGCCAAGGAAACCCTATGCCCTGCCCACCTGAATGCCTAGGCCTGGTACTCGGGCCCCACTCTGACTCCCATAAATCCTCAAAGGGTGGTAATCTGACAGATTTTAATCTTTAATTGGCTTTTATTCATATGTTTTGTGAAATAACTCTTGTGCTATTTCAGTTTCAATTTCCAGCACTTTTTCCTTTGACTTTTTCTTTTCATGGTGATAGTGCATCTCCAGGAACAAGCAGGAATGTAGTCTTCACATATGGGGTATCATTGGTACCAACGGTACCTGTGCGGGAACGCTCCCCAGCGTCCAATAGGAAAGCTTTTGGGAGCATCCCACAGCGCCTGCGTGCTGCCTTCCCGCCTTTCCAACTCTCCTTTGTCAGTTCTTTGTTTTCTGCGGAGCCGACAGGACGTTTACCCTGTCACCGCAGAAAAATTCGTCTTTTTTTTTTTTTTTTTTTTGTGGTAGCGTCTACCTTCACTCGATGCCTACCGGTACCGCCGATTCTCTTTTCTTCTTTTCAAAAAAACCCCCAAAAAACTAGCTTCTAAAAATCTTTTCTTTAGGAGCCTTTCCCCTCTCGGGGTTAGGCGCCATTTTGGGCACTAGGCCCATTTTTTCCCTGAAACATGGAAAAACCAGCTAGTGGTTTTAAGAAATGTTCTAAATGTGGTGGTACCATATCCGTCACCGACACCCATGAATGGTGTCTTAAATGTTTAGGTCCTGACCATTCTCCATCGGAGTGTCTCTCCTGCAGAAAGATGACGAAGAGGGGCCTGCAGAATAGAGCTGCAAAACTCTGTACCCTTTTTGCCGCTGATACGATGTCCCTTGCATCGACGTCTTCCAGGGCTTCATCTTTCTCCCATGGATCTCAGGTAACTAAACCTAAGTCTTCTAAGACTGGCCGGTCCTCAAAGGGTAGATCTCCTAAGTATCAAGATGCCACTGGCATTGCCCTCGAAAGTTAACCGGCAAAACAGCCCTGGCGGGAGGCCTCGGTCTCCAAAGCATTAACGGGGCTCCAGAATGTTCCAGAGGCTTCAACCTCTGCAGAACTACTAGTGTCATGTTCTGGGGTCTTGGCCGCTTCCACCGGTACCGACACCCAGGCATCGGCAGGAGCAATGGATCAGAGAATCCTTGCTATCGAACGCAATCTAGCGTCTCTCTTAGCAGCTTTGATACCGCTAAGGCCGCTACAGACGGTTCCACAGGTATCGGTATCGACATCGGTGCCGGTACTGAGTGCACCTGCCTCGACAGGTATGCTGCTCCCCATGCCGAGCCTTGAGTCTATCTCAGGTATCAAGGAGCCGGTACCGAGACACCCCGATACTGACTTCGAGCGGTACCGGTACCGAGCGTTGCAGGAACACCCAGCACAGAGATATTTTGAATCCTCCGATTCCGATGACTCTGACTCTGCCGGTACTAGAGCAATCCTTCCGGAGGATCCATCTCCGGAAGTTCACCCAGTTGCAGTCCCAAGTTATTGATCCTGTTTCAATGTATGCACAAGGCTGTTCCCTTTGTCTTTGCAAGAATTTATTTGTAAACCGCACTGATATTAAAGAGCGTGGTATAGAAAAGCTGCTAAATAAATAAATCTCCTTCTCCTCAACGCAGAATGTGTCCTACAGAGGACATGTCCTTCCAGGATTTCATATGTGATGTAGCTCGAGGTCTTGCAATCACGGTGACTCCAGAAAAGGAACCCATAGCAGAAGAATTAGAAATTCTTCAATACCCTAAGGCTGCTAAAGAGGCAGCTACCCTGCCCATTCATAGGATCTTGCAGGATCTTATGCTAAGAATGTGGGAAACCCTTTTAACGGTGTCTCCACACTCCTGATTACTCGATGCCATGTACCGAGTTCCAAGCTGTCCTGGGTTTCAAAAGACTCAATTACCACACCCATTCAATGGTAGTGGAATCGGCAATGCGTAGGATTAAGAGTGCTAAAATGCATTCTTCCAATCCTCTGGGCCGTGAGTCGAGGATGCTCGATGCCTTTGGGCGTCGATGCTTCCATTCCTCCATGTTGACAGCCAGGATCAGCTCTTGCATCCTCTATATGGGAATGTTCCTCAAAGAAGTTACAGGAGACTTGGAGCTCATGAGCCCTCTTCTTCCTGAGGACAAAAGAGGGGATTTTCTTACTCTGGTCAAACAAGCCCAAGATGTCTCTAAGTTTGTGAACCTTGCAGCCTTTGATTGCTTTGAATGTATTAGCAGAACCTCTGCTATTTCCATCGGTGCACGTCGTATTGCTTGGTTCCAGACAACGGACTTAGAACAATGGATGCAAGAGAAACTGGGAAATATTCCTTGCACAGGAGAAAATCTCTTTGGCAAGGATTGGCAAGACAAGGCAAATCAGCTTGAATCTCAAAATACTACCTTGAACAGACTATCAAAGTCTACAGCCAACCCAGCAAAGAAAAAGTCAGCCAAGAAACCCTTTTTCAATAAGAAAAAGTGGTTTTACCCATCTTACACCCATCATGCTCACTGTCCAGTTCATGTTCCCCAAAAGGGGAACCAACAGAACAGACAGCAGTGAAAGCCACAAGTTCCAAGAACTCAATCTGCTCCACAAGCTCAGCCTCCTCATGGGCTTTGACTCTTTCCTAGAGAGCTTAGTCTTTCTGCCCCTGAAAGGTCCAGAACCTCTCACCATTCCAGGAAGGTTATGCTATTTTGCCAGCAGATGGCAACAAATAACATCAGAAAATTGGACTCTGTCCATTGTACGAAAGGGGTACAGACTTCACTTCCACAGCATGCCCTCTCCTACATTCATAAAGCAGTTCAATTCTCAGGTCCCTGTCACCAATCTCTTGGGTCAGGAGGTCACATCACTTCTTGCTCAAGGAGCAATAGAAGGAGTACCCATACCCCAATAGGGGACGGTATTCTACTCCCCCTATTTTCTCATTCCCAAGAAAACAGGGGGACACGCCTATTCTGGACCTCAGAGAATTAAACAAATATCTGTTCCGGGAAAAATTCAAAATGATCTCCCTCGGAAAACTCCTGCCATACCTTCAGAGTCAGGACTGGCTATGTTCTCTAGATCTAAATGATGCATATACTCATATTCTCATCCATACAGATCACAGAAGATTCCTTCGATTCCTTTTCCAAGAAAGACACTTCCAATACAGGGTTCTTCCTTTTGGTCTGGCTTCTGCCCCAAGAGTCTTCACAAAATGCATGGCAGTAGTAGCAGCAGCATTTCTGAGAACTCTAGGAATATTCGTCTTAGACGACTGGCTCATTCAAGCATCCACTGCTCCAGAAGCCAGCTTCACTCTTTCTTGCACAATGCAAATTTTTCGCTACTTGGGATTGGTCATAAACCTCCCAAAATCTCAGCTCACCCCTTCTCAGTCCCTGGAGTTCATAGGGGCTCGACTGGATACCAGGCGGTCAAGGGCTTTCCTACCACAGCCCCGCTGTCTTCTTATAATGCAGCTGGCATCCCAAGCAGCTATGAAAGTCTTCCAACCTGCTCGGGAAATGCTTCAGCTTCTGGGGCATATGGCATCCACTGTCCATGTGGTTCCCTAAGCCCGCCTTCACATGCGAGCAGCCCAGTGGACCCTCTCCTCTCAGTGGACACAGGCCTCGGGTCACCTATCGGACAAAATCAGAAACTCCACATGTCTCATTTCGTCCCTTCAATGGTGGCAATCGCTGGAAAACCTCCTAGTAGGCTCTCCTTTCCAGCAGCCTCTATTCCAGGCCACCCTAACAACGGATGCGTCCAAGTTGGGTTGGGGGGCTCACTTGCACGATCTCTTGACTCAGGGTCTTTGGCCCCCACAGGAGGCTTGTCTTCACATAAACCTCCTAGAACTCAGAGACATTTTCCATGCTCTTCGAGTATTCCAGGCCCGGCTTAGCTACAAGACAGTTCAGGTCCAGACCGACAATCAGGTAGCCATGTTCTACGTGAACAAGCTGGGCGGAACAGGCTCTCTGTCGTTATGCAACGAAGCTTTACGACTATGGGCTCTCACCAGAAAGCATCAAATTCACCTTCTCGTGGTATATCTTTCAGGCATTCAAAACCTTTGGGCAGACAAACTCAGCCAAGTACTGCTGCCTCACGAATGGTCTCTCCATCTAGACCAGGTGGCCAAGATATTTCAGATCTGGGAAACCCCAGACATAGACCTATTTGCAAGTCCACTGAATGCCAAACTTCCCAGGTTCTGTTCCAGGATTCCGGCTCAAAATTGCCAGGCAAGGGATGCCTTCCTTCTTCACTGGGGTCACGACTTCCTCTATGCCTTCCCACCCTTTCCCCTCATCCCCAAAACACTCTTCAAGCTTCAGAGAGACAGAGGTCGTATGATCCTCATAGCGCCACAGTGTCCACGCCAAACGTCGTATGCCCTGCTTCTACATCTCTCTTATGCTGCACCTCTGGAGTTAGGCTATGCTCCAGATCTCCTCTCCCAAGAGAACGGGATGCTATGGCACCCGAATCCCCAGTCCCTGCATCTCAGGGCCTGGTTGCTGAAAGCTTAGACCTTCAGTATCTTAACCTTTCCTAACAGGTAAAGGATATCCTTCAGGCTTCTAGAAAACCTTCCACAAGATGCTCTTACGCCTTCAAGTGGAAATGTTTTACTATATGGTGTTCACAGAAGGGGTTAAACCCCCTTATGATACCTTTGGAATCAATACTAGAGTATCTACTTCATTTATCAAATTCTGGTCTAAAGACAAATTCAGTAAGAGTCCATCTTAGTGCAATTGCAGCTTCCTATAAGCCTCTAAATGGACAACCAATTTCCTCTCATCCACTCATATCAAGATTTATGAGAGGTTTTCTGTTAACAAAGTCTCCCATCAGGCCACCACCGGTGGCATGGGATTTAAACCTAGTTCTCGGGCAGCTCATGAAACCGCCTTTTGAACCTTTAGCCACTACAGCTCTAAAGCTTTTGTCCTGGAAGGTCATCTTCCTAATTGCAATCACCTCTGCACATCGAATTGGTGAATTGCAAGCTTTAGTGGCTGATCCTCCTTATACTAGGTTTCACCATGATAAGGTTGTTCTCAGAACTCATCCACACGTTACGCCAAAGGTAGTTTCGCCTTTTCATTTAAATCAATCAATTTATCTTCCTGTATTCTTTCCGAGGCCTCATGCCACTAATGCAGAAAGGAACCTTTATACTTTGGATTGCAAACGAAGCTTGGCTTTTTACCTACAAAGAACACAGCAACATAGAAAGTCTTTTCAACTTTTTATTGTTTTTTATTCTAGTCATTTGGGACTTCCAGTCTCCAAGAGAACTCTGTCCAAATGGATTGCACAATGCATATCCTTTGCTTATGAGAGTAAGAGTCTTCCTCTTCAAGGCCATGTCACAGCTCATAATGTGAGAGCCATGGCAGCCTCTATGGCTAACCTTCACTCTGTGTCTATTGATGACATTTGTCGAGCAGCCACCTGGGCTTCGGTACACACCTTTACAGCCCACTACTGCCTAGATAAAGCCTCCTGTCGGGATGCCTTCTTTGGCCAAGCTGTTCTTCAGAATCTCTTTCAGACCAAATTCAGCTCCTACCCACCAACCCTGGTGGGATGCCAGAGATCCATGGGAGGAAGCATGGCCCACCTTGTTATAGGTGGCAGCTTCCTGGGCTATCTCCCTGGCATCTTCAGCTAGGGAGTCCCCATATGTGAAAACCACATTCCTGCTTTTTCCTGGAGATAGCGTAGTTACTCACCTGTAACAGGTGATCTCCGGAAACAGCAGGAATTTAGTCTTCATAACCCACCCACCTCCCCTAGGAGTTGTCTGTCTATCTCTCTGTCTCTTTCCTCTCTCCCTCTATCCTTTCACTCAGCTACAAACTTAACTGAAGAGGGACAGTTGGAAAGGCAGGAAGGCAGTGCGCATGTGCTGAGGGATGCTCTCAAAAGCATTCCTATTGGACGCTGGGGAGCGTTCCCACGCAGGCTCCGTCGGTACCGACGATACCCATATGTGAAGATTAAATTCCTGCTGTTCCCGGAGATCACCTGTTACAGGTGAGTAACTACGCTATCTCTGGGAACAGCAGGAATTAAGTCTTCACAACCCGCCCACCTCCCCTAGGAGTTCTCTCCCTCTCTCTCCTTCTCTCCCTCTCTCGCCTTCTCTCCTTTTGTTTCAGCTATAAACTCAACTGACAAAGGAGAGTTGGAAAGGCAGGAAGGCAGCACGCAGGCGCTGTGGGATGCTCCCAAAAGCTTTCCTATTGGACGCTGGGGAGCGTTCTCGCACAGGCTCCGTCGGTACCGACGATACCCATATGTGAAGACTTAATTTCTGCTGTTCCCAGAGATCACCTGTTACAGGTGAGTAACTACGCTTTCTCTTTCTAACTTAAAGCAAAATAAGATTTTAGAATTTTAAGATGATGTAAATAGGCATATATTTAAAACAAGCAAGATAATGAATATGAGTGCCTAGCAATGCTTTTATAATGCATTACATTTTTTAGCATCTACCACCGAACAAGAGTGGGTCCCTCTGGAGCTGTGCTTTGGAATTCCACTTTTTAGTGCTGAGTTGAACAGAAATGTCTGTAAGAAGATTGCTGCCCATAGACTTTGTGGGAAAGAAAGGTGAAGTGTGTTTGTTTATATGGAAGTTCACAAAAAGTTTCTCTAATTTGTTACTTTGATCTGAACATGAGCTATGACAATTGATGGTTTGTATCTCGAGAGTGGAATGTGTTAATAGAGCAGTGGTTCTCAAATTATGTCCTGGGAAAGCCATTCAGATTTTCAGGATAGCTGCAATGAATGTGCATCAGATTTCCTCCAATACATGCAAATCTATTTCTTTTTTAAAATTGCTTTTCAAAATAATTACTAGAAACATTTATCTGCAAGAATGACATAAAGGCACATTTTATGAAGGACGTCCAAGTGCGATCTGGGGTGTCTGAGACAGAACGCCTGGAAAAAAAAGCAGGCACGTCCAAGTTCTGTCACAATTTCATGAATATGGACATGCCCAATAAGAATGCCTATGGAGCCATCTATGTAGTATTTCAGAATGGGGACGTCTAATATCTTAATTGATAGAGGAGTGGGTTAGGACCAGGGTGGCTAAGGTTCAAATTTCAGTGCTGTTCCTTGTGATCTTAGGCTAATTACTTAACTCTCCATCTTCTATACACCCTCTGGATGTTTTACGGCCAAAATAAGTACTTTCCTTATGCTTATTCATGCTTGGGGCAGGTCTAAACATGGACAAGGTTGCAGATGTGTCTGACATTTCTGAAATCAAGCGGGGACATTTAAGTCCATTGCACCTCCCCAGACACACCCCTGCCTCTTGGACATCTCCACACCAGAGACGTCTTTAAAAAAAGATTTGTAAAATGGGGGAATGTCTCCATGATTTGGATGTCCACGTGCATGTTTTGGATGTTTCAATTGCGACTAAGACTTTTAAAATGACCCCTATAATCAACAGAATAATTCACCTCATTGATACAGTCAGAAAAATAAAAACAACATAGATTTTATGGAATTTAGCCCACCAGATTAAGGAGGGATCAAGAACCACAATTAGAGAAAGATGGACCTTGAAAATAAAAGAGAAAGACTAGATTAACTCTCTCCAATGTTCATATTATTCCTGGCAGTTAGACCCTATAAGCACTTTGTGTACCCCTACATGGAATTCCTCTAAAGTCCAAGAAAAATCTTAATTGCAGTGGTTCAAAGAAGACATTGATTATATTCTCTAAATACAAAGAAATCTAAGCTGAAACCTACTATCAATCAAAACAGTTTCTTGATGGAAAGCAAGAATGTTTTTCCTTCTCTCTTGAGTACATCTGGAACCATCCAGAAAGATCTGCATTCTCTCCACTATGAAAGAAATATCAGACAATCTAAAATATAGAGGTAACATAGATTCTTTATCCTGGAGAAAAACAAAGGATACCAGCAGCATAGATCTATTAATTATCCCCTTTTCTGACTTTTCCAATGTAGTCTTCAAGTCCAAATTGCCTCAGTTACTGAAGTATCTTTAGTTATCTGCTCATCTCTGTCTTGTTTCCCCAAAGAGAAAAGAGAATCTTTTTTTCAGTGAAATCCTGAGTCAGGATGCTTCAAATCTTCAAGAACCTATAAAATAGGTATTTAGAAGGAGACATCAGAATTAGAGGAAAATTTTAAATTCTCAAATTCAGATTTCTTATATACTACTTAATGTTCTTGATCTTTCTATTTATAACCAAATTTTATTTATTTATTTATTTAACAATCACTTATATACCGCACTTTCCCAATGATCAGGTGCGGTTTACAAAAAACAAGTTAAGGTACAGATCAAAGATCTGTGTTTTTACATGGAACATCATTGAACTATGTACAATAGGCCTGAGCCTTAAACAAAACGTATTAAGTTATATTTGAAACTGAGATCTAAGTACAATAACGAAAAACTAAACAATAAACTAAATAACTATATACAGAATATAATGTTTATGCTATGTAAAATTACCTAGTGTTAGATGGACTAATTGTGATAAGTTAGGATGAGAAATTGCCGGAAATTTTCTTGAGAAACAGCTGCTTGATTAATTTTAAGTTGAGAAACAGATGTCCCAAAGTCCTCAATTTTAGAAGCTTGCTTTGATAATTGTAACTCTAGTTCTCCAGGAACAAGCAGGAAGTCAGGCCTCACATATGGGTGGTGATGGCGTCAATGGAGCCCGCGTGGAGCCTTTGGGACATGCTACCACACATGCATGGTCCCCTTCCCACCCAAGGGTGCCATCTTGCTCAGTCTCCTTTTATCCGCGGAGCCCAATGGACATCTGTCCTGTTTCCACAGAAAAATCCTTGGTAATTATCCTTTAAAAAAAAAAAAAGTTAGTTTCCCGGTTTGCATACTGTTTTCTCTTCCCGCCCCGATCCGGTGCTGGCACCGGCTCTGTTCTTGGCTCCTTTTGTCTTTTTTGATCGCGATTTGCCTTCACTGGTCGTCAACCCCATTTGGGTGTTTCCCCACCATGTCCCCCTGTAGGTTTAAAAAATGCGACCGCTGCAATTAAACCATGTCATTCACCAACACCCATGACTGCTGCTTGGGCCCAGACCATGACAGCACCTCCTGCGACCTGTGCCAGGCCATGACACCTAAGACCAATAAAAAGAGGTCAGAGTTGTAGGGAAAAACTGTTCCCCAGGTTCAGTTCGGCACCAACCTCCCCAGCACTGAGCTCCAAGCCCGGCACTTCCCATGAGGCCTGAGCATCCTCTGAGTCCCGCGGCGGCAGCACCTATGAGAAGACCCTGGACCCTGAGAGAGAGAAGAAAAAATCCTCAAAGTCTGCCGAGGTTGCACCAGAGAAACCTGATAAACCACCCGGAAAGACTCGGGCAGCTTTGAGAAGCGAGATTCCTCGAGACTGTAGTCCTTGTTGAGGATGCACTCACAAGAGTGCCGGCACAGGGTCCTAGTTCCTTGGTGCCAGTGCTGAAAGCTGCGGAGCCTTCTGGTTTTGAAACCAGAATGGTGACCTTGGAGAACATCACTGCTATCCTGGCCTTGCAGCAGGCAGTGATGGCTGGTTCGTCCGCATCATTGACCCCAACGACCAGGCACCTGACTGCGGGGGAGGCCCCAGTCGTTGAGCCGAGCTCCAAATGCCATCGACCTCTGGTAAGCCCTCGGCACCGTTTGAGGTCTCTGTCCCATTCCACGGGCAGCCGATCCTCCACAGCCAGTTTCCACGACTCGGACCCCAGGTCCTCCGGAGGCCGCCAGCCGCTCTGCGCCAGCCTCGATGTTATGAGTCGCAGGGCCCCAGACTTGTCGCTACCTCTCGACACTGAGTGGGAGACCGATGATGAGGCATCCCTGGAAACCAAACGGCACAGATATTCCCTCAGACCCGTCTACCCTGGCGCTATTCTCCTCCGGAAGATGTGGCCCTCCACGACTTTGTCAAGGATATGACCAGAGCCCTCTTGGTGCAAACTGAGGCAGAGGAAGAGGAAGATCCGCGCACAGAGGAACTGGAGATCTTCCAGTATGAGTCTGCACCCAAGGAAACTCACGGTGCCCATGCAGCCGATACTCAAGCAGCTGCTACTTAGAATATGGGAGATGCCAGCGTCAGTGCCGGTGGTGAGCCGGTGCCTCGATGCCATGTACCGCATCTGGAAGGGCCTAGGGTTCCACAAGCCCCAATTCCCATATAACTCCATGGTCATCGAGTCGACCATGCAGAAACCTAAGAGCTGTAAGACCCACTCCTCTGTCCCTCCTGGAAGGGATGCTAGAGCCCTCGATGCCCTCGGGTGCAAGTGTTACCAGGACTGCATGCTGGGTTGCCGGATTCAAGCCTATGAACTGTACATAGGCATGTACCTGAAGGCCCTAACCCAGGAGATGTCCAGGTTTTCAGCGGTCTTGCTGGGGAACCTCTCCAACGGTTCCAATCCTTGACCTCTGAGATCAAGGACTGCTCTCCTGGGTGGCCTATGATGGCTTTCAGTCAGCGGCTCCAGTAGCCACAGTCGGCATCTGTTCCCTGCACCGAGTCTGGCTGCAGTCTTCTGACCTCAAACAATGGGTCCAAGACAACGTGCTTGACGTCCCTTGCACCGGGGAGAACCTGTTCGGCAAGCCTATGGCCGACAAAGTGGCTGAGATTGAGGCCAACATAGTGACTCAACAGAGGCTCTCCAAAATGACCTCATCCTTTCCCCGTAAGAAATCATTGGGGAAAACACCCCTGTTCCAGAGGAAAAAGGGGCCCTTTCATCTGAATCACCACTACCAACCCTTCTCGGGCCGGCAACAGGGTTATCACCCTAAAAGACAAGGCCATGGAGCTCAGAAACCAAAGGCCCAGAAGCCCCAGGCCCAAGCTTCCGCCCAACCTGGGGGGGGGAGCTTTTGACTCCCAGGGAAGGGCCTCCCCTCCCCCGAGAGACCTTCACCAGCCTACAGGGTGCCGTCTCACACTCTGCCCACAGATGGGCCAATGTCACTTCAGACCAGTGGGTACTGCAAGTGGTAAGGGAGGGGATACCTCTTCCACCTACAGCAGGTGCCACCCAGGTTTATTTATTTATTTATTTAACTGTATTTATATCCCGCTTTTCACCAGGTCAAAGCGGTGGGACATATAACAGGGGGGGGGGGCCATCACCGGGGGCTCAACATTGATGATTTTGGGATGAACATAGAGACTGACAGGATAGCAGAGTTACTGGTCTGGAGTTCTTGAAGAGAAATAAGGGGGATTCCTATTCAGAGATGTTCTTGGAATAGGACGGTTTTTAGCTGCTTTTTGAATGATGGGAGATCACCGTTGTTCCTGATGTGGTTTGGTAGAGAGTTCCAGAGGGATGGGGCATAGAGTTCAAAGGCTCTGTTGCAGGTCTGTTGTGTTGCCTTGGTTCTTTTGTGGGGGACGGCAATGGAGCTGTTGGAGGATTGTCTGGTTGTTCTGCTGTGGGTTGGGCGAGGCAGTAGGGTGCGGAGTGGGGTGCCTTGTGTTTGGTGGATGGTTTTGTGGGTGAGTAGAAGAGCTTTGTACTTGATTCTTGCTTCGATGGGGAGAATATGAAAGTCTCTCAGAATTGGGGTGATGTGGTCCTGTTTCTTTGCATTGTGAATTATTCTTGCCGTGGTGTTTAGGGCAGTTCGGAGGGGATTGGTTTGTGTGGCAGGTAGACCATGGTAGATTATGTTGCAATAGTCCAGATGAGGGAGTGTCAGAGCTTGCATTACTGTCCTGAAGTCTTGTGGTTCGAGGAGAGGTCGGAGACGTTGTACCGTTTTCGCCTTGTGGAATACAGTTCTAGTGGTCTTGTTGATTTGCTGCTTAAGGGTTAGGGCTTGGTCCATGATAATGCCGAGATATCTTATGTGTGGTTGTATTTGAATTTGCGTGGTTCCCATGGTGAGGTGAGTGGGTGGTTTGAAGTCTGGGTCTTTTGTCACTATAAGAGCTTCGGTCTTCTTTATGTTAATGGATAAGTTGTTCTCTTGTAGCCAGTTGGATACGTCGGTGAAGCAGGTTGATAGCTGGTCGTTTGTTGGGTCTGTGGATGTAATTGGGGCGTAGAGCATTATGTCATCGGCGTATATGTGGAAGTTGACATTGTGAGTGCATATGACTGAACAGAGTGGACGGAGGTAGATGTTGAAAAGCATGGCTGATAATGTGGGTCCTTGAGGTACTCCTTGATGTTGCTGGAAGGGGGGTGAGGTTGAGGTTTTGGTGCCGGTCAGTTGCTGTCGGTTGGTTAGATAGGACCTGAACCATTGGAGTACAGTATCTTGGATCCCAATTGTTTGGAGTCTGTGGATAAGGGTGTTATGGGAGATGGTGTCGAAGGCCGCTGATATATCCAGGAAAATTAGGATGTATCCTGAGTGTTTCTCTTGGGTTCCTATGATGAGGGTGTTCATCAGCGTGGTCATGAGGGTCTTGACCCCATGTAATGGTCAGAATCCGTGTTGCTGTGGGTCCAGTATGTTGTTGACGTCTAGGTGTTCTTGAAGCTGACGTTGGACTATCTTCTCGATTATTTTTGCGGTGAGTGGGAGGCTCGCTACTAGTCTGTAGGAGGTGGGGTCTAGGGGATCTAGGTTGTGCTTTTATAGGGTGGTTGAATGATTGTGGTCTTGAGGGTGTCTGGCATGTGTCCTTGGGTAAAGGATTCGTTTACGATGTGGGTTAGTGGTGCACTGAGGTCTTCTTTGGTTTTCTTTATCCAGTCGGTGGGACAGGGATCCAGCGGGGAGGTGGTGGTGTTCAAGCAGGAGATGGTGGAAGATATTTCTTCTTTTGAGATTGTGTCGAATGTATTCCAGTCTCTGTTCAGGATGGGGTATGAATTTGTCTTGGTTGTTTCAGCATAGTGATGTGAGCTTCGTGGTTGCTGAAGCTGTTTGTATTGTCGGGCTAGAAGGTCAGGGGGGATATCTGGCAGCTGGTTGGAGTTACTGGGTGCCCTTGTTAGTTTTTTTACAATTTGGAAGAGCTCTCGAGGTTTGTTTATGGCTGTTGTGATGATTTTGGTGTGGTAGGTTTTTTTTGGCGTTGTCAGTTTCTGAATGGTACGCATTGAGTTCGTAGAGGTATTTTGCTTTGTCTCTGTCGCTTTTGGTTTTTCTCCATTTCCTTTCATTTCTTCTAAGTCTGGTTTTCAGTTTTCGGAGGCTGGGGGTGAACCATCGGGCTTTTGTGGAGATGGGTCTGGTATTGGTGTTTCTAGTTGTGCTGGCTGCTGAGGAGATTGTGGTATTCCAGTTGTGGATCAGGTCATCAAGATTGTTGGAGTTTGTGTGTAGGTTAGGCAGGGTTTGCGTTAGGAAGTCTTCCTTGCTAAATGCTTTGAATCTCCTTGGGTGGTGTTCATTTTCTCTGTTATTTTTGAGTTGATAGGTGTGGGATATGTTGATGATGTAGTGGTCTGACCACGGTACTGGTGAGATTGTCGGTCTTCTGTATGATGAGGCGGTTTGGGAGTTTAGAAATATGAGGTCAAGTGTGTTTCCTTTTTCATGTGTTGGTTCTTGTATGATCTGTGTCAGGTCCATTGCTGTCATGGTGTTGAGGAAGGTTTCTGCTTGTTTTTCCTGGAGTGATGGGAGGTTGAAGTCACCTAGGATAATTTGTTCCTTCGAAGGGCTGGTGCTTTCGGAGATGAGGTGTAGTATCTGTGGTAGGTCGATGGTTGTGGTGGGTGCACAGTAGATCAGGCATATCGAGAGGTGTTTGTTGGTGAGGGTGAGGATGTCTGCTTCATTGGAGGTTTCTGAGGTGTGGAGCCGCAGGTGGAGGTTGTCTTTGGCAATGATGGCTACGCCTCCGCCCTTGGCATGTGTCCGGGAGCAGTGTTGAAGGCTGTATCCCTTTGGTGTTAGCTGGTTCATTACTACTGTGTCGTGGTCTGTTAGCCAGGTTTCTGTTACACAGAGGATGTCAATCTTCTCAGTTGTGATCTGGTCCTGGAGCATGTGGTATTTGTTCCTAACTGAGCGAGCGTTTATGAGTGAGATGGAGAGGTGGTGGTGGTTTGTGGGGTTAGTGGTGCGGGTTGGTGTGCGATGTGTGAGTGAGTATGTGTGTGTATGGTTGTGGATGCTTGTGGGTTGAGCTGTTGTGGTGTCTGGGCAGAGGGGGTTGTAGGGTTTGGCTGAGTGGGGGTAGAGGGTCAGGAGGGGGGTTAGGAGATAGATGGGGGTTAGGAAGGGTGGCTTGGTGTGTGGGAGTACTTGGGTTCTTGGAGTGGTGGGGTCTTTTTCTTTGCGAGGTTGTTGTCGTTGTTCCTCGGTTCAGTGGTTGAGGTATCTCTGCTGCTGGATGTGATGTGGCTTCTTTTGAGTTGGATCCGTCGTTTGCTGCTTCTTTTTTTGTGCGCCTCTGTGCCGCGCCTAAGGGCCACGCCAAAGGGCCCTCTGGCGAGGCCCTCAGGCGCGGGCCCGCCAGGTGCGGGCGCGCCCGCGAGGGATGCTGCTTTTATGGAGGCGGGTTGCTGTTTTCTCCTCTCCCACTGCCCCGATTGGGCAGGAGCACCGTGGTGGGTGGTGAGTCCCGCGGCGGTAGCGGCTCCCTCCGGAGGCGAGGGATGCTGCTTTTATGGATGCGGGTTGCTGTTTTCTCCTCTCCCACTGCCCCGATTGGGCAGGAGCACCGTGGGGGGTGGTGAGTCCCGCGGCGGTAGCGGCTCCCTCCGGAGGCGAGGGACGCTGCTTTTATGGAGGCGGGTTGCTGTTTTCTCCTCTCCCACTGCCCCGATTGGGCAGGAGCACCGTGGGGGGTGGTGAGTCCCGCGGCGGTAGCGGCTCCCTCTGGAGGCGAGGGACGCTGCTTTTATGGAGGCGGGTTGCTGTTTTCTCCTCTCCCACTGCCCCGATTGGGCAGGAGCACCGTGGGGGGTGGTGAGTCCCGCGGCGGTAGCGGCTCCCTCTGGAGGCGAGGGACGCCGCTTTTATGGAGGCGGGTTGCTGTTTTCTCCTCTCCCACTGCCCCGATTGGGCAGGAGCACCGTGGGGGGTGGTGAGTCCCGCGGCGGTAGCGGCTCCCTCCGGAGGCGAGGGACGCCGCTTTTATGGAGGCGGGTTGCTGTTTTCTCCTCTCCCACTGCCCCGATTGGGCAGGAGCACCGTGGGGGGTGGTGAGTCCCGCGGCGGTAGCGGCTCCCTCCGGAGGCGAGGGATGCCGCTTTTATGGAGGCGGGTTGCTGTTTTCTCCTCTCCCACTGCCCCGATTGGGCAGGAGCACCATGGGGGATGGTGAGTCCCGCGACGGTAGGTTCTACCCACGAGAGCCGGTGTGACCTCTCCTTCACCAGACCCTTCTGCTCTCAGGGACAATGCAGTAGAGCCTGTACCCATTATGGGAAAAAAACTTCTACTCCAGATACTTCCTTGTCTAGAAGAGAACTGGGGGCCTCAGGCCCATACTAGACCTGAGAAACTTAAACAAGTTTCTGGTGAGGGAGAAGCTTAAGATGCTCTCCCTTGGAACACTGCTGCCTTACCTACACCAGGAAGATTGGCTGTGCTCCTTGGACCTAAAGGACACGTACACTCACATCCTGATCCACCCCTCCTACAGACAATACCTACGGTTCGTGGTGAGAGGAGGGCACTACCAGTACAGGGTGCTACCCTTCAGCCTGGTCTTCTCGGCAAGGGTCTTTACCAAATGCCTGGTGCTTGGTCTGCAATCTCTGTAAGGAGATGACTCCTAAGGCCCTGAAGAGCCGTCAGCAGCAGCATGAGTCCATCTTCCACAAAGTTGACTCTACCCTGGAATCATCTGCAAGACCTCTCTCCAAGTCCTCCGGGACCTCTGATCCTTGCATGGATCAAGCTGCCTCAGAGCCCTGAGGCCACTGAGCCTCCAGCTGGAGCTCCACCGATGAGGGTGCCAGAAGAACCAGAAACCCTTGAAGACCGTATCAGGAGATGAGTCAGGAGCAGTGGAGAAATCACACAAACCCAGGACCCGTTGCCCTCGACGCAAGGTAAGGTCGATGGCCAAGAGAGGCCTTCTAAATTGCTCCGACAGGAGTCGTCGACATCGAGGGATTGCCCTAGGATCCCCGAGGCCATTCTAGTCGAGGAATCCTCCTCGACGGAGACGGTGCTAGGCCCAAAGTTTTCGGTGCCTGCACTGAAGGCTGCGGAGCCATCTGGTCTTGAGGCCAGGATGGGGGCCCTGGAGCAGAGTTTGTCTATCTTCTTGACCCAGCAGCAGGCTCTGATGCCAGGTTCCTCCATGTTATCACTCCCTACCATGGGGCCCTTCTTGTCAAGGGACTCCCTGGAGGTCGAGCCGATCCTCGAGCGCCACTGGTCTCAAGAGATCCCTCGGCCCAGGTCACGATCCCGGTCATGTTCCTCGGGGTAGTGGTCTTCCCTGCTCAGTGCCCTCTGCTCTGAATGGTGGGTGACCAGGGTGCTGAAGCCATCGGGGCCAAGGCGCGACCCCGAAACCTGGGGAATCGTCCTCCACCTCTCTGAATCAGATTGGGAGACTGAGGGCAATGATTCTGTGGACACCCACTGCCACCACCACCACCACCAGGATGTACCCTTGGATCTGTTTCCCCTGGAGATATGGTGCCGGTCCCCTCCCAAGGACTTGGCCTTCCTTGACTTCGTGAGAGATATGGTGAAGGCCCTCGCCTTCACCACAGAATCTGAGGACCACCCTCGTACAGAAGACCTCAAGATCCTCCCTCCAGTACGAGGCTCCGCTGAAGGAGGCACTCACAGTGCCTGTCGGGCCCCCCCCCCCCCCCCCCCCCCCATCCTGGAACATCTGCTTCTCCGCATGTGGGAGACATCATCCTCATTGCCCATCATAAGCAGGCAGCTGGACTAAATGTACCGGGTCCACTGGAGCCCTGGCTTCCAAATAGCCCAACTGCATTGTATTTAGTTTCCCCTACTTCGCCAAGTTATACTTCCTGTTAAATGTAACGACCAGACACGTGTAAACTGTCGGATGTTTTCTGTTCAATGTAAACCGCGCTGATGTCTAATAGTGCGGTATATAAGAATTGTTAATAAATAAATAAATAACTGCCTCATAACTCCATAGTTGTGGAGTTGGCCATGCTTAGGCTTAAGAGCCAGAAGAGACACTCCTTTGCCCCTAGGTAGGGAGGCCCATGCCATGGCTTCTATAGGCAGGAAGTGCTTCCAGGGCTCGATGCTTATCAGCTGGATCCAGGCCTACCATCTGTACATGGGTATGTACCTGCGAGACCTGGCGAAGGAGATCACTGGGCTCTCGGCGGAACCCCTCCAGCAGTTCCGGCCCCAGTCCTCCGCAGTCAGAGTGCTTCAAGTTTATCACTTGGGCAGCCTATGACAGCTTTGAGTCGGCAGCTAGAGTGGCTGCGGTGGACATTAGTGCCCGACGCCAGGCATGGCTATGGTCGTCCAACCTGGAGCAGTGGGTACAGGACAAGCTAGTCAATGTCCCCTGCCAGGGAGAGAACCTCTTTGACAAACCCATGATGGACAAGGCCACCAAGGTGGAGTCCAAGTACCTGAAAAGGACCAGGCTTTCCAAGAAGATCACTGACCCTTCCCAAAGAAAGTCTTCAGGTAGAAAATCCTCATTCCCGAAGAAGAGGAAGTCTTACGGAACTACCCCAGTACCCAGCCTTCCCAGCTCCCCAACAGGGCCAGCAGACCAAGGGACAGGGGCATGGCCTGCATAAGGCTTACAGTGCACTGCACTGCACTAATGGCGCACCACCATCTAATTGAGGGCAAACCGCTCCCCACTCAGCCATTAGTGGCTCGCTTCTTGAGAGGTCTCCCTCTCTTGAAGCCTCCCATCCATCCCCTCAAAGCTTACCGTGCCACCATTTAAGCCTCTCTGCTCCTGCCACCTAAAGTATCTCACTTGAAAGGTGGTGTTCCTCGTGGTGCTCACATCTGCTCGCTGACTCAGCAAGCTCCAAGCGTTGGTGGCAGACCCCCACGTAACACTAGATTCTATAGGAACAGGGTCGTGCTCCACACACGCCCCAAGTTCCTGTCCAAGGTGGTGTCTCCGTTCCACCTTAATCAGCAGGTGGTGTTACCCACCTTCTTTCCACGGCCCAACGCCAGCAAGGCGGAGGCTGTCCTTCATATACTAGACTGTAAGCGGGTGCTTTCCTTCTACCTGCAGTGCACCCAAGACCACTGCTGAGCTTCTCAGCTCTTTGTCACTTTTGACCCAAGTTGGTTGGGGATGGAGGTCTCTAAACGCACCCTGTCCACCTAGATAGCGAACTGAATCGCTTTGTCTATGAGCAGGTCTCTTGCTGAAGCGCCGGGTCATGGTACACAGCGTCCGGGCCATGGCGGCCTCGGTGCCAAATCTGTGTTCTGTTCCCTTGTCTGAAATCTGCCAGGCCGCCACCTGGTCCTCAGTTCATCCTTCGAAGCTCATTACTGCCTGGAAGAGGGAGTCCTGTTGGGACAGTGCTTTCAGCCAGGCAGTACTCCATCATTTGTTCGGGGTGTATGCAACTCCTGCCCCTCTGACCCTTGTTGTGTTTGGGCTACCGCAAACTGGTTCCTTCCTGGTCACTTGTGGTCTTTTGTCTTCTGACTTAGTTGCTGCTGCTCACGTCTCACCTTTTCTGGTCACGTGTGGCTTTTTACAGGTTTTTTTGGTAGCCTGTAGCTGGGAAGTCCCATATGTGAGAACTGACTTCCTGCTTGTTCCCAGAGAAAGCAGTTACTTACCTGTAACAGATGTTCTCCGAGGACAGCAGGAATTGCTCCTCACAAGCCTCCCTCCTCCCCCCTCCCCATGGAGTTGCTTCTTGCTGTTTTCTGCCATCTTGTGCTATGATATCATACTGAGGCAAGATGGCACCCTTTGGCAGGAAGGGGACCATGCATGCATGGTATATCTCCCAAATGCGTTCTTTGAAAGCTGGGGAGAGATTACCACGTGGGCTCCGTCGGCACCAAGGTCACCCAATTGTGAGGACTGATTCCTGCTGTCCCCAGAGAACACCTGTTACAGGTGAGTAACTACGCTATGTGGCAGAATGGAAAAACTACAGTTGATGTAACTGGAATTGAGTATCCTTTTATTACACTGAGTCTCAGGAGCTTCCTGCCATCTGCTGCAGATATGAATCGGCTACTCAGTAGTTTGTGCTATGAATCTCCTTCCTTGATTGTGTCCTGTAGGTTAGGATCAGTAGGTTCTATCCCCCAGCCCTGCAAACCATTAGCCAACAGCATTACACAGGCTTCTGCAGTTCTTGCTCATGCTTGCTTTATTCTGTTGCTTATCGTATTTTTATTGTTCTTTTTCACAGCCTTCAAAATCTTTTACATTCCAGCCGAAAACTTTCTCTCCAGGTTCTTAATTTTGTTCAGTCATTCCAGGTAAAAACAAAACAAATTTAAAAAGATCATTTGGTTTTTAAATGCCAGTTGGGTTTATTTTTTCTTTGCAAATTGATTATAAAATAGGAAAGAAAATATTAACACATATTCAGAATGGAAACTCAAGTGGCTGTAATTGATAAAACACCTTTTTGGATGGGGGCCCTGGATAAATTGAGCTGTGCCCCAACCCTTCAAGCTTCCAAGTTGCTCATGTTGTGTGGGACAAAAGATTCCTTCAGGTTAGGTCATGGCCCCATATATCCAGCCTCTTCCACTACCTATGCTGTGGGGTGAGGTCTCCATATTAGATATTGTATAAAGGTATAACTGACCAATTCTTTGAATTAATATTGATGTAGCCATAATTGGCCCTATATAGTGCTTGAAATTGCTCAATCTGCATTTAACATTTTTTATTTTAAGGATGTTTTAAGGCTGCAGGACATACTGGAGTTAATTTTGAGGTACTGCATAATTATATTTGCCAATAGTGTGCATAAATCACTTATTTTCAATGATTTACATGCATGCTTTACCTGGCCACCATTCTGTAAGTACACACCATTAGGCCGATGGTGCATACCTTCACTGTGATGATGCACAGGGGCAGATTATAGGCAGAACGCAGATCTTTGCACACAAGTTATAAAATACTAGAACTTAAGTGCAATCTTTAAAAATCTAGACATGGGCCTTTACACCAGCCCTAAGGTTGGTATAACTGTTCGGCATCTAAATTTGCTGTCTATATCTCACCACTTACCCCTCTGTTTTATAAAGTAAAGCACATGCATACTTCACTTTATCAAATAAGGATAATAGACGCAGGCAGAAATGCATATTGACTAGCTATGACTTTAGAAAATTACCCCCACTGTCTTTTGCTTATTCTGTTAGTGTGTAGAAAGTCTCAGTCCATCTTAAGATCTGATAGCTGGACTAAGCAACATATAGGACATTGCAGTTTCCATTTTTGTAACAATTTGTTCTGGACAGGAAACAGGCTTAAATAAAAAATCTTTGGGTTTCCATAAAGTAAAACGCTAGGTTTTCTCCTCATATGTTATAAGCCATGACATCAGGCTTTACTTATATTGCAGTGGAACTAGATCCCCATGAGGATAGTAGAGCAAGAAGCAAACAGTGTTAAGGAGAGCTCTTTACCTTTAAGTACTTATTTCATTTATTATGCAGTGTGTGTTTCAATCCTGCGTAGTGGCAGCACTCTAAACACGCCTCCAAATATCAGATTTCCTATCTCTTGGCTTCTTTCCTTCTGTTGGCTTTTTTCCCTCCAAAAATGTTTTTATTCCTTTATATTGTGGCTTTTGTTCAGTATAAAGCCTTTCTCCAGGACCAAGCAGGAAGTCAGTCCTCACTTATGGGTGACGTCGGCGCCGACGGAGCCCTCGCGGAGCAATTTTCCCCAGCTTTCAAAGAAAGCCTTTGGGAATTGCAGCGCGCATGCGCGGTCGTCTTCCCGCCCGAGGGTGCCATCTTAGCCAGTCTTCTTTTTTCCGCGGAGCCCTACAGACGTCCCCGTCTTGTCCCCGCGAAAAAGTTGATTTTCTTCTTTATTTTATCCTTTTTTCCTTCGGTTCGACGCCGATCTTTTCCCGCCCGGACTCGCGACGCCGGTCACGAGTCCTCTTACTTTTTTCGGTTTTTCTGACTTAGTCAGCTTTCGTTTTCGGTTTTTCCCTGGCAGCCCGGTCCTTTGACCTCGCAGGGGCCCTTTTTCCCCCGATGGCTGCCAGTGGGTTTAAGCGGTGTGGTCGGTGTGACCGAAATATGTCACTAACTGACACACACGACTTTTGCCTCCGCTGCCTGGGCCCGGATCATGAGGAACTGATCTGTGGGCCCTGCAGCAAAATGTCCTCAAAGGCGTTGAGAAGTCGGCGGCATCAGCGTGAGAGAATCTTCGCTGACCCCAGCCGTACCCGGACCTCGTCGGAGGCCTCCGCGTCGAAAGGCTCCAGCTCGGACCGTCGCCGGAGTTCCTCCGACCGGGGTTCTCCCTCCGGGGACCATCGTCGGAAGGTGAAACCCGCGAGGGCGGCGTCGGTGGACGCTCCTGGTTCCGCGAGGGCCAGGTCGCATAGCCCCGACAGCCGCCCCGGGTCCTTGGAGAAGGAACACATCCCGAAGCGACCTCGCCTGGAGTCGGAGATGCCTGCCCGGGTAAGTCCTGTGGTCCTTCTGGACTCGCCTCCGCAACAGCCGACGTCGGGCCCGACGCCGTCGGGGCCCGAGTCGGGGGCTGCTGGGTCACCTGAGCTCGGACTCAGGTTGACGGCCTTGGAGAGCAGACTGTCTGCCTTCATGGACCAGCAGAGGGCACTGCTCGCTGGCTTCGCTGGCGCCGCTGCCCCGACCGCCGGGACGTCGACGTCCAAGTCGACCCCGGAGACCGAGCCGATCCTCGAGTCGATGAGAACTCGAGTCGATCCTCGGTCGAGGTCACCCTCGGCCTCCCGTTCGGGACCGAGGTCGCCGACGCCGACTCCCTCGGCGTCGGGGCGGCTGGCGCCGCGCCCTGCCCGGGCCGACCCCACCGAGTCCTCGTCGGAGTCGGTCTGGGAGTCTGAGGAGGAAGAGTCACCTGATTCTTTCCGGACTCGGTGTGTCCCATCGGACTCACCGGAGTCCGAGCCTCGGAAGCAGTCCCCCCCGGAGGATGCCCGGTTCTCGGACTTCGTTAGGGATATGGCCAAGGCTTTGGCCTTCCCTGCGGATCCCGAGGAGGAGCCTCGAGCCGATGAGCTCGACGCCCTCCAGTATGACTCTCCCGCGAGGGAACACTTTACTGTACCGGTTCCTCCTATGCTGGAACGACTACTCTTCCGCATGTGGGAGAGTCCGGCCTCCTCGCCGGTCCTGAGCAAGCGGGTCGATTCTATCTATCGAGTCCGCAAGAGCCCTGGCTTTCAAAAGGCACAGCTGCCACACCATTCCATGGTAGTGGAATCGGCCATGCATCGTCTTAAGAGCCAGAAGATGCACTCCTCGGTGCCTCCTGGAAGGGAGGCCCGTAACCTGGATGGCCTTGGCAAGAAGTGTTTCCAGGGCTCTATGCTCGCATGTCGTGTCCAGACTTACCAGCTATACATGGGCATGTATCTCCGGGATCTGGCTAAAGAGCTAGCCGGATTCTCCGCTGGTCTGTCCGAGGAACCCTTGCGGAGGTTCCTAGCCTTGTCCACTGGCATTCGGGAATGCTCAAAGTTCATGTCCCGAGCAGCCTATGATGGCTTTGAAGCATCGGCTCGAGTGGCCGCAGCCGGCATCGGTGCCCGCCGACAGGCTTGGCTTCAGTCGTCAGACCTTGAGCCCTGGGTACAGGACAAGTTGGTCGATGTCCCCTGCCGAGGCGAAAACCTCTTTGGCAAGCCCATGGCGGAAAAGGCTGCGCAAATTGAGACTGAGACTCTCACCAGGACCAGGCTTTCTAGGAAGACCTCCGCCCCTTCCCAGAAAAAGAAGGGCTCGGGGAAAAAGTCCTTTTACCCGAGGAAGGCGGCTGCCTACAAACAATACCCCCACTATCAGGCCCCTGCAGCTCCCCAACAGGGCCAGCAGGCCAAGGGACGGGGTAACGGGTCCCGTAGGCAGCAAGCCCCCAAGCCTGCACCACCAGCCCCTGCTCAGCAGGGTGGGGGTTTTTGACTCACACAGCATAGCCTTTCCCCCCCCGCTGGTTCCTCCCAGCACCGGTGGCCGGCTGGTTCACTTCGCCCACAGGTGGTCCAGCATCACCGCAGATGCCTGGGTGCTTCAAGTCGTGCGAGACGGCTATCTTCTCCACTTCCACCAGGTTCCTCCCTCCTATTTTCCGGGAGAACCTCCGCGACCCCCTCTGCACAGGGAGTTGCTCCTTCAGGAGTTAGCAGGTCTTCTGCAGGAACATGCGGTGGAACCGGTGCCACACCACCTGAGAGGTCAAGGCTTTTATTCCAGGTATTTTCTGATACCAAAGAGAACAGGGGGCCTCAGACCCATCCTGGACTTGCGCAACCTCAACAAGTTCCTTGTGCGGGAGAAGTTCAAAATGCTTACCCTTGGAATCCTTCTGCCCTACCTCCAGCAGGGAGATTGGCTATGCTCCTTGGATCTAAAGGATGCCTACACGCACATCCTCATCCACCCAAGCCACCGCCAATACCTACGGTTTGTGGTGGCAGGAAATCATTACCAGTACAGAGTACTGCCCTTTGGCCTGTCCTCCGCACCGCGAGTCTTCACAAAATGTCTCGCGGTCGTGGCGGCCCATCTCCGGCTTCACGGCCTCTATGTCTTTCCGTACCTCGACGACTGGCTCATCAGAGCAGCGTCCGCTCGGGAGGTCACCGACGCCACGCGCCGCACGATGACTCTTCTGCAGCACTTGGGCTTTGTTATAAACTTCGCAAAGTCCACTTTGCTCCCCTCACAGGATCTCGAGTTCATCGGCGCAAGGCTGCACACTCCTCAGGCGCGAGCATACCTACCGCTCGACAGGGCTCAACGGCTCATGGACCTAGCCGACCGCTTTCACAGCCAGCCCCTGGTCTCCGCCAGGCGCTTCCTGAGACTACTCGGCCATATGGCTTCCACCGTCCATGTGACCCCCAATGCCCGCCTGAATATGCGGTCTGCTCAATGGTGTCTCCGCCAGCAGTGGCGACAAGCCACAGGCGGCCTAGCAGACCTAGTGCGCGTCTCCGAGCCGCTGATCTCGTCTCTCCGGTGGTGGCTCGGGCAGCCGAACCTAATATTCGGAATGCCTTTCCAGTCACCTCAGCCGACCCGGGTGCTGACCACCGATGCATCCCTCCTGGGCTGGGGAGCACATTGCCAAGAGGCACGTACTCAGGGCCTCTGGACCACGTGGGAGTCTGCTCAGCAGATCAACTTCCTGGAGCTCAGGGCGATCCGCCTAGCTCTCAAGGCCTTCTCCCACCTGACTTCCCACCAGTCCGTCCTTGTCCAGACGGACAATCAAGTTGCCATGTTCTACGTGAACAAGCAGGGGGGCACGGGCTCCTTCCTCCTCTGCCGGGAGGCACAGAAGCTCTGCTCTTGGGCCGTCAGTCACGGCATTCTCCTCAAGGCGGTTTATCTCCCGGGCCAAGAAAATTGCCTTGCGGACAAACTCAGCAGGGTCCTCCAGCCGCACGAGTGGCGTCTGGATCCCTTGGTAGTTCAGAAGCTCTTCCTCCGGTGGGGCCTCCCCACGGTGGATCTCTTTGCCAGTTCTCACAACCGGCAGCTTCCTCGCTTCTGCTCTCGTCAGCCACACCCCCTTCGGGTTGCGGCGGACGCCTTTCTGATCTCATGGTCGGGGAGCCTTCTGTACGCTTTCCCTCCCATCCCGCTAGTCTCTCGGACTCTTTTCAAGGTTCTCTGAGACAAAGCCTTCATGATCCTGGTGGCCCCTCGCTGGCCCAGGCAGCCGTGGTTTCCGCTCCTGCTGCAACTGGCGGTGGAGGATCCAATCCCTCTGGGGGTACAACCGGATCTCCTCACTCAGGATCAGGGGTCCCTACTGCACCCCAACCTCAGGTCTCTCAACCTCATGGCCTGGCTGCTGAGAGGGTAGTCCTGGCTCCCCTTCTCCTGCCGGCGGAGGTGGAGGAGGTCGTCTTGGCTTCGCGACGGCCTTCTACCCGCAAATGCTACGCCCTTAAATGGCGTCGCTTTGTGATCTGGTGTACCCAACAGTCTCACGATCCCTTCTCCTGCCCGGTGTCGGTGATCTTGCAGTACTTGCTGCACCTCTCTAATCTGGGACTTAAGTCCAACTCCGTCAAAGTTCACCTCAGTGCTCTTTCAGCACATCATGTGCCGGTGGACGGCAGACCTCTCTCCAACGACCCTCTCGTAGCGAGGTTTCTCCGAGGTCTCCTTCTACTTAAACCACCTCTGCTCCCGCCAGCGCCTGACTGGGACCTGAATGTGGTTTTGCAGCGGATCACCTGTCCGCCTTTTGAACCTATGGCTACCTGTTCTCTCCGTTTTCTGTCTTGGAAGACACTGTTCTTGATAGCCCTCACTTCCGCTAGACGCGTAAGTGAATTGCAGGCCCTCGTGTCTGATCCCCCTTACACTAGGTTCTACAAGAATAGGGTAGTCCTACGGACTCATCCGAAATTTCTGCCTAAAGTGGTCTCCCCTTTTCACATCAATCAGGAGGTGGTACTTCCAACCTTCTTTCCCAGACCACACTCCAGCCGAGCTGAGACGGTCCTCCATACCCTGGACTGTAGAAGGGCATTGAACTTCTACCTTGACCGTACGCGGGAGCACCGTAAAGCTGCTCAGCTTTTTGTGTCTTTTGACCCCAATAAATTGGGGCTCCCGGTCTCCAAGCGTACTCTGTCCATCTGGGTTGCGGACTGTATCTCTTGGGCTTATGGGGCAGCCGGACTCTCCTTAGAAAGTCGAGTCACGGCTCATTGCGTTCGGGCAAAGGCCACGTCAGTGGCTTACCTCCGCTCTGTTCCGCTGGCAGACATCTGCCGGGCCGCTACTTGGTCTTCGAGCCAGACTTTTGCGGTCCATTACTGTCTCGAGAGGGAGTCCCGTAGGGACAGTGCTTTCGGACAGGCAGTCCTCCGTAATCTCTTTGAGGTCTGAGCAACTCCTACCCTCCATCCCGGATGTGGGCTACCGGTGGGTGATAATTCAGCGAAGATTCTATCCTTCTGTGCTGCTGAGCTAGAGGGAGCTCATTTTTGTGCTTAGGGTCTCCGGTAGCCTTGAGCTTGGGAGTCCCATAAGTGAGGACTGACTTCCTGCTTGGTCCTGGAGAAAGCGTAGTTACTCACCTGTAACAGGTGTTCTCCAGGAGCAGCAGGAATCAGTCCTCACTACCCTCCCTCCTCCCCTTGGAGTTGCAATCGTCTGCTTATGTTCTTTTTGCAAATTTTTATGCTGTCTTTTTTAGCTATGTCATCTGACTGGCTAAGATGGCACCCTCGGGCGGGAAGACGACCGCGCATGCGCGCTGCAATTCCCAAAGGCTTTCTTTGAAAGCTGGGGAAAATTGCTCCGCGAGGGCTCCGTCGGCGCCGACGTCACCCATAAGTGAGGACTGATTCCTGCTGCTCCTGGAGAACACCTGTTACAGGTGAGTAACTACGCTATCTCCAGGAACAAGCAGGAATAAGTCCTCACATATGGGTACGTCGGTACCGACGGAGCCTGCGCGGGAAAGCTCCCCAGCTTCCCAGAAGAAAGCTTTTGGGAGCCTCCCACAGCGCATGCGCGCTGCCTTCCCGCCTTTCCTGACCAACTCTCCTCAGTTCTTCTTTTCCGCGGAGCCAGCAGGTCGTGTTCCTGTCACCGCTGAAGAAGTTCTTATTTAGTCGCGTGTCTGCCTTCCCCGACTCCATACCGGTACCGCCGGTCTTTTTTCTTTTTACTTTTCAGGAAAAAAAAAAATTTTCTTTTCCCTACTTGGTGAAATGTTTCTCCCCTTAGGCCTCTAGGCCTGGAGAAAAATTTTCCCTCATGGAGAAACCAGCTTCTGGTTTCAAAAAATGCACCAAGTGTAGCGGTACCATCTCAGTCACCGACACACATGAATGGTGTCTTAAATGTTTGGGGCCTGACCACTCCATACCGGATTCCCAGTCCTGCTCCCTGATGTCTAAACGTGGCTTACAGAACCGAGCAGCCAAGTTTCATATGCTGTTTTCCACAGATACTCCAGCATCGACATCTTCCAGGTCTTCCTCTCCTGATGGATCTCAGGTAACCAAACATTCTTCTGGCAGGTCCTCAAAGGGCAAATCTCCCTCCAAGTATCGAGATGCCCCCGGGCTTGACCCTGAGGACCCTGCCCCAGCCAAACAACCCCGGCGGGAAGCTCCGGCTTCCAAAGCTCCTCCTATGGGGTTACAGGTTGACATCGATGGCACGGCCTCGACCGATCACCTGTTAGACTGCTCTGGGGTACCGGCACACTCTTCCGGTACTGATATCCAGGCAGTCGTGGCGTCTATGGATCATACAGTTCAATCCATGCAGCAGGCCATAATGGCTTTTATTAAGACTGCGACGCCCACGGTACCGCACCAAGTGGTACCGACCTCGGTTCCGGTACCGCAACCGATACCGGTACCCAGGGCATCCACATCGAACAGGATACCGGTTCCGGGGCTTTTCCCGATACCGATCCGGTTCCGGGTACGCCCGATGTCGATACCGGTCGATACGCTTATCGATCCCTGGAAGCAAACAGACGATACTTCCAGTCTTCTGATGATTCCGATTCATCGGATGACTCTCCTGAAGTATCTCTTACTCTTCCTGAGGAGCCCTCTTCTCCAAAGAGGAGAATGTCTCCTCCAGAGGATTTGTCCTTTCAAGACTTCATCATGGAAGTAGCTAAAGGACTCTCTATTTCAGTAACCTCTGAAAAAGAGCCTAGAGCAAAAAAGTTAGACATTTTGGGATACTCTAAGGTTCCCAGAGAGGCAGTCACCTTGCCAATTCATGAAATTCTCCAAGAACATTTGCTTGAATTGTGGGAGACTCCTCTCACCCTTTCTTCTCATTCTCGTAGATTGGACACTATGTACCGTGTCCCTCCTTCTCCTGGTTTTCAAAAAACTCAGCTTCCTCACCATTCTATTGTGGTGCAGTCAGCTATGAAGAGAATAAAGAGTACCAAAAGACACTCTTCTACTCCTCCAGGAAGAGAATGCAGGACCTTTGATGCTTTTGGTAGAAAAATCTTCCAAGCTAGCATGCTTACTGCCAGAATCAATTCATACAGCCTTTATATGGGTATGTTTCTGAAGGAGGTTGCAGAAAATCTGCACAACTTTCTCCCTTTTATTCCTGAAGATAAAAGGGAAGAATTCCTTCTTTGGCTTAAGCATACGCAAGACATTTCAAAGTTTTCCAACAGGGCAGCCTTTGATTCCTTTTAGGTTGCCAGCAGAGCCTCAGGAATTGCTATAGCTGCTCGTAGAATTGCTTGGCTCCTGGCTTCTGATCTAGAACCCTGGGTTCAAGATGGTTTAGGAAATCTACCCTGCACAGGTGAAAACCTATTTGGCAAAGAGTGGCAAATTAAAGCCACTCAAATGGATGCAGAAAATGCTGCTCTTGATAGACTTTCTAAGTCTACCTCCACTCCAGCCAAGAAAAAATCTTTTAAAAGGTCTTTTTACAAGAAGGGCAGATTTCCTTCCACTTCTGGTCAACAGTCTTCTGCAGGTCGATTTGCTACTAAGCGTCAGCAACCCAAACAGGCCAGGCCTAAACCTGCAGGGTCTGCTGCAACCCAGCAGTCTCAAGCCCCTCAGGGGTTTTGACTTAGTGCTAGAGAACTTAACCTTTCTGGCTCTACAACAGCCAGAACCTCTCACCATTCCAGGAAGGTTGGCTCATTTTGCTCCCAGATGGGAGCAAATCACATCAGAGCAGTGGACCCTCTCCATCATCAGAGAGGGCTACAAACTTCATTTCTCAGACCTTCCTCCCTACACCATGGTGAGACATTTCAATTCTCCCACATCTCTCCTTGACCTTCTGGATCAGGAGGTAACCTCCCTTCTGGCCCAGAGGGCCATAGAAGAAGTTCCTCTTCTTCAACAGGGGTCAGGTTTTTACTCCCCCTACTTTCTCATCCCAAAGAAAACAGGGGGATACAGACCTATTCTAGATCTCCGAGAATTGAACAAATTTCTGTACAAGGAGAGGTTCAAGATGCTCTCTTTAGGCACTCTCCTTCCATACCTACAGAGTCAGGATTGGCTTTGTTCTCTAGATCTCAAGGATGCGTACACCCATATACTCATCCATCCATCCCACAGAAAATTTCTACGCTTCTGTTCCCGGGAAAACATTACCAGTACAGAGTCCTTCCTTTCGGTCTGGCCTCTGCCCCAAGAGTGTTCACCAAATGCATGGCAATAGTTGCTGCATTTCTGCGCACTCTGGGAATCTTTGTCTTCCCATATCTGGACGACTGGCTCATCCGAGCTCCATCCCAGTCAGAAGCCCAAATTTCCCTCAACACTACCAGGTGCATTCTGCAGTATCTGGGACTTGTGGTAAATCTCCCAAAGTCTCAGCTCATCCCTACTCAGTCCCTAGAATTCATAGGGGCCTGGTTGGACACCACTACTGCAAGAGCCTATCTTCCCCGGGCTCGTTGCCAACATCTGGTGCAGTTAGCCTCCCAGATTCAGTCAAAGGACCACTTCTATGCCCGGGAGATGCTACAACTACTAGGCCACATGGCTTCCACAGTACATGTGGTACCCTATGCTCGTCTGCACATGAGAGCAGCTCAATGGACTTTGTCCACCCAGTGGACTCAAGCGTCAGGAGCTCTCTCAGACCAAATAGCAAACTCCAAATGTCTCCTTTGGTCTCTCCAATGGTGGATGTCCACTCAAAATCTGTTGTTGGGGTCCCCCTTCCAACCCTTGTTGCCCCAAGCAATCCTCACAACAGATGCCTCCCAAACAGGTTGGGGAGCTCATCTGCAAGACCTCTCCACCCAAGGCACTTGGTCCCCACAGGAGACCTCTCTTCATATCAACCACTTGGAACTTCGAGCAGTGTTCCTAGCTCTCAAGGTCTTTCATACCCTCCTCAGCTACTAGACAGTCCTCATTCAAACGGACAATCAGGTAGCCATGTTTTACATAAACAAGCAAGAAGGAACTGGCTCTCTGTCGCTTTGCAACGAAGCTCTCAGATTATGGGATGCCAGAGAGCATCAAATCCATCTCCTGGCAGTATACCTCCCAGGAATTCAAAACTCTTGGACGGACAGACTCAGTCGAGTTCTGCTCCCACACGAATGGTCCCTGCACATGGATCAGGTACTCAGAATCTTTCAGGAATGGGGTACCCGGACATAGACCTATTTGCAAGTCCGTGGAATGCCAAACTTCCCCGGTTCTGTTCCAGGATTCCGTGTCAGGGAGTTCAGGCCAAGGATGCCTTCCTCCTTCATTGGGGTCAGGACTTCCTGTATGCCTTTCCACCCATTCCTTTGATCCCCAAGACTCTGTTCAAACTTCAGAGGGATCAAGGGTATATGATCCTCATAGCTCCACGCTGGCCACGCCAAGTGTGGTACCCTCTACTTATGCATCTCTCCCAAGTCCCCTCCCTGGACTTGGGAGCTGCTCCAGACCTTCTGTCTCAGGAGGAGGGGACTTTGTGGCATCCAAACCCCAAGTCCCTTCACCTCAGAGCTTGGTTACTGAAGGCCTAGACCTTCAAGACTTCAATCTTTCGCAACAAGTGAAGTATATCCTTCATGCTTCCAGGAAACCTTCCACTAGGCGTTCCTATGCTTTTAAATGGAAGAGATTTTCCATTTGGTGTGCTCAAAAGGGTCTTGACCCTCTAGCACTTCCCCTGAATTCTCTATTAGAATATCTCCTGCATCTTTCCAATGCAGGCCTTAAGACGAATTCTGTAAGGGTCCATTTAAGTGCTATTGCAGCATCCCTTAAGCCTATCAATGGACAACCTATTTCCTCTCATCCTCTTATTGCCAGATTCATGAGAGGCCTAACCTTAACTAAACCTCCCATTCGACCTCCTCCGGTGGCATGGGATTTAAACTTGGTTCTTGGTCAGCTTATGAAGCCACCTTTTGAACCCTTAGCCACTACCTCCTTGAAATTTCTTTCCTGGAAGGTTATTTTCCTTATTGCAATCACTTCTGCTCGCCGCATTAGTGAGCTGCAGGCCTTAGTGGCTAATCCACCTTATACAAGGTTCCATCATGATAAGGTAGTCCTTAGGACAAATCCTCACTTTATGCCTAAAGTGGTCTCACCTTTTCATCTTAATCAAGAGGTATATTTACCTGTCTTTTTTCCAGCTCCTCATGCATCCACTGCAGAGAGGAACCTTCATACTCTAGATTGTAAAAGAGCTCTTGCTTTTTACTTACACAGGACACAGCAACATAGAAAGTCTTCCCAGCTTTTTGTTGCTTTTGATCCTTCTCATCTAGGACTTCCAGTCTCTAAAAGAACACTGTCCAATTGGATTGCTCAGTGTATTTCTTTTGCTTACCAGAGTAAGAACCTTTCTCTGGAGGGCCATGTCACAGCTCACAATGTGAGGGCTATGGCCACCTCTATGGCTCATCTTCATTCTGTATCCATCGATCAGATCTGTCGAGCAGCCACCTGGGCCTCGGTTCATATCTTCACAGCCCATTACTGTTTGGAAAAGGACTCCTGCCGGGATGCCTTGTTTGGTCAGGCTGTCCTCAGACACCTGTTCCATTCTTGAACAACTCCTTCCCTGAATGGATGCCTGAGATCCATAGGAAGACGAGGAACCTTTGAGGGTCTCATACCCGTGGGGATCTCCCGGGCATCTTAGCTAGGGAGTCCCCATATGTGAGGACTTATTCCTGCTTGTTCCTGGAGATAGCACAGTTACTTACCTGTAACAGGTGATCTCTGGGAACAGCAGGAATTAGTCCTCACAACCCACCCACCTCCCCTAGGAGTTGTATCTCTCTCTCTCTATCTTTCCTTTCCTCTCTCTCTATTGTCTCAGCTTTAAACTCGAACTGAGGAGAGTTGGTCAGGAAAGGCGGGAAGGCAGCGCGCATGCGTTGTGGGAGGCTCCCAAAAGCTTTCTTCTGGGAAGCTGGGGAGCTTTCCCGCGCAGGCTCCGTCGGTACTGACGTACCCATATGTGAGGACTAATTCCTGCTGTTCCCAGAGATCACCTGTTACAGGTAAGTAACTGTGCTTTATTGAGGCCAGCTTCCCTGTTATTAAACACTGTTTCCACCTGAAACCTCTCCATTTTGGATGCACCTGAGTGTGACACTTGCACAGGTTTCAGATCATGGCAGTACTCTAGTGTACTGATATACTGAAAGTATCAGAAGTAGTAAGACCTTTCGAAAACATTCCATGCTCTATTAGTTCTAACTTGTGACTGAGTTATTTTGTTTTGCATTATACTGTCACATTAAGAGATTCAATTTTTTTTCTCCTCACTCTAGGAAGGCGTTTCCACACAGGATCTCTTATCAGAGTCCAGTGCATCCAGTCTGTTACAGTCCACTTCAGCTGACATGGGGGTCCCTCTTCCTGCCAAAAACTTGGTGTTCAAAGGTGGAACTCTATCAGAATGGAATGGGCGCTGTCCTTCCTCTGTGCTGATTTCAAACATTCCTAAAGAGCAGCTAAAATAATTCTACTTCGTTTGGACAGAGCGGTAAAAAGCTGCTTCCCTCCACTCCCCCACACATTATTCCATACTGTTAATACTGTAGAATATGAATTACTAACTTTACATGTATTTTGCAGCTGCCGTAAATTAGCCAGAGTATTAGTCACTTGTCATTTAAGAGCGGAGATAGCAAATAATATAGCAAATACACTGTTAAAGCTACTGCTTTGTGTTCTACAGTATACAGTAGCGTGTGAGCCGAGCTAGGAGAGGCACAGCTGCAGTACTGACACATACTGAAATGGTATTAGCATTTTTTGTGCTGCGATAGTGGACGTAGTTTTAACCACGTATGGTCAGTAGCTCATCATTGCATTTCCTTCAGTAAAAGACTTTTAGGATTCAGTACTCTGATTTTATCATGGTTGACAAGCTGCGCCACTTCATCATCTCTCTAGAAGACTTACTTTTCTAGTTTTTATGATGTCTTCAGAATTAAACTGTCGTTATGGAGGTAAATACTGTAAGGGGCGCATGGAAAGTTGCGTGCTATTTATATGCACAAGTCTCTATTTGAAAGGATTTGTGTACACACTTTAGGCAGTCACGTAAATCCCATTGCGCATACTTTAGGTTAGGGTTTGCACAGGGGTGGAGCTTGGATGGGAGCACTGGTATGGCTTAAATGTACATGCATATGTTATAGAATATTATAACTTAAATGTGTTTTCTCCAAATCTAGCATGGGCATTTACATCTGTATTTCCCTAGTTTATAAAGTAAAGTGCGTGCTTACTTCACTTTATAAAATAAATCCCACATACACACGTTAACCGCACAGGAGATTATAGAATTGCCCTACCAAGTATTCCAGATATTTTAAAAGTTAGTTACTTGTGCCTTTCCTCCACCTTACATTAATCACAATTTTTTTTATACAAATTTATACAAATTTGAAAGGGACCTCACATCAAGCATGTGGAACTTGGTGCCATTCAGTGATGGTCTACATAGAATGAAGAACATTGCAGATGTCTGTAAGATATGTATATTAGCTCGATAAGTCTTCTAAGTATTTAGATCATTGTTTTAAAGACCTAATAGTAGCAGTGTTTCATAGAAGCCTAGCCAGTTTAGTTGTGAAGATGCTACTACGTGCCCTAGGAAGTTTTATTTTTTAGTTAATTTTAGTGTCTGATTTCCTGGCTAGTGCCTTGTGGCCAGGGAATGTTTGTGCTGCTTTTTGTTTCTTCCTGGTGCAATTGCAACATCTTTTGTTCTGTCATTAACCAGTAGAAGCTGGTGTTCCTTGACACCAAAAGAAAGGTCTGGGTACAAAGTTGAAAGAAAAAATGCAAATGTAACTGCAGCCACCCTTGTTGGTTCATCAAACACCATTTTTTAAAAATAATTTTTCTTGTATTTGTGAAAGCCTTGGATGTGGCCAGAACTGGTTGCTTTACCAAGCTGGCTGAAAGACAACTCAGCAATAGTTTAAAATTTGGGAATGTGGCACTGCTATTTGAGAGGCCTTATTTTTTTCAGAATTGAATTTGATAAATGTTTTTCAATGACCTAGTTTGGTCAGTTCCAGATTTTATTAAGTTCCCTTATTAGAGAGGACACATTTTATGTGGTGTTTATAGTGTATGTTAGCTTATATTTTGACTTGTTGTTCATTAGAAAACTATAAACTTGTAGCTTTTCTAGAATTTTGAAGCCTTCTAGTATGCCGTTCAAAATTAGTTCTGCTAACCGTTTTCATAAAATCATTGCACATATGTATTTTCTTCTGGAAATCTTCAGTTTCTTTTCTATCTTTCAAAAATGTAGTTTATCTGCCTATTTATGGACCAAAACCACGTGTTAGAAAATTTTTGTTTTTGAAAATGTGGTCGGTGTTCATTTCTGTCTTGAGAAAGCGCTAGATATTTATTGCATATCTAAAGAAAAGAAACTAATTATGCTCCCCCAACAGTAAATACTACATGGGAATCCCCATGTCTCAAACTTTACTCATTATCATTCCTTTTGATGTACATGTTAAAAATTCTGTTAACTGAGCAAAACAAATTTTTTTGGCAGCCTGCACTTCTATGTGCAGTATGTCCTGTGGCCTTCAGATGTCTGCATAGTGTATTTTTGCATCTACTTGAAATCAGTGTCTAAAGTGTTGATGTATTAAAGTGCACTGCCACAAAGAAATGCATTTTATTTACCAAGAATATGTTGACTTTGTGCTTGCTGTAATGGATTTTACTATCTTATTTTAATTTTAAAAGATGAGGGTGCAAACACTGCTTTGACTTGTTCTCTGTATCTGTAATGTATCCTTGTCTCCCTAGAAATCTGTGATAAATACCCCCCCCCCCCCCCAATCTTATTGTAGGAATGAAAAGGAAGTATTCATCTAATAATACGTTTGTGGTGAGAGCTGGTAAGCGATTCTCAGAGGTTAAAATACCAACATACATAAAAGCAAAATGCTGCTGCTACCTGATCAAGCTTTATGTAGTGTGGGCTTGTGTTTTATGTTATATGTTCAGATTTATTTGATATACTGTTTTTCCTAAATACAGTAGAACAGTTTACATAATAGAATCACTTCCAGAAGAAAGCAGAAATATAGAACAGTAGCAAAAAACACAGACAGAGAAAGAAAAAGAAATTACCATGGAAAACCTATGAGAAAAACCTTACAGTTTGTGATGGAGAATGTTAATTACTTAAAGGAAGGAACAACATGACAAATATTGGTAAGTACAGAGACCAAGATAGTGACTTTTAGGAATGCAGAGACAAGGATAAGCACAAGAGGGAGTAGTACAAATGATAGCCCTTCGCAAGCTAATTAGATGTACTAATGTAAAGTGTATATGAAACCATGAGACTTTGCTACTGTTATATTTAGATTCAGGCTTAGCTATTTGAGGCTGTAGACAGTTGCCAGAATGAGAGATTATCAATATTTCACGTTACGAGCCAGCTTGATGGCCGCACAGTTTAACCATCATCTTAGACGTATATTTGGTCTCTAGACTCAGTTTCTGCTCCTTAAGCGGGCAGAGTCTGGGACAGTGGAAGTCCCAGCACCACTGTGCTAGATTATAATCAGGGCTTCTGGTTTTCGGTTATAACTGATAACAATCAATAGGGCACCCTCTATACTCTAATCGCTGTTATCGGTTATAACTGATAAGCCCTGATTTATGTTGCACCCCAATTACATCATCTCTCCAAAGATCCCCCCCCTCCTCTGCCCATGGGAGATCAAATCTCCATGGGCACAACAGGAGGGATCTTTGCTGCGATTGGGGCCTAGATGCAGCAGACAGATCCGAACCCAGGCTGTCTGCTGCATCTAACCCTCCCAATCGTGGCAAAGATACCTCCTCTGCCAGCAGGAAATTGGATCCCCATGGGCAGAACAGGAGGTGAAGCCCCAAGCAGAGAGCTGTGGGGAGCTTACAGAAAAAAAACAAGACAAGGAGAGAGGCAGGAAAACTTTAAAGGGGCAGTACCTTAAATTTAAAAAAAAATTGGGGGGGGGGGCATGGGGTTCGGGGAGTGCTGGGGGGAGGGAGAAAGGGAGAGAGTCCAGAAGGGGAATAGAGAGTGGGAAGGGAAGAGTGCAGTTAGAGGTTAAAGGGAATGCATGTAGACAAAAATGGCAATTATATATTTTATCTAACTAGGCTTATATACCACTTTTCTACCAGTCAAAGCAGTGTACATTCAGGTACTGTATATATAATTTTCCTTTGTCCCTGAAGGGCTCACAAGTTGTTCTTGTACCTGAAGCAACGGAGGGTTAAGTGGCTTGCCGAAGGCCACAAGGAGCACCTGTGGGACTAGAAACCCCAGTCCTTCCTGCCCAAGGTTGCTGTCCTCTAGTGGGATTTGAATTCCTGGCCCAAGGCAACTTGCCTCAACCATTAAGACCACTCCTCCCTCAAAGCTGCATCAGTCCCCCCCCCCCATTAGAACATACACGTAAGCACCTCACCCCCACACTACACATACTTGCACCGCAGACCAGCATGCACTGCCATTTCCCACACACAGACAAGTACACCACATGCCCACAGAGACACTTGCTATCTGAAGTTATAACTGTTCTTATCTAGAGATGACGCATGGTGTAGGAATTCTGGTGCTGTACTCATGAGAACGAGACCAGCACGAGAGAATTGGAGGATATGTGAGCGTGAGGCCCCATGTTCTCTTAGCATGGAGTTTCTAAGTAAGGATGAGGATATGGAGTGGAGGAGTAGCCTAATGGTTAGAGCACTGGCTTGGGAACCAAGAGACCAGGGTTCAATTCCCACTAGCACACCTTGGGCAAGTCGCTTAATCCTCAATTGCATCAGAAAATTCCAAGTTATCAATGTCCTTGTTTAATGTGCATTACCAAGTTTGTTACATTGTCAGCTGCTTTGATTGAAAGGTAAAGCGGTATAAAAGACCCGTTGAATAAATAAATAAATAAATAGTAATCCAGTTCAGTTTTGTGAGTAGAGGGATGCTGTGGTTGGAGCTTGGAGGGAGTACAATGCTGGGGCTGGGAGAAAAGGCTGCCATTGAAAAAAATTGTGGTTTAAATCATTAAATGGAATCTACTTAAAATGTTGCTAACATTTTTTTTTCATGCTGCAAATACACCGATAAATGCCTATTTTTCCAACCCCGGGAAAGCACCTAATTGCTTCAGAAATAAACCCCTACAATCCCAAATGATGATCACCTAGAACTGGAAGCCCTAATTATAATGATGTAATTTTGCCGGGGTTTGGAGATTGTGTTCCTCTTTCAGAGAATAATTGCTGCAATAAGGGGCTAGATGGGCCGCTTGGGGATCAAAAATGGGGAGAAAAGAATTAAAGCCCGATTACTGTGTGTGAAGATAACACCTTAGCCATTGAACCCTCTGTCATTTGAAGCAATTAGTGGAATTAGAAGTGTGCTGGAAATCCATATTCAGTAGTGAGGGTACTCAAGAGCTTATCTCTTCATATTTAGTATTTGTTCTAAAATGAATGCTCTTGCAAGAATATTGGATCTCTGCATTTAGCATCATTTGAATTCACTCTACAAAAGTAGGCTTGAAAATTTGCAGCTCATTGCTACACTACTTCAGTTCTGGCGAGTTACTGATCTTCTCCCCATTACAGAGACTTTTAATTACTCCATCTTTTTTCTTTAAATGGCATTGAGAATACTGTAGGCCATGTGTTTAACCAGAAATGCAGTGTGAAAGAACAGTTTCCCTTGCCTTTGAATAGTCAGTTGTGCTGTTTTGCTTGCGGTTGTGGTTAACTATGTGTTCGCTGGCACATGAAAAGCAATTGTGATGTTAAATTGCTGTTGAACTTATGAATGGTATGCTAAGCAAGATCAAGGGGAAGAAAGAAGAAAAACCAGGAACAAGAGCTTTTGACACTTACAGATTTTAGAAGACAATTTTGCACCCATGAGCCGTTTTATAGTTTGAGTATTTTGAAGAGCTGCTTTGGTACATTGACTTCAAGACCACGGTTGACTTTGAGCTCATATCCCAACGTTCCCAAATAAATAATTTATCAGGGAAACTGTTTTCAAACGCGTTTATATGAATACGTTATGTCTTGCTATTATGTAATTGTGCTGCCAGCCGTAGACTAATCTTTGAAATTTGGGAACACAAAGTAAAGTTTGTGGTGGTTTGTAATGCCCTACATACCTTTCTGTACTTTTCAGTTCTTTGACTTCTGTTTTTTTGTAATTTAATGTTTTTAAACATTCCTATTTGAATGTTACAGTACCAAAACAGTATGGTTACAATTGATTTTCTGCTATGACATTAATAGTGTACATTGAAATGTACAGAACTGTGGTTTAGATTTGATTATTGTTGGCACATGTAATATAAATGTTTTCAAATAAATAGTAATGCTGATTCTGGTGCGATGTGTAATAAATGCATTTTTTTAGCATAACAAGTAGGTTTAAATCCTGCCCTCTCTGCTTTTAAAGTAGTGTATTAAGTGACACTGAGGGTGGTGGGGAGTTTGGATAGAGCAAAACTGAATATCAAGTTAGACTTTTCCACAGACAGTTTTGGTATTCATCTGAAACGCAATCATTTATAATGCAACAAATAGGAGGTAAAAATGAAATACTGTTTCATGCTTGCAAGCCATTTTTCAAAGTCATGATGTGGATGGTATTAATCTGGATGTGATGGAGTATATGTGTGGCACCCAGCAGCTCGGTATTCAGGAACAGGCAGGAGGCATTTGTTAATCCAGGACTGTGAGGTTTATTTTTTGTTTTTACATTTCTATTATGTCTTTCGTGGTTAAAGCCTAGTGAGGATGATAATATATTGAATAAATCTGGGCAAAGAAAAGTAAAGGAGGAGGAAAGGCCTGCAGATAAGCGAAAGAACAGTCTCTCTGCACAATTTGGGGAGAAACTAGGACCTCTGCTGCAATCCTGCCCTTGAAGGACCTAGAGAAAAAACAGGACAGGAAGGAAATCTCTTGTAGCAGGAGAGACTGGAAAGGAGTCAATGGGCTAGCATTCTGGAAAAGAAGGGATATAGGCTCAACTAAAATCTAATAAGGCAGGGGGTTACAGTCAAAAATGGTTGTAGTAATTGGGATTATAAGGAGTTTACAGGCTTAGTCTGGCTCCTACTAATCAGGGCATTGGTAAATGAATACAGAATTAGTACTTAATTGAGTTAGGCTTTTCTTTGTCCTTGAAATGTTCAGAGCTACCTCTTGGGTCACAGTTCTGTAAATACAGACAGATTTGGTGTTTTGACTGATTTGAAGGTTGAGTTCAGTAAAAGAAGTTTAGCCAAGATGCTAAACTATCACACAAGGCCAAAGCAATGTAGGAGAAATGTAATATATTTTATTTATTTATTTAACAAGTTTTCTATCCCGCTATCTCCAGGAACAAGCAGGAATGTAGTCTTCACATATGGGTATCGTCGGTACCGACGGAGCCTGCGTGGGAACACTCCCCAGTGTCCAATAGGAAAGCTTTTGGGAGCATCCCACAGCGCCTCTTACTGCCTTCCCACCTTTCTCAACTGTCCCTCTCCAGTTCATTTTCCGTGGAGCCGATAGGTTGCACATCCTGTCACCGCAGAAAATTCCCTTCTTCTTTTTTGTGGTCACGTCTGCCTTCCCTCAACCGCTATACCGGTACCGCCGGTTCTTCTTTTCTTTTTTTATTTAAAAAAAAAAAACCTTTGTTACTGGAGTATTTCTCCAGTAATTTTCTTCTCAGGCGCCACACACACATTTTGGGCACTAGGCCAAATATTTTCTCTCAAAATGGAAAAACCCGCTTCGGATTTTAAAAAGTGTTCCAAGTGTGGCGGTACCATCTCCGTCACCAACACCCATGAGTGGTGCCTCAAATGTTTAGGTCCTGACCACTCTATTTCTTCAGAGTGTGTTGCCTGTGGGATGATGTTGAAAAGGGGCCGGCAAAACCAAGCTGCTAAGCTTAGCACCCTTTTTCCCTCCGATGCAGCCTCTGTGGCATCGACGTCTTCCAGGGCTTCATCTTCCTCCCATGGAACTCAGGTAAATAAACATAAATCTAGCCAGTCCTCAAAGGGTAGATCTCCTTCTAAACATCGAGAGACCTCTGGCGTTGCCCTTGGGGGGGCTTTCACCGGCAAAATTGCCCCGGCGGGAGGCTTCGGCTTCCAAAGCACTAACGGGGCTCCAGGATGTTCTCAAGGCTTCAACCTCGGCAGAACTGCTGGTGCCATGCTCTGGGGTTCCAGCTGCTTCATCTGGCACCGATACCCAAGCATGGGCAGCGTTGATAGACCAGAGATTCTTAGCTATTGAACACAATCTAGCGGCTCTTCTCACAGTCTCGTTGCCCCTGAAACCGCTTCAGACAATTCAACCGGTACTGGCACCGACTCTGGTACCGGCACCGACTGCATCGACATCGGCAGGTATTCTACCAGGACCGAGTCATGCATCTCTATCCGGCATCAACAAGTCAGTACCGGACCACTCCAATGCTGACTTCGATCGGTACCGGTACCGTGCCTTGCACGATCACCTGGATCGGAGATACTTCGAATCCTCGGATGAGTCTGAAGACTCTGAAAGCTCTGCCGATACCAGAGTACTTCTTCCCGAGGATTCCTCTTCTCCTCAGCGTAGGATGTCTCCACCAGAGGATATGTCCTTTCAAGATTTTATCCGAGATGTGGCCCGAGGTCTTTCCATCACAGTGGCTCCTGAAAAAGAGCCTAGGGCAAAGGAATTAGAAATCCTACAGTACCATAAAGCTCCCAAGCAGGCAGCTACCTTACCTATTCATGAGATCTTGCATGACCACATCTCCTCATTCTCGAAGACTTGACACCATGTATCGCGTTCCTTCTTGTCCTGGTTTCAGAAGACTCAATTACCACACCATTCCGTGGTGGTGGAATCAGCTATGAGACGGATAAAGAGTGCAAAAAGGCATGCATCTAATCCTCCAGGACGTGAGTGTAGGACTCTTGATGCCTTTGGACGTCAATCCTTCCAGGCTGCCATGCTTTCTGCTAGGATCATTTCCTATATCTTGTATATGGGAATGTTCCTTAAGGAAGTCACAGGAGACTTAGAGCTTATGAGCCCTCTCCTTCCTGATGATAAAAGGCAAGATTATATTGCTTTTGTTAAACATGCTCAGGATGTTTCCAAGTTTGTGAATCATGCAGCCTTTGACTGCTTTGAATGCATAAGCAGAACCTCTGCTATTGCCATAGGTGCACGTAGAATTGCCTGGCTCCAGGCATCTGACTTGGAAATCTGGGTACAGGATAAACTGGGGAATATACCTTGCACAGGAGAGAATCTCTTTGGCAAGAATTGGCAGTAAAAAGCTAATGAGATAGATGCTGACAATATCACTTTGAATAGGTTGTCTAAATCTACAGCTGATCCTGCGAGGAAAAGATCCTCTAAGAAACCATTCTTCAGCAACAAGAAAAAGATGTATCCCTCCTATACCCAGGAGGGACATCGTTTAGGTCAGTCTGCCCAAAAGGGACAGCAGCAACAACCTAGGCAACAAAGGAAACCAAAAGCAGCTAAGCTCAACCGGCTCAGCAGACTCAGCCTCCACAGGGGCTTTGACTCCTGTCTAGAGAACTTTGCCTTCCTGGCCCTGAACGGCCCAGAACCCTCCACCATCCCCAGAAGGTTATGTCATTTTGCCCCCAGATGGTGTCAGATAACAGCAGAAAATTGGACTCTGTCTATTGTACAAGAGGGGTACAAGCTTCATTTCTTCAGCATGCCCTCTCCTACAATGGTAAGACAGTTCAATTCTCAGACCTCTCTCAACGACCGGTTAGGTCAAGAGGTCACTATGCTCCTTGCTCAAGGAGCAATAGAAGAGGTACCCATTCCCCAACGGGGTACAGGGTTTTACTCCCCCTATTTCCTTATTCTGAAGAAAACAGGAGGACACAGACCCATTCTAGACCTCAGAGAATTGAACAAATTCCTGTTCAAAGAGAAGTTCAAAATGATTTCTCTAGGAACTCTGCTGCCATACCTTCAGAGTCATGATTGTCTTTGTTCTCTAGATCTCAAGGATGCGTACACTCAAGTTCTCATCCATCCAACTCACCGAAAGTTCCTTCGATTCCTGTTTCAAGGAAAGCACTACCAATACAGGGTTCTTCCTTTTGGCCTGGCCTCTGCACCAAGGGTGTTCACAAAATGCATGGCTGTGGTAGCAGCATTTCTCCGCACCCTGGGAATATTTGTCTTCCCCTACTTAGACGACTGGCTCATTCGAGCCCCTTCAGAGCCAGAGGCCAGGGTTGCTCTGTCTCGCACAGTGTGCATCCTTTAGTATTTGGGACTTGTCATAAATTTCCCAAAGTCCAACCTTGCTCCCACTCAATCTCTAGAGTTTATAGGAGCTCTTCTGGATACCATACAGACAAGGGCCTTCCTTCCACAGCCCCGCTGCCTTCGCATTGTACAGTTAGCTTCCCAAGCAGTGCTAAAACCTCACCTCACTGCTCAGGAAATGTTACAGTTGCAAGGCCACATGGCATCCACCGTGCATGTGGTTCCTTATGCTCGCGTCCATATGAGGGCAGCCCAGTGGGACCTTATCCACTTAGTGGACTCAGGCGACAGCATCAGGTTGCCTGTCAGACAAAATAGCAAACTCAGATCGCCTTATTTTGTCCCTGCAATGGTGGCAGTCACCCAAAAAACCTTTTGGTGGGGTCTCCTTTTCAGCAACCCCCATCCCAAGCCACTCTAACAACAGATGCTTAACAGGTGGGTTGGGGAGCCCACCTGCACGGCCTCTCTGCCCAGGGTACCTGAACTCCACAGGAGGCCTATCTTCATATCAACCTCCTGGTGCTCAGAGCAATCTTTCTTGCTCTTCGAGTATTTCACACCCAGCTCAGCTACAAGACAGTCCTAGTTCAAACGGACAATCAGGTAGCCATGTTCTATGTGAACAAGCAGGGCGGAACAAGCTCTCTGTCGCTCTACAAAGAAGCTTTGCGACTATAGGCCCTTGCCAGAGAGCATCAGATTCATCTCCTTGTGGTGTATCTTCCAGGCATTCAAAACTCTTGGGTAGACAGACTCAGTCAGTTCTGCTTCCACACGAATGGTCTCTCCATACAGACCAGGTGACCAAAATTTTTCAAATTTGAGGAACCCCAGACATAGACCTTTTTGCAAGTCCACTGAATGCCAAACTTCCCCGGTTCTTTTCCAGAATTCCGGCTCGAGGTTGTCAGGCCAGGGATGCTTTCCTCCTTCATTGGGGTCAGGACTTCCTGTATGCCTTTCCACCCATTCCCCTAATTCCCAAAACCCTGTTCAAGCTTCAGAGAGACAGAGGTCATATGATCCTCATAGCTCCATGTTGGCCACGGCAAAAGTGGTACCCTCTGCTCCTACATCTCTCTCAAGCTCAGCCTCTGTAGTTAGGATCTGCTCCAGATCTTCTTTCTCAAGAGGACGGGATGTTGTGGCATCCCAATCCCCAGTCTCTGCATCTCAGGGCCTGGTTGCTGAAAGCCTATAACTTCACGGTCTTAAACTTTCCCAGCAGGTAAAGGATATCCTTCATGCTTCCACTCTGATGCATTTAAGTGGAAAATGTTTACCATATGGTGCTCGCAGAAGGGTCTTAATCCTCTGGAATCATTACTGGAGTACCTCCTTCATTTATCAAATGCAGGGCTTAAGACTAAATCAGTGAGAGTCCATTTTAGTGCTATTGCTGCTTCTTTCAAGCCTCTCAATGGACAACCTATTTCCTCTCATCCTCTCATAGCGAGATTTATGAGAGGCCTTCTTTTAACGAAACCTCCCATTAAGCCACCATCAGTGGCATGGGACTTGAATCTGGTACTTTGGCAGCTCATGAAACCGCCCTTTGAATGATTAGCCACTACCTCTTTGAAATTCCATTCCTGGAACGTTATCTTTCTCATTGCAATCACATCAGCACGTCGCATCAGTGAATTGCAAGCGTTGGTGGCTGATCCTCCTTATACAAGGTTCCATCATGATAAGGTAGTCCTTAGGACTCATCCACACTTTATGCCAAAGGTGGTTTCGCCCTTTCATTTGAACCAAGCGGTTTACCTTCCTATATTCTTTACAAGGCCTTGCGCCTCAAATGCAGAAAGGAACCTTCATACTTTGGACTGTAAAAGAGCTTTGACCTTTTACTTGCAAAGGACAGAGCAACATAGAAAATCCTCTCAACTCTTTGTTGCTTTTCATCCTAGTCATTTGGGACTTCCAGTCTCCAAAAGGACACTGTCCAACTGGATTGCACAGTGTATATCTTTTGCCTATGAGAGTAAGAACCTTCCTCTTGAAGGCCATGTCACAGCTCACAATGTGAGAGCCATGACAGCCTCAATGGATCATCTTCACTCTGTGTCTATCGTCGACATCTGTTGAGCAGCTACTTGGGCTTCGGTTCATACCTTCAGTTATTCCCTCACTTGTTTTGCAGCTTGTCGTGCTGTGAGGGCTTGTGTGCATCAGTGATGCTGAGAGCTAAACTATCGGTAGTTTAACTACTGGCAGGGTCTCCCAAGATGGACAGGTCTCAACTGAGGTGCCAGACCAAGACAAACCACCCATCTGGGCAGCAGCAGAATTGGGATAGTGTTGACGGTGGAGGATCACATTTCTGTGACAACGGCAACAACACCAAACTTAAACTGCGCGGAAGAAAGGCCCGGCAATCTACTTCTGTATCTTGCCATGAAAACCCAATCGATAGTTACAACAAAACAAATTGTGCTATGGTGCTGGAAGATGAGACCCCCAGGTCGGAAGGCACTCAACTAGCTACTGGGGAAGAGCTGAAGACTTCTCAGAGTAAAGCCAGCATTTATGATGTGGTTGGATCAAAGCCCTCGGGACGTCTGACTGCTGATGTAGCTGCGCATGAAATGAGAGTCAGAAGCTGTAAAGATGTCTTACGCATTGGAACATGGAACGTACGAAGCATGAACCAAGGGAAGTTGGAGGTGGTCAAGAATGAAATGGAACGTGTACAACTTGATCTGTTGGGTGTCAGCAAACTGAAATGGACTGGCATCGGGCACTTTGCATCAGATGATTACATGGTCTACTATGCTAGAAATGAAAGACAAGAAATGGTGTTGCATTTATAATAAAGAAGAAACTTGCAAGAACTGTAATGAAATACATTGAAGTCGGCAAACGCTTAATGTCTATTCGTCTACGTGGAATGCCTATCAACACAACTATAATTCAAGTATATGCCCAACAACAGCTGCAGAAGAGAATGAAATTGAAGAGTTCTATGAACAAGTACAAGCTGAAATTGACAGAACATGCAAACAGGATATCCTGATAGCCATGGGTGACTGTAACGCAAACATTGGCAACAAAGAAGGAAAAGTAGTTGCAAAATATGGACTTGGCAACAGAAATGAAGCTGGAGAAAGACTGATAGAATTCTGCAAGACCAACGATCTATTCATCTCAAACACCTTCTTCCATCAACACAAGCAGCGACTGTACACATGGACTTCACCCAATGGATTGTATAAAAATCAAATTGACTACATCTGTGGAAGTCAACGATAGAAAAGTTCTATAACATCAACAAAGACAAAACCTGGAGCTGACTGTGTTACAGATCATCAACTACTAGTATGCTAAAGTTGAAAAAGAGCAAACCACTCATGAATGCAGCAAAATATGACCTTGAGAATATACCACTGGAATTTAAAGACTGCCTGCAAAATCAAATTGCTGCTTTAGATACCAATGACAGAGCTCCAGAAGAGTTATGGAATGACATCAAGAAAGTTGTGTTGGAAGAAAGCGAGAAGTCTCTACAAAAGTTGAAAAAGCAAAAATGGCCAAAATGGATGACGGAAGAAACTCTGAAAATTGCCCAGAAACGCAGAGAAACTAAAGCCAGAGGAGAAAGAAGGGACAATAACAGAACTCCCAAGGGGGGGACCAGCGGAAGATTGACCACAGCCTACCAGATGGTAATAAATAATCAATAAAGATTATTTATTACCATCTGGTAGGCTGTGGTCAGTCTTCCGCTGGTCCCCCATAGCTGTTTGTTTGCGGAAGATACCCTTCTTTCTTTTCCCACAATAACAGAACTCAACAGAGATTTCCAACGTGCAGCAAGACAGGACAAGGAAAAGTACTACAACGACGCATGCAAGGAAATAGATGCAGAAACTATTAGAGGAAGAACAAGATCGGTTTTCCTAAAGCTACGAGAGTTAAAGAAAAGGTTCCAGCCTCGGATTGGAATGTTATAAGATGCTCAAGGTTCTATGTTGAATGATGCTGAGAAGATCAAGAAAAGGTGGAAGGAATATACAGAGTTTTTATATGATAAAGATCAAGTGGACCAACAGCCTTTTCAACCTGTACCTTATGATCAGGAACCATTGGTGATGAAAGAAGAAGTTAAAGCAGCATTGAAAGCCTTATCAAAGAACAAAGCACCAGGCATTGATAGCATTCCCATAGAAGTATTATAGCAATCTGATACAGCTGTTACCGTACTTACAAGGCTCTGCCAAGAAATATGGAAGACAACATCATGGCCAACTGACTCGAAAAGATCTGTGTTTATACCAATACTAAAGAAAGGTGATCCAACTGACTGTGGAAATTATCGCACAATCGCTCTGATCCCACATGCCAGCAAGATTCTACTGAAGATTATTCAAAAGAGACTACAACCATACCTGGAACAAGAACTACCTGAAGTGCAAGCAGGGCTCAGGAAAAGGCGAGGAACGAGAGACGACATTGCGGATGTGAGATGGATCCTTGAAAAGACTAAAGAATACCAAAAGGATATCTATTTTGCTTTATCGACTATAGCAAGGCTTTTGACTGTGTAAACCATGAGAAACTCTGGGCCACATTAAGAAGCATGGGTATACCAGAACACCTGATCGTACTCTTGCACAATCTGTACATTGATCAAGAAGCAGCATTTCGAATGGAACAAGGAGAAACACAGAATGGTTTAAAATAAGCAAAGGTGTTAGACAAGGCTGCATACTTTCCCCCTACCTGTTTAATTTATATGCAGAATAAATCATCAGGGAAGCAGGATTGTATGAAGACAACAGAGGTGTGAAGATTGGTGGAAGACTCATCAACAACCTTTGCTATGCTGATGATACCACATTACTGGATGAAAGTGAAGATGATCTGAAACATTTGCTTCTCACAATCAAAGAACATAGTCTCAAAATGGGCCTGCACCTTAATGTAAAGAAGACAAAGATCATGACAACTGGCATAATCAACAGGTTTATCGTTGAAGGAGAAGAAATTGAAATCGTGAACAACTTTAACCTACTTGGATCAACTATCAATAAAGAAGCAACAAGCAGTCAAGAAATCAGATGACGCATTGCTCTTGGCAGAATGGCTATGAAAGACCTAGATAAGATTCTCAAGAGCAGAGATGTCTCTCTCCATACAAAGATTCGACTTGTTCAAGCCATGGTATTTTCAATAACATCATATGGATGTGAAAGCTGGACAGTGAAAAAGATAGGAAGAAAATTGATGCCTTTGAATTATGGTGCTGTCTAATATTTGCAGCAGCTGTAATCTGAATGTTAACTGTTTAGGAACTGATCTTATCAATTCTTTGTTCCAGATGGCACAGTCTATCATCTGGAGCCTTAAACTTAGATACAGTCTCCTGTGAAAACACAAATCTGATCCATAGTTTCTTTTAAAAGAGAATGGGCCTGATTCCATCTGGGACGTACAGGCCTTCTGTGCGCCTGGTTGGAACCAGATGCACAGAGGGCGTCGCGATTCTGAACCCACGGGACACATCTAGCCCCACAGGATCAGAATTGCGAACAAGCCTATACGTGCAGGCCAGGACCGCGATTCAGCCTGGCCTGTACGTACAGGCCTTACCCGGCTAACTCAGGGCTTTTAAATGGAGCTGTGGCGCCAAGACTGGGGTGGGGGTGGTAGGTAGAGGGAAACCTTTGTCCTCTTGCTCTTCTGCTTCCTGGTACCTTTGGGTATAGTCATTGATATTCAATATTTATCTATTGATTTATTTATTTAACAGCTCTTATATACCGCGCTATTTGACATCAGTGCGGTTTACATTAAACAAAATACACTCAGATTTAGAGAACTTGTCCAAGTTACAGGTAACAGGGGAATATAGTCCTCTTTGGTCCCGAATTGGCACCAAAGAGGCATGCCCCTTTGGTCATTTGCCTCTTCAATTGTTTGCTCATGTCCCCAAGGTGGAATGCAATAACTCAAGGTAAGGGCAGGTGGACAATGATGATTTCAGGGCGGGGGGGGGGGGGGGGGGGTTGCTTCTCTCCAGTGGGACTCAAGGTTCCTTTCAGTTAGTTCTATCAATTGTCTGGAGTTTATATCACCCAGTCCAGATGATTTGTCCTACTACATCTTCCAGATTCACTAATATTTCTTTCAGTTCTTCTGAATCCTCACCATTAAATTCCATTTCTGACATGGGTAATGCCTTTACATCTTGCTCATTTCATTTAGTCATTCAGCTATGGCCTTGTCTGCCCTGAGTGCCCCTCAAGGCTTCTTGTTTTGAATGTACCTGAAAATGTTTGTTTATTTTTGCCCTTATGGTACACTTCTTTTCAAATTCTTTTTTGTTTTGAACTAATTTGCCAGTGCTTATTTCATTTTCTATTTTCTTCACTTGAATCCTTTTTTTCCATTTTTGAAATATGTTCTTTTTGTCTATAATAGCTCTTTCATATTAACTTTTAACCATTCTGTCTGTCATTTGGCCTTCCTTCCACATTTTTTAATATGTGGCATACATCTGATTGGGCTTCCAAGATGGTATTTTTAAACAGCATCCACACTTGATGTAAACTCCTAACTTTTACAGCTGCTGTTTCTTAGTTTTATTTTTTTAATCCATTTTCCTTATTTTGTCGTTTATTTACAGGATGTGCTAGACCCCCTTTCAGAAAACCCAAATGGCCATCAAGGTGGTTTACAATGAAAATCGCAATGAGGAAGGGAGTGGCAAAAAGTAAAGCAAGGCAAAAATTGGGACAATAGGAAGGACAGAAGGGCAAAGAAGCTATTTAACATCCCCAAGATGACTGGCAAATGACAGCTGGAAGAGCCAGGTTTTCAGTGCACTTAAACTTTGAGAAGGAAGACTCCTGCTGTAGCTAGAGGGAGTTCCAGCACAATAGATTTCCTTAGTTTCACCAGTTATTAGGCCAAATTTGCCCAGTTTCTAACAAATCTAGTTCCCCCCCCCTCCTTGTGCCATCATTTCATCCATGCATTGAGACTCTGCAATTCTGCCAGTCTTTTCAGTTCTGTGCATTGAAAGGGGCATTTTCTGCGAATGTTCCCTGGAAGTTCTGGATTCAACTTTATATCTAAAAGCCTAAATTTGGCTTCTAGAATGTTCTTCCTTTGCCAAGACAGCCAGCTCCTCAGCACTGTCTAAAATCTGATCTAAGTGACATGTGAATCTGCCACTTTTGTGCCAGGCAGGTACATTGCCAAGCAATCCTCAAGTCCACCAGCTTTCTGTCTACATGCCTAATGATTGAATTGCCAATCACAATGGCTGTCCTGTCCCTTTCCTCCTGGGCACATGTTCCTGGAGGCACATTCTTGGTGTAAGAGGCGACCTTTCTCTTCCATGGCAACATAGAGGCTCAGACTGGAGGTGGGACTTCTGCACGCTGTTCCTTGAGGTCTCTATGGACATCTCTGTATGCTTCAACTGCTTCAAGTCTGCTACTCTATCCTCAAAGACTGGACTCTTTCCTGGGAGCCAGAAGCTCTTTGCACTAAATGTGCACATATTTAGAAAATTATCTGGAAAATTATTCTGAGTGTATATTAATATATATGTATTTAATATTGTTTGGTACTCAAAAAAGACTTCCAAAAAACAAGCTGAACAGGTGTATATCAAAATCAGTCATTCAAAAAACTGAGAATGTTGGAGAAACCAAAAAGGGGGACGAAAGTTCACCCTCTCACAAAAGATGTCTCCTTTTAATCATTTTTATTAAATGCTTGTGCTGATGTACTTATCTTTAAAGAAGTGCTTGAGGACCAAAGGTGACAAAGCATCTCCACGATGTGCCATGTTTCGGACCCAATTTCCATGGTCCTGCATCAGGTATTGAAGATTCCCGGCCCAGAAACAAACAAAATAGCACTTATAGACACTACCACCCATTCACCATTTTAAAAGGACGGCATCCAAAGTAAGAATGACGTAGAAAATGACTTGAAAAATAACAGGAGAGCACAAAATGAACCAATCCAAAACCAAGGTAAAACCCATGGAAGGGAATTCCCTACATGATTGACTATACTCAAAAAAGTCCGAACCAGTCAATTTCAAGATTCAGAGTCAACGGGGAAACTGAATGCAACTGATGTATCCACTTTTGTTTGAGCCATTGCAGTTTGGACAAACAGTCACCTCCCCGGGGGTTAAGCGGGACATGATAAATAATCTGCCAATGAAGATGTTGAAACTGATGCTTATGATTCAAACAGTGGGAGACCATAGGGGCTGAGAGGGTGGCAGTCCATAAATGTGATGCCTGTTCCGCCAAACGAATTTTCATTTGGCGAGTAGTACGGTCCACATAAAAAGATCACAAGGGCTAATAATTAAATATACCACAAATGCGGAGGAACATGTCATATGTCAATAAGAGCACAAAGTCAATCCTTGTTGCTCATGATGCTGTCACCTTGAAGAGTAGAATCGCAATAGTGACAATTGCCACAAGGGTAATGACCAGGATCCCCATGAAACGAAAGGAGCTGGTTGACCCCAATTGTAGAATGGACCATCCAATCCTGTACATTAGAACCCTAGAATAAATCACCAAAAGTTGACCACTGAAACAAGGATGTAGTTGTAAAACTGGCCAATGTTTCCGCAGTAATGTTGCAACACCTGGAATGCCCGGGCCACTATACTCCAAGGATAGCCACGAACAAGTAAGCGATCATGTAACTCAAGAGCATGACGCTTGCATTCAATTAATGTAGAACATGTATGACGAAGGCGTATAAATTGCCTATATGGAAGCCCCTGTCGCAGTGAGGCCGGATGATGACTCCAATACTGCAGCAAAATGTTCCTTTGGACTGGTTTTGAAAAAGTGTGGTTTGCAAACCCTCATTGATAGAATATATCAAAATATCCAAAAATTCAATTGAATCAGGCTCAATATGAGAAGTGAACTTTATATTGGGTTTGATGGTGTTCAACCATTCCAAAAAATGTTTGTTCAATAAACTACCTGCCCACACAAAAAAAATATTGTTGAGGAATATCCTCCAAAATGGGATAAACTTAAAACCATCTGGGTATATAAGCGTACTCCGTTTTCCAATAGGAAATGGCTAATGCAACCCAATGATGATAAACTATGCAAATGACTCTATGGCCGGTGTTTTACCTTTTATGCCGGACATTCAAGGTGTTACATCATTACTGCAGAAACATTGGCCAATTTTACAACTACATCCTTGTTCCAGTGGTCAACGTTTGGTGACTTATTCTAGGGATTCTAATGTACGGGATTGGGTGGGCCATTCTGCAATTGGGGTGAACCGGCCCCTTTTGTTTAATGGGGATTCTGGTCATTACCCTTGTAGCAATTGTTGCTATTGTGATTCTTCTCTTTAAGGTGGCATCATGAATGACGAGGATTGACTTTGCACTCTAGTTGGCATACGACATCTTCCTCCACATTAGTGGTGTATTTAATTATTTGCCCTTGTGATCTTTATGTGGGCCATACAATTCACCAAATGAAAATTTGTTTGGTGGAATATGCATTCTTACATGTATGTGTACAGCCGTGCATATGCCTAGTAGCACTATAGAACTGATTAGTAGTAGTGGGTCAACAGGAAGATCAGTCCCTAAGAAGCCTGGCCCACTTTTGGTATAAACTACTGTAATGCAGAGGAGCTTTTGGAAATACTACCGCTGCCTGCCTCTTCCGCCAAATGGAATCGGTGGCAGCTGGGGGGGGGGGGGGCAGCATAGCCACCCAATTGTGGTGCTGCTGTCGCCACCACCGCTCTGTGCAGGTCACCCCTATTTGTTTAGATATGAGATAGTTAAGTTTATTTTGATTTTGCTGTTCCTATAAAGGGATTCATTGTGTCTGTCCCATGCCATTTTGAATTCTGTCACTGTATTTGCCCCCACCATTTCCATTGGGTGGGCATTCCAAGCATCCACCATCCTTTCAGTGAAAAGTATTTCCTGATGATGCCTTTCAGTTTACCCCCTTGCAGCTTCATGTTATGCCCATTCCCCTTCCCGGTGGGACTGATGCTACAGTACCTTCTCCACCTTTCGCAATGTGGGCTTAAATCGACCTCCGTCAGGGTGCATCACCACCTGGTGGATGGCAAACCCCTCTCGGTCCAGCCACTAGTGATCTGCTTCCTAAGGGGGTCTTCTCTTATCGAAGCCCCCGGTTTGCCCTCCGGTGACCAAGTGGGATCTCAATGTGGTATTGGGGCAGCTCACTCGCCCTCCCTTTGAGCCTCTGGCAACCTGCCACCTGTGATACCTTTCGTGGAAGGTGGTGTTCCTGGTTGTGCTCACCTCTGCTCTCAGGGTTAGCAAACTTCAGACCTTAGTGGCAGAGGTGCCGTATACCAGGTTCTACAAGAACAGGGTGATGCTCCGCACACACCCTAAATGTCTTCTGAAAGTGGTATCGTCCTTCCACCTCACACCATTAGGGCAAAGACGGTCCTTCACACCCTGGACTGTAAGAGGGCCTTATCCTTCTACATCCAACGTACTCAGGGCCACCGCAAAGCTGCTCAGCTTTTCGTCTCATACGACCCCAGTAGACTGGGGGAGTACACTGTCTACCTGGTTGGCGGACTGTATTGCCTATGAGCAGGCGGAACTCCTGCTGGAAGGCTGAGCCATGGCGGCCAAACCTGCGCTCTGTCCCAATGGTGGACATATGCCAGGTCGCCACCTGGTCTTCAGTCCATACCTTCACAGCCCATTACTGCCTGGAAAAGGAATCCCGACAGGACAGTGCTTTCGGCCAGGCTGTGCTTCATAATCTTTTCGGGGTTTAGGCAACTCCTACTCTCCGACCCTTCTGTGCTCAGGCTACCGGAGTGCTGGTTTCCATCGGACACAAGAGTCCTACTGTAGTCTAGCTACAGACTCAATCGCTGTTGCTCACGATTCCCCTTGAGGGCGACCATGTTTTTGCGCTATGGGCTTTCGGTAGCCTGTAGCTGGGGGAGTCCCATATGTGAGGACTGACTTCCTGCTTGTTCCTGGAGAAAGCATAGTTGCTCACCTGAAACAGGTGTTTTCCAGGGACAGCAGGAATCAGTCCTCACAACCCTCCCTCCTCCCCTTGGAGTTAATCCTTTACCATCTTTTATTTTATTTTTGCCATCTTTTAGCTATCACAAAAGATTACAAAATCACCCACAACTGTGCTAGGCTCTCAAAATTGATGTGTTTTTGTCGGACATAACCACAAGAGAAGAGAATTTCTCAATCCCGAAACATGGCAATGTCCATTTTAATCATAAATGGTTCTAAAACAACTGAAAGAAACTTGAAAATCAATTAGACTTATCTGTAACATCAGCGACAACAGAAGGCATTTCTTAATTCCACAATCGGAATCGGTGAGTTGCATGACGTGTATGTTTCGAGTCAGAGACTCTATCAAGTGCTGCAGAAAACTCATCAAACCATTGAAGCCTGACTTCTTTGAAAGCTGGGCGGATGCTTCCACTAGGGCTCTGGCGGTGCTGATGTCATCCATATGTGAGGACTGATTCCTGCTGTCCCCGGAGAACACCTGATACAGGTGAGTTAATACGCTTTATATGATGGCGCACTAAGTCCCGAATGTTTCTTGTGAGACGAAGAATAGCAGAAATAAATGCTTTAGAGTAGAAAATACCAAAAATGATCTTCCCAGACACGTCTAAGCCTGTAAATGGCTTTAAGAAGTGCACAAAATGTGGCTGCATCATTTTGGTCACAGGCACAACTGGTGGCTGCTGTACCTGAGATCTGATCACCAGCCTGCTTCCTGCAGCTTTTGCCTGCAGATGATGATGAGGGGCCTGAAGGGCCAGGAAAAGCAGGAGTCCCCCCTCTTTAGAATGACAGATTCAGCATCTTCTACTCCAGCATTGGTGATGCCATCGCAGAGTTCCGCAGAGGTGTCAACTAGGCGGGATGTCCAGGTGCATTTGGAATCGCGGGGCTGAGGTATCGAGTAGAGACCCTCTGTCGATGTCCAACCAAAATCAAGGAAAAACCTTACACCGATCCCATCCATGTCAAAAGGGGCTTCCGAGCACTGGCTCAAACCCAAGGTGCATCAGCACCGCAGCCCTTCCTAGCATGATGCAGATGGTGAGGGCCAGGAGCAGCCCGCCAAGCTTCCCCAGCAGGAGGGAATCTACTCCTAGACAGGAGGAATCAATCCCCAAAGCCCTGGAGGGCAGCCAGATGTCTCTGGATGAGCCTGTCATTGTGGCGTCCCTGCTGGAGGTATCCGTGCCAGTGGCTGAAGTTGCAGGCCCATCCCTGATCCCCTCCAAGACGGTGATACTGGCAGAACGCCTGAGGGCCCTCGAGGCTCACATAGCGGCAATCTTAGCCTTGTGGCATGCAGATTTGAGGGTGGCTTGAGTCATCACCGCAATCTGTCCAGTCCACCCTGGAGACTCATGCGCTGCCGGCAGAGGCAAGTGCATTGGGCAGGAGATTGGAGTCTATGCCGGTTCCCACAGTAATCTCCCTTGCTCTCACCATGAATCCCACTACCGTTTGCCCTCTCCACATGACCAGAGTAGGAGGTGGGAGGAGACCCCGCCATTACTTCAATTTCCTCTCTGAGTTTGAGGACTGGAAAACCAAGAAGGGCTCTGCCATCTCGGACAGGAGATCTCCTGACTTTCCCTCTGATCCTTCCTCTCTCTACGAGTGGCGTAAATTGCCCTGGAGAACATATCCTTCCAGGACTTTGTGATGGATATGGCCAAGGCCATACCCTTCTCCCTTGAAGCAGAGGACAAGCCTAGGGCAGAGGAGCTTCAGCTCCTGCAGTATCCATCAATGCCAAAGGAGGCAGTGATGGTGCCGATGAGGCTGCTGCTGCAGTTGTGGGAAAATCCCCTCATGGCTTTCCCACCTTCAGTCAGCGGCTGGACTCAATATACCGGGTCCAGAAGGCGCCAGGCTTTGAGAATGCCCCAGCTGCCACATACCTCCATCATGGTTGAGTTGGCCTTGACATTCGTGAAGAACACCAAGACCCACTCCCCATCGCCCATTGGCGGGAGGCCAGGACCCTTGACTCCTTCGGGAGGTGCTTCCAGGGCTCCATGCTAGTGGCTCAGATTCTTTCCTACCAGCTCTATATGGGTATGTTCCTAAAGGACATCATGTTGGACCTGGCGGAGTTTGCCACCTGTGTCCCTCCTGACAGCCTCGACTCCCATGCCCTGATAGGCCACAGCAAGAATTGCTCTAAGTTTGCTGTGTGAGCCACATTTGATGCCTTCAAGTCCACCTGCAGGGTGGTGGTGTTTGTAGGCATCAGCGCCCAGCGGCTGGCCTGGCTCCAGTCCTCTGACCTGGTGCAATGGGTCCAGGATAAGTTAGCCAACATTCCCTGTAGTGTGGGGCATCCCTTTTCGGGAAACCGGTTGAGGAGAAAGTGGGCAAGCTCAAGAAAGTGCATGTGATGCTCTCCAGACTAACTGCGGATCCTTTGTGTAAAAAGTACCAGGGTAAGAAGGCCTTCTGCCTGCGCTGGTACTATCTGGCACCCCAGAATGCTCAAGCCTCAGAAGGCCCAACCAGCCCCTCAGCCCAAGCCAGGGATGGGCTTTTGACTGATTCCTCATGAGCATAGCCATCCATCCCGTACCTGTCAGAGTTCCCCCTCATGTAGGGGGGCAGTTTGTTGCGTTATAGGATCCCTTTGTTTTGAGGGCTAGAGTGGGTTGGATATATAACTTTTTAAATTTTCCTGTTAGGTATTGACGCTTACATTGTTTTTTTCTTTATCTATCCCAGTTTCTGTTTCAAGATGTTTGTTTCTTGATATATATTTGTAAATTTAGAAAGTTTAAATTTAAAAAAAAGATGCGTACACACACATCCTGAGCCACTACCAGTACTGGTGCTCCCCTTCAGGCTTGCTTCAGCACCTCTGGTCTTTATCGAGTGCTTTATGGTAGTGGCTGCCTACCTTCGAACCATGGGAGTCTTCCCCTACCTGGACAATTGATTCAGCAAAGGTTCCACTCTGGATGCTGTCTGACAGTACGCACACCTCATCATTCAGGTCCTCAAGCAGCTGGGGTTCATTATTAACTACCTAAAGTCCTCCTTCCAGCCCATGCAGCAGTTGGAGTTCATCCGAGCCCTCTTCGATACCACTCGAGCCTAGGCGTTTCTACCACTAGACTGCATGCTGCAGTAGCTGACAGATGTGATCGGCAGAATGTGGCATCAGCACCACACTTCGCCCTGGGGGATGCTAAAGGTGCTTGGCCACATGGCCTCCACTGTACATGTTACCCCCTTGACCTGCTGCCTCATGTGGCAAGCACTATGGACCCTCTGCACACAATGGAAGTAGGCTGCTTCCAGGACAAGGTGGTGGTCACCACTCCTCTGGTGCAGTCCTTTGGCTGGTGGTTGGATCCACTAAACCTGCTTCGGGGCCTCCCATTCCAAACATAGCCCCCCTTACAGGATGCTCACCACTGATGTGTCCAAGCTCAGGTGGGAGGCTCATCTGGACAGCCTGCGGATGCAGGGCATTTGGTCAGAATGGGAGAGCCTGCGCTGGATCAACTTCCTCGAGCTGAGTGCCATAGTGAATCCCTTTGTGCCTTCAAGACACACCTGGCAAATCAGGTGATCTTGATCTAGACAGAGAACCAGTTGGCGATGTTCTATGTGAACAAACAGGGAGACACTGGCTTGTACCTCCTCTGTTGGGAAGCGGTCCAGTTGTGGCGGTTTGCCCTGGATCATGGGATGGAGCTCAGGGCGACCTTACCTGCCTTGCGAGCCTGGCGGATGAGTTAAGCAGAGTCCTCCAGACACACAAGTGGACCCTCCACAGAGAGGTAGTGGAGTGGATCTTCAAGCACTGGGGTACCCCCATGATTGATCTCTGCCATGTCGCAGAATACCCAAGTGGACCGATTCTGCTCCAGGAGGCCATCCAGCGACCGGCTGGCCTGTGATGTTTTTCTCCTACACTGGGGTGTGGGTCTGCTTTATGCCTTTCTCCAATCATACTCGTAGTGAAAACTCTGCTGAAACTTCAGGCCAGCAAGGTCACCATGGTCCTCATTACCCCATACTGGCCCCTGCCGCTGTGGTTCCCCCTGCTGCTTCAGTTCTCTGAGGGAGCCTCTCTGCTTGGGATCCACTCCGGATCTCATCTCCCAGGACAAGGGACCCTGCTGCACCCCAACATCCTCTCCTTGGCCCTTATGGTCTGGATGCTGAGCAGGTAGACCTCTCTGAGTTCAATTTACCCAACAACATCACAGATGTCCTCCTGGGGCCGTGCAAGGAGTTGCATCAGGCTTACGCATTCAAGTGGTAGATTTGCGTGGGTAAGGTGCTGGATCCCTTCTCCTGCACAGTGGATCAGTTGTGGAATACCTGCTGCACCTCCCAGAATCGCGCCTGAAATCCAATTCTGTCCAGGTTCACCTCAGCTCGATTGGCGCCTACTATTGCGGCTTGGGGGGCAGACTTGTCTTGGCTCACACTTTGGTGACTCACTTCATGCAGGGCTTGCTTCTCTTGAAGCATCCCATCAAGCATCCTATGGTGGCTTGGGATCTCAACATGGTCCTTATGCAGCTCCCGTGGCTTCCTTTGAGCCACTCGATGTTTGCTTTCTCAAGTTCTTGACCTGGAAGGTCTTATTTCTGGTGGCAGTCACATTGGCCCATCCTATCAGTGAACTCCAGGCTCTGGTGGTGCATCCACCTTACACTAGATTCCACCAGAATCGGGTGGTCTTGTGGATGCACCCACGCTTTCCCCCGAAGATGGTCTCAGAGTTGTACCCTAACCAAACGATTGCCCTGCTGACTCCCCTGTATGCCAACCAGGGAGAGGCAGCATTGCAAACGCTGGACTGTAAGTGTGCCTTGGCCTTCTACATTGAGCGTACCAAAGCCCACCAGCAGTCCACCCAGCTGTTTGTCTCCTTTGACCCTAGTAGACTAGGGTGGCTGTCTCTAAGTGTACGCTGTCCTTGTGGCTGTGTGGACTGCATCACCTTGGCGTATTCCAACACCGGCCTGAACCTTGGAGGGTCGTGCCATGTCACGGCTCATAACATTTGGTCCACGGCCGCCTCTATCACCAACCTGCACTCAGCATCTGCGGAGGAAATTTGCAAGGCTGCGACGTGGTTTTCAGTCCACACCTTCACAGCCCAATATTTATTTATTTTATTTTATTTTATTTATTTATTTAACATTTCCTATATACCACCTTTCATGATATCAAGGTGGTTTACATTGAACAGGGCATTATAACTTGGAGATAACTATTTTACAGGGAATATGGGCAATGGAGGGTTAAGTGGCTTGCCCAAGACCACAAGGAGCACCTGTGGGACTAGAAACCCCAGTCCTTCTGGCCCAAGGTTGCTGTTCTCTAGTGGAATTTAAACCCCCAACCTTCTGGCCTGAGGTAACTTGCCCTAACCACTAGGCCACTCCACATCCCACATCCAGTACTTACTGGATGGGGATGCCTGATGGGACAGCAACTTTGACCATGCCGTGCTCTGGTACCTCTTCGGGTGTTAGGTCGAACTTCTGCCCACTGGCCCTTTTGTCCATTCAGGCTACCTGCAAATGTTGACTGACCTCTGTGCTGCTGTATGCTGAGGATGCTGAATCTTTGGAGTCTCTAGAGGAACTACCTTACTGTTTTTCTTGTTCTCCAGTTTTGTTGCCCCTGTTGGGCTTGGCCTCCTTGGTCTTTCATTAGCCTGTAGCTTGGGAGTTCCATACATGAGGACTTCCTGCTTGTCCAAGGAGGAAGCGTAGTTACTCACCTGTAGCAGGTGTTCTCCATGGATAGCTGGAATACTACTACTGCTATTAATCATTTATACAGTGCTGCAAAGCGTATGCAGCACTGTACAAACACATATAGAAGACAGTCCCTGCTCATAGATCTTACAATCTAGTTAAAACAGACAGCACAATACAAGAGAAATAAGGGGTTCAATAGGGAGAGGAGACACAAGGGGAACAAGAGATTAGAATCCAAAAGAGGCCTCAAAGAGGTAAGCCTTTAGCATGGATTTGAAGAGGGAGAGAGATGAGACGACATAAAGATACAGGAAGTTTGTTCCAGGCATAAGGAGCAGCAAGGTGAAAAGATTGAAGTCTGGAATTGGCATTAGAAGAAAGGGACATAGAGAGAAGAAAGCCGGAAGAGGAGCGGAGTTCAAGAGGAGAGGTGTAGGGAGAAAGGAGAGAGAAAAGGTAATGAGAGGCAGTAAAGTGAATGCATTTATAGGTTAGAAGGAGAAATTTGAAATGGATATGGAAATGGAAGTGAAGTGATTTCAAAAGAGGGGTTGTGTGAATATCGGGGTTGGTGGAAGTTGGCATTGCTGCAGGAGGGAAGGCAGGTGCACATGGAAGCTGGGGAACATTGTGTGGGCTCCATTGGTGACATCACCCATATGTGAGGACTTATTCCTGCTGTTCATGGAGAACAGCTGCTACAGGTGAGTAACTATATAGTAGTTCAGGATTCTGGCTGCATGAAAATCTTGTTTGCAGATTGATAGTTCTTGGATTTAGATATAGGCCATATGGTCTCTTTCTGCCATCACGTTTCTATCTAATCTGCCCTTCGATAGCTATGTCCCTTTTTATCCTTTAGAGATCATTAGTTCCAAACATTATCATTACTTATATTATTTATTGGTTGATTGAAATTTGATATTTATTTATTAGGTTTTATATACCGCCTTCTCCTTCAAACCAAACAGTTCACATAACAAATAAGTACATTACAAATAAGAAAAAAGGGAGGAGGCATGCAGGATACAAATACCAATACTACAAATCATTAATTATTGATGTCCTAATAGATAGTCTCAAAGTGATTTCTGAATAGAAAAGACTTTAGCTGCTTTCGAAAGTCCTTAATTTCTGTAACAGCTCTCAGGGCATCCGGGAGATAGTTCCATAGGACAAGTGCTGCAAGGGATAGCCGAAGTATGCCAGTCAAACAAAAGAAACATAAAAACATTGAAAATGCCTTATGAGGAAGACAAATGATAGCAAGGTGGTGTACGATAACCAAATAGCAGAAGTAAAACAAAAATCCTAAAATTAGTTCCAAAAGACACGGGAATGAAAAGAACAGCAATCTAAAACCTAGACATTAAACAAAAAACATGGATACAGAAGAAACGGGGGGGGGGGGGGGGGGGGGGGGAGAAAGTTTGAGCACCAACCCACCACCACCTTACAAGGAACAGAAAGATTATTCTGAGAATTAAGTGACACATTGATTATTTTGCAATCTTTTATCTCTATTTCGAATTTTTGGACAACTCGAGAGAAGCATCCACAGGAAGGGAGTTCCGTAGAAAGGAAGCTGAAAGCTAATGAATGGGGGGGGGGGGGGGGCTCTAGCTTAAACTGAGAGGGAGGAGAGCTTTTTGTAATGTTGTTAGATATGCAGTACTGTACAAATACACAAGAGATAGTGAGCCAAGAGATTTTGGGAATTAGATTTGATGCAAACCCAACACAGAATATTATTCAGAAGCATGTTAATGCAGCATTAATTTCTAGGCATGTTTCTCATTGACAAGGACTGGAGCACTTGCTAGGAAAGTTGTGGAGTATGGTGTCTTGATGAATAGAAGACCTACAAATATGTTGCACTGACCCAACAAAAATGTAGAAACATGACAGAAAAAGACCACATGGCCTATTTTTATTTAACAGGTATTTTAATACCTCTTTATCATTTCAGTCAAAACTGTTTACATTGTAACTTAAACTTGGTAATGTATATTAAACAGGGACATTGATAACTTGGATTTTTCTGAGGCAATGAAAGGTTAAATGACTTGCCCAAGGATACAAGGAGTGCTAGTGGGAATCAAACCTTGGTCTCTTGGTTCCCAAACCAGTGCTCTTACCATTAGGTGGCTACTCCAATCCATGGCCCATCTAGTCTGCCCATATCAAATACTACAATAGTCCCTTCATTTCCTTTAGAAATCTTCTGTGTTTGTCCCATGCTTTTTTGAATTCAGATACTGTCCTCATCTCTACGTCCTCTACTGGGAGACTATTCCACACACCTACCACTTTTCCTAAAGAAATATTTCCACATATTACTCTTTAGTCTATCCCCTTTCACCCTCATCCTATGTCCCCTCATAGCAGAGCTTGCTTTTAATCGAAAGAGGCTCTCATGCATTTATGCTATGGAGGTATTTAAACGGCTCTATCATATTACCTCTATCCCGCCTTTCCTGTAACTTGTACATATTAAGATATTTAAGTCTGTAATCATATGCTTTATAATGAAACCCATTAACCATTTTAGTAGCCATCCTCTGCACTGACTCCATCCTGTTTATGTCCTTTTGAAGGTGTGGTCTCCAGAATTGCACACAATACTCCAAATGAGGTCGCACTAGTGACTAATACAGAGGCACTTTCGCCTCCTGTTTTCTGCTGGCCTTTCCCTATGCACCCAAGCATCCTTAACCCTTTCAGACCCTATGTCCACTGTAATGGACGTCATGTTATTCATTGAATTCCATGTGTATGTATGTATATATAAATGGTGTCTGAAAAAAATTCAGGTCTGAAAGGGTTAAGGTGGCTAGACAGAAAAGGCAACAGCGAAAGCCATAAGATCATCAGTAACAATCACACCCAGTTCCCACTCTTTTTTTGAGGGCAGAAGTACTTCACCCCCTACACTGTACGGATCCTTTGGATTTTTGCAGCCCAAATGCATGATCCTGTATTTTTTTAGCATTAAATCCCAGCTGCCGAATTCTTGACCATTCTTCAAGCTTAGCTATATCCCTCTTTATGTAATCTACTCCTTCCTGGGTGTCTACTTTTGCAGATTTTGGTATCATCTGCAAAGAGGCAAATCTTACCCGACAGCCCTTCTGCAATATCAATAACAAAGATGTTAAAAAGAATCGGACCAAGGATAGATCCCTGCGGCACACTGCTGGTAAATTCCTCCTCCTCAGAGTGAGCTCCATTTACCTCTACCCTTTGTCGCCTCCCACTCAACCAATTTCTAACCCAGTCAGTCACTTTAGTGTTCATCCCTAGGGTGCTCAGTTTTTTTTTTATGTCACCTGTGCAGAACGGTGTCAAAGGCTTTGATGAAATCTAAGTACACCACATCTAGGGCTCTCCCTCGGTCCAACTCCCTGGTCACCCAGTCAAAGAAATCAATCAGATTTGTCTGACAAGACCTGCCTCTGGTAAACCCATGCTCCCTTAGATTCTGCAATCCATTAGACTTCAGAAACCTCACTATCCTCACTTTTAGCAGCGTTTCCAATACTCACCACAGAGGTGAGTAACTGGCCTGTATTTTTCAAGCACATCTTTGCTTCCACGTTTGTGTAAAGGGACCACATGTACCTTCAGTCCTCTGGGACCACTCCTGACTCTAAAGAAGCATTGAAAAGGTCAGTCAATGGAGCCACTAGAATGACCCCTAGTTCCTTCAATATTCTCTGATGTATCTCATCCAGTCTCATCGCTTTCTCTACTTTCAGTTTAGCTAGTTCCTCATGAACAGTCTTCTGAAAGTCGTTCAAGACTCCTGTCACTTCTGTTCCTATTTGTTATTGTTTTCTGAGGGCCTGCTCCTGGCCCTTCATCTGTGAACAGAACAGAAATATTTGTTAAGCAATTCCACTTTATCCTCATCAAATTCTACATATTCCTCCTTTTCACCCTTGAGTCTGACAATGCCACGTTTGTCCTCTCACTAATATATCTAAAAAATGTCTTATCTCCCCCCCCCCCCCATTTTACTGCATTGACTAGTTCTTCTTTTTGTACCTTTGCTTTCCTGACTACTTTGCTTGCTTCTCTAATTTTTTCTAAATATAGATGCCTGTCTTCTTCTCTGTGTGATCTCTTGTATTTCATGAAGGCTTCCTTTTGCTTCACCTTTTGAGCTACTTTTTTGGAGAACCATAGCAATCTCCTTTTCCTTTTACGTTTATTTACCTTTCTAGCAAAAAGGTTTGTTGCCCTTAAAATATCCCCTTTCAGTTTTGCCCATTGTTTTTCTACATCTCCCAGCTGTTCCCATCCCGCTAAAGACTCTTTTTGAGGTATTGTCCCATCTTGGCAAAGTTGGTTTTCCTAAAGTCAAAGACCCTTGCTTTTGAATGGATTTTATCAGCCCTCGTCCTAATACTGAACCACACCATTTGGTGATCACTGGATGCAAGATCTCTTTCTGTGACATCAGAAATACTTTCTTCATTGGTAAGCACAAAGTCCAGTATGGCCCCTTTACGTTGCCAGTTGCCTTTACCGTTACCAGTTGCTGGAATAGTTCTTGCTTTAGAGAATCTAGCATCTCCTTATTTCTAGATGACACCACAGCAGGAATGTGCTAATCAACATCTGGCATATTGAAATTGCCTATCAGTAGCACTTCTCCTTTCATGTCAACACTGCGTATTAGGTGGTCCAAAAAAACAAACCAACAGATTTCAGTTCTCCACAAAGCAGGTTTTGTTCTTTATCATATTTATAACAAACACACAAAATGTTAATGACAATAAACAACATTTAAAGGTCATCCTATTTGGCAGTTTTTATGTCATCTGAACTAAACAGGAGACATCTGGAATGTCTGGTAACGGTGACCACTAAAGGTTCTGCTCCGTCTTTTTCTTTGTTTCTATTGAGACTGCGTCATCAAAAAGGACTATGCCTGCCAAGTGTTCAGACAAAAACCTGATGTGCCTTGAAAATGCAAGAGCCTGGTTTGGGTAAGTCTTAAGAACTGACACAAATTCAGTGTCATTGAGAGGGGCTCGGTTTGCAAATGGTGCTTCTTTCTATTGTCTGAAGTAAAAAAGACTGGCAAATCTATCATAATCTTTGATTTGCGTTCGCTCATTCTGAACTGAGCCTTAAAAGGAATATTTTCAATACACAATTGCCTTTTCCCATCCATAAAATGTTCAGAATGGGGCGACCTCTAAATGTTTCACAATCGGGCTGAAATTTCACAGGTAAGCAAGCCATCCCTAATGGACAAAAATAAGCCTTATGGAGAAATGATTCTACAAACATTAACTTTTTACATTGGTTTGCGTATGTCTTCTATTAAATCCCCATCCACTTCTCCCTGTGAGAGCGATTTGTATATCACACCAATGCAAATGGATTTCCTTTTCCCTCTTTCTAGTTTAACCCACAGTGCTGCTTTTTAAGCCCTGTAATTCTAAAGCTTTAATATTTTTTTTACATGTAGTGCCACTCCTCCTCCCCTTCTTCCTACCATGTCCTTCCTGAATAAAGTATAGCCTGGTATAATTACATCTCCAGGAACAAGCAGGAATGCAGACTTCACATATGATATCGTTGGCACCGATGGAGCCCGCATGGGAATGCTCCCCAGCGTCCAATAGGAAAGCCTTTGTGAGCACTCTACTGTGTCTGCACATTTGCCTTCCCAACTCCTCTCCTCCAGTTCTTCATTTTCCGCGGAGCTAGCAGAAAGCCCTTTTCTGTCAACTCCAAAAAACTCTTATATTTTGGTTTAATTCTGTGCTTTTCTGTAGATGCCAGTACTGATACTGGCCTTGATTTTCTTTTTCTTTCTGGCAGTTCACTGCCAACTTAGGCCTCGGCCTAAACTTTCATGTTTGTCACCATGGACAAACACATCAGTGACTTAAAAAAAATGTACCAAGTGCTCCAGCACAATGTCAATCACTGATTCTCATGACTGGTGTCTGAAATGTTTGAGCCCAGACCATAGACCAGACAATTGTTCTTTGTGCAAACAAATGACTAAGCAAGGGCTAAAGACCAGGGCCAAGCAATATGACTCTCTGTTCACCCCAGACTCTGTTTCAGTGGCCTGTGCATCGTCAAGAACATTGGCTGCCTTAGCTGGTACCCAGGTCTCCACAAAGTCCAAACATAAATTAGACTAAGCCCTTGGCATTGAAATCTGATACCGAGCATCAAGGTAAATCCCATACTCCACGAGATGCACTGAAAGGGGGCATCTGATGCTGATTGATCTGCCTAACAGCCCTGGCGGGATGACCAGTCCTCCAAAGCCACACAAAGGCTCCAGGACACTCCCGAGGCATCGACCTCCAGAGAGCTACTGGTACTGTGCTCTGGGATTGTGGCACACAGCCCTGTACTCGAATCCACCCAGGCATCAGTGTCCTCCATCAATCAGCATTTCTTAGCTATGGAGAGGACCCTGGCAGCACTCCTGGCTGTTGCAGTACCAAAGGTTTTGACAGCCCTGGTGAGTACAGAACCACCTTCCAGCTCAGTGCCAGTACCTTTAGGTTCGATGCCAGCCCTTGATCTCTCCCTCAGATTCCTCTGCTGGAACTGGTATCTGTGGGACTCCTCCATCTGATTCCTCTGCTGGAACCAGTAAGCATTGTCTGTACTGCATGGGCTAGGCATCGGTATCAACATAAGAACATAAGATATGCCATACTAGGTCAGACCAAGGTCCATCAAGCTCAGTATCCTGTTTCCAATAGCGGCTAATCCAAGTCACAAGTACCTAGCAGTTTCCCCAAAAGACACAGGTTCCTCAATGCTTGTATTGGGTCAAGCAGTGATATCCCGTGTCCCTTTTAATAATGGTTTATGGACCTTTCCTCCAGGAACTTGTCAAAACCTTTTTTTAAACCCAGCTGCACTAACAGCTTTTACTACATCCTCCAGTAACAAATTCCAGAGTTTGATTACACGTTAAGTGAAAAAATATTTTCTTTGATTAGTATTAAATAGGTTACCCTGTAGCTTCATTGCATGTCCCCTAGTCTTTTTATATTCTGATGACGTAAACAAATCAATCTACATTTACCCGTTCCACTCCATTCATTAATTTATAGACCTCTATCGTATCTCCCCTCAGCCATCTCTTTTCCAGGTTGAAGAGCCCTAACCTTTTTAGCCTTTCTTCATAGGAGTATCCTTCCATCCCCTTTACCATTTTGGTGGCTCTTCTCTGTACTTTTTCTAATAATGCTATATTTTTTTTAAGATACAGTGACCAGAATTGCACACAATATTCAAGATGCGGTTGCACCATGGAACGATACGGAGGCATTATAATATCCTTTGTTTTATTTTCCAATCCTTTCCTTATGATACCTAGCATTCTATTTGCTCTCTTGACCACTTCTGCACACTGGGTGGAGGGTTTTAACATGTTATCCATGATGACGCCTAAATCTTTTTCTTGGGTGGTGATTCCATTGTGGAACCTTGCATCGTGTAACCATAGTTAGAGTTGTTCTTTCCTAGGTGCATAACTTTGCACTTGTCCACATTAAATTTCATCTGCCATTTGGATGCCCAGTCTTCCAATTTATCAAGATCCTCTTGCAATTTTTCACAATCCTCTTGGGTTTTAACAACTTTAAATAGTTTTGTGTCATCTGCAAATTTGATAACCTCACTCGTTATTCCCTTTTCCAGGTCATTTATGAATATGTCAAAAAGCAGTGGATCCAGCACAGATTCCTGTGGTACTCCACTACTCCATTGGGAAAATTGGCCATTTAGCCCTACCCTCTGCTTTCTATCTTGAAACCTGTTCCTGATCCACAATAGTATATCACCTCCTATCCCATGACTTTTTAGTTTTGCCAAACATCTCTGCTGAGGGACCTTATCAAAGGCTTTCTGAAAGTCCAGATACACTATATCAACCAACTCACCTTTGTCTATCTGTTTATTCACACCTTCAAAAAAACATAACAGATTAGTAAGACAAGATCTTCCTGTTCTAAACCCATGTTGGCTGTCTCCCATTAAGCTATGACTGTTTACATGCTGAGTAATTTTGTTCTTTATGATAGTTTCTACCATTTTTCCCTGGCTCACTGGTCTGTAGTTTCCTGGATCACCCCTGGAACCATTTTTAGAAATTGGCGTTACATTGGCGATAGAGCAGCTTTTAAACTAGATAATAGGGGAAAGCCGACAGTCGCTCAAGAGCGGATGGTTCGGAAGAATGTATCCTTGAAGGATACCACCAAAAGCAGAGAGGTTCCAAAAAAGAGTAAAGTAGCCCAAATGCCATCGAGTATGGAGCAGACAGAGCTTAAAGATCCCAAATTACCCATGTCTACCAACAGCCAAACTAATATGAATAAAATACAGTCTCTAAAATGCTTGTATGCCAATGCTAGAAATCTAAAAAATAAGATGGGAGAGTTAGAATATATAGCACTAAATGAGAGGTTAGATATGATTGGGAAATCAGAGACATGGTGGAAGGACAACCAGTGGGACACTGATACCTGGATAGAAACTATATCATAATGATAGAGCTGATCAAATAGGTGGAGGGGTTGCACTCTATGTTAGAGAGGGCATTGAGTCAGCAAAGGATTAAAGTTTTGCAGGAAACAAAATTTGCTGTAGAATCTCTATGGATTGAAATTCCATGTAAAAAGGGGAAGGCGATGGCAGTGGGGGTGTACTATCGACCGCCTGGCCACAGTGAACAAATGGATGATGAAATGCTCAAAGAAATCAAGGAAGCTAACAAAAGTTATAGCGCAGTAATGATAATGGGTGATTTCAATTACCCCGGTATCGACTGGGTCAGTGTCACGGCAGGACATGCTAGGGAGATAAAGTTCCTAGATGAAATAAATGACTGCTTCTTGGAGCAGCTGGTTCATGAACCGACCAGAGGGGAAGCCATATTAGACCTAGTCCTTAGTGGAACACCAGATCTAGTGCAAGAGATAAAAGTGTTGGGGCCACTTGGCAATAGTGATCATAGCATGATCACCTTTGATTTAATTAGTGGAGGAGGTATAGTAAGGAAATCCACAGTACTACCTTTTAACTTTCGAAAGGGAGACTATGATAAAATGAGGAAAATAGTTAAGAAAAAACTAAAAGGAGCAGTTGTAAAGGTTAAAGACTTACATCAAGCTTAGGTGTTGTTGAAAAATACTATCTTGGAAGCCCAGACCAGCTGTATTCCACACTTTAAGAAAAGTCGAAGGAAGTCCAAAAAACTGCCAGCATGGTTTAAAGGGGAGGTCAGAGAGGCTGTTATTGCCAAAAAAGCATCTTTCAGGAAATGGAAAAAAGAGCCAAACGACGAAACCTGGAAACAGCACAAGCACTGGCAAGTCAAATGCAAGGCATTGATAAAGCAGGCAAAGTGAGAATTTGAGAAGAAGCTTGCTGCGGAAGCAAAAACGCGAAATAAAGACCAGTGAGCCTCACGTCAGTACCGGGAAAAATGGTAGAAACCATCATAAAGAATAAAATTACTCAGCATGTAGATAGTCATGGCCTAATGGGAGACAGCCAACATGGTTTTAGACAAGGAAGATCTTGTCTTACTAATCTATTATGTTTTTTTGAAAGTGTGAATAAACAGGTGGACAAAGGTGAGTCAGTTGATAAAGTGTATCTGGACTTTCAGAAAGCCTTTGACAAGGTCCCTCATCAGAGACTTTTGGCAAAACTAAAGAGTCATGGGATAGGAGGCAGTGTACTACTGTGGATCAAGAACTGGTTAAAAGATAGAAAGCAGAGGGTTGGGCTAAATGGCCAATTTTCCCAATGGAGAAAAGTGAATAGTGGTGTACCCCAGGGATCTGTGCTGGGTCCGCTGCTTTTTTACATATTCATAAATGACCTGGAAAGTGGAATAACGAGTGAGATTATCAAATTTGCAGATGACACAAAACTATTTAAAGTTATTAAAACCCAAGAGGATTGTGGAAAATTGCAAGAGGATTTTGATAAATTGGAAGACTGGGCATCAAAATGGCAGATGAAATTTAATGTGGACAAGTGCAAAGTTATGCACCTAGGGAAGAACAACCCAAACTATGGTTACACGATGCAAGGTTCCACATTAGGAACCACCACCCACGAAAAAGATTTAGGCGTCATTGTGGATAGCATGTTAAAACCCTCAGCCCCAGTGTGCAGCGGCAGCCAAGAGAGCAAATAGAATGTAGGTATCATAAGGAAAGGAATGGAAAATAAAACAAAAGATATTATAATGCCTCTATATCGTTCCATGGTGAGACCACACCTTGAATATCGTGTGCAATTCTGGTTGCCGTATCTTAAAAAGGATATAGCGTTAAAAGGTTCAGAGAAGAGCCACCAAAATGGTAAAGTGGGTGGAAGGACACTCCTATGAAGAAAGGCTAAAAAGGTTAGGGCTCTTTAACCTGGAAAAGAGACGGCTGAGGGGAGATATGATTGAAGTCTATAAATTAATGAACGGAGTGGAACGGGTAAACGTAGATCGATTGTTTACGTTATCAGAATATAGAAAGACTAGGGGACATGCAATGAAGCTACAGGGTAAACTATTTAAAACTAATAAAAGAAAATATTTCTTCACTCAACGTGTAATCAAACTCTGGAATTTGTTACCGAAGGATGTAGTAAAGGCTATTAGTGTAGCTGGGTTTAAAAAAGGTTTGGACAAGTTCCTGGAGGAAAGGTCCATAAACCATTATTAAGAAGGGACCCAGGATATCAATGCTTGACCCAGTATATGCATTGCGGATCCTGTGTCTTTTGGGGAAACTGCTAGGTACGTATGGCCTAGATTGGCCACTGTTGGAAACAGGATACTGGGCTTGATGGACCTTGGTCTGACCCAGTATGGCATATCTTATGTTCTTATGTTCCTCCAATCTTCAGGTATTATAGATGATTTTAATGATAGTTCACAGATTACTAATAGCAGGTCTGCAGTCTCATATTTCAGTTCTTTCAACACCCTTGGATGTATACCATCTGGTCCAGGTGATTTGCTACTCTTCAGTTTATCAAATAGTTGTAATACATTTTCCTGGTGTAACGATATTTCTTTCAATTCTTCTGTAGCATGACCTTTAAATACCACTTCAGTCATTGGTAACATCCCTACATCTTCCTCAGTAAAGACCAAAGCAAAGAGTTCATTCAGCCTCTCTGCTATAGCCTTGTCCCCTCTTACTGCCCTTTTTCTTCTCTATCATCTAATGGTCCAGTTGACTCTTTCACAGGTTTTTGCTATGAATGTACTTGAAAAAGCGTTTATTTTGTGTTTTTGCTTCCACAGCAAGTTTCTTCTCAAATTCTCTCTTTGCCTGCTTTATCAATGCCTTGCATTTAACTTGCCAGTGCTTGTGCTGTTTCCAGTTTTCATCATTTGGCTTAAGACCATCGATACTTTGATTTTCTTTCTCAATTGAAGTTATCGTTGTCTTCTGACTCTGAAGAGACATTGGAGGTTTCCAGGGCCACCTGGGATATCCCCTCTGATCCCTCTCTTCCTCATGAGAAGTGTCAGTTCCCGCCAGAGGACATGTCCTGTCAGGACTTATTGGAAATCCTCTAATAACCCTCAATGCCTAAGGAGGCGGTAATGTTACCGGTGCATCGGATACTCCAGGATCTAATGCTATGTATATGGGAGACCCCGCTAAATGTTCTACCTATCAGTAAATGCTTTGATACCATGTACTAAGTTCCACCATGCCCAGGGTTTCAAAAGCATCAACTACCACATCATTCTGTGGTAGTGGAATCAGTGATGTGATGCATCAAGAGTTCTAAAACTCATTCATTGGTGCTGCCTGGAAAAGATGCCAGAGCGCTCAATGCCTTTGGATTTCGCTACTTCCAGGCATGCATGCATGCTTCTAGGATTACATTCTACACCCTCTACATGGGCTTGTACCTCAAGGATGTCTCAAGGGATCTAGGAAATTTTGCTTCTATTCTCCCAGATAACAAATGTGATGCATACCTGACTATGGTCATGCAGGCTCGCAACACTTCCAAATTCATGACCAGGGCAGCCTTCAATACCTTTGAGTCTTCCAGCAGAGCTGCTGCAGTTTGCATAGGGGCTCGTAGGATGGCCTGGCTTCAGCATCGGACCTCGAGCAGTGACTTCAAGATAAATTGGCCAATATTCCTTGCTCTGGAGAAAACCTATTTGGTAAAGGTTGGAGAGAGAAAGCAGGAGAGCTTGAGGTGGATGATCTCGCCCTCAAGCACCTCTCAAGAAAGATTTCAGACCCCTCTAGGAGGGAAGGCTGCTAAAAAGAAGTCATTCTACACCAGAGATGGCCAATTTCGGTCCTGGTGCAACACAATCCAGCCTGGTTTTCAGGATGTCCCTAATGAATATTCATGAGAAGTATTTGCATACAATGGGAGGCAGTGTATGCAAATATACCTCATGAATATTCATTGGGGACATTCTGAAAACCAGGCTGGATTGTGGTGCACTAGGACTGGAGTGAATGGAGGAGTAGCTGAGTGGTTAGAGCAACTGCCTAGTACCCAGAAGATCATGGGTTTGATTCCCACTGGCACTCCTTGTGACCTTGGGCAATTCACTCTACCCTCCATTGCCTTGGAAGAAAAGGCCTGGTAATCTACTTCCGGTGATACACTGCCAAGAAAACCCAGAGGTAGCTGGGTTGCCAGGAAGTCAGCATTGACTTGATGGCACTAAAAAAAAAGTTTTAAAAACGGACTGGAGTTTGCCACCCCTGTTCTACACCAAAAACGTGATTTTTTTTTTCTTCTTATGAATTCTCTGCTGATTTTCAACCTCAGCAACAGCAGCAAAGGCCACAGAGTCCCTGTCAGCCTAAGAAGGCCAAGACTACCAAACCCTAACCAGCTGCTCTGCCACAGCCAGCACCTGGTTTTTGACTCATTTCTAGAGAGCATAGCTACTCTACTTCTGCAGGGTCCCCAGCCTCTTCAAATAGGCACACTTCGTGCTTATGCCCACAGGTGGCATAGCATCACATCAGAGAAGTGAACTCTCAACATTGTTCAAATAGGTTATCTGCTTCACTGTCAAAGCTTACCCCAACCACCTCCACAAGAAATTATCCTGCCATCCCTTTGCAGGCCAATCTCCTGTCCTCTGAGGTGGCCACCCTGTTAGCTTAGGTGGCTGTTGAAAGAGTCCCTCTCACCCAAGAAAGCACATGCTTCTTACTTTATTATCCCAAAGAAAACAGGAAGTTTCAGAACCATTCTAGATCTGAGGGATTTCAACAAATTTCTCATTTGAGAAAAGTTCAAGATGATTTCCCTCGGCACCCTTCTGCCACAACTTCAGAGGAATGACTGGTTATGTTCTCTAGATGCTTACATGCATTTGCTGATACATTCTTACCACAGACAATATCTACACTTCTGGGTTCAGACATGCTATATCTTCTGGAACATATGGCCTGTATGGTTCATGTTATCCCATATGCCTGTCTACACATGAGACGGGCCCAAAGACACTCTCATCCCAATGGAGTCAGGCAACCGGACATGTCTCAAAGATTTGCATCACTCCTTTTCTTGTCAACTCCCTTCATTGGTGATCCTCCCCCCAACACCTTCTCGAAGGATCACCTTTTCAGATGCCTCCACCCTAATGCACCCTAATGACGGATTCTTCCAAACTCGGATGGGGAGCACATATGAACAGTCTCACTACACAGGGGAAGTGGACAGAACAGGAATGCCAAATGCAGATCAATCTCCTCAAGCTATGTGCTCTCATGAATACCCTTCAGGTTTTTCAACTCCAACTATTAGGCAAACGCATCTTAATCCAAACAGATAATCAAGTAGCCATGTTCTATGTGAACAAGCAGGGAGGATCTGGTTCCCTATCCGCTCTGTCAGGAGGCCCTTTGACTCTAGTTCTTTGCTATTGCACATTGCATCTCCCAGGCAAGTTCAGTGTCCTGGCAGACAATCTCAGCCACATCCTCCATCCACATGAGTAGACTCTAAACCAAGAGATGGCATCTTGGATATTCCACATACGGGGGACCCACAGAATAGATCTGTTCGCCACTCAGGAGAATGCACGACTTACCACTTTTTTGCTTCAGACTTCCTCCCGACACAGGCAGCGGATGCCTTTCTTTTGCATTGGGGCTCGGGCCTGCTTTATGCATCCCCCCCCCCCCCCCCTATACCCCAAACTGTTCAAATTGCAGGTTGACAAGGGCTCCATGATTCTAATAGTCCCTTACTGGCCCCATCAACCATAGTTTCCTCTGCTGCTTTGTCTAGCGCAGACTCCACCCATCAGTTTGGGTTATGCCCCTGACCTCCTCTCTTAGGATCAGCAGCTACTGCTCCATCCCAATCCACAAGCCCTCTGTCTCACGGCATGGCTGCTAAAAGCATGACCTTTGATGATCTGTGAAAAATTCAGGCAGTATGTCAATTTGCATTTAACCTAGAAGAAGGGGGTGACGGACGGGGAAGGTCAAGTTCTGGATGTCACCCCCTGCAAAAGCAGAATAACAGAAACAACCACACTTTTAAACAACAAATCAAAAGCACCTGGGAAGAAGTGGGTAGAATAAAATCAAAGCAAAATACACACAAGCCAGTTAAATGCTTGAAAGCAATGAGCATAAATGCTCGAAGCTTAGCCAACAAACTTCCGGACCTGGAAGCCCTAATGGTGGAAAAGGACTTGGACATTGTGGCCATTACAGAAACATGGTTTAATGAATCACATGACTGGGATATAGCCATACCTGGCTATAATCTGTTCAGAAGAGACAGAGAAAATGGAAAAGAGGGAGGAGTAGCCTTGTATGTCAAAAGCAATATCAAAGCTACTGAAATGCAGGGTGCATGGGGAAAAGAAGTGCTCTGGATCATGCTTAACATGAGGACGGATCTGCAAAAGCTGGAGGAATAGTCGGATGCTTGGCAATTAAGATTTAATGCGAAGAAGTGTGCAGTGTCATGCACTTGGGTAGCAGAAATCCAAGGGAAATATACGCGATAGGGGGGTGAGAGGTTGGTGTGCACGGAGCAGGAGAAAGACCTTGGTGTGATTATTTCTGTAGATCTCAAGGTGGCAAAACAGTGCAACAAGGCAGTGGCAAAAGCCAGGAGGATGTTGGGCTACATTCGAAGAGGAATTACCAGCAGAAAGGAAGGGGTATTAGTGCCACTGTATAAGTCTCTGGTGAGGCCTCACTTGGAATACTGTGTTCAGTTTTGGAGACCATATCTTGCACAGGATGTAAAAAGAATGGAAGCTGTTCAGAGGAAGGCAACCAAAATGATTTGGAGCCTGCCTCAGAAGCCTTATGAGGAGAGACTTGAAGACCTAAATATGTACACTTTGGAGGAGAGGAGGGATAGGGGAGATATGATTCAGACCTTTAAATACTTAAAGAGAAATAATGAACAAACAAACCTCTTCCAAAGACGGGGAAGCTGTCAAACTAGAGGGCATAACATGAAGCTGCAAGCAGGGGCGGCCCAAGGGGGGTGCGGGGCCATGTGCGGAGACTCGGTGCGGGGCCTCATTTGCATAAGGGGCCTCATTTGCATAAATATTTGCATAATGTTACCATACACTAACTTTTAGTAAACATGCCTCTTCATGAGTGTATGGATAAAGAAAGACAAAGATTTCTACATTACTATAATCCAGTGCCAACCGCCAGGCACATTAGGAACTACTACAAACACTGCCCATTTAGAACCCATAGCAAACCCACCGTATCCTAACAGCACTACCAAGACTCATAAAGCACCATACCCTACCTATCAAAAGGCAACACTGCAAATATTAAACCAATACATTTCAGAGAATAACAATACATGACCTACTGGGGAAAGAGAACAAGTGGCAATGTCAAATAGGAATTACATAAACAGAATACCTCAGCTCAGTTACACATGCAGAACATAGACCATCACCAAACAAGGAATCACAATTTAAAAACAGGAAGACAATAATTAAACTGGGAACCCTAAAAGCCAAACTTGGAATGTACAACAATGTTGAAATAAAACTATAAATTAATTTCCTCTTGTACTAAACAAAGCACCGACATTAATGATGCACATTTCCCAGAGCTGACATATTCCAGTTAATAAATTCAAAATAAAGAGATATCTTTGTACCTTTTGTGCATTTTTTTTTCAGTTGCAATTGTTCCAGTCACTTTCTTCTGGTTTATTTGTGTCTTCTGCTAACTCTCCATCGTCTGCTGTCCATTTGTCCTTTCTTCTCTCCTCTAGTTTTTTTCCATTCTCTCTCTACATCTGCTTTAACATAATAATCTTTCTCCTTTTGCTCTTTCCTCATTCCTATTTCATCCACTCAAATTTTACCCCTCCATCCTCAATCCCCACTTAGGGGCTTGTTTACAAAGCCGCGGTAGCGGTTTGCGATCGTAATCGGAGCCGCGGCCCCATTGATTTCAATGGGGCCGCGGCTGCGATCGCGAACCACTACCGCGGCTTTGTAAACAAGCCCCTTAGTCTCCCAATACCCGGCCAATTGTAGATTTTTCTTCCCTCCCACACAAAATATTCTTCCCCTCTCCATTTCACTCTCCCAGCCCCATCCCCTTCTAATCTCCCCCAACATCAGCTCCCTTTTAGTTGCAGCCCCACCCAGTATCCGCTCCCTTCTAGTCCCCACATCAGCCCATTTCCAGTCCTAGCTCCCCCATCCATTCCCAGTCCTATCCGAGTCCCTTCATCAGCTCATTTCCAATACCAGCCTCCCATCAGCCCATTTCTAGTCCTTTCCTAGCCCCACCATCAGCCCATGTTAAATCCTAGCTCCCCTCCACTCAGCCCATTTCTAATCCAAGCCCCCCATGAACCTACTTCCAGTTCTAGCCCCTCCATGAGTCCATTTCAATCCAAGCCCCCACCACAGCCCATTTCCAATCTTAGCTCCCCCAACACCCAATTCCCAGTCCTATCCTAGCCCCTCCATCAGCCCATTTCCTGTCCTAGCTCCTTCCCCTAAGAGCCCATTCCAAGCCCCCCTCCCCATCAGCTATTTGCAGTTCAAGCCCCCTTCCACTCAGCCCATTTCCAGTCCTAGCAACCCCCCCAACCCATTACCAGTCCTAACCTCCCCATCAGCCCACTCCCAGTCCTAATCCCACCAGCCCATTTCCAGTCCTAATCCCCCATCACCCAATTTTTAGTTTAAGCCCCCCCATAGCCCATTACCAGTCCTAACCCCCCATCAACCCACTTTCAGTCCTAATCCCATCAGCCCATATACAGATTTAGCTCCCCCATAGCCCATCACCACTCCTAAACCCCCCCAAGCCCATCACCACTCCTAAACCCCCCCAAGCCCATCACCACTCCTAACCCCCCCAAGCCCATCACCACTCCTACCCCCCCAGCCCATCACCATTCCTAACCCCCCCAGCCCATCACCACTCCTAACCCCCCCCCCCAGCCCAGCCCAGCCCATCAACACTCCTAAACCCCCCAGCCCAGCCCAGCCCAGCCCAGCAACACTCCTAAACCCCCCCCCCCAGCCCAGCCCAGCCCAGCGAAAATTAAAAGAAAAGAAAACCTGTCTGCTGCCGCGGTCGGGGCCGCCGCGGCCGAAAAGAGCGTGCCGCGGGGCCCCCCAGTGCAAGGCAGAGCCTGCCCTCCGTGTAGCAGCGCTGTCTTTGGAGCGGTAAAGTAATACGCGCCGGCATGCAGAGCAGAGCGCGAGGGAAGAGTTTCTCCCTCGCTGCTCTGTTAAGCCCGCGGGGGCTGATGGGAACTTCCCATCAGCCCCCGCGGGCTTAACAGAGCAGCGAGGGAGAAACTCTTCCCTCGCGCTCTGCAAGCCGGCGCGTCTGACTTCAGCTCCAAAGAGAGAGCTGCTACAAGGAGGGCAGGCTCTGCCGTGCACAGGGGGGCCCCGCGGCATGCTCGATTCTGCCACGGCGGCCCCGACCGCGGCAGCAGACAGGTTTTTTTTTTCTTTTCAATTTTACTTTTCAAAAAGAATGTTTTTTGCGCGGGGCCCCCTGAAACGCGGGGCCCTGTGCAAAAAACATTCTCGCTCAATGGACGGGCCGGCCCTGGCTGCAAGGTGGTAAATTGAAAGGCAATGTCAGGAAATACTTTTTTACTGAAAGGGTGGTGGATGCTTGGAATGCCCTCCCGATGGAGGTGGTGGGGGCAAACACAGTGACGGAATTCAAAGTGGCCTGGGACAGACACAGTGGATCACTTTACAGCAACAAGATTATATCAAAATAAACTGAACCATCTAATTTCTCAACAAATAGGGTTGTCCTACATGGAGCGATGGGGGGAGGAGCGGTGAGTTTACCCCTAAACAAAGATATGGGGAGGGGTGCACCTGCTCCTGGTGGGTGCACCACTAAGCAAAGACATGGGAAGGGATGCACCATATTGCTGGACAGACTAGATGGACCATACTGGTCTTTATCTGCCGTCATTTACTATGTTACTATCTGGATCTCCCTCAACACGTCAAGGACATTTGCTTGCATCGCGCAAGCCGTTCACTAGACATTTTTATGCCTTCAAATGGCGACTGTTCACCGTTTGTGCACACCAAAGCTGATTGATCCATCTGACTGCCCAGTAGAACAACTTCTGCAATATCTTCTCCATTTGTCCTCCACAGGGCTTAAGACTAACTCTATCAGAGTTCACCTTGGTCACAAAGAAAGCAAGAGAAAGAATGGAAAGGAACGTTATTCAAAGCCTAAGAGGTCAACCCAACATGTGTTTCAGCCGGGAGGGCTACTTTATCTTTATCTTTATTTAACATTTGATAAACCACTATTGTAGAAACATTAAGCGGTGTACAATAAAAAGACAGGTTAGGCACTGCAAACAAGAAAAGGAAAAAATTAACAGGACAGGAGGAAACAGGATAGAATAGAGACACCGCACACTATTATCATGTATTTCTGTATCCAAATATCAAGGTTTTGGGGGTGGGGGGTTTGCCAAGCTCAATGGATGGACCAACCCTGAAAAAAGTCTCTTAAAAGACTCTTGAGGTATTAGGCCTGGGCTGTGCCCATCTCCCCCCAACAGTCATAAACCAGTCAAGCATGAAAGGGAACTGGATTCAGCTTATACCTTCTCAGAAGTTAAAAGGAGATATATTAGGTTGTAAGCTCCCTGGAGACAGCAACATACTCTAAGTCTGTACCTAACGCAATATAGGATTAAGTGACTTACCAGAGATCACAAGAAGTGACAGTAGGATTGAAATGTTGATTTCCTTGGTTCTCAGCTTGCTGCTCTAACTATTGGGTTACTCCTCCACTCTGGAGTATATACTATCCGTACAGGTGATTTGTTGCTTGTCCATTGTTCATTCTGCTGCTCTTTACTACCTTTCCTCTTTCCTCTCCCCCTATTCCCCTCCTCATGGGCTTTGTTCTTCTACTGGCTTGCTCCTTTCTTTGCCCTTTTCTACCTCTGCTAACTCCAGACTTCGGTCCTTTTATCTCACTGCTCCTTATGCCTGGAACAAACTTCCTGATTCTGTACCTCAGGCTTCATCCCTGTTCCTTTTCAAATCTATGCTAAAGGCTCACCTCAGGGGTTAGTGACCTCTACAATACATAATAAGACAATTAAAACCATCAACATTCATAATAAAAGAAATAATGAAAATAACCCATCAGATCCAATGATAAAGTAATAATTAATAAATGATAATATAATAAAGAAAAAACATGACACATAATAACTTCTAATGTACTAAAATAATACCAAAAAAAAAGTAATTGGTGAATCATGCACAAAACAGTATGGTAAATACATTGTGTGTCATCTCAATTCTTGTAGTAATTGACATTGAAAAAAATTATCCTTAAATGTGATTACTTGTAAGTGTAGAGCCATGACTAGATACAAGTGCAATGGTAAAGAATGTGCTATCGAAACAAAATTATTACTCACCTAATAATATAGAAATGAGCAAGGGGAACAAAGTTCTAACACCTAAAGATAAAAATCTAGCCATCAGAGCATTGATAAAACCAACCATTTTGTAGTGGCGATAAAGGGAGATACAGCCAATCAGAGGGGAAAGTACAGCCCATGGGGGGGGGGGGGGATGGAGATGAACATACTCATATCCACGCTGGAATCCAATCATATGTGTACAGGGGGAAGCATAAAGTAGGAGCCGTTCTGAAGATAACTTAGGTCATGATTGAACTTGATATTACCCCTGTTGTATATAGTCGATGGATAACAAACTGTCTTCCCAATGGTAGATATTTGAAACAATCCTGATTAATAGAGGGCCAACGTAATTATGTTGAAATGATTGCGGTGGACAAAACACAAATCTTAGTGGTCTTTCTCATAAAATATCCATGTGTAGATCAGTATGGAGCAACACATAGGCATGTTAAAGAGTGTTATTATTTATTTATTTATTTATTACAGGCTCTTATATACCGCACTATTTAGCATCAGCGCGGTTTACAATATAACAATAGACCAGAACAACAAGCTGTTTGGTTTTACATAGAACAGGTACGAGAACTTGGATAAACATGGGGAAATTGTTAACTGAGACTATTTACATGTATATACAGCAGGATTTATTCTTAGATTGAGTTGGATCCAGTGGAACAGGTGTTCAAAAAGGGGATGGGCGGTCAGGTCGATGTTTGGCTGGTCTGGTAATATTGGGGGAATAGGTGGGATTTGAGTGCCTTTCTGAAGAGTTAGATCGGTGATAGCCCGAATCTCCGGTGGTAAGGTGTTCCAGCACTTAGGGGCATAGAAGCTGAAAGCCCTGTTAGACGTCGCTAGTGAGCATTTGTTGCTGCCTTAGGGATTGCTAGCGCGTTTGTAGATATCGTTCTCCTAGATCTGTTAGGTGGAACGGTCTGAATAAGGTCTATTAGTGAGGAGGAGGTGATGCCTTTGATAGCCTTGAAGGTGAGTAATAAGGTCTTGAACAACAGTCTCCCATGTATGGGGAGCCAGTGAAGCTGCTTTAGAATAGGTGTTACATGGTCCCTTCTTGATGCTCCGTAGAGGACTCTGGCAGCGGTGTTCATGGCAAGTTGTAAAGGGTTTAAGGTGGAGTGTGGGAGGCCTTGAAGAATGGCATTAGCATAGTCGAGGTGCGGTAAGGTTAAAGCTTGGAATATAGTCTGGAGGTCCTCAGGATCAAGCAAGGAGCAAAGGTGTCGGAGTGTCCGGATCTTGAGATAGATCATTCTGACTACATTAGTTATATGTAGTTTCATATCCAGGTGTTGGTCCAAAGTGACCCCAAGGTATCGGATTGAAGGCTTTGTTCGGAGCTCGGCTTCCTTCACCTTTATCTGGGATGGGGGGGGGGGGGGGGGTGAAACATGGGTCTCTAGTGATGAAGAGAACCTCAGTTTTCTTGTGTTGAATGCGGAGGTTCTGGGATTGTAGCCATTCAGACACTGCATCAAAACATTTGGTCAGCGGTGAGAGATCCATGTGGACTGTGGAGAAAGGCATGTAGAGAAGAATGTCGTCTGCGTATATCAAGCAGTCGACCTTGAAGGACCTGATAATGTTGCAGACGGGCTGTATGTATATGTTAAATAAGAGTGATGATAGGGATGACCCTTGTGGCACACCCTGACTTTGATGGAAAGGTGTGGATGTTGCTGTTCCTGAGGTTACATACTGCCATCTCTGATCAAGGTATGATTTGCACCAAGCCAGAGCAGTGTCGTTGATGCCCTTTTCTTTTAGCCGCCCTATTAAAAGATCGTGATGTACAGAGTCAAAAGTCGCAGCAATGTCCAAGAAGATAAGAACAAAGCCTTGGCGGATGTTGTCAATGCCTGTGATAATGTTGTTGCAGAGGGTGGTGAGTAGGGTTTCTATGCCGTGGCACTCCCTGAAGCCATGCTGGCATTGGTCTAGAGGGGAGGCGGTGTCGATGTGATCCTGTATTTGCCTTTGGGCTTCCTTTTCAATAATTTTAGCTAGAAGGGGTATACTAGCTATGGGTCTATAAGATTCAACCTTTTGTGGGTCGAGTTTGGGGTTCTTTAAGAGGGGTCTAATGGACGTTCTCTTGAGGGCTGATGGGAAGGAACCAGATGTAAAGGATAAATTCATCATTCTAGTGATGAGAGGGCTGAGATCACAACATGGCTCCTTTATCCAATAGGCTGGGCAGGGGTCGGTTTGTGCAGTGGTGGTGTTGAGGGCAGCGATGGTGTTCTCAACATGTTTTTTAGATGGTGTGGAGAACATAGATAGGTTCGATAGGCAGATGGGGTCTTGAGCAGGGATTGTTGCGATGTTGTCAGTTAGTAGCAGCTTGGATTGCAGATATTGAGCGAAAGCTTGTGGGTGAATGAGTTCAAGTTGTTCAGACGAAGGTTCCTTAGCTAAGGTCTTGACTAGATTGAAAAGATCACATGGTTTATTTAGTGATCTTTTAAGTGTATCAGTATGGTATTGTTTCATTTTAGCCATGACTGACTGTGCGTAGATAGGTGTAAGTTGTAGGCTGTTTGGTCTTCCGTGGAGCGTGATTGACGCCACCGTTTTTCCAATCTTCTTAGGTGTATGAGGGAAGCTCGTAAGTCAGGGGAGAACCAAGGAGATGGTTTTCTTTTCTTCAGGTTGTTACTCTGGTTCGGTTGTAGTGCAATGATGCTGAGATTGCTATTCCAGGCGGTGATCAGGTTTTCCAGGCTGAGAGAGGTGTCATTGAGGAGAGGACGGGTTTCAGCAAGAATATGTTCTTTGTTGAAAGCTCTGAACCTCCGAGATGTTACTTTTGTTGAGATGATAGAGTTTTTGTTGAAGTGTGATGATGTCTTGCTCTTGATGGGAATGGGGAAGGTGATTAACTTGTGGTCTGACCAAGGTACTGGAATTACAGATGTGTCAAGTTTATTGGTAGAATCAAGGGCTGTCAGAGGGGCAAAGATCATGTCGAGGATGTTTCCTTTTATGTGTGTAGGAACTTTGACAATTTGCTTGTAGCCCAGCTCGTTGATTGCTTCTAGGAGGGCTGAGGCGTGACTGGGGTGAAGTGTTGGGAGATTGAAGTCTCCTAGTATCCAATTAGGAATGCTGGGTTTGCGTGTGTTGGCTGCTAGGTCTAAAATGTTAGGAAGGTCGTCAGGAGAGGGTGAGGGTGCTCTGTATATCAAATTGATGGAGCACTGTTCATTTGCGATGGATATGACGTCCATGTTGTTTGAGCTTGTGGAGTCAACGGTGTGGAAATGTAGATCCGCCTTGGTAAGTATAAGAATACCTCCTCCTCTCTTGTTCTCTCTATGTTGGGAGTGGATGGAGAAGTTGGAGGGTACAAGTTGATTAAGGATTACATTATCTACGTCAGATAACCAGATTTCAGTTATCATGAGTATATCCAGATTGTAGGAAGAGATTGTGTCAGCGATAACTGGCCATTTCTTATGGATAGATCGTGCGTTTATGAGCGCACAATTTAGGCATAGGGGTTGAGGGGGTTCCACTTGTTTATTCTTCTTGGAGTGTTGGAGAGCTATGTGTATTAGGTGAGAGTGACGAATGAGGGCTTCAACTCTTAGGTTAGGATAGGGAGTTTCTGCCCATCTTTTTCCATGGCTATGGAGTATTGGAATTTGGTGAGCTGTGTGATGTAGGGCAAGGGATTTGTGTTATTTAAAATTACTCATGGAGCCAAATTCTAAATGGGCTCTGACATGCCAAATAAATGAAACCAAAAGTGAATTATTCAAGAAACCCTAAACCCTGGTTAAATTTGGAATCCAGCAGAGAGCTTGTAGTTTAAATTTAATAGTCACTCAGGGCCTAGCATCAGCAAAGTACTTTTAGTTTAAATTTAAAACACAGAAGAGAGCTTTCTGGTTAAATTTGGAACCCCCAGCAGAGAGCTTGTAGTTTACATTTAATAGTCACTCAGGGCCTAGCATCAGCAAAGTACTTTTAGTTTAAATTTAAAACACAGAGGAGAGCTTTCTGGTTAAATTTAGAACCCAGCAGAGAGCTTGTAGTTTAAATTTCATAATAAGTTAGAGCCTAGCAGCAGCAAAGATCTATAATTTAAATCAAATCAGAATATAGCTTAGCTCAGCAGCACAGGACAAGGGACTGTGTAGCAGCCCTCTTTTAATAAGTGATATTTCCCTCTCTCCCCAACACCCACCCACCCCTGGGATAATTGTAGCTTTATGGGTACTTACACATCTTAAAAGACAGGAGGTGCTCTCAGGTGAAGCTTGTTACACAAATCAGTCATACACTAAGGACCTGAGATTAATTAAGCTTCAGGTGAACAAGCTATATTAAACGTATTAGGTACAGTTTTATAAGTATAAATATCCATAGCAACACTTAGTAAGTAAATAACTTAAAGATCTAAACACAAACTTAAAACTAAGATGCAGAGAGCAGTCCAGCAGCGAGATGGGGGGCTTTCCAGTCTTTTGCATTGAGTGTCACATGTATGATCTTCTCCAAGTTGGTGAGAGGTCTTACGTGTGCACTAGGTGCAAGGAGCTCTTTGCTCTCAGGGAATGAGTCCATTCTCTAGAGGCTAGAGTAGCAGACTTGGAAAACATAAGAAAGACAGAGAGGTACATAGACGAGACCTACAGGGATGTAGTCCTGAAGTCCCACCTCCAGTCTGGCAGCATCCCTGTTGCCATGGAGGAGAGAGGTCACGTGACAGGAGAGCATCACCCTGGTGTAGCAGGAAGTGATCCTGTAACTAGGACCTGTCCTCCAGGTGATGTAAAACCCTCTCACACTGAGGAAGTTTCTCCAGGGCCATGTGCCCATGAGGGAAAGGTTAGGACAGCTGTTATAGTTGGTGATTCGATCATTAGGCATGTAGATAACTGGGTGGCTGGTGGATGTGAGGATCGCCTGGTAACAAGCCTGCCTGGTGTGATGGTAGCGGACCTCATGTGCCACCAAATAAGGTCTTAGATAGTGCTGGGGAGGAGACTGCTGTCTTGGTACAGGTCGGTACCAATGACATAGGAAAATGTCGTAGGGAGGTTCTGGAGGCTAAATTTAGGCTTTTAGGTAGAAAGTTGAAATCCAGAACTTCCAGGGTAGCATTCTCCGAAATGCTTCCCGTTCCACGCGCAGGACCCAAAAGGCAGGCAGAGCTACGGAGTCTCAATGCATGGATGAGACAATGGTGCAGAGATGAGGGTTTTGGATTTGTTAGGAACCGGGGAACATTCTGGGGAAAGGAGGGGCTCTTCCGAAGGGATGGGCTTCACCTTAACAGGGATGGAACCAGGCTGCTAGCCTTAACCTTCAAAAAGGAGATAGAGCAGCTTTTAAACTAGATAATAGGGGAAAGCCGACAGTCGCCCAAGAGCGGATGGTTCAGAAGAATGTATCCTTGAAGGATACTACCAAAAGCAGAGAGGTTCCAAAAAAGAGTAAAGTAGCCCAAATGCCCTTGAGTATGGAGCAGACAGAGCTTAAAGATCCAAAATTACCCATGTCTACCAATAGCCAAATTAATATGAATAAAATATAGTCTCTAAACTGCTTGTATGCAAATACTAGAAGTCTAAAAAATAAGATGGGAGAGTTAGAATCTATAGCAGTAAATGAGAGGTTAGATATGATTGGAATATCAGAGACATGGTGGAAGGAGGACAACCAGTGGGACACTGTGATACCTGGGTACAAACTATATCGTAATGATAGAGCTGATCAAATTGGTAGAGGGGTTGCGCGCTGTGTTGGAGAGGGCATTGAGTCAGAAAGGACTAAAGTTTTGCAGGAAACAAAATTTGCTGTAGAATCTCTATGGATTGAAAGTCCATGTAAAAAGGGGAAGGCGATGGCAGTGGGGGTGTACTACTGACCGCCTGGCCAGAATGAACAAATGGATGATGAAATGCTCAAAGAAATCAAGGAAGCTAACAAACATTACAGAGCAGTAATAATAATGGGTGATTTCAATTACCCAGGTATCGACTGGGTCAGTGTCACGGCAGGACATGATAGGGAGATAAAGTTCCTAGATGAAATAAATGACTGCTTCTTGGAGCAGCTGGTTCATGAACCGACCAGAGGGGAAGCCATATTAGACCTAGTCCTTAGTGGAACACCAGATCTAGTGCAAGAGATAAGGGTGTTGGGGCCACTTGGCAATAGTGATCATAGCATGATCGCCTTTGATTTAATTAGTGGAGGAGGGATAGTAAGGAAATCCAAAGTACTACCTTTTAACTTTTGAAAGGGAGACTATGATAAAATGAGGAAAATAGTTAAGAAAAAACTAAAAGGAGCAGTTGCAAAGGTTAAAGACTTACATCAAGCTTGGGTGTTGTTTAAAAATACTATCTTGGAAGCCCAGACCAGCTGTATTCCACGCTTCAAGAAAAGTGGAAGGAAGTCCAAAAAACTGCCAGCATGGTTTAAATGTGAGGTCAGAGAGGCTGCTGTTGCCAAAAAAGCATCTTTCAGGAAATGGAAAAAAGAGCCAAACGACGAAACCTGGAAACAGCACAAGCACTGGCAAGTCAAATGCAAGGCATTGATAAGGCAGGCAAAGGGAGAATTTGAGAAGAAGCTTGCTGCGGAAGCAAAAACGCGAAATAAAGACTTTTTCAAGTACATTTGTAGCAAAAAACCTGTGAGAGAGTCAGTTGGTCCATTAGATGATAGAGGGGTTAAAGGGGCAAGATGTCGGGATGTTACCCATGACTGAAGTCGTATTTAAAAGTGTGGAAGAATTGAAGAAAATATTGATACATCAAGAAGATATATTGCAACTATTAGATAAACTGAAGAGTAGCAAATCACCTGGGCCGGATGATATACATCCAAGGGTGTTGAAAGAACTGAAATATTAGATTGCAGACCTGCTATTAGTAATCTGTGAACTATCATTAAAATCATCTCTAATACCTGAAGATTGGAGGATCGCCAATGTAACACCAATTTTTAAAAATGTTTCCAGGGGTGATCCGGGAAACTACAGACCGGTGAGCCTGACCTGAGTAACGGGGAAAAATGGTAGAAACCATCATAAAAAATAAAATTATTCAGCATGTAGATAGTCATGGCCTAATGGGAGACAGCCAACATGGCATTAGACAAGGAAGATCTTGTCTTACTAATCTGTTATGTTTTTTTGAAGGTGTGAATAAACAGGAGGACAAAGGTGAGTCGGTTGATAATAGTGTATCTAGACTTTCAGAAAGCCTTTGACAAGGTCCCTCATCAGAGACATTTGGCAAAACTAAAGAGTCATGGGATAGGAGGCAGTGTACTACTGTGGATCAGGAACTGGCTAAAAGATAGAAAGCAGATGGTAGGGCTGAATAGCCAATTTTCCCAATGGAGAAAGGTGAATAGTGGTGTACCCCAGCGATCTGTGCTGGGTCTGCTGCTTTTTGAAATATTCATAAATGACCTGGAAAGTGGAATAACGAGTGAGGTTATCAAATGTGCAGATGACACAAAACTAAAGTTGTTAAAACCCAAGAGGTTTGTGGAAAATTGCAAGAGGATCTTGATAAATTGGAAGACTGGGCATCAAAATGAGAGATGAAATTTAATGTGGACAAGTGCAAAGTTATGCACCTAGGGAAGAACAACCCAAACTATGGTTACACGATGCAAGGTTCCTCATTAGGAACCACCACCCAGGAAAAAGATTTAGGCGTCATTGTGGATAACATGTTAAAACCCTCGGCCCAGTGTGCAGCAGCGGCGGCCAAGAGAGTAAATAGAATGCTAGGTATGATAAGGAAAGGAATGGAAAATAAAACAAAAGATATTATAATGCCTCTATATAGCTCCATGGTGAGACCGCACCTTGAATATTGTGTGCAATTCTGGTAGCTGTATCTTAAAAAGGATATAGCGTTATTAGAAAAGGTTCAGAGAAGAGCCACCAAAATGGTAAAGGGGATGGAAAGATGCTCCTATGAAGAAAGGCTAAAAAGATTAGGGCTCTTTAACCTGGAAAAGAGACGGCTGAGGGGGGGGAGATGTGATAGAAGTCTATAAATTAATGAACAGAGTGGAACGGGAAAACGTAGATCAATTGTTTACATTATCAGAATATAGAAAGACTAGGGGACATGCAATGAAGCTACAGGGTAACCTATTTAAGACTAATAAAAGAAAATATTTTTTCACTCAACGTGTAATCAAACTCTGGATTTTTTTACCGGAGGATGTAGTAATGGCTGTTAGTATAGCTGGGTTTAAAAAAGGTTTGGACAAGTTCCTGGAGGAAAGGTCCATAAACCATTATTAAGAAGGGACCCAGGATATCAATGCTTGACCCAGTACAGGCATTGTGGAACCTGTGTCTTTTGGGGAAACTGCTAGGTACGTATGACCTAGATTGGCCACTCTTGGAAACAGGATACTGGGCTTGATGGACCTTAGTCTGACCCAGTATGGCATATCTTATCTTACTACCTTCAGGTCTCTAACATCAGCACATTGAAAAAAAAGGGAACTCCCCATGTATTAGCTCCAAAATTAAATGATGTAGTGGTGATGTCATAATGACATAACGCTGGATCCATAATTGTGTTCCGTTACTGTTTATATGTTTATAGCTAAATCCCAGAAAATCCATTCGAAAACATACTTGAGCAAGAGAGATCTATGTTAAACCAATGTAGTGTAGAAACTAATGTGTCCAATCTCAACCACGGTTTTTTTGGCATTGTCCAGATCAGCTAACTGCTCCTCCCCCTGGAATGTTATACTTAATAAGTGCTTGCTGGACCTTATGATTCTTTTGATTCATACATGCAAACACAACTGGAATTGCTTGATTGCAGTCCTCTACAATCCCATACAACAGCTAACACCACCACCATGGTTTCCCCACCCTCAGAAAAGACCACACCGACTTATACATATACACATAAAGAGAATTACAGAATCATAAATAACAGCCTCTCAACAAACTCAAACAATAAAGTGCTCCCTAGTAAATTCTCATTCTATCCGCAACAAAATCCACACCATAGCAGACTATGTACAAGATCAGAATGTGGAACTCGTGTATAACAGAATCATGGCTGACCGACGCAGACAACATCTTATTAAACCAACTCACCCCATCCACCATGGTCGCTTACCATTACTCCACAGCACAACGTCTAGGCGGAGGAACCCTCATTCTATCGAACAAGCAAGTAAACCTTAAGGTAGTCAACACCATCTCATCCTCCACTTTAAACATCATAACTCTCGAAATCAAAGTGCTAACGATAAGCTTAGTATACAGAGCCTCTACCTCTGACTTGGACGACCTCTTGACCATTATTGAGCTATCCACCAGCTCCAGTAACAAGAGCAAACAAACAATAATTCTAGGTGGCTTTAACCTGAATTCTCTACCCCCAGCCCAAGCTATGGCATTCCTTGATGCTTTAAACTCACTGGACCTCTCTCAGATCATTGAAACTCAGACACACACAGGCGGAAATACCCTTGACTTGGTTTTTGTACCCTCCTTCATTCACTCTCTCAACTTCCGCATCACCTACCAAGTAACACCCGTACCCTGGTCAGATCACCATATGATATCCTTTAACCTCCCTATGAATCTCCCACAGCCTAGACAACACCACTCAAGCACCCAACATCGCTTCAAAGCATTTGACAAGGAGACACTACTCAACCAAATACTCCCCAAGCTTGACACCAGCACCTTGGATCTGACATCCATAGTAGAAAATTGGAACACAACCATATTACCATCTGCCCTTGCACCACCCAAACAAAGAACCCAGTGAGAAAACAGAGCTCCACGGTACTCCTCTGAAACAAAGTTTGCAAAGATCACATTAAGAAGAATATAGAGAAGATGGCGCAAGTCCAAGGATCAATCAGAACTATAAGAGTATTCTGTAGAACAAAACAGTACTACAACAAACTAATTTATTAACCACAAGAAATATCACACAAACCTCATCATGAATGCTCTAAACTGACCCAGAGAACTATTCTCAATAGTAAAAGAGTTAACCAGAGACCCACATAGCTAGGCTGCAATCCCAATAACTCCAGAAATCTACACAACTCATCTTCAGAACAAACTCGGCTGCATACAATCCTCTCCAAACCAACTTCTCACGCCAATCCCAGTAAAAAATGAAGTAAAATACTTAGGAATACTCCTTGACCAGAGGCTCAACTTCCAATTTCATATCAATAAATTAACCACCAAAGTCTACTATAAAATGAAGATCCTAAAAAACCTACGACCCATACGTGGCCTGGCCCACTTCCGCTCCATCTGCCAGGCAATGATCACACCACAGTTAGATTACTGCAATCTGATTCTTCAAGGTCTACCCAAATGTTCAACCCAAGCACTACAACTAGCACAAAATTCAGCAGCATGACTAATCACCTCTACCCTCATAACCCCTCCACAGGCTACCCATCCAACTTCTGATAAAATACAAAGCTATAATGATATTCAAGGTACTACACAACCAGTCCCCAGAATGTTTAAAAGAATTAGTCTAAAGAGTTCCAGATACTCGATTAAGAAGGAGGCAACATCAGAACACACTCGTAACAGCTACCATAACTACTTACTCATCTCTATCAGCCCTTCACAGAGTATTTGAATATTATACCCTAGCACTATGGAACTCACTCCCACATTACCTGAGAGCAATCTAAGATAGCGCCGAATTCAGGAAACATCTCAAAACCCACCTTTTCACAGAGCACTTCAACACCACAGACAACACACAACCTTAACAGCATTTCCAACCAGCAGCCCCCATCCACAACGTTTCCTCTTTAACCAAATCACAATCAGTTAAAATGTTGTAAGATTATTGTAACAATAACGCCTCAAACCACTCCTCACACACGAACACTTCTGCACAGTCTGCCAATCCCTAATAACCCCCATACTTGATTTCTGCAACACAATCTATACTGGCATGTCAAAACAATCACTCAAACCACTACAAATGGCCCAAAACACGGCAGCACGAATAATAGCCGGTGCATCCAAACAAGACCACATCACCCCCATACTAAAAGAACTGCACTGGCTCCCAATCAGCTCACATATAAGATAGAAGACAATCCTAAACATATTCAGGATCAAACACAAGAACTCCGCACTCAGCCTCATACCCTTCATACAACCGGACACCAGCACAAGACCCAGAAGAAGAGCCACAGCAGATACAATCAACACGCCAAAAGACTACACAAAGTCATGCAAGTCCACCGCACGAAGAGCGCTGTCAATGGCAGCACCTGGAATGTGGAATGCTCTCCCGGATGAACTGCGAACCACAGAAGACACCAAGGACTTTAGGAAACAACTAAAGACTCTACTATTCCTGGAGCACTACGGCCCGAACACATTTTGAGACCACAACCATGGATTAACAACTTCCCCACACGCTCTTTGCACAATCTCTGTATAAAGCTCATGATGTAAATAGCACACTCTAATCATCACGCCCACACACACACACACATCACTGTACATTTATACACACCTTGAACCCAAATACAATTCAATTGATTGTTTGCTGTGTAACCACCTTGATTAAAGGAAAAGGCGGGATAGAAATACCATTAAATAAATAAATAAATAAAAAGTAACACACAGAGAATGTTAACTGTTCAGTGTAATTGTGATCATTAATTGTTCAATGTAAATAGTTGCTACTGTACTGTTCTATGTAAACCTCGTTATGTTTCAATGTAAACCGCTTTGATAAAATTGAAAAGCGGTATATAAAAGACGTTAAATAAATTTCCAGGTCCTCTGTAAATAAATAAATAATAGTTTATGCACCTTTCCTCCAGGAACTTATCCAAACCTTTTTTAAATCAAGCTACATTAAAAGCTTTTACTGCATACTCTGATAACTAATTCCAGAGTTTGATTATGTGGGGCCATGGGTTAACTGCAGGGAGGCAGTTACATCCCTCTGCAGTTAACGCATTTCAATGTGGCAAAACAGCTACCAGTGCAACTATGGCCACCCACTAATGTGGCATTAGTTGCATTCATGCTACTTGCACTAAGCCATTATGTTAATTTCTGTTGACAATGCAGATGCCTGCATGTGAGAGTTCTTTCTCTTGCCTCACTCTGGAGCAAAGTATAATTTTGAGAAAGAAATCCTATAAACCTAAGAGTAATGAGTAAAAGCATTTTTTGTCTACATATGTCTCCTTTTAGTTTGCATCGATATATTCCCCACTTGCTGAAGATCATCTCTATTTTGCATGTGTGACTGAGGCGGCGTGTTCTGTTAGCACGGAGTTTGTATGTAGGGATCTATGGTAATCCGGCCTGTTCTGTTTTCTGAATAGGAATGTTCTAGGGCTGACTGCAATATTTATGGTGCTGCCCTTATCTGAGTATGCTCCATGTTGTGTAAGTTTCGGAAGTTAGTGCTGTTATGGAATAGTAGATTTCCTCTATGGGTCCTGTACTCTGGGTTCTTGGTGTAATCAACTGTAGGGTGTTGGTTGGGGGGTACTAGAATATGTATTGTGAGGATTATCAGTAGCAAAAAAAATATATAAATATAAATTATACTCGATTGATAGTCTAGGGAAAATTGCTACTTCCCTTTTTGCCTTGAATTTTATGGGTCTATCTGTCAATGAACCATGAGAGAGAGAGTGAGGGAAGTCTGTGTGTGTGTATGTATGTGTGTGTGTTTATATATATAAAAAACCTTATACTGGTTAGAAAAATAAAGTAAATATAGAATAAATTAGAATTATAAGGTAACAAGTTATGCAGCCCTATGATTACAATTACAGAGATAATGAATCACTGAGTATCAGCCAAAGTCAGAGGTTTGCTCCACCTGGGAATAGCACAGAAAATTAACTGTCTGTCTGTCTAAACCACCCACTGGGAGAATTAAGACTAGTACCTTAGCTTTGCCAGGAGGACAATTGTGTCTGGGTCCGAGACCAGTCTTTGGAATGGCATGTGGTCCTGTAGTGCTGGCTGAGCTGTACAACATTGGCTGCTCGGGAGAGTTGCGTGATAACAGAGTCTCAGGTCTGTGGGAGACTCTTGTTCCTTCCCGAGGTTAGTCCTTGCACACTGTCTGATTTTCCAGCCAGAGACAGGCAAGGCAGGAGGACTGAATTCTGAATTTGAGCATGTGCCCCTCCCCATCATCGGAGAAGACCAATCAGCTTGGGGAACCAACTGCCTTTAGCGGCTTGCTCAGGAGCGCGCCTGGGAGATCGGGAGAGCAACGGCAGCCACCGGAGGCTTTGAGCATGTGCCCCTCCCCATCATTGGAGAAGGCCAATCAGCTTGGGGAACCAACTGCCTTTAATGGCTTGCTCAGGAGCACGCCTGGGAGATCGGGAGAGCAGCGGCAGCCACCGGAGGCTTTGAGCATGTACCCCTCCCCATCATCGGAGAAGGCCAATCAGCTTGGGGAACCAACTGCCTTTAATGGCTTGCTCAGGAGCGCGCCTGGGAGATCGGGAGAGTAGCGGCAGCCACCGGAGGCTTTGAGCATGTGCCCCTCCCCATCATCGGAGAAGGCCAATAAGCTTGGGGAACCAACTGCCTTTAATGGCTTGCTCAGGAGCGCACCCGCGCCTGGCGGGCCCGCACATGAGGGCCCTTTGGCATGGCCCTTAGGCGTAGGACCGTGTAGGACAGAGGAAACATCTGCGCTATTTTGGTTAGTTCTACCGGTATGTGTATGTAGTTAAATGTATTGTAATGTATGTATTGTGTTTCCCTGAGTTATGTATTCCCTGATATCATCACTTTGATATAACTATAAAGTGGTATATGTTTCCCTTACCTTTGTATAACACTTGTACTGTATTTACCGCTTTGATTGAAGGATAAAGCGGGATACAAAATTGTCTAAATAAATAAATAAAATTGCAGAGTATGGCAGAAAGTAGAAAGTGAGCCAAAAGTGAGACTAAAAGTGGCTCTGGGACAGAGGGTGAAGCAGATAAGTGCACAGGTGGTGTTCTCTTCAATCCTCCCTGGTGAGGGTAAAGGCTGAGACAGAGAAGTGTGCATCCTGGAGATGGCTGCATGGATGGTGTCATAGAGAGTATTTTGGTTTCTTGGACCATGGGATGAAGATCCAAGGGCTGCAGAGCAGAGAATGGTGTCCAGCTGTCCAAGAAGGGTTGACATGTTTTCAGTAGCAGACTGGCTAACCTACTGAAGAGGGCTTTAAACTAGATTCTTTGGGATGGGTGAAGAAAGCACCTAGGTAAGTGAAACATTAAATATCTCTATAGAAATGGGTAGAAGGAGCAACATCTGGAAAGCAGTGTGTATAAATTCCCGTAGCATGGGAAATAAGATCCCTGATGTTGAGGATTTAATGGAACAGGCTGTCTTGGATTTAGTGGTGGTTACAGAGACATGGTTCATCAATAACCATGACTGGAATGTAATTATACCAGGCTATAACTTATTCAGGAATGATAGGGTAGGAAGGTTAGAAGGAGGAGTGGCACTATGTAAAAAAAATAACATTAAAGTTACAGAATTACAGGGCTTTAAAGGGAGAGAAGAGGTACTGTGGGTTAAACTAGAAAGAGGGAAAGAGAAATCCATTTGCATTGGTGTGATATACAGACCTCCCTCACAGGGAGAAGTAGAAGACTGAGATTTTATAGAAGACATATGCAGCATTGCTAGAAAAGGGGAAGTGCTATTGATAGGTGATTTTGATATGCTAGATGTGGATTGGCACATCCCTGCTGTGGTGTCATCTAGAAATAAGGAGAGCCTGGATTCTCTACAGGGAGAACTATTCAGACAATTGGTAACAGAACCCCCACACATGAAGGGGCCATACTGGACTTGGTGCTTACCAATGGTGAAAGTATTTCTGATGTTATAGTGGAGATCATCTCGGATCCAGTGATCACCTGATGGTGTGGTTCAGTATTAGGATTAGGGCTGATAAAATCCATTCAAAAGCAAGGGTCTTAGATTTTAGGAAAACTAACTTTGTCAAAATGGGCCAATACTACAAGGAGTCGCTAGTGGGATGGGGGAGAGGGGGGATGTAGAAAAACAGTGGGCAAAACTCAAAGGGGATATTTTAAGGGCAACCAACCTTTTTGTTAGAAAGGTAAATAAAGGTAAAAGGCAAAGGAGGCAGCTATGGTTCTCAAAAGAAGTAGCTGAAAAGGTGAAGAAGAAGAGGGAGGCCTTCACGAAATACAAGAGATCACAGAGAGAGGAAGACAGGCATCTATATTTGGGAAAACTTAGAGAAGTTAGCAAAATAGGAAAGCAAAGATACTAAAATAAGAAGGAATAACCAATGCAATAAAATGGGGGGATAAGACATTTTTCAGATATATTAGTGAGAAGAGGAAGGGCAAATGTGGTATTGTTAGACTCAAGGGTGAAGGAGAGGCATATGTAGAAGCTGATGAGGATAAAACGGAATTGCTTAACAAATATTTCTGTTCTGTGTTCACAGATGAAGGACCAGGAGCAGGACCTCAGAAAACACCCACAAATAGGAACAGAAGTGACGGGGATCTCCAACGATTTTCAGAAGACAGTATTCATAAGGAACTAGCTAAACTAAAAGTAGACAAAGTGATGGGACCGGATGGGAATAATCCGAGAATACTGAAGGAATCTGGGGATGTTCTAGCAGCTCCACTGACTGACCTTTTCAATGCCTCTTTGGAGTCAGGAGTGGTGCCAGAGGACTGGAGAGAGGCACATGTGGTCCCTTTACACAAAAGCGGAAGTAAGGATGTGGTTGAAAACTACAGGTCTGTTAGTCTAACTTCTATGGTGAATAAATTATTGGAAATGCTGCTCAAAGCGAGAATAGTGAGGTTTCTGCAGTCCGAATGATTACAGAATCGGAGGCAGTATGGATTCACCAGAGGCAGGTCCTGTCAGACAAATCTGATTGATTTCTTTGACTGGGTGATCAGGGAGTTGAACCGAGGGAGAGTCCTAGATGTGGTGTACTTGGATTTCAGTAATGCCTTTGACACCGTTCCGCACAAACGACTTATCAACAAACTGAGTACCCTGGGTTACTGACTGGGTTAGAAATTGGTTGAGGGGGAGGTACAGGTAAATGGAGCTCACTCTGAGAAGAGGGCGGTTACCAGTGGTGTGTCACAGGTGAGATTCTTTCTAACATCTTTGTTAGTGTGGAAGGGCTGTAGAGTAAGATTTGCCTCTTTGCAGATGATACCAAAATCTGCAATAGAGAAGACACACAGAAAGGAGTAGATAACACAAGGAGGGAATGGTCGAGAATTTGGCAGCTGAGATTTAATGCTAAAAAATGCAGGGTCATGCATTTGGTATGCAAAAAATCCAAAGGAGCAGCACAGTGTAGTGGGGGAAGTACTTCTGTCCACAGAAGAAGAGCGGGACCTGGGTGTGATTCTGTTTGACGATCTTAAAGTAGTTAAACAGGTAGAAAAGGTGACAGCAAAAGCTAGGATGCTTGTGTGCCTAGGGAGATGAATGGCCAGCAGAAGAAAGGAGGTGATAGTGCCTCTATATTGCAGCTTGTCGTGCTGTGAGGGCTTGCGTGCATCAGTGATGCTGAGAGCTAAACTATCAGTAGTTTAACTACTGGCAGGGTCTCCCAAGATGGACAGGTCTCAGCTGAGGTGCCAGACCAAGACAAACCACCCATCTGGGCAGCAGCAGAATGGGACAGTATTGACGGCAGAGGATCACATTTTTGTGACAACGGCAACAACACCAAACTTAAACTGCTCGGAAGAAAGGCCCGGCAATCTACTTCTGTATCTTGCCATGAAAACCCAATGGATAGTTACAACAAAACAAATTGTGCTATGGTGCTGGAAGATGAGACCCTCAGGTCGGAAGGCACTCAACTAGCTACTGGGGAAGAGCTGAAGACTTTTCAGAGTAAAGCCAGCATTTATGATGTGGTTGGATCAAAGCCCTCGGGAAGTCTGACTGCTGATGTAGCTGCGCATGAAATGAGAGTCAGAAGCTGTAAAGATGTCTTACACATTGGAACATGGAACGTACGAAGTATGAACCAAGGGAAGTTGGAGGTGGTCAAGAATGAAATGGAACGTGTACAACTTGATCTGTTGGGTGTCAGCAAACTGAAATGGACAGGCATCGGGCACTTTGCATCAGATGTTCACATGGTCTACTATGCTGGAAATGAAAGACAAAGAAGAAATGGTGTTGCATTTATAATAAAGAAGAAACTTGCAAGAACTGTAATGAAATACAATGCAGTCAGCGAATGCTTAATCTCTATTCGTCTGCGAGGATTGCCTATCAACACAACTATAATTCAAGTATATGCCCCAACAACAGCTGCAGAAGAGAATGAAATTGAAGAGTTCTATGAACAAGTACAAGCTGAAATTGACAGAACATGCAAACAGGATATCCTGATAGTCATGGGTGACTGGAATGCAAATGTTGGCAACAAAGAAAAAGGCAAAGTAGTTGGAAAATATGGACTTGGCAACAGAAATGAAGCTGAAGAAAGACTGATAGAATTCTGCAAGACCAATGATCTATTCATCTCAAACACCTTCTTCCAGCAACACAAGCGGCGACTGTACACATGAACTTCACCCAATGGATTGTATAAAAATCAAATTGACTACATCTGTGGAAGTCAACGATGGAAAAGCTCTATAACATCAACAAAGACAAAACCTGGAGCTGACTGTGGTACAGATCATCAACTACTAGTATGCAAACTCAAGCTAAAGTTGAAAAAGAGCAAACCACTCATGAATGCAGCAAAATATGACCTTGAGAATATACCACTGGAATTTAAAGACTGCCTGCAAAATCGATTTGCTGCTTTAGATACAAATGACAGAGCTCCGGAAGAGTTATGGAATGACATCAAGAAGGTTGTGTTGGAAGAAAGCGAGAAGTCTCTACAAAAGGTGAAAAAGCAAAAACGGCCAAAATGGATGACGGAAGAAACTCTGAAAATTGCCCAGAAACACAGAGAAGCTAAAGCCAGAGGAGAAAGAAAGACAATCACAGAACTCAACAGAGATTTCCAACGTGCAGCAAGACAGGACAAGGAAAAGTACTACAACGATGCATGCAAGGAAATAGAAGCAGAAACTATTAGAGGAAGAACAAGATCGGCTTTCCTAAAGCTACGGGAGTTAAAGAAAAAGTTCCAACCTTGAATTGGAATGTTACAAGATGCTCAAGGTTCTATGTTGAATGATGCTGAGAAGATCAAGAAAAGGTGGAAGGAATATACAGAGTTTTTATATGATAAAGATCAAGTGGACCAACAGCCGTTTCAACCTGTACCTTATGATCGGGAACCATTGGTGATGAAAGAAGAAGTTGAAGCAGCATTGAAAGCCTTATCAAAGAACAAAGCACCAGGCATTGATGGCATTCCTATAGAAGTATTGCAGCAATCTGATGCAGCTGTTACCATACTTACAAGGCTCTGCCAAGAAATATGGAAGACAACATCATGGCCAACTGACTGGAAAAGATCTGTTTTATACCAATACTAAAGAAAGGTGATCCAACTGACTGGAAATTATCGAACAATCGCTCTGATCCCACATGCCAGCAAGATTCTACTGAAGATTATTCAAAAGAGACTACAACCATACCTGGAACAAGAACTACCTGAAGTGCAAGCAGGGTTCAGGAAAGGGCGAGGAACGAGAGACATCATTGCGGATGTGAGATGGATCCTTGAAAAGACTAAAGAATACCAAAAGGATATCTATTTGTGCTTTATCGACTATAGCAAGGCTTTTGACTGTGTAAACCATGAGAAACTCTGGGCCACATTAAGAAGCATGGGTATACCAGAACACCTGATCGTTCTCTTGCGCAATCTGTACATTGATCAAGAAGCACCAGTTCGAACGGAACAAGGAGAAACAGAATGGTTTAAAATAAGCAAAGGTGTAAGACAAGGCTGCATACTTTCCCCCTGCCTGTTTAATTTATATGCTGAACAAATCATCAGAGAAGCAGAATTGTATGAAGACAACAGAGGTGTGAAGATTGGTGGAAGACTCATCAACAACCTTCGCTATGCTGATGATACTACATTACTGGCTGAAAGTGAAGATGATCTGAAACATTTGCTTCTCACAATCAAGGAACATAGTCTCAAAATGGGTCTGCACCTTAATGTAAAGAAGACAAAGATCATGACAACTGCCATAATCAACAGGTTCATCGTTGAAGGAGAAGAAATTGAAATTGTGAACAACTTTAACCTACTTGGATCAACTATCAATAAAGAAGCAACAAGCAGTCAAGAAATCAAACAACGCATTGCTCTTGGCAGAATGGCTATGAAAGACCTAGATAAGATTCTCAAGAGCAGAGATGTCTCTCTCCATACAAAATTCGACTTGTTCAAGCCATGGCATTTTCAATAACATCATATGGATGTGAAAGCTGGACAGTGAAAAAGACAGACAGGAAGAAAATTGATGCCTTTGAATTATGGTGCTGGTGGCGAATACTGTGCATACCATGGACTGCCCAAAGAACAAGCCAGTCAGTACTAGAGGAGATCAAACCTAAGCTTTCTTTAGAAGCTCAGATGACAAGACTTCGACTTTCATACTTTGGACACATCATGCGAAGAGAGAGATCATTAGAGAAAGCCATCATACTTGGCAAGATAGAAGGTCAACGCAAAAGAGGAAGGCCAGCAATGAGATGGATCGATACAATAACAGCAGCTACGGGTACCAGTCTGTCAACAATGAGCCGCCTGACTGAAGAGCGAACACAATTTAGGATAGCTATCCAGAGGATCGCCATGAGTCGACTCTGACTCGACGGCACATAACAACATAAGTCTTTGGTGCGACCTCATTTGGAGTATTGTGTGCAGTTCTGGAGACGGCATCTTCAAAAGGATATAAACAGGTTGGAGTCGGTGCAGATGGTGGCTACTAAAATGTTTAGTGATTAAAGCATATGAGGACAGACCTAAGGATCTTGATATGTATACTTTATAGGAAAGGCGAGATAGAGGTGATATGATTGAGACATTAAATACCTCCATGGCAAAAATGCACAGGAGGAGAGCCTCTTTCAATTGAAAACAAGCTCTGCTATGAGGGGAGATAGGATGAGGGTGAAAGGAGTTACTCAGGAGTAATATGCGGAAATATTTCTTTGTGGAAAGAGTGGTAGATGCATGGAATAGTCTCCCAGTAGAGGTGATAGAGATGAGAACAGTATCTGAATTCAAAAAAGCATGGGACAAACACAGAGGATCTCTAAGGGAAAAGAGAGGACTATTGTATTAGTCAATATGGAAGGGCAGACTAGATAAGCCATGTGGTCTTTTTCTGCTGCCATGTTTCTGTTTCCTTCACTTAATTCTGCCACAGTGTTGGGGCTGCAGTCTGAAGAGAAGGTCATTGCTGAAAGAAGGGAGAGCTTAAAGGAAAAGGTGGGTAAAGGGTGGAGCTTAAGGGAAAAGGTAGCATGATAGAAAGTGGAGGGCTATAAGGGAAAGAGCTGCGTTAAGGGTAGAAGATAAGGAAAGTGGTAGAGCACAAGGGTAGGAGCAGGGTTAGAGGAGAAAAGAAGAAGAGACTATGAGTACATTAAGGGAGAAGGGAAAAGAGAGAGTGAAAGGCCTAAGAGAGTTCAAACTTGGCTAGTAGGGGAAGGAGAGTGCATGTGGGGGGACGAGGGCTGGAGGGGAAAAAAGGGTGCAAGAGAGAGAAGTGAAGAATAGGAAATGGGATTAGTGCAAAAGAGGGTGGGCGGGACAAGAAGTAAGTGCAGGAGGATGGGAGAAATTGCAGACACACACCCAGCACTCTCACACACGGATACACAACCCCCTCTTGACACACACCCCCACCCCCCCATCACCCCAACACACACATACATAGATACCTCCACCATATGCACTAACTCATACATGCTCACACAGCTCCCTGATGCACATACGTGCACAGTGCCATCAAGACACACAAGTGGTACATATTTTAAATAGTGTTTCATACATTTTACCCACGTTTAGTCAGGTCTTTCTTCAGTACTTCAGTTTTTTCTGCGTAGTCTCACATTTTTCTAAATACACTTTTTAATGTGTTAGCAGTGCTTTTATTTAGTTATTTATTTGATTTGCTGTAATCTGATATGTTTTTAATGTCCGTAATTCTCTGTTTGGTATCAATTTTAATAGGTTTTAGAACTACACAATAACATATGAACTTTTACACTGTTTTTCTGGTAGGCTCATTGGTTTGTGCGTATGTCAATTTTTATGTTAGCACATTGTGTATACTTTTTAACCTATTATGTTTTTGTTTTTTATGGATTAGTTTTTACCCGCAGGGTTTTGAAGTTTTTACTCATGTCAATTTATGGTGCTTAACATCTGCACTTTCCCAGTAAGTATAACTGTGCCTTCTCCTCCCACATCTCTATTGATGTAATCTCTACATATTTTCCTTCTATGACATTGTATTTGTTTCATAATAGTCTGTCTCCATTTATACTCTTTTTATTAGTCACAATTTTATATGTAACCTAATGAATATGTTTTATCTAGTTACTGTATTTATAGTAATTATTTATTCTCTTATGTTTTTCAATTTGTGTGATTTTTTTTATTGCTATTTATTGTGTTTTTATTTATTTGTTTGCAGTTCCTTGCCCCCTGATGAAGGCATAAGCCAAAACGCGTCGGGGCTTTTTAATCAATTAAAACACTTGTGACCTCCATACCTTTGCTCTTTTATATTTGTTCTTGGTTGCGAGGGTAGCTCCCTCTGTGTTCTAGGATTTGGAACTAGGCCACCTCTCAATGGATGACTCTCAGGGCCACATACCTAGCAGGGAAGGACAATGCCCTGAGGTAGCTCAAAGAATTTTTCAAGAGCAGGGTACCCTCTTAATAGACCTGTTTGCTGCTCCTCAGTTCTGTTCCAGGGAAGACACACATGGCAAACTAACCTGGGATATCTTCCTCATAGATTACAGGGAAGGCCTTCTGTACATGTGTTCTTCAATCTCTCTGATAGCGAAAGCTGTCCTGAATTTCAGTTTAATTTAATTTAATAATGTCATTTATATTTTGCTTCTACAATCAAAAGACGTACAAAGCAGATTGCAGTAATAAAATAAACAATACAATTCAATAATGCAAAAAATACGTCAAAGGTAAAATAAACAATTAAAAATTCAACATGTAGGATTCAAAACCACAAACAACTTAAAGAAAAATACTAAAATTAATCAAAATAATTAAGAAATAAGCAAGTTCTCAATTTATAATAAAATTGTAAACAATCATTTATATCCCTTCATTTGAAATTCAGTTCATTTCATAATTTAATTACGGCCCCAGAGAAATATCTGTCCTTAATTGGAATCTCAGAAAAGGAACAAGCAGTCAGCAATGTCAAGATACAATGTAAAAAGGACTGTAATACCATTGCTGGATAATACCTAACAAATTCTCCAGGCAAATATTTGGACTTATACCATGAATAGTTCTAAAAATTAAACACACAATTTTCAATTTAGCTCTAATTTCCAAAAGCAACCAATGCAACACATATAGTAATGATGCTACTGTCCTATGCCAATAAAAGTAATTGCCTTTGCTGCTAGATTTTGTACATGCTAGAGCCTCTTTAATAGTTTCTATGAGAAAAGTTTGGACTCTTAAGAAAATACCCAAGTGGCTTAATCAATTTCAACCTATACTAAGCCCTTTTTGAGACATTGTTCACTTAGGTTTCAAGCTTCAATTGGGAATCTAACATATCACCAAGACTATGCACTTCCTGAGCTTAACCAGTATCATGACCCAAAATATTGACTTCAAGTCTATAGACTTGGAAATACTCCACACCCATAAGATCTCAGTCTTTGCAATACTGAGTTTCACCGGTATTCAATGCTACTTCTAAATTCTTTAGACACTCTTAACTCTTAACTGATTTACTAATTCCTGAATTATACTCTTCATAGGGCTAAAAAACTGAACATCATCTGCATAAATATATGGATGAAAACCAGATTTCCAAATCTGCTGTGCTAAAAGGATAAAAAATAAATTGAACAGGGCGAGGGATAATGGCAAGCTTTGTGGTACCTCCAGTATTATACATTCTAATTGTAAATGTTTGATCTTTAAATAATACTTTAAAGGCTGTAATACTCAAAAATGCTCAACCCATTTCAAGGCTTGATTCCAAATTCCGACTGCCCTCAAGCCTTGAGGGAACCATATTTCATAAATAATAATGTCAAAGACAGGGAAAGAAATAATAGAAACAAAATACAAAAACTGTCCCACCCTTCCATCTTAACATATCTAATAACTCCATCAATACAGTTTCTGTACTAAAAGTGGAGCAAAGCCTGACTAAACACAGTCTAGGAGTATACCCCCCCCCCCCCCCAACTTCCTCCAAATAATCTTGCAATTGGGTAGTAATACATGCCTCTATTATCTTTGCTAAGTTAAGTTTGAAACTGTCTGATTCATTCATTCATTAAGGAATATTTATTTATATTGGCCAAATTAACAATATTTGCAAATTTCCCTTCCTATAGGGATTGGACTTCTAAATCTTTCAGAAACAAAAAATTGTTTCCTGCCAAAGCTTGAAGAATCTGAGCTAGACACGGATCTACAGGGCTACTGCACTTGATAACTTCACTCAATAGCTTTCTTATATGCATCTCCTTAGAAATAACACATTTCTGAAGATACACTAAATTTGGTTTATTTTCTGCTAGCTAATTAGTACCTTCAAGTGTAACAAATCTTTTTCAGTAAAGGCTATCTTTATCGCAAAAGGAATGAGCTAAATCTTCACTTGTTAACATTGATTCCCTATCGGCCTCCCTATTCATCTTACCATCTGATAATTCTTTCACCACTAAAAATAGTCCCTAGTCGAGTCTCTTGCCTGTAAAACTTCTATCAGTAAAAAAAAAAAAAAAAAAAGTCTCCATCTTAATTACATCCTGTAAACAGCAGACTTCTCTTTCCATTGGATCTTTATAGAATCAATGTTAAGTTTATCATAGTAACATAGTATATGACGGCAGATAAAGACCAGCATGGTTCATCTAGTCTGCCCAGCAAGGTGGCAAGAGTAGGTACGCCAACCGCTCTATGCAGGTCACCCCTTCCCATGTCTTTGTTTAGGGGTGTACCCATCGCTCCGTGAAGGTCACCTCGACTTGTTAAGATATGAGACAGTTCTCCCCAGTTGTAATCCCATGTAACGTTCCCTGTTGTTTGTAAACAAGACATATCCTAAATGTCTGAGTAAAATTTTGTTGTATGTAAACCCAGGGGCGGCCCAAAGGGGGTGCGGGGCCATGTGCGAAGACTTGGTGTGGGGCCTCATTTGCATAATGGGGCCTCATTTGCATAAATATTTGCATAATGTTATCATACACTAACTTTTAGTAAACATGCCTCTTAATGAGTATATGGATAAAGAAAGACTAAAAGATTTCTATATTACTATAATCCAGTGCCAACCGCCAGGCACATTAGGAACTACTACAAACACTGCCCATTTAGAACCAATAGCAAACCCGCCGTATCGTAACAGCACTACCAGGACTCACAAAGCACCAGACCCTACCTATCAAAAGGCAACACTGCAAATATTAAACCAATACATTTCAGAGAACAACAATACATGACCTACTGGGGAAAGAGAACAAGTGGCAATGTCAAATAGGAATTACATAAGCAGAATCAGGGGCGGCCCAAGGGGGGTGCGGGGCCATGTGCGGAGACTCGGTGCGGGGCCTCATTTGCATAAGTGGCCTTATTTGCATAAATATTTGCATAATGTTACCATACACTAACTTTTAGTAAACATGTCTCTTAATGAGTGTATGGATAAAGAAAGACTAAAAGATTTCTACATTACTATAATCCAGTGCCAACCGCCAGGCACATTAGGAACTACTACAAACGCTGCCCATTTAGAACCCATAGCAAACCCGCTGTATCCTGACAGCATTACCAGGACTCACAAAGCACCAGTCCCTACCTATCAAAAGGAAACACTGCAAATATTAAACCAGTACATTTCAGAGAATACTGGGGAAAGAGAACAAGTGGCAATGTCAAATAGGAATTACATAAACAGAATACCTCAGCTCAGTTACACATGCAGAACATAGACCATCACCAAACAAGGAATCGCAATTTAGAAACAGGAAGGCAATAATTTAAACTGGGAACCCCAAAAGCCAAACTTGGAATGTACAACAACACTGTAGAAATAAAACTATAAATCAATTTCCTCTTGTACCAAACAAAGCGCAGACGTTAATGATGCACATTTCCCAGAACTTTCATATTCCAGTTAATAAATTCAAAATAAAGAGATATATTTCTACCTTTTGTGCATTTTTTTTCAGTTGCAATTGCTCCAGCCACTTTCTTCTGGTTTCTTCATGTTTTCTGCTAACTCTCCATCGTCTGCTGTCCATTTGTCCTTTCTTCTCTCTTCTAGTTTTCTTTCCATCCTCTCTCTACATCTGCTTTAACATACTAATCTTTATCCTTTTGCTCTTTCCTCATTCTTATTTCATCCACACAAATTTTACCCCTCCATCCTCAATCCCCACTTACTCTCCCAATACCCGGCCAATTGTAGATTTTTCATCCCTCCCACACAAAATATTTTTCCCCTCTCCATTTTACTCTCCCAGCCCCATCCCATTCTAATCCTCCCCCAACATCAGCTCCCTTCTAGTTCCAGTCTCACCCAGCATCCATTCCCTTCTAGTCCCTGCATCAGCCCATTTCCAGTCCTAGCCCCCCATCAACCCATTTCCAGTCCTAGCTCCCCCATCCATTTTCAGTCTGAGTCCCTTCATCAGCTCATTTCCAATCCTAGCCCCCCATCAGCCCATTTCTAGTCATTTCCTAGCCCCACCATCAGCCCATGTCAAATCCTAGCTCCCCTCCACTCAGCCCAATTCCAGTCCAAGCCCCCCCATGAGCCAACTTCCAGTTCTAGCCCCGCCATGAGTCCATTTCAATTCAAGCCCCCACCCCAGCCCATTTCCAATCTTAGCTCCCCCCAACAGCCCATTTCCAGTCCTATCCTAGCTGCTCCATCAGCCCATTTTCAGTTCTAGCTCCCTTCCCTCACAGCCCATTTCCATTCCAAGCTCCCTCCCCATCAGCTATTTGCAGTTCAAGCCTCCCCGTCCACTCAGTCCATTTCCAGTCATAGCAATCCCCCAACCCATGACCAGTCCTAGCCCCCCATCAACCCATTTTCAGTTTAAGCCCCCCCCTATAACCCATTACCAGTCCTAACCCCCCATCAGCCCACTTCCAGTCTTAACCCCATCAGCCCATTTCCAGTCAGCCCCCCATAGCCCATTGCCAGTCCTACCCCCCCCCATCAGCCCACAGCCCATTACTAGTCCTAACCACATCAGCCCACCTCAAGTCCTAACCCCTCCCCATCAGCCCTTTTCCTGTCCTAGCGCCCCCATAGCCCATTAGCAGTCCTAACCCCCCCCCATAGCCCATTAGCAATCCTAACCCCCATCACCCTATTTCCAGACAGCCCCCATCAGCCCACAGCCCATTACCAGTCTTAGCCCCCCCCATCCCATTTCCAGTCCTAACCCCCCATCACCCCATTTCCAGTCAGCCTCCATCAACCCCCAGCCCATTACCAGTCTTAACCCCCCCAGCCCATTACCAGTCTTAACCCCCCCAGCCCATTTCCAGTCAGCCTCCATCAGCCCCAGCCCATTAGCAGTCTTAACCCCTCCCCAGCCCATTTCCAGTCAGCCTCCATCAGCCCCAGCCCATTTCCAGTCCTAACCCCCCCTCCAGCCCATTTCCTGTCCTAACCCCCCCCCAGCCCATTTCAAGTCAGCCTCCATCAGTCCCAGCCCATTTCCAGTCCTAACCCCCCCTTGAACATTTCCAGTCCTAACCCCCCCCTTGCACATTTCCATTCCTAACTCCCCCCCCCCCTTGCACATTTTCAGTCCTAACCCCCCATCACCCCATTTCCAGACAGCCTCCATCAGCCCCCCCCCCTTCCCTTCCCTTCCCTTCCGGCAAATTTAAAAACAAAAACCTGGCTCTAGCTGCTGCCGCGTCCGTCGCAGCAGCGGCAGAATGGCGTGTCCCGCGGGGCCCCCTCTCCACGTCGAGCCCTCTGCAAGGGCTTTCAGATTCGCGAAGGGAGAGTGCTCCCTCGCGTCTCTGTAAAGCCCGCAGGGGCTAATGGGAAATTTCCCATCAGCCCCTCGCGTCTAAAGGGGCTGATGGGAAATTTCCCATTAGCCCCTGCGGGCTTTACAGAGACGCGAGGGAGCACAACTCTCCCTTCGCGAATCTGAAAGCCCTTGCAGAGGGCTCGAAGAGGAGAAGGGGCCCCGCGGGACACGCCATTCTGCCGCTGCTGCGACGGACGCGGCAGCGGCAGCAGCTAGAGCCAGGTTTTTGTTTTTAAATGTAATAAAAAAAAAAAGCAGAATGTTCTTTGCGCGGGGCCCCCTGAAACGCGGGGCCCTGTGCAAAAAACATTCTTGCTCAATGGACGGGCCGGCCCTGAGCAGAATACCTCAGCTCAGTTACACATGCAGAACATAGACCATCACCAAACAAGGAATCACAATTTAGAAACAGGAAGACAATAATTAAACTGGGAACCCCAAAAGCCAAACTTGGAATGTACAACAATACTGTAGAAATAAAACTATAAATTTCCTCTTGTACTAAACAAAGTGCAGACGTTAATGATGCACATTTCCCAGAGCTGACATATTCCAGTTAATAAATTCAAAATAGAGATATTTTTCTACCTTTTGTGTATTTTTTTTTCAGTTGCAATTGCTCCAGCCACTTTCTTCTGGTTTCTTCGTGTCTTCTGCTAACTCTCCATCGTCTGCTGTCCATTTGTCCTTTCTTCTCTCTTCTAGTTTTTTTTCCATTCTCTCTCTAAATCTGCTTTAAAATACTAATCTTTCTCCTTTTGCTCTTTCCTCGTTCCTTTTTCATCCACTCAAATTTAACCCCTCCATCCTCAATCCCCACTTACACTCCCAATACCCGGCCAATTGTACATTTTTCTTCCCTCCCACACAAAATATTTTTTCTCTCCATTTCACACTCCCAGCTCCATCCCATTCTAATCCTCTCCCAACATCAGCTCCCTTCTAGTTCCAGCCCCACCCAGCATCCGCTCCCTTCTAGTCCCTGCATCAGCCCATTTCCTGTCCTAGCCCCACCATCAGCCCATTTCCAGTCCTAGCTCCCCCATCCATTTCCAGTCCTGTCCGAGTCCCTCCATCAGCTCATTTCCAATCCCAGCCCTCCCATCAGCCCATTTCTAGTCCTTTCCTAGACCACCATCAGCCCATGACAAATCCTAGCTCCCCTCCACTCAGCCCATTTCCAATGGCGCATTTTGGCAAAGTTTGGCAATACTCAGGAGAGGCTGACCCTGTTAGGATTAACATCTCTCCCAAATTTTGTTCTCTTGCATGCATGGAAATATAAGCTTATTTCCTTTAAAAAACAATAACAAAAAATATACAACAAACCACAAAACAAGAACACAAACAAAAAATAAAGTACAAATCAATCACTGCAACAGACAAAAACCATATCAGCTAAGAATTGACCTTTAGCAGGACTTTTGTCACCCTAAACCCTGAAAATGTTCACTTCATCTTGCAATTTCCCTAATAGTTATATTGTCCTCCACAAATCTGGAATCTTTGCAGTCCCCTTTTTTAATTTTAAAAAGATTCTGTAATACATTAACTTTCAAGACCTCACATATATGAAGACATCTGAAAAGATCTATATGATCTTGAAAGCTCATGTATCCCATGATGGTCTATATACATAGCCTCACTATACAAAGCAGTATAGACCATGATATAAAATATATTAGCAACAGGAATAAAAAAAAATCTGGTGTTATACAGAAGCCCTGAACCAAATTGAAATTAAAGAAAACAACTATGCAAAAGTAAGCTTTCCCCATAACTACCTAGGTATAAACTCCACTTATTAAAAAATTCAAATAATAGACACCAGCAGGCAGACACAGCAAATCTGTGCACAAAAAACAAGCTCTGTTCAAAACTCTGAGGAGCAAAGGGCAAGAATGAAGGTTTCCTGACACCCCCAAATGCACTAGCATTGCAAATAAAAAATGACATCACATCTCTATACTTTACAGCTTTCTTTGCATGGATGTGTTAGGCTACGGTGGAAGAAGCTGAAAACAGTGAGCAGGAAAAACAAATTCAGGATTCTTCCAAGCCTTACCTTACTTTCATCACTGCACTCAAAACCAAGTGAGCTACAGCTCTGCGGTGGACATTTTCTTGCTTTGTGGTGGGTTTGCAGCAATGGGCCTCTGTTCCACTTCCTCCTGGCTCATTTGTCTTGGCCGGGATTATACAGTAGTTGCGGGGAAATGTGCACATCCAACACAACATGACAGCAATGGCAGCAGAGTTGCCTCTCAGAGTCCACTTCTACTGCGTGGGACCACAACCTTCTCCTCTTCACACCTTCACCTGGCAGTGGAACTGCAAGCAGGACCTCGGTGGTGCACATATATCTTAGGGGCACCGTGTTGTGCTATTGCCGTCACTGTTGCTGCGGCTGAAGAGATGCAACAGCCCAGGTGGCTGGAGAGAGAGCAGATAAGATATAAATATTTTTCTGTACAATGTGGACGCAGTCACATGGAGATTGTGGTGGAATGGAGCCATGTGCAAACAATATGCCTAGAGCCAGCCCTGAGTGCTGCAATTAAGGTGTTGGCACCATAGACAGAACCAGAGAACGGGAAGGTTTCTCCTCCAGAGATCATAGAGCAGAGGCTTCTGTTTAGCTCAGGTATTTTAGTGTCTTCAAACATTGGAACCCAAGGGAGTTACCTGTGATGCATATGCCTAAATCCAGGCCTAGACCATTAGTAGTTAATGTGCATTAGCAACACTTACCTTAATTGCAATGCACACTCTCCACAGCTCAGGAAATAAGGGCCTGAACATCCTACTGGGTAGAGTGGATGAATCATTTTGGTTTTTTCTCTGCCATTATCTTTGATGTAACTATGGATGGCATGCTGCGACATGAATAGCGGGCTTGGAAGTCTGACCTGGACGTCCTATCCCCACTATTCGGTGGGACCCAATTTTGGGTCCAGAGCTCACCGCACGTATGAGACCCTACGACCCCAGATGTACAGGCAGAATCGAATGTCCCGCCCCCCCCCCTCGGCAGATCCCTCCCTCACTGTTTGCCTCAGTCCCTCTCCGCTTCGGCTTAGAACCGCAAAGGGAGCGTTCCTCCCTCGCGACTCTGTTAAGCCTGCTGGGGCTTATGGGAAATTTCCCATCTGCCCCGGTGAGCTTAACAGAGTCGCGAGGGAGAAGCTCTCCCTTCGTGGCTCTGAAAGCCGAAGTGGAGAGGGACTGAGGCAAACAGGGAGGGAGGGGAGGGATGGATCTGCCGGGCAGGGGGGGGGGGCCCCGCGGGACATTCAATTCTGCTGCTACCGCCGCGGCGGCAGCAGCAGCAGCCAGCTTTTTTTTTTTAAATTTTACTTTTAAAGCGGAATGTTCTTTGCGCGGGGCCCCCTGAAACGCGGGGCCCTGTGCAAAAAACATTCTCGCTCAATGGATGGGCCGGCCCTGTGTAAACCGCACTGATAAAAAATAGCGCGGTATATAAGAACTGTTAACTAAATAAATAAATAAATATTCCAAGTATCCACCACCCTTTCAGTGAAAAAATATTTCTCCAGGAACAAGCAGGAAGTCAGTCCTCACATATGGGTGACGTCGACGGAGCCCTCATGCAGAGCAATTTCCCAGCTTTCAAAGAAAGCCTTTGGGATTGCATCGCGCATGCACGGTCTCCTTAGCCCAAGGATGCCATCTTGCTCAGTCTCCCTTTTTCCGCGGAGCCCAATGGATGTGGTCCAAATTCCCTCACGGAAAAAGTGCGTCAAATCTCCTGAAGATTCTTTTCTTCGGCCCGGTTCGATGCCGGTTTCCCTCCCCGCCTCGGTTCGGTACTCCAGTATCGAGTCCGGTCAGTATTTTTCGGGTTTTGTCCTTAGTGACTAGTGTTCGCACCTTTTTTTCTTTTTCACTGGCAGCCCAGTCATTTGACCTCGCAGGGGCCCTTTTTCCCCCATGGCTGCCAGCGGGTTTAAGAAGTGTGATCGGTGTAAAAAGTTAATGTCCCTCACCGACACACATGACTGCTGTCTCTGCTGCCTCAGGACTGACCATGACCCGATAGCCTGTGGCCTGTGCAGCAAGATGACTTCTAAGGCACTCAGAAGTAGGCAGCAGCAGCATGAAAGGATTTTCTCCGAGTCCGCATCCACCCGGGTCCGGACCTCATCAGAGGTTTCGACATCTCGGGAGTTGTCTGACTCCGAGCATCATTGGGGGTTTTCTGAATGGGGGTCTCCCTCGAAGGAACACTGGAGGAAGAAGAAACTCGCGAGGGCGTCGTCGTTGGATGCTTCTGATAGTAGGCCTTGGTCCTCATGGTCCAGGTCACGGAGTCCTAACCGCCACCCCAGGTCCTCGGAGTTGGAGCGGCTTGCAAAGGTACCTCGCATGTAGCCGGAGACGCCGAGGAAAGTAACTGCTGTTGTCCTCGTTGACTCTCCTCCAGGAGAACCGGCATCCGGAGGCTGTGGAGCCTTCTGAGCTCGGTCTCAGAATTGCGGTCTTGGAGCGCAGCAGGCGCTGATGGCCGGTCTATCAGCCCTGACCACCGGGACCTCGACGTCCAAGTCGACCCCAGAGGCTGAGCCAATCCACGAGACTCTTCGGACTCGAGTCGATCCTCGGCCGAGGTCTCCCTTGACCTCCCGTTCGGGACCGAGGTCGTCAATTCCGGTGCCATCGGCATCAGTGCGGTTGAGACCAAAGCCCTCACGGCTGGAGCCCATCGATTCCTCCGGAGGATTCGGCATGGGAAACGGAGGATGAAGAGTTCCCGGACACCCACCGGACCCGGTGTGTCCCATCGGACTCGCTGGCATCTGAGCCTCAGAGAAGGTCTCCCCCCCCCCCCCCCCGGAGGATACTCGGTTCTCGGAGTTCATCGGACATGGCCAAGGCTTTGGCATTCCCTGCGGACACCGAGGAGGAGCCCCGAGCCGAGGAGCTGGAGGCCCTCCAGTATGATTTTCCCCCTGAGGAAGTCCTTACGGTACCGGTTCCTCCGATGTTGGAATGGCTGATGTTCCGTGTATGGGAGTCACTGGCCTCTATGCTGGTTCTCAGCAGGCGGGTCGATTCCATCTATTGAGTCCGCAAGAGCCCTGGGTTCCAGAAGGCATAGCTGCCGCACAACTCCATGGTTGTGGAATTGGTCATGCACAGGCTCAAGAGCCAAAAAACGCACTCCTTGGTGCCTCCCGACAGGGAAGCCCGGAATCTGGACGCCCTCGGCAGAAAATGCTACCAGGGCTCGATGCTGTCCTGCCATGTCCAAACATACCAGCTGTACATGGGCATGTACTTGCGGGACCTAGCAAAGGAGATTGCCGGGTTATCAGCTGGCCTCTCCGAGGAACCCTTGCAGCGATTCAAGGCCTTGTTCATGGGGATTCGAAAGTGCTCGAAGTTTGTCTCAAGCAGCCTATGACGGCTTTGAGGCTTTGGCCCGAGTAGCCGCAGCCGGTATCGGGGCCTGACGCCAGGCATGGCTAATGTCGTCGGACCTAGAGCCATGGGTACAGGACAAGTTGGTCAATGTCCCATGCTGAGGTGACAACCTTTTTGGCAAACCCATGACTGAAAAGGCTACCGAAATCGAGTCCGAGTACTTGACCCGGACAAGACTCTCCAAAAAGACTTCTGCCCCTTCTAAAAAGAAGGGCTCGGGTAAAAAGCCCGTTTTCCCGAGGAAGGGTGCTGCTTACCGCAACTACCCCACTCACCAGGCCTCCCTGGCTCTCCACCAGGGGCAGCAGGCCAAGGGACAGGGACATGGCCTGCGTAAGCAGAAGACTCCCAAGCCCAGGTACCAGCTCCTTCCCAGCTGGTAGGGGTTTTTTGACAGCCACAGCATAGTCTCTCTCCAACCAGGAGTGAGACTTGGCACAGGAGGAAGGCTGGCCCTATATGCCCACAGGTGGCCAGCAATCACTACAGATACATAAGAACATAAGATATGCCATGCTGAGTCAGACCAAGGTCCATCAAGCTCAGTATCCTGTTTCCAACACTGGCCAGTCTAGGTTATACGTACCTAGCAGTTTCCCCAAAAGACACAGGTTCTACAATGCTTGTACAGGGTCAAGCATTGATATCCTGAGTCCCTTCTTAATAATGGTTTATAGACCTTTCCTCCATGAACTTGTCCAAACCTTTTTTAAACCCAGCTACACTAACAGCCCTTACTACATCCTCCGGTAACAAATTCCAGAGTTTGATTACACGTTGAGTGAAAAAATATTTTCTTTTATTAGCCTTAAATAGTTGACCCTGTAGTTTCATTGCATGTACCCTAGTCTTTCTATATTCTGATAACGTAAACAATCGATCTACGTTTACCCGTTTCACTCCGTTCATTAATTTATAGACTTCTGTCATATCTCCCCTCAGCCGTCTCTTTTCCAGGTTAAAGAGCCCTAACCTTTTTAGCCTTTCTTCATAGGAGTATCCTTCCATCCCCTTTTACCATTTTGGTGGCTCTTCTTTGAACCTTTTCTAATAACGCTATATCCTTTTTAAGATACGGCGACCAGAATTGCACACAATATTCAAGGTGCGGTCTCACCATGGAACGATATAGAGGCATTATAATATCCTATGTTTTATTTTCCATTCCTTTCCTTATCATACCTAGCATTCTACTTGCTCTCTTGGCCATCGCTGCACATTGGGCTGAGGGTTTTAACATGTTATCCACAATGACGCCTAAATCGTTTTCCTGGGTGGTGGTTCCTAATGTGGAACCTTGCATCGTGTAACCATAGTTTGGGTTGTTCTTCTCTAGGTGCATAACTTTGCATTTGTCCACATTAAATTTCATCTGCCATTTTGATGCCCAGTCTTCCAATTTATCAAGATCCTCTTGCAATTTTCCACAATCCTCTTGGGTTTTAACAACTTTAAATAGTTTTGTGTCATCTGCAAATTTGATAACCTCACTCATTATTCCCTTTTCCAGCTCATTTATGAATATGTCAAAAAAGATACCTGGGTCCTACAAATAGTCCAGAAGGGCTATTTATTCCACTTCAACCAGGTACCTCCCTTCTACTTCCCAGGAGAGCCTCTCAGACCCCCTCTACACAGGAACCTCCTCTTACAGGAGTTGGCCAGTCTTCTAAAGGATCAGGCGGTGGAGCCAGTGCCCCACAGCCTACAAGGGCAAGGCTTCTACTCCAGGTATTTTCTGATACGAAAGAGAACAGTAGGCCTCAGGCCCATCCTCGACCTGCAAAACTTAAACAACTTCTTGGTGAGGGAAAAGTTCAAGATGCTTTCCCTTGGAATATTGCTGCCTTACCTCCAACAGGGAGATTGGCTATGCTCCTTAGTCCTGAAGGATGCCTACACTCACATTCTTATACATCCAGACCACAGACAATATCTCAGATTTGTAGTGGGAGGAAACCATTTTCAGTACAGAGTACTTCCATTTGGTCTAGCCTCTGCCCCCAGAATGTTTACCAAGTGTCTGGCGGTGGTGGCGGCCTTTCTCAGGAACCAGGTAATCTTCGTCTTTCTGTACCTGGACGACTGGCTCATCAGGGCCCCGTCACCTCAAGAGGCCCAACAGGCCACAGCTCGCACTATCAACATACTGCAGCATCTAGGCTTTGTCATAAATCAGGCAAAGTCCACCTTGCTCCCCACACAGAACTTAGATTTCATAGGGGCGAGGCTGGACACCATTCAAGCAAAGGCTTACCTGCCAGAGGACAGGGCACAGAGGCTTCTGGAGCTAGTACACCAAATCAGCCACTAGTCTCATATCAGCAAGGCATTTTCTGCGCCTTCTAGGATACATGGCCTCCACAGTGCATGTGACCCCAAACGCCCATCTCAACATGAGAATAGCTCAGTGGTGCCTCCAGGATCAGTGGACGCAAGCCACAGGGTGACTCTGAGACAGGATAAGGGTGTCCAAACGACTGCTGAAGTCGGTGGCCTGTTGGCTTCAGCCACCCAACCTGCTAGGAGGAGTGCCTTTCCAGCCTTCATCGTACTTAAGAGTCCTGACGACAGATGCATCCCTGCTGTGCTGGGGAGCCCATTGCCAGGACTCATGCACTCAGGGGTTGTGGTCTCCTCAAGAGAGGACACAACAAATCAACCTCTTAGAGCTCCGAGCGATACGCCTAGCTCTTCGAGTCTTCTGCCATGTTCTCTCACATCAGTGTGTCTTGGTGCAGACAGACAATCAGGTGGCTACGTTCTACTTGAACAAGCAGGGAGAAACTGGACCTCTGCTCCTTTGCCATCAGACAAGGTATGTCTCTCAAGGCGGTTTACTTGCCAGATCAAGAGAACTAATATATATGTGGTCACTTTTCCGAGCGAATACGTCAAGTAATACTAATGTGGGTTAACACGCTCAACATTCACCAAAAGAAACCCTGAACCTTCATTATAATTATATTAAACCGCAATGTTTCTATTTTTTACTAAGGAAGGTCTCAGACTATTGGCAGCACTTTAACTTTGACTTAATTTTAGTCCTAATTCTGTGCTTATTGACATCAACAACCTTCAAAGGTGACATTAACTAATTTTCATATAAACAAGAGGAACTCTTCTGGGTAGAAACCATTAGACTTTGAAACAAATACTTAGCTTCTCTTATTATAAGCTTTTTTGAGTTACTTTCTTGCACACTTTCGTAAATCCCAACGCCTTATTTTAGGCGCCCATGCGTTTCACTGAATTAGTTTCTTCAGGTCAAGTTTCTTCAGGTCAAGAGAACTGCCTAGCAGACAAACTAAGCAGAATTCTTCAACCTCGCGAATGGCAACTGAATCTGGAAGTGGCACAGCAGTCTGTTCCCAACTAGCACACTGAATAGAGAAGAGGAGACAGGCTCTGTCCCATTCTCTTAGCCGAGTACACGGCTAACCGACACCAGTGATAAGGAGAAAACCTAGTCAGCAGAAATAATCGTGAAGTGCTAAGTACCCTGCTAGGGCAAAGCACTCACCACCCTGTGAAACTCTTCCTCAAAAATAACAAAAGAGGCCACCGAACTAAACAGAACAGAACTTTGTGGGGAGTCACATCTTCACACATCCAGCTCAGCTGCTGAGGACAATAAGACTGCCTTCTGTCACCAGGGGAGAACTGGGTATCCTAGCAACAAGAATCAGTATTCAGTCCTCAGCTGCTAGAGGAGGGAGATTTGACTACCCATCTGTTCTGGACTGGCCCGGAGAGAACTCAAGGAAAGACAATTAGCAGGTAAGGTCTAATTTCTCCTTCACTAGCCAGCAGAATCATCAGTTGCCCAACTTTTGCTCCAGACAGCCACATCCCCAAAGGATGGCTGCGGATGCATTTCTGATCTCCTGATCTGTGGCCCTCCTGTATGCGTTTCCTCCCATGCCTCTGGTGGCCCGAACTCTGTTCAAAATCCTTCGGGACAAGGCCTCGGTTATCCTGGTAGCCCCCAGATGGCCAAGACAACCTTGGTTCCTGCTTCTCCTTCAGCTGGCAGTGGAGACCCCACTCCCTCTGGGGATGAGGCCCGACCTCCTGTCCCAGGAGCAGGGCTCTATCTTACATCCCAACCTCAGATCTCTCAACCTGATGACATGGCTGCTGAAAGGGTAGTTCTGGCTCCTCTCCTCCTACCAAAGAACATAGAAGAAGTGTTACTGGCCTCAAGGAGGCAGTCCACTAGGAAATCCTATGCCTTCAAGGGGCGGAGGTTTTAGGTGTGGTGTAACCAACACAATGAAAACCCTTTCTCTTGCCTTGTACCAGTGGTGTTGCAGTACCTGCTTCACCTCTCTGACTTAGGCCTCAAGTCTAACTCTGTCAGGGTCCACCTGAGTGCTCTGTCAGCACACCACTCACCAGTGGAAGGACATCCTTTTTCGGTTCACCCCTTGGTGTCCAGATTCCTCAGAGGTCTACTTCTACTAAAACCCCCGGTTCATCCTCCGGCGACCGAGTGGGATCTGAATGTGGACTTGCAACAGCTTACTCGCCCACCTTTTGAGCCAATGTCTGCTTACCATCTACGCTTCCTCTCCTGGAAGGTACTCTTCCTGGTGGCACTCACATCTGCCAGGCAAGTGAGTCAGCTACAAGCTCTGGTTTCAGAAAGACCGTACACACGGTTTTATAGGAACAGGGTGGTCCTACGCACCCACCCCAAGTTTCTCCCGAAAGTGGTCTCGCGTTCCACCTCAACCCAAGAGGTGGTTCTTCCGACATTCTTTCCTAGACCGCATGCTAGCTGGGCAGAGGTGGTTCTGCATCCCCTTGATTGTAAGAGGGCATTGTAGGAGTGTACGTGGGGGCATCGACGGGCTCCTCAGTTCTTTGTCTCTTTAGACCCCAATAAGCTGGAGCAACCTGTCTCCAAGCACACGTTGTCCACCTGGGTGGCAGACTGCATTGCCTGGGTGTACAGGGCGGCCAACCTCCCGTTGCAGGGTCGAGTCACGGCCCACCGTGTCAGGGCTAAGCCGCATCAGTGGCTTACTTCCACTCTGATCCACTGGAAGACATCTGCCAGGCCGCCACCTGGTCTTCAAGCCAGACTTTTGCAGCCCATTACTGCTTGGATGGGAAATCCTGATGAGACAGTGCTTTCGGCCAGGCAGTACTCCTTTGGCACGGCCCTTAGGCAGAGGCCCACATCAAGAAGCCAGCAAACCCTCCATAAGTCCCGTCTGCACACACGGACAATCAATACCAATCCTGGTTACTACCAAGAGCCTGAAGCTTATTAGCCGTGAGTAGTGCCTCCTAGGAACTCTCCCCCACTCACCAAATCTGGCACCTGATAACACCGTTGTAGTCAGAACCAATAATCCGCTTCCGTAGTTTACTTTGTTCACCACACGCAGACTACATGATACGGTTCTAAGAGCTGACTACTCGCTATACTCAGGTTACATTATTTCTATTGCATACTAGTTTACATTGTTGCTGCCTAAGAACCGACTGCGCACTTCACGCAGATTACATTGTTGCTGTTCTGTAATAGTTTACATTGTTGCTGTTCCAAGGGCCGTCTGCTCGCTACATGCAGAGTACAGTATTTACTGTGCATAGATTACTTTGTTGTTATACTTAGCGTACATTTACTGTGCATAGATTACTCTGTTGTTATACTTAGCCTACATTGCCACAAGCAGGCCAAAGTATTCATTTACATTGCTTTACTCAGGTTACAATACAATACCGTTGTTAGTTAGTTACCCCAGCAGTCAGCACCAGACCTCCCTAAACTACCCTGAAACGATCAGCCCACATTCTATCTGTGACGCCGCGAAGTCGACCACATGATGCACCCACTACTAGCCTTGGCATGTTTACACCTAGCCACCTGGCTCCCCCATGCATCCCACGCCTTCCATACAAACCTCAACCACATCCCGATCCTCCGTAACAATGGGAAGAGATGGACGGAGACTCATCGACACACCCCAAGGGAATCCAACGACACGCTCTACTCACACCTATTACACATCCCACTTCAACATATCAAGAAGTCACAAGTTGACCGACAGCAACACCAACATGTCCTGAAATGTGCACTCATCAACGCCAGGTCAATACGCGCTAAATGGCCAATAATTACCGATTTGGTCACGCTCCATGATCTCGACATCCTCATGATCACAGAGACGTGGCTATCCGAATGTGACAATGCAATCATCAACCAGATGCTACCCTCAGGGTTCTCATTCCACGCATGCCACAGAACCAACCAGAGAGGAGGAGGAACACTCATCCTTGCCAAATCCGACCTAAGCTTCCAGATGAGCAATGCAACCAGCACAACCCACCTAGACTCACTCACTATAACAAACGACATCTGCATGATCAACCTGTTGTACCGAGCACCAACACCATCCTCAGAGGATCTCGCAACGATAATCGACCTCGCCTGCAACGTAAACAGACCATGATGCCAAAACTGGATCCTAAGCGACTTCAACCTGCTTACGCTGCAAGAATCCCAAGCCACTGCCTTCTTAGAAGCACTACACGAGTTGGGTTACTCTCAGCTAGTCGACAGGCCCACACACGTCAAGGGAAATAAACTGGACCTGATCTTTGCCCCACGGACAGACACAGAACCTACCCAACAAACGAGACCGACCATAACTCCTATGCCATGGTCTGACCATAGCCTGCTCAAATTCCACATACCTATTAACACCTACAACCGGAAAGCCAACAAGGCCAATGCAGCTCCTGGAACATCTTTGAAGCGCTTCCGCCCCTTTGATAAAGAAGAAATTCGAGAGAAGATCCTCCCACTCCTTGACAATGCGGCACACGACCTAGATGCTCTGGTATCCACCTGGGACGCTAGCCTCAAAACCGTCGCCTGAATCCCAGCCACAGACAAAAAACCAAAGAAACGAGAACACGCACCATGGTATACCAAAGAGCTCCGAGCTTCACTCCTGTACCTGCGCAAGCTCGAGAGACGATGGCGTCGAGCACGCTCTATCGAAGCACAAAGTGCTTACGACGCTCACTTAAGAATACACCGAAATGAATTGCTGAAGAAGCGGAAATAATATCATTCAAACATCTTGCTGCGATCGTTGAACAAGCCCCATGACTTGTTTAATATAGTAAAATCTCTCATAAGGGAACCACCCTCAGACCAATCGCATATGCCACAGCCCCAGAAATACTCCAACTACCTACAATCAAAAATGATCCAAACTGGTGTAACCTCAAGCCCCACAGACAACACCCTACTGCATAATCTGCCCAGACCATTGCCTCCATCCAAATTTGACAAAATATCGCGCAGAGAGATTGAAGACACTATTGCCGCAATCAACCTCACCACCGCGCCCAATGACCCATGCCCAGTTCTCTGGATAAAGGAGTTACGCTGCGACTTAAGCCAATATCTGAGCAAGTTAGTAAACCAATCTCTGACAACGGGATCGTTCCCACAGAGTCTGAAACAAACTTCAATCAGACCACTACTGAAGAACAACAGGCTGGACCCGACGAAAGTCGAGTCATACAGGCCAATTTCAAGTATCCCCTTACTTGCTAAAATAATTGAAAAGATAGTACAGCGCCAAATTCAACAACATATTGACACTGAAACCCCACTGGACCCATCCCAACATGGGTTCAGAGAAGCGCACGTGGTGGAAACCCTCCTCACCACCCTATTCGACAACCTAGTCTCTGGGACCGATAACATTCACCAAGGATTCGCTCTCATTTTTCTGGACATTGCAGCTGCCTTCGACTCGGTGAGCCACGAGATCCTTATACAACGCCTCAGCGAGAAAGGAATACAAGGAACTGCTCTTGCTTGGTGCAAATTGTACTTGTCTAATAGATGGCAACACGTAAGGTCTGGCACCATAACATCTGAGCCATTTATGCAAAACCAGGGGGTGCCACAGGGCTCGTCACTGTCTGCATTGATGTTCAACATCTATATGCAGCCTATATGCGCACTAATACGCTCGTTCAAGGTCAAATGTCTGGCATAAGCAGACGATATCCTGCTGTACATCCCATTCAGGACCGACCAACCAGAATTCTCCCCTCTAACAAGATGTTTTGAAGCAGTAGCAGACTGGCTCATCACACAAAATCTACGAATCAATTACAGCAAAACAGATGTTCTTTTCATTTCAAGAAACCAGAACTTCACGCCACCACCCTCTTTGAAAGTCAGCAATACAGAACTGACAACTAAGCCCACAATCACCTTGGACCAACAGCTAGACTTAAAAACCCACATAAGAAACACTGTGAAAACAATATATCTGAAAATAAGAACCATAAAACACCTACAACCACTACTCGACCTCAGCGACTATCGATCAATCTATCAAGCCTTAATTTTACCACACTTCGACTACGCCAACATAATTCTACATGGTCTCCCTCAAGCAACACTAGCCCCGCTCCAGCTTGCGATGAACACTGCCGTGAGAGTATTAACTGGAGCTTCACGGAGGGAACATATAACCCCAGTCTTGATGAATCTCCATTGGTTGCCTGTTCAAGCTAGAACCCTCTACAAAGTATTAACCCTGACCTTCAAAGCCTTGAACTATCAGACCTCCACAGCCATCAGCAAGATGATACAAAAGGTACCACACAACAGAAACAGAAGACCCACAATGCAAAACACCCTAGTGGTCCCAAAAGCAATGACAAAATGCACAAAAGCGACAACGAATAGGGCCTTCACGATTTACGCACCTAGAGCTTGGAACGCCCTTCCCACATATATCCGAAACATCACCAACCTAACCCATTTCAGGAAGGCACTAAAGCATCATTTGTTCACTAGATACTACCCCGAATCCAGCCTCAGTAACCAAGCAGGATGCACATCAGCCAATCACCAATTGCACCCGTCTAACCAGACCCAACACAAAAAAGGATAGTCAGCTCGATCTCCCAACTGTACTCCCTAAAATAGACTTCAGGCACCCAGCGTAAATAAGTTTTTTACCAGTGTAAATATGATGTAGATAGTTTCCCTCAGTTACTTCCAAGTTGTTCTCGCCGTACATTGTAAATACAACTCAGAGTGCCTGCGTTGTATAGATGTTGTTTGAATGTAAACCGCACTGATCTAAATAGCGCGGTATAGAAGAATTGGTAAATAAATAAATAAATACTCCGCAACTTATTTGAGGTTCAGGCAACTCCTAATCTCCGGCCCTCTGGTGTCAGGCTACCGGGGGTGTTGTATGTCTGCTGGATTCCTATCACAGCTGCTGTGGCTCTTCTAGAGGGAGCTATTTTTCAGCTATGGGTTCTCGGTAGCCTTTAGCTAGGGAGTCCCATATGTGAGGACTGACTTCCTGCTTGTTCCTGGAGAAAGCATAGTTACTCACCTGTAACAGGTGTTCTCCAGGGACAGCAGGAATCAGTCCTTGCGACCCTCCTTCCTCCCCTGGAGTTGCAGTCCTATTATTGATTTTATTCTTTTTGCTGTCTTTTTAGCTATGTCATTAGACTGGGCAAGATGGCACCCTTGGGCGGGAAGGGGCCCGCGCATGCACGATGCAATCCCAAAGGCTTTCTTTGAAAGCTGGGGAATTGCTCCACACGAGGGCTCCGTCGGCGCTGACGTCACCCATATGAGAGGACTGATTCCTGCTGTCCCTGGAGAACACCTGTTACAGGTGAGTAACTACGCTTTCCTGACATTGCCTTTCAGTTTACCCCTTGCAGCTTCATGTTATGCTCTCTAGTATTACAGCTTCCATGTCTTTAAAAAAGGTTTGTTTGTTCATTAATACTCCTTAAGTATTTAAAAGTCTGTATCATATCTCTCCTGTCCCTCTTCTCCTCTAGAGTATACATATTTAGGTCTGGGAGTCTCTTTTCATATGTCTTCTGGTGCATGTTCCAAAACATTTTGGTTGCCTTCCTCTGAACTGTTTCCAGTCTTTTTATATCCTTTGTGAGATATGGTCTCCGAAACGGAACACAATATTCCAAGTGAGGCCTCACCCGCGACTTGTACAGTGGCATTAGTATCTCCTCCTTTCTGCTGGTAATTCCTCTCTGTATGCACCCCAACATCCTTCTGGCTTTGGCCACTGCCTTGTCACACTGTTTCGCCACTTTGAGATCCTCAGAAGCAATCTCTGCGAGGTCCTCCTTCTGGTCCGTGCACACTAACCTATTGCCCCCTATCTCATACAATTCTCTTGGATTTCTGCATCCCAATTGCATGACACTGCACTTCTTCATATTAAATCTTAACTGCCAACATTAGACCGTTGCCCTTACGATCACCAATTGTGCTAATGATAGCTCCCAGCTGTCAGCTATAGAAACCTGGCTGTCTCCGTAACATCTTTCATTCTTTTTGCCCTGAGATTCATGATGATGATCCTCTTCTAAACCATTTTGTCATTACTGGTAGCTCTATTGCTGCCTTAATTCCTGCATTTAGGAAAGGGAACTGGTTCTGAGGACTAAATGTATGGTGAGTGAATGCATGGTAACAAATTTTAAACTTTTAAACGTCAGATATTTAAGACCCATTTTAGATAGGTTGAGGAGAGGGGAATTGACATTTCCAGGTCCAGGTGTGCACAGTACACCCTTTAGTTTATAAAAGACTGCTGAACATAGAGCTTTTTGTCAAATCTCTAAATGGATGCCAGCAGTCACGCATGTATTTGCTGGCATGTACAGGGGTAGCAGTGATTTTATATGGGCATGCACAAAAAGAGCACAATCCTGCAGGGCTTTACATGTGAAAGCACCAGCATCTGTATGTGGAAAGCATCCATGTAGTTCCTGGCACTTACATCGCCAGGCACAGACATTCCCTGTCCCCCAGTTTCCCTCTCTCATTCCCTGACCCCCTTCTAACTTCACTTCAAATCCTCGAACATAACTCCATCCGTTCCTGGATGCTCCTGCCCTGTCAGCACCCCGTGGCAGTGCTATTGTTAGGGGTCAAACTGCCAGATAAGGGGTGTGTACCTTTATTTGACAGCTTGATACCTTGTGGTAGTACTGTGAGACTATAGATAAAAGGGGTCAGAGGTGCCATTTTGAACGCAGGGGCCGATGAAGCACCAGTATCTGGCGACTGCACCTGCCCCACACTAGACATGAGAGAAGCTTCCAGTAAAAGCTAGGCATGTCTGGTTGAATGGGGTGTCATTTCCCTTTTTGGGGTATGGGAGAAGGAGGTATTAAAGATATTGGGGCCCAGTCCAGGGGTGTCAGCTTCTGCACCTGTCCTTGATGCGGACCACAGGACTAAACTAGGAACTGGCACAGGTGCCAAAGTCTACTTGGGTATTTTTTTTTTAATATAGATGTAACTTCTCGTTGAAAAATGGGAAGTACACATCTGTTTTGGAGGCATGCTCAAGGCCCTCCCCCCCCCCTTACACCCCCTTTAAATTTCTGTGGCCAGGAGCTATATACATGCAAATAGCAGTGTTTTAAAATCTCAATTTGCACTTGTAATCAAGACATGTAAATGTTTCTATTTACATATCTAGATATTTCTAAAATCTCCCCCTTTATATACCTTTGCACATGAGGCAAAAGTGAATTAATCTGGAGTATTAAAGAACACTTAAATTACTGAACAGTTGAATCCATTTAGTAGACAGAATGGCACTTAACATGTTCTCGATTCTTGCTATAGACTGGAAGATTGCAACCATAGATGAGGTCTGTGTTTAGCTCTCCAGCCAGCATAAAACTGCTTTCAGTCGTTAACTGCAAAGAAAGAGGCCAACATGTAAGTTGCAGGTGTTAGTATGTAACACAGTAAATGGCAGCAGATAAAAACAAAAATGGCTTGTTCAGCCTGCCCAGCAGAAAGGAAAATGTCTATGTGAATTCTCATATGGAGCACAACACCCGCTCCCTCTTCTCCCTTTTAGGTTTGTGACTGCTGCATTGTGCAGGTTGTTCCAGTGCCTTATAGACTTTCATGCTGTCAGAATACACATGGCTGTACTGATCCTAGACAAAATCTGATTGTTTGCATAGCTTATTGGCTTACAAGAGTTTTCCAGGACATCTAAATCCTTGCTTCAGATAGGATTAGTTTGTGAGAGCTGTAGTTGCTTTATAGCTTCAATAAAAAACTGATTTTTTTCTGTTTGTTTTCTTCCAGAAATATAGTGCCTCCTCTTTTAAATAAATTACCTGGAAACCAGCAAATCAGTTTTATTCTAGAAAAAAAAGTTTCTAGATTTGTTGTTTAAAAAAAATACAATTATTAACAATATTCATAAAATAAAATAGACCTAAATTAAATTTGGTGGTATGTAAATGCTAGAAGTCTAAAAAATAAGATGGGAGAGTTAGAATATATAGCACTAAATGAAAGGTTAGATATGATTGGAATATCAGAGACATGGTGGAAGGAGGACAACCAGTGGAACACTGTGATACCTGGGTACAAACTATATCGTAATGATAGAGCTGATCAAATTGGTGGAGGGGTTGCTCTCTATGTTAGAGAGGGCATTGAGTCAGAAAGGATTAAAGTTTTGCAGGGAACAAAATCTGCTGTAGAATCTATATGGATTGAAATTCCATGTAAAAGGGGGAAGGCAATGGCAGTGGGGGTGTACTATTGACTACCTGGCCAGAATGACCAAATGGATCATGAAATGCTCAAAGAAATCAAGGAAGCTAAAAAAAGTTACAGTGCAGTAATAATAATGGGTGATTTCAACTACCCCGGTATCGACTGGATCAGTGTCACATCAGGACATGCTAGGGAGATAAAGTTCCTAGATGAAATAAATGACTGCTTCTTGGAGCAGCTGGTTCATGAACCGACCAGAGGGGAAGCCATATTAGACCTAGTCCTTAGTGGAACACCAGATCCTAGTGCAAGAGATAAGGTTGTTGGGGCCACTTGGCAATAGTGACCATAGCATGATCGCCTTTGATTTAATTAGTGGAGGAGGGATAGTAAGGAAATCCACAGTACTTCCTTTTAACTTTCGAAAGGGAAACTATGATAAAATGAGGAAAACAGTTAAGAAAAAACTAAAAGGAGCAGCTGCAAAGGTTAAAGACGTACATCAGGCTTGGCTGTTGTTGAAAAATACTATCTTGGAAGCCCAGACCAGCTGTATTCCACGCTTTAAGAAAAGTGGAAGGAAGTCCAAAAAACTGCCAGCATGGTTTAAAGGTGAGGTCAGAGAGGCTGTTGTTGCCAAAAAAGCATCTTTCAGGAAATGGTAAAAAGAGCCAAACGACGAAACCTGGAAACAGCACAAGCACTGGCAAGTCAAATGCAAGGCATTGATAAGTCAGGCAAAGGGAGAATTTGAGAAGAAGCTTGCTGCGGAAGCAAAAACGCAAAGTAAAGACCTTTTCAAGTACATTCGTAGCAAAAAACCTGTGAGAGAGTCAGTTGGTCCATTAGATGATAAAGGGGTTAAAGGAGCACTAAGAGGCGACAAGGCGATAGCGGAGAGATTGAATGAATTCTTTGCTTCAGTTTTTACTGAGGAAGATGTAGGGATGTTAGCCATGACTGAAGTGGTATTTAAAGATGCGGAAGAATTGAAAGAAATATCGATACATTGGGAAGATGTATTACAACTATTAGATAAACTGAAGAGTAGCAAATCACCTGGGCCGGATGGTATACATCCAAGGGTGTTGAAAGAACTGAAATACGAGATTGCAGACCTGCTATTAGTAATCTGTGAACTATCATTAAAATCATCTCTAATACCTGAAGATTGGAGGATCGCCAATGTAACACCAATTTTTAAAAAGAGTTCCAGGGGTGATCTGGGAAACTACAGACCGGTGAGCCTGACATCAGTACTGGGAAAAATGGTAGAAACCATCATATAGAATAAAATTACTCAGCATGTAGATAGTCATGACCTAATGGGAGACAGCCAACATGGCTTTAGACAAAGAAGATCTTGTCTTACTAATCTGTTATGTTTTTTTGAAGGAGTGAATAATCAGGTGGACAAAGGTGAGTCGGTTGATATTGTGTATCTGGACTTTCAGAAAGCCTTTGACAAGCTCCCTCATCAGAGACTTTTGGCAAAACTAAAGAGTCATGGGATAGGAGGCAGTGTACTATTGTGGATCAGGAACTGGTTAAAAGATAGAAAGCAGAGGGTAGGGCTAAATGGCCAATTTTCCCAATGGAGAAAGGTGAATAGTGGTGTACCCCAGGGATCTGTGCTGGGTCCGCTGCTTTTTGACATATTCATAAATGACCTGGAAAGTGGAATAACGAGTGAGGTTATCAAATTTGCGGATGACACAAAACTATTTAAAGTTGTTAAAACCCAAGAGGATTGTGGAAAATTGCAAGAGGATCTTGATAAATTGGAAGACTGGGCATCAAAATGGCAGATGAAATTTAATGTGGACAAGTGCAAGGTTATGCACCTAGGGAAGAACAACCCAAACTATGGTTACACGATGCAAGGTTCCACATTAGGAGCCACCACCCAGGAAAAAGATTTAGGCGTCATTGTGGATACCATGTTAAAACCCTCGGCCCAATGTGCAGCAGCGGCCAAGAGAGCAAATAGAATGCTAGGTATGATAAGGAAAGGAATGGAAAATAAAACAAAAGATATTATAATGCCTCTATATCGTTCCATGGTGAGACCGCACCTTGAATATTGTGTTTAATTCTGGTCACCGTATCTTAAAAAGGATATAGCGATTTTAGAAAAGGTTCAGAGAAGAGCCACCAAAATGGTAAAGGGGATGGAAGGATACTCCTATGAAGAAAGGCTAAAAAGGTTGGGGCTCTTTAACCTGGAAAAGAGACGGCTGAGGGGAGATATGATAGAAGTCTATAAATTAATGAACGGAGTGGAACGGGTAAACGTAGATAGATTGTTTACCTTATCAGAATATAGAAAGACTAGGGGACATGCAATGAAGCTACTGGGTAAACTATTTAAGACTAATAAAAGAAAATATTTTTTCACTCAACGTGTAATCAAACTCTGGAATTTGTTACCGGAGGATGTAGTAAAGGCTGTTAGTGTAGCTGGGTTTAAAAAAGGTTTGGACAAGTTCCTGGAGGAAAGGTCCATAAACCATTATTAAGAAGGGACCCAGGATATCAATGCTTGAACCAATACAAGCATTGTGGAACCTGTGTCCCTTGGGGAAACTGCTAGGTACGTATTGTAGCAGCAGAGCGCAAACAACCCAATAATACCAGGAGTCAGTTCAGAAGGTCCAAATCATTTATTTGTGCACAAGACTCAAGCAGAATCAAATTCAAAATGGCTGAGCCCTGTTCTCTGGCAATACAACAACTTTTATAGATTTTTACTCCATTCTAGGTATAGAAAAACATTTCATTGGTCCCGGTAACCTCCCGTACCTCTTCTATTGGTCCCGGTACTGATATGATTATCCAATTATGTTCTTTGAGTGGGTTCAGCACCTGCTCACCCCCTTCTAGTCCCAATTACAATGGTCAGTTCACCAACTTGTTACTTTCCTACTTCAAGGCCATTGGGCTAGTTAATACGTGCAGGGAAGCAGGGCTCTGTAACCTTTCTGTCAGCAGTTTTAATTAAATCCCTTACAGCTGTACTTTTCTTATCAGTGACTTTTAAACATATTTTTCTGTATTTTTCCAGGTTTCAATTCTACTTGTCTAAGCTAATTGAATACTTTACTGAGTTCTAATTCTACAATAGCAGCATGTTGGGGGATGTGCAATTCCTATGGGCCTCTTCACAGGCTTCATTTACAGGTCAAGCTAGTTAGGTCTGTCTGATTAGTTCAATTAGCATGGAGCATAGGCCTTCGCCTACCACATTCCCCCCTTTGATTATTCTCACCCGCAAGTGAGAAAGGGTGAGAAGCAAATCACATAATACTAAATAAAGATATCACTCTGTGGTATAGGGTAGTAGTTTCACATAGCTGGTAGCTTTGTAGCTGCCTTACGCTCTACAGTGTCATTAATAACTGAAGTTATCATTTGCAAGCAAAATGGCAAGAAACAAGGGAGCAACAAGCAGATAGTCAGAGTTCATAGTTTGGCAAGAGTGGGAAAAAGAACTAAAAGAATTAGAAGGTTCGGGAGCATTTATGCCGGACCACCAAGATGTCTTCTTTGTTGTGCTGTTGTAAAACCTCTGATTTAGACAGTCCAGCTGTCCAATCTTCATATCAAATTGTGGTCCGGTGCGAACAAAATACAAACTGTCAACAATGGGGTGGGCCAATACCCACTCACTAGTAGTATTATGTAAATCAGTCTGGTCATAGGGGATGGAATAATTCAGTTCTTGAGAACAAACAGTCATAAATGTGGAGACTAGATGCTACTGCTTCGGCAAGTTCAAGAAACAAGTTCTGGGAGGCATGAAGAACCTTCAGCCCAGTTCGCGTGGTACTTATACAGGCTGCACAGGGTGGTAAAGCAAAAGTCATTTCAAAGCACTCCAAGGCTGCTGCCAAAATAAAGCAATAATAAGAATTCATAATGGGCATAGTCTCTGGAAAATTGGTGGAACTGTTGACATCCACAATAGATAACAAATGTAGAGTTGATTGTAGATCCTCAAGCTTCTGCCGTACGTAGACCTACCAGCTTTGTGGCAGGAGTAGGGCTGTAGATCTCAAAGCATCACTGTCCTCTGGGATGTCTCAGGTTCTTAAAATATCATAGTACAGTCTCTCAGGCTATTATTGCCTTAAGGAGATCAGAGTATTTGAACACAGTTTCTTAGAAGACTCAATTTCATAACACAACACAGTCTATTTCTGATGATTGCAGCTTTCTCCAGATGCGAGGCTTACCTTCAGATAAACAGATAGTCTTGAAATAGTGCAGTTTTTGAGGGACCAATAAGTCTTAGGTCCGTGGTTGTTGTCATAGGGTGAGGCGCAATGGAGTCTCAGGATGCTGTACAGTAGTCCAGTGATCAGGTTCAAAAGCAGTTGCTGGCTTTACTCGACTATAATGGATCCAAGGTTCGAATTCTGCGACTTTTACTGCAGTTGGAGTTGACAGGATGACAACATAGGGGCTCTTCCAATGCAGGGCTAACGGTATCCTTCTCCTCTCTTTGATCCACACCGAGACTCCAGGCTTGAAAGGATGCAGGGGTTCAGGCAAATTGATGGGTGATCGATTTTGTACCCAGGTATGAAGACTCTGCAAAACAGAACTTAAAACTAATAGTTCATGCCTAATAATTTCAGATCCTATCTGTCTCACATCTCATTTTATTCCCTATAAATAGGCTACAGATTTTCAGAATCTCAAAAAGGGGAAACTCCTAAAGACTTAGCAGGGGCTAAGTATATCCTAAGAAGGGCTATAGGAAGAACCTGGGGCCACTTCAGGTAAACCTCTTGGCAAAGTTTGGACAACTGAGATTTCAAGGTTCTATTCATACATTCTACTTTTCCTAAAGTTTTGAAAGTTGTAGATAGTATGCATCAGCTATTGTCAATATCTTGGGGCCATACTTAATGGACTTGCTTCCTAAGGTTATCCACCCTCATTATTTGTACGGGGTCCCATGTGCATGCAAGGTTGTAAGGGCATACTTGGAATCTGGGTACACATTTAGACAGAGCCCTTTTCCTATTGTTAGTGCTCTAGTGAGGGCTATCAGTTTCAGGTTTCTGTGATCAATTTTCTGGGGCCAGGGCTGAGGACTCAACTACCAAATCAGGGGTCACTACTGCATATCTGGCACAACAATATCCATAGTTTCTAAACAGTCATGATCAGGGGGTTCAAGACCAACTAATAACAGTGTAGCAGGATTCAGAGCTTGATTGACCTTCAATTGTATTATGGTTAGAACAGAGTGTGGTACAGTAACTTGAAGAATCTGTCTCAAAGTGATCTTGTTAGTTTTGCTCACTAGGAAGGCTGTAGCTGTAACAGCTCCTCAAATAAGGTCCAAGAGATTGAGTCAACACTCCTAGAACATTTCCTTGTGACTCATGAACATAGAGACTGAAAGGTTTTCTGGACATCTGGTAGACCCAGAATTGGTGACAACATCAGAGTGTTTTTTCAAAGATCAAAAGGCTGCATCCTGTTCAAGTCCCCATTCCAATGGAGACTTTTCCATTCCTTTGATAGCTTTGATACAATGGTTTTGCTAGCAGCGCAAAATTGGGGATCCATATACAACATACTTTGTGGCACCCAAGAAGGCTCTCACTTGCCTCCTGGTGGTTGGAGTAGGAATACTGCATACAGCTGCTTTGCGTTCTGGTAAGGGTCCCAGGCGTCGAATTCCGCTGGACAATTGGAATCCTAGGTATTTAACTTGTTTGGCATAATTGCACCTTAGCTCTTGAGACTTTGTATCCAGCCTCATTAAAAAGGTGCAAGAATTCACTGGTGGCTTGTAGACATTCACTTTCTGAGTTGGTGGTTATAAGCAAGTTGTCCACATATTGAAGTAGAATTCTTTCTCCTGGAATTACTGGATAACTTGTCAAATCTTTTGCTGAGTGAGGCAAGTTCTTGAATCCTTGAGGTAATCTTGTCCAGGTGAGTTGGCCCCACCTTCCTGTAGTGGGGTCTTGGGCTAAGCGTATGCAGAAAAAGGCATCTTTTAAGTCCAGAATGGTGAAATGTGTGTAACATCAGCAGGGATCAGTCCCAAGAGAATATAAGGATTTTGGTACCACTGGGTGTATAGTTTCTGCTGCATCATTCATTCTTCTTAGATCCTGCACTGGGCGGTAATCACCTGTCCCAGGCTTCTTAACAGGAAGAAGGGGAGTGTTCCAAGGTGACTAACATTCCTTTGAAAAGTCCATACTTCAGCAGTTTCATTAAATGGCAGTGGATTCCTGCAATGGCTGGTCAGGGAAGAGGATACTGCTTCACATGCACTGGTTCCGCTTCTGGCTTGAGGATGACGATGACAGGGGTTATGTTCTTCGCTAGGCCAGGTGCATTATCTTCTGCCCATACTCCAGGTAGGGCTATAGGATTGGCGGGTATACAGGAACTTGTTGTCTTAACTGGAGGTGTGTTATGGAACCGCTACTTCTCTTCTTGGGGAACAGTCAGCACCATCAATCCAGCAGGCTCTGGGTTCACAGTCATTTACATTTCACTCTCTCCAGCAAAGGATATCTGTGCCTGAAGCTTTGCAAGCAGATCTCGGCTCCAAAAAGTGGAATAGGGCACTCAGGCATATGCAGGAACTGGTGCATTATTTTCTGTCCCCCTTGTTCACTCATGCCGTTCTGCAAAAAAGGCTTTGTGGCCTTAGCCCCAGTAGCTCTGATAATGGTGATGCATCGAGAAAAACACAGGGGCTACTGGCTTTAGTATTCTGCTCCTGTACCCCCCATAAAGTCCATATATTGGTCCCCTATTTTCAGACTGACCATAGGCTCCTGGGGACCCAGGGAAACTTAAGAGTCTGGTCTGGCCTAGTCTTCATTCATGCTGTAGCCCTCTCCGGCTGGTTTTTTTTTTTTTTTATGTTCTACTTCTCTGCTGTGGGCACATTAGTTCACGCCTACCGGGGGTGACATCATCGGTGGACTGGGCTCCATCCCCCCCCTTAAGCACTCTGAACGGAGCTACTTACAGAGAGAGAAACTGATGGGACAGGATATCTAGAGATTCTGGGGCAAAATATGGTGAACTAAGGAAATATGGAGCAACTAGCAGAAACCATTCCCTTTCACATAGCATTCCTAATTGGGACAGAGACATTTGATTACCATAGTCTTCAGTAAATCCCTTACTGAAATTCTTGATCATACTTGAAAAGACACTTATTAAAAAAAACCTTATTACCGTAAACATAAGCTTAGATTGAGCACAGACATACAATTTATATACAGTTCTTAAAATATCTTATAGAGAGAACTATAGCTATCTGTTACGTATGACTAGAATTAAATTTCTTAGCAAACTAACTGCCAGCCGTAGTCTGCATCTGCAAAAGAAAATATTATTTTATTTTTATTAAATCTTACAGTTCAGAAAGCAGATATTCAAGAGACATGAAACGGATACTTTTCCATGGCTGTGGTGGATATCTAAAATGCATATACACCCTCTTTTTGTTTTGTTTTGTTTTTTTAAACAATAAATATGTCTTCTATCAGGTGCTTGCCACAGTAAATCAGGAAATAACGTCTTGGAATTTTAAAAAACAAAGTACCCCTTTTCCTCTGGACACAGACACACAAAATTCAAATACAGAAAAACAAATGAATTTATCTTGAATTGTAAAGGTCGTCATTAGTCACTAGTACAGATTTCAAAGATAAAATCCTAACACAATTTTCTTATTCACTCAGAATTTAAACCATTCATTCTCAGGTTGCAATCTGGTACACTTCCAACCCAGAAGGCTGCACCGTCCCCAAGGTTCTTAACCTCTATTTTTGAGGGTCAAAGGAAAAACACTTTATTTTCTCTTTCTTGTCTGTGTCCGTTAGTTTTTGAAACAACAGACATACTTCCTTTATTTTAAACAAGCAAGAGACTGCTCAATCGGGAACGGCTGTCTCATTTTTTTTTCTTTCCCTAGCAACACCCCTTCGCTCACTGGAAACGAAATGATCACAGTTTCACAGACACACAGAGACATGCTAGCAAGAATCATTTAAATCAGTGTCAAGTCGTGATCTCATAATTACTTTGTAGGCTTATAAGTCAAAGGAAAGAAACCCAAAAACAGTTTGCTTAGTTTCTCTATCATTTCTGAAAAGTAACAATAATATGACAGGAATAGTTGATGTAAAAAATACAGACAAAGCAGAGAATATAACTAAAAACAGTTTACGGAGCTCCGATGAGGTTAATTCGACCTTCAAAACTAAAATTCTGACTAAATATTCCTATCGAATGGTATATAATACCTGACCAAAGTAGAAGGAACATCACCATTAAAACACAGTGAATAATTGCCCTAAAATAAGCTCTAATTAAGCCCAACAGAACGTTGAAAACATGCCATCATAGGGTTAAAAAGGCATCTCTGCACAGACACGCCCCTTGTCAGTCTCACACTTACTGTAGGAAAAGCTCTGACTGAGTGAGACATGGTCTTGATTTTTCAGTGAGTCAAGCGGTAAATTGTCATAAATTACCCAACTGAATATAATCTTACATTATACTAGAAGGGAAACTCATGGTTTCAACAAAAAACAAAAACACACAGAACGACAAACATGCTAGCAACGTATCTCAGAATGCATTCATTTCTATCTATTCTGACTAGTCTCATGCAAGTTCCAAATGCTAGAAGACGGGGGTTTCACCCTACTTTACTTACGCAGGGGTAGTCGGCCCGTCTTTGAGAGTTGATCAAGCTCTCTTACCAAGTGCTAAGTTCCAAATTCATGCAAGATTCAAGTGGCCATGCAAGATTCAAGTGGCAGTACTGCTCTTTCTTATCTGTCTAGACACATGCTAAAATCAAAACTCTACTCACCGGATCCGGTCCTCAAAGTTCCCAAGCAAGCGCATGAGTTGGACCTCGGACTCCCCTCACTCGGGTTCGAGGTGTTGGCTCCAGCCGGGTCCGGCACCCCCCGAGACCTGGCCAGCTCCCTCCGATGCAACTGGACCGGTGGCGCCTGGGAGCCGAGCCCACGTCAGGAGGGCACGATCCCGGCAGGACCAAACCTGTAGAGGCAGAAAGTCGTGGTATATTGCCCTGTATACCCTCTATTACCACACCTTCCCGGTCCAACGCACCAAGAATATGTAGCAGCAGAGCGCAAACAACCCAATAATACCAGGAGTCAGTTCAGAAGGTCCAGATCATTTATTTGTGCACAAGACTCAAGCAGAATCAAATTCAAAATGGCTGAGCCCTGTTCTCTGGCAATACAACAACTTTTATAGATTTTTACTCCATTCTAGGTATAGAAAAACATTTCATTGGTCCCGGTAACCTCCCGTACCTCTTCTATTGGTCCCGGTACTGATATGATTATCCAATTATGTTCTTTGAGTGGGCTCAGCACCTGCTCACCCCCCTTCTAGTCCCAATTACAATGGTCAGTTCACCAACTTGTTACTTTCCTACTTCAAGGCCATTGGGCTAGTTAATACGTGCAGGGAAGCAGGGCTCTGTAACCTTTCTGTCATCAGTTTTAATTAAATCCCTTACAGCTGTACTTTTCTTATCAGTGACTTTTAAACATATTTTTCTGTATTTTTCCAGGTTTCAATTCTACTTGTCTAAGCTAATTGAATACTTTACTGAGTTCTAATTCTACAATAGCAGCATGTTGGGGGATGTGCAATTCCTATGGGCCTCTTCACAGGCTTCATTTACAGGTCAAGCTAGTTAGGTCTGTCTGATTAGTTCAATTAGCATGGAGCATAGGCCTTCGCCTACCACAGTATGACCTAGATTAGCCACTGTTGGAAACAGAATACTGGGCTTGATGGACCTTGGTCTGACCCAGTATGGCATATCTTATGTTCTTATGTACATGTTCCAATGCTATTGTTGGATTTTCTGTTATAGAGTGAAGGCAGCAGGTCTCTAAAGCTTCTTTCTGTGTTGGTATCTGAGACTGAATAATTTTTGTTTTGTTTAAGTATGTTTCAAAATTACTTTTCCCTTATAATGCAAAAAATAGGAAAACAAGTACTTTAAAAAAGCCTTTTGTTGGCATGAGGAAGTCCTATTGTTTCCATGTCTCTGCTGCAAATGGAGATTTGGAAATGCCTAGTGTGCCAACTGGGACTCATTTTATTGCTATTGATTCAATTCACATGATAGAGAAAAGGGTAATGGAAAACAATATGCATATTTGATCCTGAAATTAACACCACAAGCTCTTCATTCTCTTATCATTGCAGGAAATGTCACAAGGATGCATCTTGTTGGACGCTATCTATGAGAAAAGGCCTACAGAACACTAAATTATGCAATAGTGTCTGTCTCATAAAGGCCAATTGACCTTCAGTTCTAGAATGGCAGTGAAGTTAATGATACCTTTCATAGATTTGCATCTGATGAAGTAGACTCACTCAGAAGTTTATACCTCAAAATAAATCTGTTTAGTCCACAAGGTGCCATTTTACTGTAGAACTAGTTTTCTAGACTTTTTTTTAAAACCGTGCATTCTCCATGCAACTTCTAACTCATCCCAATATAAAGGATATCGTCCCTTTTTAAAAAACAAAACAAAACAGTTTTTCCCTATTGTTACAGAGACCATAGTGGTATCGGCCTAATTAACATTGCAACTGTGTATACAGTAGTGGGCTGTTGATTTATTTTAGAAGCTCAGATTGTGGTAGGCGAAGGCCTGTGATCCATGATGTCTGAAGTATATAGACAGGCCTAACTAGCTTGACCTGTAAATGAAGCCTGTGAAGAGGCCCATAGGAATTGCACATCCCCCAATAGGCTGCTATTGTAGAATTAGAATTGAATTAGTTTGAACAAGCAGAGCTGAAACTTGGAAAAATACAGAAAAATATGTTTAAATGCCCCTGATAAGAAAGTGTGGCAGGTGTAGGCCTGTGATCTACAATGTCTGACATAAGTAAGCCTAACTAGCTTGACCTGTAAATGAAGCTTGTGAAGAGGCCTATAGGAATTGCACATCCCCCAATATGCTGCTATAAAATTGAGAACTCAGTAAAAGTATTGAATTAGCTTAGACAAGCAGAACAGATGGAAAAATACAGAAAATCATTGTTGAAACTGCTGACAGAAAAAGTTCTAGAGCCCTGCTTCCCTGCACGTAGCAACTAGCCCAATAGCCTTGAAAGAAGGAAAGTAACAAGTTGGTGAACTGACCATTGTAATTGGAACTAGAAGGGGGGTAAGTAGGTGCCGAGCCCACTGAAAGAATATAATTGGATAATCATATCAGTACCGGGACCAATAGAAGGGGTACGGGAGGTACGGGAGGTTACCGGGACCAATGAAATGTTTTTCTATACCTAGAATGAAGCTAAAGTCTATAAAAGTTGTTGTATTGCCAGAGAACTTTGCTCAGCCATTTTGAAATTGACTTTGCTTGAGACTTGTGCACAAATAAATGATTTGGACCTTCTGAACAGACTCCTGGTATCATTGGTTTGTCTGCGCTCTGCTGCTACATATTCTTGGTGCGTTGGCCGGGAAATTGTGGAATCAGAGTGTATATAGGGCAATATACCACGACATTCCGCCTCTATAGGCTTGGTCCTGCCGGGATCGCGCCCTACCGACGGGGGCTGCTTCCTGGCGCCGCCGGTCCATTGCATCGGAGGAAGTTGGTCGGACCTCGGCGGGTGCCGGGCCCGGCTGGAGCCAACGCCTCGAACCCGAGTGAGGGGAGTCCGAGGTCCAACTCATGCGCCTGCTTGGGAAGTTTGAGGACCGGATCCGGTGAGTATAGTTTTGATTTGTTGTCTAGACAGATATAGAAAGAGCAGTGCTGCCATTGGAATTTGGAACTTGGAAATTGGTAAGAGAGCTTGATCACCTCTCAAAGACGGACTGAGTACCCCCGCATGAGTATTCGCAGGGCGAAACTCCCGTCATCTTGTGTTTTGGTAATTGAACAAGACTAGTCAGAATAGATAGAAACGAATGCATTCTGGGATACGTTGCTAGCATGATTGTGTGAATGAAGTGTGTATGAGAGGTCTGGCAGCACGGACCAAGTGAAGGCGGACCCCTGAGTAGCGCATTTCCTGACCGGGCGACCGCGTTCAGGTCGCAAAAAGGGGGAAGCGATTGTCGTCTTGTCTTGTTATTTGTTTCCCTTATACGTTTCTAGGGCCGTGAGGACCCCTTACCCACGGTCCGCCCTCCTTTTCCCTTTTGTCTGTTGTTGCGTGCACACATCGAAATGGGAGGGGCGGGGTCTACTAGGAACACTCCATTAGAATGTATGATCGCACATTTTAAAGAAGGATATTCAGGAGACTATGGTGTTAAAATGACTGCATCCTGATTACAGATTTTGTGTACTAGGGAGTGGCCCGATTTAGACCCCACCTGGCCCCGAGAGGGAACCCTTAATATAGGAATTATCCAGTCAATTCATCAGAAAGTGCGAGTATCGCACCCAGATCAGTACCCTTATATAGATTCCTGGTTAAGTATTTGTGAAAATCAGCCTTCTTGGGCGAAGCACTGTTATGAAGAACAGTGCAGAATAATGTTAGCACGAACAGATCCTGTGCAGAAAATAGGACAGTCTAGAAAGAAAGGGAAAGGTGAAAAGTCAAAACAGAAACCTGTCCTGGCAGATCCCGATTCCCCAGAAGTGATTACCCGACAGCCCCAAGCTCAGCGCCCAGTAAGGGTAGCCCCGCGTCCTGCCCAGAACCTCGGAGACAGCGGGAACGGGACCCAACCCCCGAGCCATCACCCGAAGAGCAGGTAGATGAGCTTCCTCTAAATGAAGAAGAAGATTCCACTGAGACCGAAGAGAAAGGTGAATCAGAGACAGAAACAGAACAGGAGGAAACTGAAATTTCCCAGAGCGATACTGACAGTGTAAAAGCGGCTGTCAGGGTTAGCTCGTCAGTAAAAAGTAAATCTAAAGCAAAGCACATAGAGAAAAAGACAACCCCTGACAGGAAAGTTACCAAAATATCCCTCAGATCCCAAAAGACATCTACTGCCAAGATGATGCCTTTACGGCAAGTCCCGGGAATACCCGTAAGGAATGATGAGAATGAGGTGGTGGCGGGGCCCCTAAGTTATGTATATGTGCCCTTCTCTACCACTGATTTGTTAAACTGGAGGACGCATTACGCTTCCTATACCGATAAGCCCCAGGAGCTCACAGAACTAGTGCATACCATTATGGAAACCCACCAACCTACATGGGCAGATTGCCGACAGCTCCTGTCCACCTTATTTACTACTGAAGAGCGGACACGAATTAGAAAGGCAGCCATTGACTGGCTGGCAGATAACCCCGTAGCTCCCGGAGTAGGGGAAGATGCCAGAATAGATAATCGAGAAGCGGCCCAAAGAGAATTCCCAAATGAAGACCCCCGATGGGATCCTAATACAGAAAGAGGAGCGAGAGCCCTAGCCCGTTTTCGCCAAGGCCTTATGCAAGGTCTGAGAAGGGGGGGCCAGAAAGCTATGAACCTTTCTAAAGTTACTGAAGTTATCCAAGGCATAGATGAGAGCCCAGCAGTGTTTTATGAGAGATTAACTGAAGCGTATAGAATGTATACCCCCTATGACCCAGATGCGCCAGGAAGTTTATGCATGGTGAATTCTGCTTTTGTAAATCAGTCACAACCAGACATTAGACGTAAGCTACAGAAATTAGAAGGGTTTGCGGGCATGAATGCAACTCAGTTACTGGAAGTCGCTCATAAAGTATATGTGAATCGTGATAATGAAAAACAGAGAGAATGTGATCAAAAGATGAAGAAGAAAGCTGATTTTTTGGCTGCGGCCATAGTTGAACAGAAAAGGGGAGGTTTCCCTAGTCGACGGAGCAGAGGAAGAGGGAGGGGCCGAGGAGGAGGCCACCCCCAGTTAGGCGTGAACCAATGCGCCTACTGCAAGGAAGAAGGACATTGGAGAGATACATGCCCGCAACTCGAAGACGCCCACCAAGATGACGAAAATAATCATCAATGGAGAGAAAGAGGAAGAGGCCGTCCCCGGAATCGCGGAAGAGCCAATCGAGAACAATTCCAACAAGAAAGAGGAGAGGCCATTCAAGCATTGGCCGCAACAGCCAATGACGAGGATGATGTGGATTAGGACAGACCGGGCTCCGAATTCGCTTTAGGTCTCCAGGAGCCTATGGTCGGAATACAAATAGGAGACCAAGTTATGAACTTTATGGTTGATACTGGAGCAGAACATTCAGTAGTAGACAAAAAGATTGCCCCATTTTCCGCAAAAGCAGTCACCATTGTAGGAGCAACTGGTGCCAAAGCCACAAAACCTTTTCTTCAAAATCGCATATGCATTCTGGGAGGACAGCAAATAACCCATCAATTCCTTTATATGCCCGAGTGTCCAGTACCATTACTGGGACGAGATATGTTAGCCAAGCTGCAAGCTCAAATATCCTTTACTGAAAAAGGAGAAATGCAAATGACAGTGAATTCCCAAAACAAGCCTGCAGGAATAATGCTACTTACAGTTCCCCGAGAAGAAGAATGGAGATATTACAGTGATGAATCTACCCAAGATACCTATTTTGAACAAACTTTGAAAAGCATTGATGCCTCACCTGGAGTATGCACAAAAAATGAACCTCAAGGTCAAGGTAAATCAATAACCAAATCAAAAAGAACCCCAACCAGATATAATGTGACCCGCTGTAAAATAGTATTTTTTTGTCGGAGCTGACCGTGGGGAGGTCGAAAGGGAAAACGACCTCCACCAAGCGGGTAGCTACTTTTTATTATTTATATGGTTCTTCACCAAAAAACACAGTCAAAATTTCTTTATAATATAAAACTTATCTCAGTCCAAACAACGCTGCTTCCAGAAGTCCCCTCACACGACTCGCGCGTTTCGGGCACCTTCACCCTGTGTCAAGTGCAATAACCAAGTATAAACTTGCAGCAGCCTTCCAGGAAACGCCGTCTCACTGCAGCACAGGTCAGGACCTGTGCTGCAGTGAGACAGCGTTTCCTGGAAGGCTGCTGCAAGTTTATACTTGGTTATTGCACTTGACACAGGGTGAAGGTGCCAGAAACGCGCGCGTCGTGCGATGGGACTTCTGGAAGCAGCGTTGTTTGGACTGAGATAAGTTTTATATTATAAAGAAATTTTGACTGTGTTTTTTGGTGAAGAACCATATAAATAATAAAAAGTAGCTACCCGCTTGGTGGAGGTCGTTTTCCCTGTCGACCTCCCCACGGTCAGCTCCGACAAAAGAATACTATTTTACAGCGGGTCACATTATATCTGGTTGGGGTTCTTTTTGATTTGGTCACCTGGAGTATGGGCAGAAGGCAGTCCTCCGGGCCTAGCCAAGCATATAGCTCCAGTAATTGTAACTCTCAAACCTAGTGCTACACCAGTACATGTTAAGCAGTACCCTCTACCAAGAGCTGCAATTGAAGGCATCCACCGCCACTTGTTAAGATTACTAGAGCATGGCCTACTGAAAGCATGTCAATCACCATGGAACACCCCACTTCTGCCAGTATAAAAACCTGGGACAGATGACTACCGTCCAGTGCAAGACCTAAGAAGAGTGAATGAAGCAGTTGAAACCATATATCCAGTTGTGCCAAATCCTTACACACTTTTAGGACTGATTCCTGCTGAAGCTACCCACTTCACTGTTCTGGATTTAAAAGATGCATTCTTTTGCATAAGATTAGCCCCTACAAGTCAATTGATATTTGCATTTGAATGGCAAGACCCTATCTCTGGAAGAGGGGGCCAACTTACTTGGACACGATTACCCCAAGGATTCAAAAATTCACCTACCATCTTCAGTGCTGCACTGAGTCAAGATCTTTCAAGCTATTCAGTGGTCCCGGGGAAGATAGTACTTCTCCAATATGTGGACGATCTGCTGATAGCTGCTATATCAGAAGGTGAGTGTATACAAGCCACCAAAGACCTCTTGCAGTTACTAGATGAAGCTGGATACAAAGTTTCCAGAGCAAAAGCACAATTATGTCAAAAAGAAGTGAAATACTTAGGTTTCCGTATAACTCAAGGAAGCCGAAGATTAGGCAGAGAAAGAAAAGAAGCAGTATGCAGAATCCCAACTCCAACTACAAGAAAAACAGTCAGAGCCTTTCTGGGAGCGGCAGGATACTGTCGAATCTGGATTCCTAACTTTGCCCAAATTGCCAAACCACTGTATGAAGCCACAAAAGGAGAAGAATGGTCGCCACTAGAATGGGGACCTGAGCAGGATACAGCCTTTAAGACATTAAAGGAAGAATTGATGTCATCACCAGCACTTGGACTACCAAATGTTCATAAGCCTTTTCACTTATTTGTACATGAAGCACAAGGAAATGCCTTAGGCATGTTGACTCAGAAATTGGGAAACTGGGAGAGACCTGTAGCATACCTATCAAAACAACTGGACACCGTGGCCAAAGGATGGCCACCCTGCCTGAGGGCAGTTGCAGCTACAGCACTGCTAGTAAGTGAAGCAGACAAACTCACATTAGGACAGAATCTACGAGTCACAGTACCACATGCAGTCCTTGCCCTTATAGAACAGAAAGCAAATCATTGGCTCACCAATTCTCGAATGTTGAAATACCAGAGTATGCTATGTGAAAATCCACAGATACAACTGGAAGTGAGCCATGCTTTGACACCAGCCACATTGATACCCATCAGTGAAGAATCTCCAGAACATGACTGTATAGAAGTCATGGACACTGTATTCTCAAGTCGACCTGACCTAACAGATGTGCCCATAGAGAATCCTGATCAGATTTATTATGTAGATGGAAGCAGTCTTATCATCAATGGACGACGCTGTGCCGGATATGCAGTAGTCACTCAACATGAAGTCGTTGAATCATCAGCTTTAGCTTCAGGCACATCAGCCCAAAAATCAGAATTGATCGCACTTACCAGAGCATTACTGTTAGGTGCCAAACTTGTATTGAATATATACACAGACTCTAAGTATGCCTTTACTACCTTACATGCCCATGGAGCTCTCTACAAAGAAAGAGGGCTCATCACGTCCGGAGGAAAATCAATTAAGTATGGCCGAGAGATACTGATGCTACTAGATGCAGTATGGGCCCCAGCTCATGTAGCTGTCATGCACTGCAGAGGACATCAAACAGGTAAAGGAGAAGTTGCCAAAGGAAATAGATTTGCAGATGCCTCAGCACGACAAGCAGCTATGACAGGACAGATTGCACCACAAGCTATACCAATACAAGCAGCATTGTTTCCAGTACCCTTGAACTTATGGACACCACGATATACCACCAAAGAATTAGATTACTACTGTAATAAGGAAGATGGAGTGCTTAAAGATGGGTGGATTGAACTACCACCAGCAGAGGGTAGTCAACCGCCAGGACGAATAGTAATCCCTGAGTTGTTGGGTCCAGCTTTTGTCAAAGCCTTCCATGAAGCCACACATTATGGAAAAAGTGCTATGGAAAAAGCACTTAGACCACACTTCTGCATCACTATGTTAACAACCATATCAGCTTCAGTAGCATGCCAATGTCTAATTTGTGCTAAGAATAATGCCAAACAAGGTCCTATACCACCGCCCCGAGCTCAATCAGGAGGTACAACCCCTATGAGCCATTTACAAATTGACTTTACTGAAATGCCAAAAGCTAGTGGATACCACTATTTGTTAGTGTTAGTCTGTACTTTCTCTGGGTGGGTAGAAGCTTTCCCCACCAGAACTGAAAAAGCTCGAGAAGTCACCAAAGTTTTGCTAAGAGAGATTATCCCTAGGTTTGGAATTCCTGCAGTAATAGGGTCAGATAATGGGCCCTCATTTACATAAGAACATAAGATATGCCATACTGGGTCAGACCAAGGTCCATCAAGCCCAGTATTCTGTTTCCAACAGTGGCCAATCTAGGTCATACGTACCTAGCAGTTTCCCCAAGGGACACAGGTTCCACAATGCTTGCATTGGTTCAAGCATTGATATCCTGGGTCCCTTCTTAATAATGGTTTATGGACCTTTCCTCCAGGAACTTGTCCAAACCTTTTTTAAACCCAGCTACACTAACAGCCTTTACTACATCCTCCGGTAACAAATTCCAGAGTTTGATTACACGTTGAGTGAAAAAATATTTTCTTTTATTAGTCTTAAATAGTTTACCCTGTAGCTTCATTGCATGTCCCCTAGTCTTTCTATATTCTGATAAGGTAAACAATCGATCTACGTTTACCCGTTCCACTCCGTTCATTAATTTATAGACTTCTATCATATCTCCCCTCAGCCGTCTCTTTTCCAGGTTAAAGAGCCCCAACCTTTTTAGCCTTTCTTCATAGGAGTAGCCTTCCATCCCCTTTACCATTTTGGTGGCTCTTCTCTGAACCTTTTCTAAAATTGCTATATCCTTTTTAAGATATGGCGACCAGAATTGCACACAATATTCAAGGTGCGGTCTCACCATGGAACGATATAGAGGCATTATAATATCTTTTGTTTTATTTTCCATTCCTTTCCTTATCATACCTAGCATTCTATTTGCTCTCTTGGCCGCCGCTGCACACTGGGCCGAGGGTTTTAACATGGTATCCACAAGGACGCCTAAATCTTTTTCTTGGGTGGTGGTTCCTAATGTGGAACCTTGCATCGTGTAACCATAGTTTGGGTTGTTCTTCCCTAGGTGCATAACCTTGCACTTCTCCACATTAAATTTCATCTGCCATTTTGATGCCCAGCCTTCCAATTTATCAAGATCCTCTTGCAATTTTCCACAATCCTCCTGGGTTTTAACAACTTTAAATAGTTTTGTGTCATCAGCAAATTTGATAACCTCACTCGTTATTCCACTTTCCAGGTCATTTATGAATATGTCAAAAAGCAGCGGACCCAGCACAGATCCCTGGGGTACACCACTATTCACCTTTCTCCATTGGGAAAATTGGCCATTTAGCCCTACCCTCTGCTTTCTATCTTTTAACAAGTTCCTGATCCACAGTAGTACACTGCCTCCTATCCCATGACTCTTTAGTTTTGCCAAAAGTCTCTCATGAGGGACCTTGTCAAAGGCTTTCTGAAAGTCCAGATACACAATATCAACCGACTCACCTTTGTCCACCTGTTTATTCACTCCTTCAAAAAAACATAACAGATTAGTAAGACAAGATCTTCCTTGTCTAAAGCCATGTTGGCTGTCTCCCATTAGGTCATGACTATCTATATGCTGAGTAATTTTATTCTTTATGATGGTTTCTACCATTTTTCCCGGTACTGATGTCAGGCTCACCGGTCTGTAGTTTCCCGGATCACCCCTCGAACCCTTTTTAAAAATTGGTGTTACATTGGCGATCCTCCAATCCTCAGGTATTAGAGATGATTTTAATGATAGTTCACAGATTACTGATAGCAGGTCTGCAATCTCAAATTTCAGTTCTTTCAACACCCTTGGATGTATACCATCCGGCCCAGGTGATTTGCTACTCTTCAGTTTATCTAATAGTTGTAGGACATCTTCCCGATGTATCGATATTTCCTTCAATTCTTCCACACCTTTAAATACCACTTCAGTCATGGGTAACATCCCTACATCTTCCTCAGTAAAGACCGAAGCAAAGAATTCATTCAGTCTCTCCGCTATCGCCTTGTCGCCTCTTAGTGCTCCTTTAACCCCTTTATCATCTAATGGACCAACTGACTCTCTCACGGGTTTTTTGCTACGAATATACTTGAAAAGGTCTTTATTTCGCGTTTTTGCTTCCGCAGCAAGCTTCTTCTCAAATTCTCTCTTTGCCTGCCTTATCAATGCCTTGCATTTGACTTGCCAGTGCTTGTGCTGTTTCCAGGTTTCATCATTTGGCTCTTTTTTCCATTTCTTGAAAGATGCTTTTTTGGCAACAACAGCCTCTCTGACCTCAGCTTTAAACCATGCTGGCAATTTTTTGGACTTCCTTCCACTTTTCTTAAAGCGTGGAATACAGCTGGTCTGGGCTTCCAAGATAGTATTTTTCAACAACACCCAAGCTTGATGTACGTCTTTAACCTTTGCAACTGCTCCTTTTAGTTTTTTCTTAACTGTTTTCCTCATTCTATCATAGTCTCCCTTTCGAAAGTTAAAGGGTAGTACTGTGGATTTCCTTACTATCTCTCCTCCACTAATTAAATCAAAGGCGATCATGCTATGATCACTATTGCCAAGTGGCCCCAACACCCTTATCTCTTGCACTACATCTGGTGTTCCACTAAGGACTAGGTCTAATATTGCTTCCCCTCTGGTCGGTTCATGAACCAGCTGCTCCAAGAAGCAGTCATTTATTTCATCTAGGAACTTTATCTCCCTAGCATGTCCTGTTGTGACACTGACCCAGTCGATGCCGGGGTAATTGAAATCACCCATTATTATTACTGCACTGTAACTTTTGCTAGCTTCCTTGATTTCTTTGAGCATTTCATCATCCATTTGTTCATTCTGGCCAGGCGGACGATAGTACACCCCCACTGCCATCGCCTTCCCCTTTTTACATGGAATTTCAATCCATAGAGATTCTACAGCAAATTTTGTTTCTTGCAAAACTTTAATCCTTTCTGACTCAATGCCCTCTCTAACATAGAGCGCAACCCCTCCACCAATTTGATCAGCTCTATCATTTCGATATAGTTTGTACCCAGGTATCACAGTGTCCCACTGGTTGTCCTCCTTCCACCATGTCTCTGATATTCCAATCATATCTAACCTCTCGTTTAGTGCTATATATTCTAACTCTCCCATCTTGTTTTGTAGACTTCTAGCATTTGCATACAAGCATTTTAGAGACTGTATTTTATTCATATTAATTTGGCTATTGGTAGACATGGGTAATTTGGGATCTTTAAGTTCTGTCTGCTCCATACTCGAGGGCATTTGGGCTACTTTACTCTTTTTTGGAACCTCTCTGCTTTTTGTAGTATCCTTCAAGGATACATTCTTCCGAACCATGCGCTCTTGGGCGACTGTCGGCTTTCCCCTATTATCTAGTTTAAAAGCTGCTCTATCTCCTTTTTAAAGGTTAATGCCAGCAGCCTGGTTCCAACACAACAGTTAGCAAAAGCTTTACAGATACAATGGAAACTTCACACTGCATACAGACCCCAGAGTTCAGGGAAAGTTGAGCGAATGAATCGCACCTTAAAAGCTCAAATGTCTAAGCTATGTCAGGAGACTCACCTGAAGTGGCCCCAAGTACTCCCAATAGCCTTGCTTAGAATACGCTCAGCTCCTGTGAAGTCAACAGGATTTTCCCCTTTTGAAGTTTTATATGGTAAACCCCCACCAATAGTACAGGGAATTAAAGGTAGTTTATCACAGATTGGTTCAGAAATTACCAGACAAGAACTTCTAGCTCTCAGTTTTGTTCTACAGACTCTTCATGCGTGGATCCAAGATCAGTTGCCTATCAACTTGACGGAGTCCCTGCATCGCTGCAAGCCTGGTACTTCGGTGTGGATCAAAGATTGGAAGAAGACACCGCTGGAACCTCATTGGAAGGGACCATACATCGTTATCCTGTCTACCCCAACTGCAGTAAAGGTAGCGGAGATCGATTCCTGGATCCACCACAGCAGAGTCAAGCCCGCAGCAGATCCAGAACCCGAGCAGTGGACAGCAGAACAGCACCCTGATGTACCTTTGCGAATCACCCTAAGACGGCAACCAGCAACTTAGACACTTATTGGGATTATCCCAACAACTACAAGTGCCTTGCAGTAGCCAAGTCTTTCAAAGAGGATTGCTGTTTCCAATACAACAAAGATTTGCTTGAACCATATGTGTGATTTTACACACCACTTTGATACTTTTTTTTTTTTTTTTTTTTTTTTTTTTTTTAAATTTTATTTTCATTTTGCAACAAACAAAAGAAACAACACACCAAAGGAGACAAAACAAGTATACAATAAAGAAAAGTAAACCCAATTACCCCCCCCCCACGCTTCTTCTCTAGCTGATTATGCCAGCATGTGAGCGCTTCCAAACAACAGTGATTATACATCAAAACAATCAAAAGAGTATCTGCGATACAGAATAATCATGGGACAAAGATATATACAAATTCAGACAGTCAGATGAGAGCATTGAGCAGAATGTACATAGTCATTGAGCATCTTCCATTTAGACCCATGATGAGGAGTCTGAATGGGGGAAGCAAACATACGAGGTATTTGTTCATATTTACTGTAGAGACAGACATGATTCCACCATTCATTGGGGCTCAGATGGGAGCTATTTTTCCAGTATTTCGTAATTAGGGAAATAGCAATGCCAAGCATAAAGTCCAAAAGGAAGTAAGCCGTTTTTGGAAGAGAGGGGATCCCCGCAGCTGAGCGAAGTCCCACTATCCTCCAAGAAAGGGGCTCTTGAAAGTGCAAAATAGACTGGATACGACCCCAGACCCGACGCCAGTAATACTGTAGTGCGGGACATTCATACATAACATGAGGTAGTGAACCAATGGCCGCATGACATGTCCAACAACTATTGCCCTGAGTAGTGTTCCATTTGGCTAATCTGTCAGGAGTGTAAAAACACCGGTGGGCTAGAAAGAAGAGTGTCTGAGTGAGTGAGGCGGATCGGGAGACCCGTGTCACTCTACTCCAGACAAGGCTCCATTGCTCCGGGGTCAAAGTCACATGCAATTCTCTCTCCCATGCTTTCTGCGCTATAGGGGTATCTCTAGTTATAGCATTACATAAGGTTTTGTAAAAATTGGATGCTACACCCGGAGAGCTACCGATAGATCGGATAGTCTCCAACCAACCTTGTGTAGGGGAGGCCGATGGCGGGAGCACCTTAGCACTCCGAAGGCAATGCTGAAGTTGCACCAACTGAAAGTAGTGTTTCGCAGGGAGACCAAATTCAATTTGCAATTCACTAAAAGTTTTCCAGCGACCTTCATGGAACAACTGACTAGGAATCCAAATGCCCCTAGTGTACCAGGGGCTCCACGCCATCGGCTTATTTTGTATTCGAAATCGGGTATTGTACCAAAGTGGGAGCTTGTCTAACGGACAGAGTCGGGAGTCCAAAGATTGCATAAGATTATTAAAGGCACCTAAGGTGTCTAAAAGCATTGGTGGAAAGTGGGAGTCTGATGGGAGAGTCATACCAGGGAGAAAAGTGAGAGGAATCGGTTTGCAAAGGTCCTCTTCTATGTCTAGCCACACAGGTCTACTCGGTACTGGATCTTCCAGCCAACGAGCGCCTTGTTTGAGAAGAAAAGATTGATGATACTTCAGGAAATCAGGGAATCTGACACCCCCATTTTCCTTATCTGCTTGCAGCTTATGTTTCGCTATCCTAGGTGTCTTGTTTTGCCACAAGTATCTAGTCAGAAGGCCCTCTATATCTTTATATATACGTCGAGGTAAGAGACAGGGCAACATTTCTAAGATATAATTCACTTTCGGAACGATCATCATTTTTATGGTTTCTAATCGACCCCACCAGGTAAGTGTTAAAGGAGTCCAGCGGTGAGTAAGCGCCCGGACTTTAGAGGTTAAGTCTTTGGCATTGAAGGAGATAGTGTCTTCCAAAGGAGAACAATAGTGAACCCCAAGGTATTTGACCATGCGAGGTTGCCATAAAAAGGGGAAGGGTTGCATATCTGCCTGATGAAGCAAAGGATTTAATGGAAAGGCTACCGACTTGGTCCAATTTATCTTATAACCGGACAGTTGTGAGTATTTACCAATTTGCTCTAGGACAGCCGGTACTGAGTCTATAGAGACAAAAAGCATAAGGTCGTCAGCATACGCTGAAATTTTGATTTCCCTATGGGTGAAGGGGACTCCATGAATCTCCTCCGATTGCCGGATTAGTAAAGCCAAGGGTTCGAGTGCAAGATCGAAGAGAAGTGGAGACAGTGGGCATCCCTGGCGGGTGCCGCGTTGAAGGGGAAAAGGCTGAGACTTTAAAGCATTGGCACATATACTGGCTGTAGGCTGTGCGTACATGGTGCGAAGACAACGGAGAAAACCTTCCCCGAATCCGTACCAGCGGAGGACTGCAAACAGGAAGGGCCACTCTAAGCGATCAAAGGCCTTCTCAGCATCAAGTGAGAGGCCAACAAATGGGCGATCAAGATTAACTGCGGTAGTCAGTACATGGCATAGAGTCCGAGCATTGTCAGCAGTGGATCTACCAGGAATGAAACCGCATTGATCTGGGTGTATTAAGGTAGGCATCCTATCAGAGAGCCGGGTAGAGAGAATGGTGGCAAATATTTTATAGTCCGCGTTTAGGAGGGAAATTGGACGATAATTAGCTGTTAGTTGCGGGTCTCTCCCCTCTTTCTCAAAAACTACTACATTTGCCATTGAAAAGGACCCAGAAGGAGAATCCTCCTCGGCCAGAGCAGAAAAATAAAGTTTCAAAACTGGAGCTAAGTCAGCGTGAAAGGTTTTGTAGAATTCAGCAGGGAGACCGTCTGGGCCTGCGGCTCGACCTGAGGCACATTTCTTGATAGCAGAATGAATTTCTGAGACAGTAAATGGTGTGTCCAAGGCCACTCTATCTTCGTCAGATAGGGTCGGTCTTTGTACCCCTGAAAGTAAGCGTTCAAATACATCTGGCTCAAAATCACATTCAGATTGATAAAGCCGAGTATAAAAATCACGAAAGAGTTCTAAGATTTCGGTATCTTTAGTGACCAAGCCCCCCCCCCCGACGGGTTACGGAGGGCGGTAACACGCTTGGCTTCTTTTTTACCTTTTAGGGCATTTGCTAATAATTTACCAGCACGATTATTTTCCCGATAATATAGCCCTTGTTGTGATTCAATATTTTTAACAGCAGCAGTGTACAAAAGCTGATTGTATTGAAAACGCAAGCGTTGTAAACGGAGTAAAATACATGGGTCAGTACGGGACGTGAGGATACGCTCCCCAGCTTGTATCTGCTGCTCTAGAATCAGTAAATGCTGCTTTCTTTGTTTCCCCTGCCGAATTTGATAGCTAGTTATAGTTGCGCGGATAGATGCTTTAAAACCCTCCCACCAAGCCCAGCTCGCTGTGTCATGGGGTGAGTTAAAATGAAAATAATCTTGGATAGCGGCCTTTATATCAACCTGAAAATCTTTTTGACCCAGTAAGGATCTATCAAAAAACCAAGCTCGGGGAGAATCGTCCCGCGCAGTGACATGTAATGATAAAGATATGGCAGCATGATCTGAAATATGGAGAGGATGAATCCTAGTCGTGTCTACTTGAGAAATCAGTGCTTTGGAAATGAGAAAGAAATCTATTCTAGATTGGGAGTGATGGGGGGCAGAAAAGAAAGTGAACTCTAAGTCGGAGGGGTGAAGCAGCCTCCATATATCTACCAGCGCAAGATCTTGCGTCAGAGCTGTGAGGGTAGCAAGACTCTTGGGTGGACTACTCGTTCTAGGCGGCTGTCTATCTATCAGAGGGTCTAACACTTGATTAAAATCACCACCAAGTATTAATGGAGTATGGGCAGAGGCCTGTGCCAACTGCGCAATACTTGCATAGTAAGCAGGGTTGTCCACATTCGGGGCATAAATGCAAATACATGTAAATTCACTATCTCCAACCTTAAGATGTACTCGGGCCCATCTACCCTCCTTGTCAGCGCTAGTATCAATTACAGTAGCTTGCAAAGATTTCTTAACCAGAATGGCTACCCCACACCGTTTGGAAACGGCGGGAGAATAGGCAGCCACCATGTAAGGCTTAACATTAAGTTTTAGTGTTTCAGCAGAGTTTAAGTGCGTTTCCTGAAGAAACGCTAAATCAGCATGCTCATGGCTAAGATAGCTAAGGATTTTCTTTCTTTTGATTGGACTATTAATGCCCTTTACGTTGAGTGATAAGATTTTACATAAGGCCATTCAGACAAGTTAAAAATTCTGAGCATGATAGCGCACATAATTTCACAATGTCCCTCATATTGACTGTATCTGACTGTACATATGGCATAAAAGAAAATAAGCTTAGATAATACAATGAAGCGCCCCACATTAAAGAAGAAAAACCGCAGCGCGGTAGAGAAGAAGCAGAACCCCAAAAATTACTGGCGACCATGTGTCTGCGGGGAGAAGCCCCAGAGAAGGCCGAAATTGAAAAAACACATAACCTGTAGGACTGTGCGTGCTCCGAATCCGACCGAGGCACACATCATGGAGGGATAGGAGACCAAAAAACAAAAAAGTCATAGAAAGAAAGAAAGAAAGTCCAGGTAGTCTCTGTGCTTGACTATGACCGCCGCATCGGGCCCTCCAAAATGGCGGACAGAGCCGGCAAATAAAAGTCCAAGTCGTTGGATTAGCGCATCTGCTCTGCTTCTTTGGAGTCTAAAAATGTTGATAGTAGATCAGGATCTTCGAATGTCCTGGTTTGGTTGTGGAGAGTCACTCGGAGCTTCGCGGGATACAACAGGCCAAAGCGAGCCTGTAGCTGTTGAAGTCGAGGGCGAAAAGCAAGGAGTTTCTTCCGTCGGTCAACGGTAGGCTTTGCCAAATCAGGGAAGAAGGAGACTTTGTGACCTTCAAATTCCAAATGATGGTTCGCCCGGGCAGCATTTAAAATTTGTTCCACTTGTTGATATCGTAGCAAGCGAAAGATAATAGGCCGGGGGGTCGTTCGGTTGAGCGCCATGTGGGTAGGAACACGGTGTGCACGATCGATTTCCAGTTCTTTATGAAAGGTGATCTTCAGCAAGGAGGGAAGAGTTTTGAGCAGGAATTCTCTCATATCTCCCGCTTCCACCCCCTCCGGTATTCCAATGAGCCTCACATTGTTGCGACGGGCTCGATTATTGCTATCTTCTAACTCCTTTTGAAGATTCTGTATCTGGCGCTCAGCCTTGTCCAGTGTGCCCAAGCGCACCGCGTGCGAGTCGAGGACTCCCGCCATATTGTCCTGCCGTAATGAGAGACTTTCAAGTCGGTCCTGGAGCACTCCAAAGTCTTCTCGCATGGCTCTAAGCGCTTCTCCATTGGACTGCACCAATTCCTTCACGCCGCGTATTTCCTCTAAAATCTCCAGGTGCATTTCGGGGTTTTCCCGAAATGGAACCATCTTCTGTGGGGAGGACACCTCTGTTTTGGAGCGTTTTCCGTGAGAAGAAGAAGGAGACCCGAAGTCCAAGCGCGCTGGTTTATGGGCCGCCATCCCCCCCGAGGTACCCCGGTCAGCCCGGAGCGAAATAGTAAGTTTGTATAGGTATTAAGTCAGGATTCTAAGTAGGCCTCTCGGGAGCTTCAGCGCGAAGCGTCTTACCTGCTGGACATCAGGCTCCGCCCCCCCCACTTTGATACTTTGATATTACATTGATTGATAATATTTCAAGCCAACTGAAAGTTGACAAGTCGATTGATGCATGATAGACATTTTGAGGATCTTCAATCAACACTCAGCACCCGTTGAATTGCTTCATTAGCAAACGGGACGAAGAAGAGAACGTCGAGGTCAAGATTTCAAGCTGAGGATTCAGAAGAACTCCAATCAACATGTTTCTTTGCTTTTATTTTGCCTTGGTTGCCTGCTTAGGAGACTTTAAACTGACTTATGCTTTGCCTCCATGCACTGCTTGCATTACTTCCACTCGGACTGGAACAAAAATAACTCAGACTTTGCTTTATCATTCTTACTATACCTGCACTGGTAAAGTGACTCGGTGTATTTATAACACTACTGAACTAAATGTTTGTACTAAAGGTAAATCTAGAGTATGCTTTAATCCGCATCCGAATCCGTCCTATTACACTTTGGAAATACGATGGAATGATGCAGATGGACCTTTGCTCAATGCCACACCCCCACTTAAAGATCCCAGTAGACCTGCTATTTTGAGTTTTGATGCTTGTGATGCCATAGACAGAGATAGTCGCTCCAAATGTGGCACTTGGGAGAAAGCATATCGTAATGATGATAAGTATATGTGCCCAGAAGGTACTACTGGATGGGAAATATGTACAGGTAAAAGAGTTTCAGCCCATGTATATAGCACTGCATCAGTGGCGGACTACTATTGCCCAAGATGGGAATGTGTTTTCTATGCCACATGGAAAACTGGTATAATAGAAAATAACAAAGATAATCGAGTGGCTTCTTTAACTAAGCCATATGAAAATCTTGACAAATGTAAGAAAGGTGCCTGTAACCCTTTACAATTATGGATACGTAATCCTAATGTATGGAAACAAGGATATAAGTTTGGTTTACGTATTGCAGGTTCCGGATCAGATCCAGGAACCATTGTGTATATAAGATTGAATACCCAAGCCCATAGATCATCCAGGTACCATATCCACAACACTTTTTATGAAGCCATGCATGTAAATAAGTTTGAGATTCCTCATCCTTCTCAGAATTTATTCTTAGAATTAGCTGAAGCAGTAGTATCTAGTCTCAAAATCTCAGATTGTTATTTTTGTGGTGGGACACAAATTGGGTGACCAGTGGCCACGGGAAGCCCAAGAATTAAATTATTCTCTGACTTACAATCAGACTGAATTACACAAGACTACCAGCGAATGGGTGTTAGCACACGCAATAATTGGACGTCTTTGCTATGCCAGAACTGGACCTCAGTTTACCCAACAGGTAGGACAGCTGGTCTGTCTCAGCCAAAAGTTTTATAATGCCACCACCAAAAAGACATTATGGTGGTCAGGAGTAAAAGAACCTGAACCTCCTAATCCATTAGTGAGATTCCCCGTACTTGCTAGTTTATGGACTAATCTTGCCAAACCTCATGCCTGGCAAGCCCCACCTGGCCTATATTGGATCTGTGGAAACTGAGCATATGCCAGACTCCCTACACACTGGGGAGGGGCGTGTGTCTTAGGAACCATCAGACCTTCTTTCTTTCTCTTGCCCACAGAACATGGAGAACAATTAGGATACCCAGTATACACTACTCACAGACACAAAAGAACACTAAGACAGAAGAGAGCACCTCTGCAGATAGGCAAGTGGGAGAAGTGGAAGGGTGATGATTGGCCACCAGAAAGAATCATTGATTACTATGGACCTGCCACTTGGGAGCAAGATGGCACATGGGGCTATAGAACCCCAGTTTATATGATTAATCGTATTATCCGCTTACAAGCAGTAGTTGAAATAATAACTAATGAAACTAGCCAAGCTCTCACACTTTTAGCTAGACAGAGCACCCAAATGCGCACTGCTATATACCAGAATCGCTTAGCACTTGATTATTTGTTAGCATCTGAAGGAGGAGTATGTGGTAAGCTGAATTTAACCAATTGTTGTTTGAAAATAGATCATAAAGGTCAAGTAGTTGAAGAACTTGCTGAAGATATGCGAAAACATGCTTATGTGCCAGTACAGACTTGGCACCCACTAAGATTACCTAATTGGTTTGCTAATCTTTTCTCATGGCTAGGAGGACTTAAGACTTTCCTTATATTAGTACTAATAACACAGGTACACTAAAAAAATTTTTTTTTAAACTGCCTCTAATGTTTCGATTGATTTTTACGTTTTTTGGTGCGCTGAATCCAAATCTGGTAACCAATTTGCTCCATCACGTACAGATTTTTTGCTACATTGGGTTAGCAGTTTGAGGTGAACGTTTCAGATTGAGTCCGATCGAGATAAAAGTTTCTTGGATGAATTCTTTATACTAATTGTTTAGTAGTTATTCAAATAAGAATAAAGAAAATTGTAACAAGGCAGCACATAAGAATAGAGTAATGTCATCAAAACACACTGTGATGGTAGCAAAATTGTCTGCACTTAAAACAGCCACATACATGTGCACAAACATTGAGCATATAAGAGCGAGGTTAGACACAAAGCAAAGCAAAGAAATGTGCAAAAAATGTTGTACAGGTATGTATGTAAGAATAGAAAACGCAAACCGCACCATTGCAATACATGAAGACAAACACCCGATGGTGTGAAAATAAAATTCTAATAAATGAGATCCGACACTGTGGTAATAACTAGCAAATTTTTATTTCAAAGTTTAGTAAAAACACGATATCTGTCAACACAGTTTAGATTTTAAAGTCATTCTTGGGTCAATCAATCTCCTGGTGGGCCCGTTTCTTCTTCCCCCGAATGCTTCTCTTGGTGCGCTGCTTGGCGTATTTTTCATCTGGGGTTTCCCGCAGCAGCAAACAGCAGAAATCAGCCATCATAGTGGTGTTCCATCTTCCTTGGTACCTTCTCTCTGCGTCCTTGATGTTCTGGTGAAACCTTTCACCTTGTTCTTCACTGTATGCCCCCAAGTTTTCGGGAAAGTAGTTCACATGGGAGTGCAAGAAATGGACTTTCAGGCTCATGTTACAGCCTTGTTCTTTGAAGGCATTGAGCATCCTGGCAACAATATCCTTATAGTTCTCATCCCGCCTGTTCCCCAAGAATTTGAGAACAACATCCTTGAAGGAATCCCAGGCTTCTTTTTCCTTCTCAGACATCGTTTCAGCGAATGCTCCATCTGAAATGAGTTTCCTTATATCAGGGCCAACAAACACTCCTTCCTTTAGCTTTGCTTCAGAAAGTCGGGGGAACTTTGAGCAAAGGTACCGAAAGCACTCACCATCTTTTGGAAGGGACTTGATGAATTGCTTAATGAGACCCAACTTAATGTGGAGAGGTGGTAATAGAATTTTATCATGAGGTACCAAGCTCTCATGAAGAACATTTTTCTCACCGGGTCTCAAATACTCCCGAATTGGCCAGTCTTTTTTCCCCCAGTGTAGTCGCGGGCCCGGCTATCCCACAAGCAAAGGAAGCAGGGATATTTGGTGAAACCGGATTGCTGCCCTAATAGCATGGATAGAATTTTAAAGTCTCCACAAATCATCCACTTATGCTCACCATAACGAATCTTCTGAAGAATCAGGGCCAAATTCTCGTATTTTTCTTGGAGAATAACAGTGAGCAATAGGAACTGAAGCGAATGTGTTGCCATTATGAAGAAGAACACCTTTTATGCTGTCTTTTGACGAATCAATGAACAGCCGCCATTCAGCAGGATCATACTTGAGTTTAAACTTTTCCATCACTCCGTATATATCATTGCAAAATACCAAATCTTCCTCTTTGCTGAAATACTTCAAAAATTGTGTCTCGCGGTTGCGGTACCAATAAAAAGTTGTTCCTGGTGACAATAGATTTTTCTGTTTAAGCCGAGAACCTAGCAGTTGGGCAGCATCTTTTGGGAGTCCTAAATCCCGGACTAAATCATTCAATTCAGCTTGAGAGAAAAGTTCAGGTTTCGGATCTGGTTCATTTTCAAACTCGGAAGTACTGGACTCATCGGGAAAAGCCATCTGATGAGTCTCATCATGATCAGAACCGTCCACACAAATATGATCCAAAGATTTTGGTGGTTCAGGCACAGGTACTTCGTTGCTATGAGGCATAGGCCTAATTGCTGAGGGAAGGTTGGGGTAACTTATTACGTTCTTATTTTTTAAGTTGTATCCCTTCACAATGCAAGAGCAAAAATAGCAGTCACTGCTGTGGTCTCTTTGTTCACGCCACATCATAGGTATTCCGAAACGAAATGCTTGTTTTTTACCTTTCATCCATAAGCGTAGATCTTCCTCACATGTCTTGCACACTTTGTGAGGAGCCCACGGTTTGTCTTGATCGCCTAACTTCAAACCGAAATAGGCGAAATATACTTTTTTAATAAATACAGAAATGTTCCTCTGCCGCTTTTTCACGGTATATTCCCCACAAATAAAACAAAAACTGTCCGGAGAGTTGACGCAACCTCTGGCTCTGTGAGCCATCACAAATACACAGCACTGCAAACTACAACTGTAGTGAACCACTTCGGAATAAAGCTGGATTACGACTGAACAAACAAAAAGTAATAATGAACTTGCAAGAAACTGAAATTTGACAGGAACGTTCATGTCGCAACCACCGTGTTTGAGCGAGCGAACGAGGCGAGGCGAACAGGAAAGAACATGCGCCAGCGCGAGTACTGGATTTAGCCCCCCGCCTCCCAATTGTCCTGTTAATGTATAAAATGAATACAAAACACTCTAAAATATCATGAGGGAGTGTTTCTAGTTAGTTAACCATTACAACCTCCATTTTGGGCCAAGAAAATAAACTGCAGTCGGCTAAAAAGAAATTATGTGAACATTCCTTATATGGGTAAGAAATCTAATTTTGCAAGAAAACGTGACGTGATGGAACATTTTGGCTATTTTTCCTGGATTCAGCACCCCAAAATCTATAGGAATCAGTTGCAAAACTGGAGGCAGTTTTTTGGTAGTGTACCTGTGTAATCATTGCTGTGATTTTTCTGTTGCCATGTATAATCCCATGTTGTATGCGTTCTATTCACAGTGCTATTGAAAGTACAGTAGAGCGGAAGACCGCAACTAAGATTATGGCCTTATGGCATCCTAGTCCTCCTGTGTATAGTCGGGATCCTCCGACCATGGTATAACCAAATTAAGTGATTTAATTCACACACCTTATTAAATAATAGGGTGAGATTAATCAAAGGGGGGAATGTGGTAGGCGAAGGCCTGTGATCCATGATGTCTGAAGTATATAGACAGGCCTAACTAGCTTGGACCTGTAAATGAAGCCTGTGAAGAGGCCCATAGGAATTGCACATCCCCCAATAGGCTGCTATTGTAGAATTAGAATTGAATTAGTTTGAACAAGCAGAGCTGAAACTTGGAAAAATACAGAAAAATATGTTTAAATGCCCCTGATAAGAAAGTACAGCTGTAAGGGATTTAATTAAAACTGCTGACAGAAAGGTTACAGAGCCCTGCTTCCCTACACTTACTAACTAGCTAAATGGCCTTGGAAGTAGGAAAGTAACAAGTTGGTGAACTGGCCATTGTAATTGGTACTAGAAGGGGGGGAAAGCAGGTGCTGAGCCCACTCTAAGAACATAATTGGATAATCATATCAGTACCAGGACCAATAGAAGGGGTACGGGAGGTTACCGGGACCAATGAACTAGTTTTCTATACCTAGAATGGAGCAAAAATCTATAAAAGTTGTTGTATTGCCAGAGAACATCGCTCAGCCATTTTGAATTTGACTTTGCTTGAGACTTGTGCACAAATAAATGATTTGGACCTTCTGAACAGACTCCTGGTATCATTGGTTTGTCTGCGCTCTGCTGCTACAAGATGACAATGTGGCAGGCTACGGCCTAGAATATTCTGCAAATATGAAAGGCCTGTAAGTTAGGCCTGGATTCCAACCCCCACTATAGTTAGTTTTCTCATTTTTCACAGATTTTTGGTTCTTTTCTATTTTAAACTGCTTAATAAGAAGTTTTACATGAATTCATAAGTCTTTCATTATTGTGTGTGAAAGATAGAAATGTTTCAATACATGCATTCCTAGAGCTAGAAACGACCTTGCAGTAGAGAAGTATCAAACCAAGAAACTGCACCATTGTTAGAACAGTCCTAAGGGAGGGAGCTGGGTGCTAGGCCCAGGAGGGATCTCTGATTGGACAGGTGCAGGGGGCGTTGGAACCAATAGAAAGTTTGCATGTATCAAGCTGGAACCAATAGAAAGTTCTCATGTATCAAACTGAAGAAGAGGTATAAATGAGTATGTCTCTGTAAAAACTTTGCTCAGTTATTTATTTATTTATTTATTTATTTATTTAACTTTCTTATATACCGCGTTCTTCTGCATCAACGCGGTTTACATTAAAACATAACCGTCCAGCACAGATGGTCTGCACTGGCTTCACAATATAACAAGGGGTGTATGTACAGGTAATAACAACAGGGTAACTATGTACACATATATACAGGTAAATTGCAATATACGTTTGGAGATGAATCAAATGTGTTCCTTTTGAAGCTTTGACTGACTGGGCCTTGTGCACAATAAACTGGCTTGGACCCTGTCAATTGACTCCTGGATTTATTCATTGATTGCACTTCGCTGCAGCATATTCCTGGTGCGTTGGACGGGAAGTGCGAGTAGTGAATGGTATTCAAGTGAGTAATCTACGCAATTCGCCTCGAGGTTTGGCCCGGTTGGAACCATGTCTGTCCGACCGCGGGGGAAACCTCAGGCACCGCCGGCCCTTTTGTGCCGGAGAGGGTTCCGCCTTGCCTTGGCGGGCCACTGGCTCCGGCCGGCCAACACCTCTGAACCCGAGGGGAGTCCAGGATCCAATCCAAGAGCGGTTGTGGTATCGGGAACCGGATCCGGTGAGTAGACATTTCTTGTGATATGATAGTCAGTAAGAATAGCCTGGGAAAAAGAGTCTTGCATAAGTGTGCGCGAGACTGATTTGGTATAGACTAACTGAGAAATCTCGCATAAGTATGCGTGAGACAAGAGAGCTTGATCACCTCTCATAAGGGCGGTCCTAGTACGCTCCGCATAAGAGAAAGCGGAAGCCGAAGCCATCGACCCTTCTTGTTTGAAATAGTCAGTTAGTCAGAAAACCTGGGCACTTGAAAAATGATTTTTTTTGTGAAAATATGATTGCTTGTGTGATTGAGAGGTCTTGAAATAGACCGAGCGAAAGTGGACTCCTGAGTAGCGCGTTCCTGGCTGGGCGACCGCGCCCAGGTCGCAAAAAGGAGGAAGCGAGTGGTGTTTGTCCCCCCCGTGTTTTGTGGGCTGTACGGACCTCTTACCTACAGCCATACTACCTACCCTTACTGTTTGTTGTCTGGTACGTCATTACGTGTACGTAGTTACGATTAGATTATGGGAAGGGTGGAGTCCACACAAACTCCGTTGGAATGTATGATCAAGAATTTCTGTAAAGGATTTTCAGGAGACTACGGTATAAAAATGTCTCCGTCTAGATTAAAAATGCTATGTGATAGGGAGTGGCCTGCGTTAGCTATTTCATGGCCCCGCGGGGGCACCTTTGATGTAGAAAAGGTTTCCCGTGTTCATCAGCTTGTACAAAAAGCGCATCCTGACCAGTTCCCCTATATAGATTCCTGGTTAGATGCTTGCGAAAGGCAGCCTTTATGGATGAAGCGCTGCTATGGGGAGCAATGTAGAATATTAGTAGCCACCACTAGGGGGACCCGAAAGGTGGAGGAGGAGAAGCCGCCTGTGTATTCTGCCCCAGAGTCCCCAGACATCCTGGCCCGGTTACCCCAGTACCCACATAAGTTAGTTCCCCCAGCACCGCTGCCTGAAGCGGAGCCTGATGAGGAACCCCAGCAAGTGCCGCTGCAGCAGCCCAAGAAGCTCCCTCCCCCGAGTGACAGTCCCGAGTCAGGCCCAAGTATGTCGGGGGGACCCGAGTCCTCCGACGATGGTGAGAGCGGAGGCTCTCCTACCAGTTCAGGGTCACCCGCCAAGGAAGTTTGTGCCCGGGAGCCTTATGATTTAAGAAGTATAATTCCGAAGAAGAAGGAGAAAGTAGGGCACCTAATGCCATTACGCCAAGTGCCTGGTGTACCTATTTTAAATGACCAGGGCCAGATGGCGCCAGGACCAACCAGCCTAGTCTACGTACCTTTTTCTACCACCGATTTATTAAACTGGAAAACGCATTATGCATCCTATACAGCAAAACCCCAGGAATTAACAGAATTAATGTCTAGTATTATGCAAACCCACCAGCCTACCTGGGCCGATTGTCACCAGCTCCTGTCCACCCTCTTTACTACTGAGGAGCGAGGACGAATTGGGCAAGCAGCTCTCCGTTGGTTAGAAGAAAACCCTATAGAAGGAGGAGGAATAAATCTCTCACAAGCTGCCGCTGCAGCTTACCCAAATGAAGATCCCGGGTGGGACCCAAATGATGAAAGGGGGGCAGCGGCACTAACGAGATTTCGCCAGGCCTTGTTGCAGGGCCTGAAGAAGGGAGGCCAGAGGGCCATGAATATCGAGAAGATATCGGAAGTCCTCCAGGATCCAGATGAGAGCCCAGCGGCCTTTTATGAGCGGTTGTCCGAAGCTTATAGACTATATACCCCATATGATCCTGCCGCTCAGGAGAATCTACGCATGGTAAATGTGGCCTTTGTCAGCCAGTCCCAGAGAGACATAAAACGAAAATTGCAGAAACTGGATGGATTTGCGGGCATGAATATAGCACAGTTAATGGAAGTCGCTCAGAAAGTATTTGTGACTCATGAAAATGAACGTGACAGAGAAAGTGAACAAAAGATGAAGAAGAAAGCAGATCTTCTTGCTGCCGCTTTAGTTGAACGACGTGGAGGAGGTTTTCCTAATCAAAGGACCAGAGAACGTGGAAGAGGCCGCGGAAGTGGCAGGCCTCAATTGGGTGCAAATCAGTGCGCCTACTGCAAAGAAGAAGGACATTGGAGAAGTGAATGCCCGCATCTGGACTCCGCCCCCACAAGGGGATGAGGGAGTCCCTGGAGAACAGGAGGTCGTTTTCAAAGGCGGGGAGGAATGAACCGAGCACAGTTCCAGCAAGAGAGAGAAGAAACCATTGAAGGAGTGGCAGTAGCAACGGGCTATGACATGGATGACGTGGATGAAGACTAGGCGAGACCGGGCTCCAAGTTTACCCTGGGTCCCCAGGAGCCTATGGTCAGTTTGAAGATAGGGGACCAATATATGGACTTCATGGTAGATACAGGAGCAGAACATTCAGTAGTGGCTAAGCCAGTGGCTCCTCTTTCCTCTCGATCTGTCACCATTGTTGGGGCCACTGGGAACAAGGCCACGAAGTCATTCCTGCAGAACCGTATGTGTGAACTAGGGGGACAGAAAATAACGCACCAGTTCTTGTACATGCCTGAGTGCCCTATTCCACTTCTGGGCCGAGATATGCTTGCCAAGCTCCAGGCACAGATATCCTTCGCTGAAGGGGGCGAAATGAAAATGACTGTGAACCCAAAGCCTGCTGGATTGATGGTGCTGTTCCCCGAGAAGAAGAGTGGCGGTTCTATAGTGCACCTCCAATCAAGTCAACCAGTTCCTGTATACCTACCAGCCTCATAGCCCCACCTGAAGTATGGGCAGAAGATAATCCACCTGGCCTAGCGAAGAACATAGCCCCTGTCATTGTCACCCTCAAGCCAGGAGCAGAACCAGTGCATGTGAAACAGTATCCTCTTCCCCGACCAGCCGTTGAAGGTATCCATTGCCATTTAATGAAACTGCTGAAGTATGGACTTCTCAAGGAGTGCCACTCACCTTGGAATACTCCCCTTCTCCCAGTTAAGAAACCTGGGACAGGGGATTACCGCCCAGTACAAGATCTAAGACGGGTAAATGACGCAGTAGAAACTATACACCCCATAGTGCCAAATCCTTATACTCTCTTGGGACTGATCCCCGCTGAGGCTACTCATTTCACCATCCTGGACCTGAAAGATGCCTTTTTCTGCATACGCCTAGCCCCCACCAGTCAACTTTTGTTTGCTTTTGAATGGCAAGACCCCACAACAGGAAGGCGGGGCCAAATCACCTGGACCAGATTACCCCAAGGATTCAAGAATTCACCTACTCTCTTCAGTGCCGCCCTGAATCAAGATCTTTCAAGTTACCCAGTGAACCCAGGACAAAGGGTTCTTCTTCAGTATGTGGATGACTTGCTCATAGCCACCAACTCAGAAAGTGAATGTTTACAAGCTACTAGTGAACTCTTGTACCTTTTAAAAGAGGCTGGATACAAAGTCTCAAGAGCCAAAGCACAACTATGTCAAACTGAAGTCAAATATCTAGGATTCCAGCTGTCCAGCGGAATACGACGCTTGGGACCAGAACGCAAAGAAGCTGTATGCAGTATCCCTACTCCAACCACTAGGAGGCAAGTAAGAGCCTTTCTGGGGGTCGCGGGATACTGTCGCATATGGATCCCCAATTTTGCGCAGCTAGCAAAACCATTGTACCAAGTTACCAGAGGAATGGAAAAGTCTCCACTAGAGTGGGACCGGAACAGGATACAGCATTCCAGTCTCTGAAAAAAGCTCTGATGTCATCACCAGCTCTAGGTCTTCAAAATGTCCAGAAGCCCTTCCATCTCTACGTCCATGAGTCACAAGGAAATGCGTTGGGGGTACTGACTCAGTCTCTTGGATCTTGGCAACGGCCAGTTGCCTACTTGTCAAAACAATTGGATGTAGTTGCAAAAGGCTGGCCCCCTTGCTTGAGAGCTGTTGCAGCAACAGCCCTCCTGGTGGGTGAAGCAGATAAGCTCACTCTGGGACAGAGTCTCCAAGTTACTGTGCCACACTCAGTCCTGACTCTCATGGAACACAAAGGAAACTTCTGGCTAACAAATTCGCGAATGTTGAAATATCAGAGCATGTTGTGTGAAAACTCCCAGATACAGTTAAAGGTCAGTCAAGCCTTGAATCCTGCTACATTGTTCCCAATTGGTCCTGGGCCCCCTGATCATGACTGTTTAGAAACCATGGACACTGTATTTTCAAGCCGCCCTGATTTGACTGATGTCCCTCTAGAGGACCCTGAACGGACTTTCTTTGTAGATGGAAGCAGCCTTGTCATCAATGGACATCGTTGTGCTGGATATGCAGTGGTGACCCTTGATCTGGTAGTTGAGTCCTCAGCCCTGGCCCCAGAAACTTCAGCGCAGAAAGCTGAACTGATAGCCCTCACTAGAGCATTGACATTAGGAGAAGGACTCTGCTTAAATGTGTACACAGATTCTAAGTATGCCTTCACAACTTTGCACGCGCATGGAGCCTTGTATAAAGAACGAGGGTTGATCACCTCAGGGGGCAAGTCCATCAGGTATGGGCCCGAGATACTGATGTTATTAGATGCTGTATGGGCCCCCAAACAAGTGGCAGTCATGCACTGCTGAGGTCATCAGGCAGGAGCAGGAGAAGTCACCCGAGGAAACAGGTTTGCTGATGCCACAGCCCGAAAAGCAGCCACAACAGGATGAGTTAGGACCCAAGATACCCCGATGCAAGCAGCCTTATTCCCTGTGCCCCTTAGTTCTTGGGTGCCCCGATACACTACAAGAGAGTTAGACTATTTCTGTGAAAAGGAGGGAGGGGTCCTGACATCAAAAGGTTGGATAGTGCTGCCACCTTCAGAAGGTAGCTTACCTCCCGGTCCCACAGTCATCCCTGAAGCATTAGGGCCAGCTTTTGTTCATGCTTTTCATCAGGCCACACATTATGGGAAAACAGCTATGGAAAAAGCCCTGAGGCCCCATTTTTGTATTTCACTACTAGGACCCCTGACCGCCTCAGTAGCGCAGCGATGTTTGACATGTGCCAAGAATAATGCTAAGCAAGGTCCTGTTCCACCCCCAAGAGTTCAGTCAGTAGGGGTGGCCCCAATGAGTGATATGCAGGTGGACTTTGCTGAAATGCCCCGTGCAAACGGGTATCACTATCTGTTAGTTCTAGTTTGCACATTTTCTGGGTGGGTAGAAGCTTATCCCACTCGAGCTGAGAACGCCCGAGAGGTCACTAGGGTGCTGCTCCATGAGATTATTCCTCAATTTGGAATATCATTGACTATAGGATCAGATAATGGCCCATTTGTATCCCAAGTGACCCAACAATTAGTTCGAGCTCTGTAGATACAATGGAAGTTGCACACTGCTTACAGACCCCAGAGTTCAGGGAAAGTAGAACGTATGAATAGAACCCTGAAATCTCAGTTGTCCAAGCTTTGTCAAGAAACACACCTAAAGTGGCTTCAGGTTCTCCCTATAGCTCTTCTTAGGATACGTTCTGCTCCCACCAAGTCCCTAGGAGTCTTCCCTGTTGAAATTTTGTATGGGCGACCTCCACCCATTGTACAGGGAATTAAAGGAGATATGAGACAAATAGGATCTGAAATAACTAGACAAGAACTGTTGGCTTTAGGTTCTGTTTTGCAGAGTCTCCATACCTGGGTACAAGACCGATTGCCCATCAACCTAACAGAGCCTCTGCATCCTTTCAAGCCAGGAGCGTCTGTGTGGATTAAAGAGTGGAGAAAGACCCCACTAGTGCCACATTGGAAGGGACCCTATGTTGTCATCCTGTCAACCCCCACAGCAGTGAAAGTTGCGGAATTTGAACCCTGGATCCACCATAGTCGAGTGAAGCCGGCAGCCGCTCCTGACCCTGGGCAATGGACTTCAGTGAATGATCCTGAGACTCCATTGCGACTTACATTGCGGAGACAACCGGCGGTGTGAAAAATCATCAGAATCTACAGTTCCCTTTCTGCCGCGCAAGGGTGACTATCGAAGCAGCAGAAGAAGAAGAAGAAGACTCTACAAGTTCATTGTACCCAACTTTCCAGCTGACCTCCATAGACTGTAATCACAATGTTCTTCCACTATTGCCTTGTGGGAGTGGTGGTCCTGGGGTTCCTGGAAAAGACTTTTGCCTTACCTCCTTGTGCAGTTTGCATAACTACTACCCGAACGGGACAGAAGGTCACTCAGACTTTACTTTACCATTCGTACTACACTTGCACTGGTGTAGTCAGCCGGTGTATCTATAATGGCACGGAATTAAATATCTGTACGAAGGGGAAAAGTAAGACTTGTTATAACCCCCGGCAGAACCCCTCATATTATGTGCTTGAAATATGCTGGAATGATGAGGATGGAGCCCTCATAAATGCCATGAGCCCACTCCCAGACCCCACAAAAGATGTTGTCTTGAACTTTGATGCCTGTGATGTAATAAACAGAAATGCTTACCACAAGTGTGGGTCATGGGAACGAGATTACTATTATGATGATAAATATATGTGTCCGGAAGGAGCCTACGGATGGGGACGGTGTACTCGAAAGAACTCTCCAACCACCGTCTACAGCACCGCATCTAAAGGTGCCTACTTCTGTCCAAAGTGGGATTGTGTATATTTTGCTACCTGGACTAATGCACCTGTAGGACGGGATGGAGATAGTCGTAAAGGCAGCCTGACAAGAATCAGATTACCTGAACCTAAAAAATGCCAGAAAGGTGCCTGCAATCCCCTGCAACTCCTCATACTCAACCCTAGCCAGTGGAAGCAAGGATACAGATTTGGATTGCGTATAGCAGCAGGAGGCATAGATCCTGGAACAATCCTACACATACAGTTGAATACTAAGGCTCATATATCCTCACCCTATCAAATACATCACTCTTTTTATGAGGCCATGAAAGCAGAGTTTGAGGTTCCTTCTGCTTCCCAGAACTTGTTCCTTGAACTTGAGGGAGCAGTAGCATCTAGTCTCCACATTTCAGACTGTCTTTTCTGTGGAGGAACTAAGATGGGAGACCAATGGCCTTGGGAGACACAAGAATTGAACTATTCTATTCCTTATAACCAGACTGATATACATAATACTACTAGTGAGTGGGTACTGGCCCCACCCCATTGTTGGTAATTTGTGTTTTGCTCGCTCTGGACCACAGTTTAACATGGAGGTTGGGCAGCTGGTCTGTCTCAATCAAACGTTCTACAACAGTACTACTAAGAAGACATCTTGGTGGTCCGGAGTCAACGCCTCAGAGACCTCCAATCCTCTAGTTCATTTCCCCAAACTTGCCAGCATCTGGACTGATTTAGCAGCTTATAATGCCTGGCAAGCACCACCTGGACTGTACTGGATTTGCGGAACCCGAGCATATTCTAGGCTTCCTCACCATTGGGGAGGAGCATGTGCATTGGGAACCATACGACCTTCCTTTTTCCTCTTACCTACATCCCATGGAGAACAACTGGGATATCCTGTGTACAGAAGTCGACAGAAACGAGAGGTCTTGAAAATAGGCCAATGGGACAAATGGGGGGAGGAGGAGTGGCCACCTGAGAGAATTATTTCATACTACGGACCTACTACTTGGGAGCAAGATGGGACATGGGGATATCGTACCCCTGTTTATATGATAAATCGTATAATACGCTTACAAGCTGTTGTTGAAATAATAACCAATGAAACTAGTAAAGCACTAACCCTCTTGGCTAAGCAAAGTACACAAATGCGTACAGCTATTTATCAGAATCGTCTAGCTCTAGATTATTTGTTAGCAGCTGAAGGTGGGGTATGTGGAAAATTGAATTTAAGCAATTGTTGTTTGCAGATTGATAATAATGGGAATGTTGTTGAAGATATAGCTGTTCAGATGAGAAAGCAAACATTTGTGCCTGTTCAGACCTGGCATAGTTTGAAGCTGGATGGGTGGTTTGGTTCAGCATTTTCATGGTTAGGTGGTCTAAAGACCCTTGCGCTTATTGTAATATTTATACTAGCTATGTGCTTATTGCTCCCATGTCTCCTACCTCGTTGCTTACGCATAATAACCTCAGTAATTGATAGTACTGTAGAGCAGAAGGCAGCTACGAAAATATTAGCTATGTGGCAATATTCCCCAATACCCCAAGATGAGGCGACTACGCAAGTTTAATGGATGATTTAATTCTCACCCTTTCTCACTAGCGGGTGAGAATAATCAAAAGGGGGAATGTGGCAGGCTATGGCCTAGAATAGTCTGCAAATATGAAAGGCCTGTAAGTTAGGGCTGGATTCCAACCCCCACTATAGTTAGAAAAGAACCAAAAATCTGTGAAAAATGAGAAAACTGTTTTAAACTGCTTAATAAGAAGTTTTACATGAATTCATAAGTCTTTCATTATTCTCTTGTGTGCGAAAGATAGAAATGTTTCAATACATGCATTCCTAGAGCTAGAAACGACCTTGCAGTAGAGAAGTATCAAACCAAGAAACTGCACCATTGTTAGAACAGTCCTAAAGGAGGGAGCTGGGTGCTAGGCCCAGGAGGGATCTCTGATTGGACAGGTGCAGGGGGCGTTGGAACCAATAGAAAGTTTGCATGTATCAAGCTGGAACCAATAGAAAGTTCTCATGTGTCAAACTGAAGAAGAGGTATAAATGAGTATGTCTCTGTAAAAACTTTGCTCAGTTCCTTTTGAAGCTTTGACTGACTGGGCCTTGTGCACAATAAACTGGCTTGAACCCTGTCAATTGACTCCTGGATTTATTCATTGATTGCACTTCGCTGCAGCAACAAGACTTCGACTTTCATACTTTGGACACATCATAAGAAGAGAGAGATCATTAGAGAAAGACATCATGCTTGGCAAGATAGGTCAACGCAAAAGAGGAAGACCAGCAATGAGATGGATCGATACAATAACAGCAGCTATGGGTGCCAGTCTGTCAACAATGATCCGCCTGACTGAAGACCGAACACAATTTAGGACAACTATCCAGAGGGTCGCTATGAGTCGACACTGACTCGACAGCACTTAACAACAACAGTTCATGCCAATGATGTAACATGCAGTAGAAATGTTTACTGTATGCAGAAAGCAGTTCAGAAGAGGAGTGTCCAGAAGTATGTTGTGTAGATCAGTGAAACAAACTGCTGCTCTAATGCATTTGAATTGTATCTTTTAGATGACAGAATGTGAGAAATGTACAGTGGAGTGAAGACTTTTATAAGGTGTTTTGTACATAAGAACATAAGATATGCCATACTGGGCCAGACTAAGGGTCCATCAAGCCCAGTATACTCTTTCCAACAGTTGCCATTCCAGGTCTCAAGTACCTGTTGGGTTCCCAATCTGTACACATTCCATGCTGCTTGTCCCAGGAGTAAGCAGTGGATTTCCCCAGTCCCCTTTAATAATGGTTTATGGACTTTTCCTCCAGGAATTCTTCCAAACCTGTTTTGAACCCAGCTACACTAACAGCTTTTACTACATGCTCCGGTAACGAATTCCAGAGTTTGAATACATGCTCAGTGAAATATATTTTCTCAGATTAGTTTTAAATGTTCCACATTGTAGCTTCATTGCATGTCCCCTAGTCTTTCTGCATTTTGAAGGCGTAAACAACTGATCTATGTTTACCCGTTCAACTCCATTATTTTATAGACCTCTATCAAATCTCCCCTTAGCCATTTCTTTTCCAAGTTGAAGAGCCCTAATCTTTTAAATCTTTTAAGCCTTTCCTAGTAGGGATATCCTTCCATCCCCTTTACCATTTTTGGTCACTTTTCTCTGTACTTTTTCTAATTCTATTGTAGTAGCTGATAAGAATGCAATAAATAATACCTGGAGTCAGGCAAAGATTCAAGCCAATTTAATGTGCACAGACTCAGATTGCAGTAGCATTCAAAATGGTCTGAGCACAGAGCTCAGAAAAATGACAGTTTATATACTTTTCTTCTCCAGTCTAATACAGGCAAAACTCCTCATTGGGCACAGTGGCCCACTTACTCTCATCCAATAGACATCTCTGACCGGGCCCAGGATTCGCTCCCCCTGCTTGGGTCTTACTAGCCACGGGTCAGCAACTAGACATAACACTAAACATAATACTTTTACTAAAGTATACAGTATATTTCGCTATTCTTGCAAGGTCAGTTAGCCACAAAGATAGTGGAAGGCATATCAGAAGCATTCTTAACAAAAGCAAAACAAAGCGAGGCCAAACATAGCAAGGCTAAGATGTATCTCTAGCCCTGGCTCAAAACACTAAACAATCTTCATAATGCTAGACAAAATATTCTTACATTGTTCGGCTTCTCTGCTATATTTTCATCCTAATTACGAGGTCAGTGCACATCTAGCAAAGATACAGTGGAGGACATTCCTACTAAAGCAGACATCTGGCTTACCTAAACAATAAACAGTAAAAGTTTTAATTCTCTTATCTCCAGGAGAACAGAACATGTTATCAAACCAGAATAGAACAGTATGTCTTTCTAACAGCTAACAGCATTCTATAATTTTCCAAAATCAGCAATAACATTTTAAAGCAGGAAAAAGGGCTTCAGACCTAGGCGATGGCCTAGTATGTAGCAGAGCTATCACATTCCCTCCTTTTGATTATTCACACCCGCAAGTGAGAAAGGGTGAGAATCAAATCACACATATAGTATGCCATACTAGGGTGGAGGGCTCTGGAAACCTTGTATCCAGCTTCATTCAAAAGGTGCAGGAGGTCACTTGTAGCTTGTATACAATCAGATTTGTTATTGGTGGCTATGAGCAAATCATCTACATATTGAAGCAAAATTCTTTTTCCCGGAATCACAGAGTAGCTTGACAAATCTTGACTGAGGGCTGTACTGAAGATAGTGGGTGAGTTCCTAAATCCTTGTGGTAATCGAGTCCAAGTAAGTTGCCCTCGTCGTCCCGTGGTAGGGTTTTCCCATTCAAATGCAAACAAAAGCTGACTGGCCTCTGCCAGGCGTATACAGAAAAAAAAAGGCATCTTTTAAGTCCAAAACAGTAAAGTGAGTGGCTTCTGCTGGAATCAGTCCTAGGAGGGTGTAAGGATTTGGTACTACTGGATGTATGGTTTTCACTCGACGTAGATCCTGCACTGGGCGGTAGTCACCTGTCCCAGGCTTCTTGATTGGGAGAAGGGAGGTGTTCCAGGGAGACTGGCATTCTCTGAGAAGTCCATACTGCAATAATTTCTTCAAATGGCGATGAATGCCTTCAATTGCTGGTCTCGGGAGGGGATACTGACGCACATGCACTGGTTCTGCTCCTGGCTTAAGGGTAACAAGTACAGGAGCTATATTCTTTGCTAGGCCAGATGGATTATTCCCTGCCCATACTCCAGGTGGGGCTGCAATGCTGGTAAGTATACAGGAACTTGCTGGCCTGATTGGAGATGCACTATAGAACCGCTACTCTTCCTCTCGGGGAACAGTCAGCACTATCAATCCAGCTCCTTCGATTAGGAAAACTTCCTCCACATCATTCAACTATAGTATCAGCAAGACGAACTGCTCTCTTCTCCATCTTACATTCACTTTCCCTGTCACATTATCTCCACAATTCACAGACATTCTAAACAACTCAATCGTGCTGCTGTATTCATGCCCGCAAATCCATCCCGTTTCTGCAAGTTCTGTTTTATATCTCCCTGGGACTGACTTGACAAAAACTGCATTTACCAGGCGCAAATTCTCCTGGGCTGCTGGATTTCATGGGGCATATAGTGAGGGCTGCCTGCACTATTTGGATTCCACTTCATGTTCTCGGGCGCTGACTGTGGGTGACTCTGAACTGGTAAAATGAATCCCTGCCTGCAGTGTCAGCGGTGGACTGTAGCCCCCACATGTGCTTGTCAACAGACAGAGGAACAATTTAGATAGAGTCCTTACAATAGAAAACGACACTTCTGCAACATGTTATAATAACAAATCCTAACAGAAAGAACTATAGTTCATAACATGACGACTACATAGCTGTTACGTATAACTGGAATAAAATTACTTGGCAAAAACTAACTGCCAGCCGTAATCAGCTTGGCTTTGCAAAAGAAATTCTTTCAATTTTACAGTTTTTTTAGGAAGCAGAGATTCAAAAAGACATTCATTCTGGATACATTTTCCATAAAGCGGGTGGACATCTAGAATACACATTTTCCTTCCTAGTTTATTTTATTAACAATAAGATTAACCCCTCATTCACTCTGGATTCAAAGCACTTTCAAGTTGCGATCTAGTACCGCTGGCTCAAATGCTGCAGAGTCCTGTCAGTGTTCGTAACCTCGGCTTCGTAGGGCAAAGGGAAAATACAAGCATCCTTTCCTATTGAAACCTGAGCCCTACAAGATTTCTGCTCACTTGATCTGCACAGGAATTCGAGTAGGAATGTAACCCTTTCCAGGCTAAGTACAATACTATCGAGATCCACAATCCTGACTAAACATTCTTATTAAATGATATATAATACATGACCATAGCAGAAGAGACATCACTATTACAAAGTATTGAATAAAAACAGGTATAATTCCCTAAAATAAGCACCCATTAGCCCAGCAGCAGAACGTTGAAAACATGCCTTCATAGGATTAAAACATTCCTCTGCACAAACACGTCTCCTGTCAGTTTCACTCTGTGCTGCAGCTGAATGAGGGAGACAGCTTCTTGCTTTTACAGTGACTCTTCTTAACTATACTTTTACTATTTCATGTGCGGTAAAGTGTCACAAATTACCCAACGGAATATAATCCTACCCTTATACTAGAAGGGAAACTCATGGTTTCAACAGATAACAAAGACAAACTCCCAACGCTTCCTCCTTTTCACAAGCATTCTTCACACAGACAAACATGCTAGCATTTTCCAAATTCCGAATTCCCGGGCTGACTGACAAACCAGAATTACTGAAACCGAAAGGGCTGATGGTTTCGCCCCGCGCACTACTTGCAGGGGTACTAGGATCGCCCGTGGAAGTTGATCAGACTTCCTTTACCTGTTACTGTACCAGAGATGTCTCGAGACTTTCCCAGAGCTATCTGACTAAGAACCAGAAAAATCAATACTCACTGGATCCGGTAGCTAATGCGCTGCGCAACCAATCCCTCCTTGGGTTGAATCCTGGACCCCCCTCGGGTTCGAGGTGTTGGCCGGCCAGAAGCAGCAACCTGCGGAGGCAAGGAAGAGTCTCCTCCGATACAAAAGGACCAGGGGCGCCAGAGACCCTCCTGCGGTCAGTCAGGCTCAGCTCCAGCCGGACCAAACCTGTGAGGCGAGATGTCGGGGCATATTCACTTGCATACCATCCCCCACTCGCACATTCCCGGCCAACGCACCAGAAATATGTAGTAGCTGATAAGAATGCAATAAATAATACCCGGAGTCAGGCAAAGATTCAAGCCAATTTAATGTGCACAGACTCAGATTGCAGTAGCATTCAAAATGGTCTGAGCACAGAGTTCAGAAAAATGACAGTTTATATACTTTTCTTCTCCAGTCTAATACAGGCAAAACTCCTCATTGGCCACAGTGGCCCACTTACTCTCATCCAATAGACATCTCTGACCGGGCCCAGGACTCGCTCCCCCTGCTTGGGTCTTACTAGCCACGGGTCAGCAACTAGACATAACACTAAACATAATACTTTTACTAAAGTATACAGTATATTTCGCTATTCTTGCAAGGTCAGTTAGCCACAAAGATAGTGGAAGGCATATCAGAAGCATTCTTAACAAAAGCAAAACAAAGCGAGGCCAAACATAGCAAGGCTAAGATGTATCTCTAGCCCTGGCTCAAAACACTAAACAATCTTCATAATGCTAGACAAAATATTCTTACATTGTTCGGCTTCTCTGCTATATTTTCATCCTAATTACGAGGTCAGTGCACATCTAGCAAAGATACAGTGGAGGACATTCCTACTAAAGCAGACATCTGGCTTACCTAAACAATAAACAGTAAAAGTTTTAATTCTCTTATCTCCAGGAGAACAGAACATGTTATCAAACCAGAATAGAGCAGTATGTCTTTCTAACAGCTAACAGCATTCTATCATTTTCCAAAATCAGCAATAACATTTTAAAGCAGGAAAAAGGGCTTCAGACCTAACTCTGCTACATACTAGGCCATCACCTATCACATTATATCTTTTTTAAGATAAGGCGACCAGAATTTTACACAATATTTAAGAAGTGGCCGCACCATAGAGCGATACATAAGAATAATAATATCCTTCACTTTTTTCTCCATTTCTTTCCTTATAAATTCCTAGCATTCTATTTGTTTTCTTGGCTGCTGCTGCACACTGGGCAGAGGGTTTCAACATACTATCCACGATGATGCCCAAATCCTTTTTCCTTAGCGGTGATTCCTAATGTGGAACCTTGCATTGTGAAATTGTAGTTTGGGGTTGTTCTGTAAGTGCATAGCTTTGCACTTGTCCACATTTAATTTTATCTGCAATTTGGATGCCCAGTCTTCAAATTTTTCAATGTCCTCTTCCAATTTTTCACAATCCACTTGTCGTTTAACAACTTTGAATAATTTTGTGTCATCTGAAAATTTGATCACCTCACTCACTTTTCCCATTTCCAGGTCATTTATAAATACATATGCTAAAAACAGTGGTGTAAGTTATGATGAGGGGCCCCCTTAGCAAACTTTTCCTGAGGCCCCCTATTGTCATGGCAGCAGCGCGTCTCCCATTATGTGGCCCCCTCCATGTGGCAGAAGCAGCGGCAAACTTATTTCATTGTGTTTGCTGCACTGCTCCCCTCTTCTAACATCACCGTGGGACTGGCGGCCGCTTCCTACTGGGCTGAAGTCTCGCGGTTTTGTGTTATTGTGAGACTTCAGTCCAGCAAGGAACAGCCGCCAGACCCACGGCAGACATACAAGAGCAGAGCAACATGTCAAACGTAATAAAGTAAGTTTGCAGCATTGCTGCCCCCACCACTGTGTGGGCCTCCTTTCTGCACGCCCCCCCCCACCTCATTGTGGGGGTTGCTTGGGTGGAATTTATGCCACTGGTTAAAAAGCAGCGGACCCAGCACAGATCCCTGGGGTACTCCATTATTCACCTTTCTCCATTGAGAAAATTGTCCATTTAGCCCTACCCTTTGTTTTCAATCTTTTAAGCAGTTCCTAATCCACAATAGTACACTGCCTCCTATCCCACAACTTTTTAATTTCCGCAAGAGTCTCTAATGAGGAACCTTGTCAAAGGCTCTGTGCCTCAGCCCCGAGAAGCTGCTTACCTACTTTGCTGCCAGTTTGGATACATTAACCTGCCAGCCTGTGTGTCCTGTGTGTCAATTGATATATTTATTTTATCATTGTTAGTGTAGTATTTTATTTATCCGTACAATTTGTAAGTTTGTTCACATTTCTTCATTCATACCTGCCTTCTATCCTCATAACATTTATCCCTCCCTCCCCATCTCTCTACCCATCCACCCCTTGGTGTTCAGTCTCTTATAGCTAATTACCACGATTATTCACAGGTGCACTAATCCCCTGTGATCTCGCTCCCACCTATCCTTATTTTTTTCTGATCTCTGTTCTCTATCTCTCTTTCTTCTATGGCTCTTCATCGCTTTTCTCTTCCTATTCCTCATACGCCCTAATTGTATCCCCTCCTACCAACACCTTCAAGCCCCCCTCTTATCTCCTGTTGACCATCCTCATTTCCCCCACCATCTTGTCCTCTATCCTATCATCAGTTCTTGTGCTTCACCACTTTCTCCCTCTCATTCAGCCATCTCCTCTCTCTCTAAAACAACCTCACCTTTGTTACCACTGTGCTGTCTCTTCTCTGCCCTGTACTCTTCTAATCCTTCTCCTCTCTTCTGGAGATATCAATCCCAACCCTGTCCACCCTAGATTTTGTCACACTCCTAGAACAGATCTTCACGCAGCACTTCAAATCTTATTCATATTTCTCTCCTTTCCCCTTCCTCTCTCCCTTTTTCACATGCCTTGTGGAACCCACACTCCATCTCAAATAAATGTATCTTTATTCATGATCTCTTTATCTCTATCGCTAATGCTCTCCATCTTCTTGCTCTGAGACCTGGCTCCTCCCAGATCACTCGCTGCCCTCTGTCATGGCAGCTATCATGTTTTCCACACATCTTATCTCACTGGTGGTGGTGTTGAGCTTCTACTCTCTCCTTCCTGCCAATTTCAACCCCTCCTGCTGCCTCAGTCTCACTTCTTTCACTCCTTTGAAGTCCACTCCAGCTGTCTTTTTACTCCATTACCTCTCCGTTTAGATGTTGTTTATTGACCTCCTGACAAGTCCACCTCTACCTTTCCCACTGACTTTGACTCATGACTTTCCTTCTATCTGGATTCATCTTTCCCCCCTCCCTTATTCTCGGGGATTTTAACATCCATGTTGATAACCCCTCTGTCCCTTATGCTTTAAAGCTCCTTTTCCTTACCTCCTCATTCGACCTCCAGCTTTGCTGTACTGCCCCCACTCATCAGCATGGCCACCGCCTTGACCTTGTATTCTTCTCTAATTGCTTACCCTCAAACGTCAGTACCTCACTTCTTCCCTTATCAGACCATCACCTGATAAACTTCACTCTTCATCACTTGCCACCTCAACCTTGCCCTGTCTCTTCCAACCTCTTTAGAAATCTTCATGCTATTGACCCTTTGGCTCTCTCCTCCACTGTCTCATCACCTCTTTCCTCTACTGTCTCATCACCTCTTTCCTCCACTGTCTCATCACCTCTTTCCTCCACTATATAAGCTGAGTCTGTTGATGAGGCAGCAGCTTCCTATAATGCTGCACTCTCCTCGGCTCTGGATGCTCTTGCTCCGTCCATGCCACATCCTGTGAGGCGTACTATATCCCACCCCTGGCTGCTTCCACTACCTGCTATGAATATTCCTGTGCCCATTCAGCTGAGTGCACTCGGATCAAATTCCACACACTTGAGGACTTTTGACACTTCAAATTCATGCTTTTCTCTTTCCAGTTAGCCATAGCACTTGCCAAACAAGACTATTATGTCCATCTGACTAAATCTCTTGCCTCTGACCTGCACCATCTCTTTACAACTCTCAACTCTCTCCTGACGTTGCCTCTGCTTCTGAACCCTCCCACCCTTTCTGCCCACACCCTGGCTATTTCCATGACAAAATTCACAAGATCACACTCCAATTCCCCACGAGATCAGCTACTTCCCCTCCTCTCCCTCTTCACTCTCGACTTTCCCCCCTAACTCTGCTACCCTTTCTTCCTTTTCTGTGATCTCTGAGGAGGAAACCACACACCTTCTTTCCTCCATACGCACTACCTGCTCTTCTAATCCTATTCTCATCTGTCTCCTAAGACCCATCTCCTTTATTGTTATCCCTTCCATCTTTCATATTCTCAACCTATCGTTCTCCACTGCAACTGTCCCTGCAGCCTTCAAGCATGCTATGGTTACACCTCTCCTCAAGAAACCCTCACTAGACCATACCTAACCTTCCAACTATAGTCAACAAATTTTTACAAAAGTCATGTTACTGAAATAAAAATAGTCATTTCTTATCAATTTTTATATGCTGAACACGAATATGACAGTGAAATTGCAAAATTGGCTCTAGATTTTTTGTAATCTACAAGAATTAATGTTTACATCACAAAATGCATAACAATAGTAAATATAATAGGCCTTCGTTTAATACCTGTAAAAAACCAAGTCGTAGACTACTTGTTAGATTTTTTCGCCTGTCTCTTGTACAGCTGTTCGGAAGCTTCTCTGGGAAGTGTCCAGCAAGTAGTCAGCCAGCATTGTAGTGGACCATTTTCCCTGGTATCTTTGCTCCATCATTGCAATATCCTGGTGAAAACGTTCGCCCTGTTCATCACTAACCATACCACAGTTGTCAGGAAAGAAATCGAGATGGGAATCAAGGAAATGGATCTTTAGAGACATATTGCAGCCAAGCTTCTGATACTGCATCAGCATGTCTTCTACTAGTTCCTTGTAGTTTTCTGCCCTAACATTCCCGAGAAAGTTTGTTGACACTAGGCGAAAAGCATTCCATGCTTGTTTCACATCACCCTGCAGCAGTTTGTTGAACCGGTCATCTTTGAAGAGCTCTCGAATCTGAGGACCCACAAAAACTCCCTTTTTAATCTTTGCTTCGCTGAGTCGAGGGAAATTTTCATGCAGGTATCGAAAAGCTGGCGAAGTGCGGTCCATGGCTTTCACAAAGTTTTTCATCAAACCTAGTTTGATGTGAAGGGGTGGTAGCAGGATTTTGTGAGCCTCAACCAGAGCTGGGTGCTGGATATTCTTCTCTCCAACTCTTACATTTTGTCTGTGATTCCATTCCTTCCACAAGTAGTGCCAATCTTGCTCGGCTATCCCACTCGCATAAGAAATACATGTATTTTATATATCCCTGCTGCAGTCCCATTAAAAGGGCAACTACCTTCAAGTCACCACAGAGGTGCCAGCTGTACTTGTTATAGTTAATGGAAGACAGTAGATGCTTTAAGTTATCATATGTCTCTTTCATGTGGACCAATAATACAAAATAACTACTACTCTATACCACAATAATCATATACAAAAATAGAGTGAAAGACAAAGAATCAGCTAATGTATGCAAAAGATTTTTTGTTGGAAGACTAGCCTTGAGAATTAAACACTCTCTCATGGCTTAACTTCCGTTTTACTCAACTTTGTAAGGGCCCCACCGGAGCTCTAAAAATGTAGGTAAAAACACACTTACTAGTGTACCCTACACCAAACATGTGCAAAAATAAAGTACTTCCAACATATCAAAAGGTGCCAATAGTACTTATCTGTTGTAGATATTGAATACAGATACTCAATGAATCTGCAAAAACTCTCGTGAGATGACGAACTGCACCAATATCACAGAAACGTAATGGCTGAAGAAAGTCCGTAGTTTCACTTCAATGAAGGATAAAGTATTCTCTCCTCTCAAGCCCTCCTGTGTCCTTTACAATTTGACTTTCATCCTTTACATTCTACTGAATTGGCTCTTGCCAAAGTCTCCATTGACCTGTTCCTGGCAAAATCCAAGAGCCTTTACTCGATCCTCATTCTTCTTACCTTTCTGCTGCTTTGGCACTGTTGACCACAACCTTCTCCTCTATACCTTGTCCTCCTTTAGTTTTAAGGGCTCTGTGCTATCCTGGTTCTCTTTTTATCTTTCCCATCGCTCCTTTATTTTTTGTTCTGGTGGATCATCCTCTACTGCTATCCCACTGTTGGTGTATCCCAAGGAGCTGCCTCAAGTCCACTCCTTTTCTTTCTCTATACCCAGTCCCTTGGTGCACTCATCTCTTCCCATGGCTTTCAGTACCATCTTTATGCTGATGACTCCCAGATCTACCTCTCTACACCAGAAATCTCTCCAGCAATCCAGGCTCAGATCTCTGCCTGCCTTTCTGACATTGCTGCTTGGATATCTCACTGCTGCTTGAAATTGAACATGGACAAAACTGAGCTTTTTATTTTTCCCTCTAAACCCTCTTTTCTCTTTCATCCTTTCTCAGTCTCTGTGGATAATCTCTACTCCTCCCTGTTTCCTCAGCTCACATCCTTGGGGTTGTCTTTGACTCCTCTCTCTCCTCCACACACATCCAACTGATAGCTAAAACCTGCCCTATCTTTCTTTACAACATCAACAAAATCCGCCCATTCCTTTCTGAACACACTACTAAGACACTTATCCACTCCTTAATCACCTCCCATCTAGACTATTGTAACCTACTCCTTGCTGGTCTCCCTCTGTATCATCTCTCTCCTCTTCAATCTGTTTAATGCTCTGCTGCGCTGCTAATCTTCCGTCAGCCTCGTCATACTCATATTACCCCTCTCCTCAGGTCACTTCGTTGGCTCCCTATCTGTTTCTGCATCCAGTTCAAACGTTTTCTGCTGGAACTGTAAGTGCATTCACTCTGCAACTCCTCACTACTGTACCTTTCCTCTCTTATCTCTCCCTACACCCTTCCTAGAGAACTCCATTCTTCTGGCAAATCGCTTCTACTTGTGCCCTTCTCTTCTATTGCTAACTCCAGACTTCGCTCCTTTCACCTTATGCCTGGAACAAACTACCTGAGTCTGTTCATTAGGTGCCTTCTCTGGCCCTTTTCAAATCCAGACTGAAAACTCACCATCTTGCTGCCGCTTTTATATCTTGACTTAACTGGTCATTTTTGTGTTTCCTTACCATTCCCCCTAGATGTATCCTAAGTCTACAGCTACTGTGTTATCTGGCTGACTAGACTGTAAGCTCTGATAAGCAGAGACTGTCTTTTACATGTGTCTGTGCAGCACTGCACAAGTCTTGTAGCACTATACAAATGCTTACTAGTAGTAATAGTAGTAGTGGCTTTCTGAAAATCCAGCTACACTTTAGCAACTGGCTCACCTTTATCTACCTGTTTATTTACATCTTTGAAAAAATATAACAGATTAGTGAGACAAACTTTTCCTTGACTAAATCCATGTTGGCTTCCTGCCTTTAAGCCATGACTATCCACATATTCAGTAATTTTGTTCTTTATAATGGTTTCTACCATTTTGCCTAGTGCAGATGTCAACTCACCCCTGGAATCCTTTAAAAAAATTGGTGTTATTTTGGCCACTCTCCAATCCTCAGGTATTACAGATGATTTTAAAGATAGGTTACAGATTACTAAAAGTAGGTGTGCAATTTCTTATTTCAGTACTCTGGTATGTATGCCATCAGGTCCAGGTAATTTTGTTGCTCTTTAGTTAATCAAATAGCTGTATTACATCTTCCTGATTTATCAAGATTTGTTTCAATTCCTCTGATACATCATCTTTGAATATCATTTCTGAATGGGTAAATTTCCTATCACTCACTTGGTTTGCAGCTTGTCATGCTGTGAGGGCTTGTGTGCATCAGTGATGCTGAGAACTAAGCTATCAGTAGCTTAGTTACTGACAGGGTCTCCCAAGATACAGGTCTCAGCTGAGATGCCAGACTAAGACAAACCAAGCAGCAGAAAGGGACAGTATTGTAAGCGGAGGATCATATTTCTGTGACAAATGCAACAACACTGGAATTAACTGTGCAGAAGAAAGGCTTGTCAAATCTATTTCTGTATCTTGCCTTGAAAACCCAATGGATAGTCACAAAACAAATTGCTGGAAAGTGCTGGAAGATGAGACCCCCCCAGGTTGGAAGGCATTCAAAATGGCTACTGGGGATGAGCTGATGTGGCTGCGCATGAAAAGAGAGTCAGAAGTTGCAAAGATGTCATATATATTGGGACATAGAGCATATGAAGCATGAACCAAGGGAAGTTGGAGGTGGTCAAGAATGAAATAGAATGTGTACAATTCAATCTGTTGGGTGTCAGTGAACTGGAATGGACTGGCTTTGGGCACTTTGCATCTGATGATCATATGGTCTACTATGCTGGAAATGAAAGACAAAGAAGAAATGGTGTTGCATTTATAATTAAGAAGAAACTTGCAAGAACTGTAATGAAGTATGATGCAGTCAGTGAATGCTTAATTTCTATTTGTCTATGAGGAAAGCCCATCAACACAACTGTAATTCAAGTATATGCCCCAACAACAGCTGCAGAGGAGGATGACATTGATGAGTTCTATGAGTAAGTGGAGGGAAGAGTGACCTAGTGGTTGGGGCAAGGTACTACAGGCCGGAAGGTCGGTGGTTCAAATCCCACTAGAGGACAGCAACCTTGGGCTGGAAGGACTGGGGTTTCTAGTCCCTCAGGTGCTCCTTGTGGTCTTGGGCAAGCCACTTAACCCTCCATTGCCCATGTTCCCTGTAAGTATTAGTGTATGTGTCTCATATCCCCTCGTGTTAAATGTATCCCCCAACCGCTTTGACCTGGTGAAAAGTGGAATATAAATGCAGCTAAATAAAATAAATAAATAATATAAAGTACAAGCTGAAATTGACAGAACATGCAAACAAGATATCCTGATAGTAATGGGTGACTGGAATGCAACAGTTGGCAACAAAGAAGAAGGCAAAGTGTTTGTAAAATATGGACTTGGCAACAGAAATGAAGCTGGAAAAGGACTGAAAGAATTCTGCAAGACCAATGATCTTTTCATCTCAAACACCTTCTTCCAACAACACAAGTGCTGTACACATGGACTTCACCCAATGGATTGTACAGAAATCAACTTGACTATATCTGTGGAAGACAATAATGGAAAAGCTCTATAACATCAACAAAGACAAAAGTGGAGCTGACTGTGGTACAGATCACCAACTACTAATATGCAAACTCAAGCTAAAGTTGAAAAAAGAGCAAGCCACTCATGAATGTAGCAAAATATGACCTTGAGAATATACCACTGGAATTTAAAGACTGCCTGAAAAATTGATTTTCTGCTTTAGATACAAATGACAGAAATCCAGAAGAGTTATGGGATGGCATCAAGAAGGTTGTGTTGGAAGAAAGCAAGAAGTCTCTGCATAAGGTGAAAAAGCAAAAACGGCCAAAATGGATGACTGAAGAAACTCTGAAAATTGTCCAGAAACGCAGAGAAACTAAAGTCAGAGGAGAAAGGCAATCACAGAACTCAACAGAGATTTCCATTGTGCAGCAAGACAAGAAGTACTACATTAACACATGCAAGGAAATGGAATCAGAAGCTATTAGAGGAAGGAGAAGAAGATTGGCTTTTCTAAAGCTACGAGAGTTAAAGAAAAAATTCCAACCTCGAATTGGAATGCTATAAGATGCTCAAGGATCCATGTTGAATGATGCTGGGAAGATCAAGAAAAGGTGGAAAGAATATACAGAGTCATTATACCATAAAATTATACCATATACAATAAAATAAGAACGCTAAGACAACTCAGACCCATGCTACCTCACAACAACTTCCGGACCATTTTCCAGGCCCTCACACTACCTCATTTTGATTATGCTAATGTCATCTTATACGGTCTCCCTAAAAACACCATTAATCCTCTACAACTGGCGATGAATGCGGCTGCAAGGGTGCTTTGTGGTCTTTCAAGATCAGACCATATCACCCCGACTCTCATGGAACTACACTGGCTACCAATTCATTGCAGGATAACCTATAAAATCCTCATCATCACTTTCAAGATTATCAACAACCTTGCCCCCACGTCTCTTAACGACCTCATCTCCCTCACCCCAAAAAACAGAGAGAGAAGGATAACAACGGACAACACCCTGATTATCCCCAAGGAGTCCATCAAATGTACCCAATCAACCAAGAAAAGGACCTTCGCCTTCTATGCACCTAAATGCTGGAATGACCTCACACCTGAAATAAGAGCGATTAAAGACCTCTCTCAATTTCGTAAGGCAATCAAGCACCACATCTTCCTGATCCATTTTGCACAGACTTCCAATCCTCATCGGACCATCAGCCCTCCTAAACCGACAAACTCTCACTCTTCTCCCCAATTCCCTCACAAGTAATTTCTGCCTCAAGTTCTTTTATGCCCTATCTTATCTTATTCCGACCATAGTCTGCCTGTGAATACTAAAGAACCCAATATGTTTATACATAGCTCAGTTTTTACACTGTTTTTTGTATATAGTTTTACTGTGTGTACATAGTTATAGTTTTATTACCCCTTTTCCAAGTTTAAGTTACCTGTTATAATGTAAGCACACCAGTGTTTTCTGATTGTGCAGTTCTGTTACTTGTAAACCGCACTGAAAACAAATAGCGCGGTATATAAAAGATGTTAAATAAATAAATAAATAAATAAAATAAAGATCAAGTGGACCAACAACCATTTCAACCTGTACCTTATGATCAGGAACCATTGGTGATGAAAGAAAAAGTCGAAACAGCATTGAAAGCCTTATCAAAGAACAATGCGTTACAGGCCTACTTACTGAGGGTTTTTACTATCATAAATCGAACAAAGTGAGCCCTCACAACGTAGAAAAAGTAAATCCACATATAATGAACTGCTGTTCTTAACTCTTCAGTAGAAAAGAACCAATGGTCTCAGACTAGAATTGGCACCTCTTCTGGGTAATCCGTCCCTGGAGGTTTATGCCCTTTTGCATCAATGACCAAAAACCGGTTCTTAAGTCTGAAGGTTATTTTTAAGCTTTTTTATAGTAGTTGAGATTACTCTTCATACTTTCTCAAACATGAATGATTTAAAGAGATTGTGCTTATCTTATAGCATGATAAGGAACTTCCCCAACGCCACCATATAATTTAATTTAATTTAATTAAACAGTTTCTTATATACCGCACCTTCCAGAGATCAGGTGCGGTTTACATAGAACAACAATGTAACAGGTCAACATCTGTTAATACAGGGAACAATTTGAAACAACTTATATTACATTACATAGAACAGCTTTAAACCATAACATCTTAAATTACATTACTTGAAACAATATGAACTGTTTACGTGGAACAGAGAGAAAACTATATACAGCTGTAAGTGAAACATGGTTGAGTCGTAATATATAAGCATTTGTGTTTCAGATCCTCTGTCAAGACCGAATTGACTTAAGAGGACTGGCCTTGTATTATCCGTTTTCTTGTTGGGTAGGTGTGTTTGATAGATGTCCGTAGTGTGAGGTGAACAGGTGTGTTTTAAGTTTTTTGCGGAATTCGATGATCTCTGAGAGAGATCTAATTTCGTCTGGAAGGGCATTCCATAGAATGGGGGCTGCATGTGAGAATGCTTTATTGTTTGTTGTCTTTCTGGCTTTTTATTGAAATCTTTCTTTATTGAGACAAAAGATAAATGGTACACAGTTCTTAACATCTTGAAAATGCATACATAGCAAACGGTATGGGTTCGATAATATCAAACAAAAGAGAGATCCATCAACGTCAACAGTTACCCAATAAATCATCTCTTCATTTTCATATTTATTCCCCCCATCCCCCCCCTAAGACGTGAAACTGTTGTCCGTTCAACTGTAGTTATTCAAATTTCCCACAAGCATAACAAGATAATGCAAAACAGATGGACATAATCAAGTACAACACACGTGAGAAACATTATAGTACAGAGAAACAGAGAAATTCTCCTCAGCAAGAAAGAAGAACACACGTGAGAAACAGTATAGGACAGAGAGACAGAGAAATTCTCCTCAACAAGAAAGAAGAAAGTGGGGAACCCCCCCCCCCAGTACCCCAGAATAGGTAAAAACATACCGCAGACTCTAAGCTACGCCTAGAACCCCAAAGGACACTGGGACCCCAGGGCCCCCAATAATCTCAAACTATGTCTGAGGATAGAACAACATAATGGCCCCACCCCCCGTAGTCCAACTATAACAAACCCCCGGACAGGTGAGCCCAGGGTGTATTCTTCTCCTGTGCCCACCATCACATCCAGTAGGGAGGCAGGTAAACTGATTAACCCCTCCCCTAATCCCCCCCTCTCTAAACCCCCCCTCCCCCCCCATTTCCCCCAATAGGTGCAATCCAATCCACATTGTGTGTGCACTCGGGAGAGGCCCGTAAGCAAAAGTAAAGATCCTCAAAGCCCGCCCAGAATCCGACTGCGAGTATGTCGAGGTAGAGACTCCAAGTGTGGTCCCCAGCCCCGCAAGAAACGCTGCCACCGCCCGGGATGCCCTCTAGCACGAAGCCCTTCCATCAAAAGCAGCTCATGCAGGCGCCCCCTCCACATCCCGTATAGGGGACCTCTGGCATCCAACCATCCATGCAAAATAGTCATTCTCGCAGCCGCCAACACCAAACGCATCCAATGCAGTACCCCCTGTCCCACCCGTTCAGTCCAGCCGTCCTCCCACACATCCAAAACCACATTCACTGCAGTAAAAGGTAACAGGTGGAGCACACCCCCCAAGGTATGCAAACACCTTGCCCCAGAAAACTTGAACCCGTGCACACCCCCAGAACATATGACCCAATGTGGCATGTTCCCCCCCACAGCGAGGGCAACAATGAGAACTGGTAATCCCGGCCTTCCACGCCCTACGAGGAGCATAGTATAGACGACGCAACAGTTTATACTGCATATCCCGTAAAGTCACTACCACACTAAGTTGAGGGATATTAGACAGACCCTCCAAGAGCTCAGCACCTGTCACCGCCAAACCTAAGTCTCGCGTCCAAGCCGCGGCCAGATCATCCAATTCCAGCGGCGGCACCAAGTCCCATAACACTTTGTGTAACCAAGCTACACGCACCCCCTGCTCCCCCCCTAACAAAGCCACCTCAATTTCAGAGCTGACATCGCCACGCAACGTCTCCTGGGGCACCGTACGAATATAACTGTGCACCTGAGCGTAGAGAAAAACGTCCCTGCCCCGTAAAGGATACTGCTGACACAAGGAAGAGAATTCTGCCACCACTCCCTCTGGTGCTACCACATGCTCCAAATTCACAATACCCAGCTGAGTCCAACGCATGAATAAACTACCCCCAAGGCCCGGTAGAAATGCACCATTTCCCCGAATGGGGAGATACGGGGAAGAAGAAGCAACAATCCGGCGGCTAGCACAAAAATACTTCCACGCTTTGCGAACGGGGTCCAGAACGATCGCTCTTAAAGCTCTGTCTGGTATCTGCACCCTCGGTGCATGCAAAAGGTAACGCAAGTGGAAGGGCTTCACCGCCCCTTGCAACATCGCCAGAGGAGTGTAGTCTCCGATGTCCCAAAGCCAATCCCTAGCATACCGTAACAAACAAGCTATATTATATTTACTGATATCGGGAAGTCCCAGGCCACCCAAGGACCACGGCTGTCGTAGCACAGCCAGACGCACCCTGGGTCGCCTCCCCCGCCAAAGAAAACGATTAATCAGCCTATCCATCTTCCGCATGTCCGAACGCCTCAACAGCAGTGGGAGTGTCTGCAGCACATACAAAATTTGGGGAAATACCACCATCTTGAACAATGCAATGCGACCCCCTAGAGATAATGGCAGATCTTGCCACTTATCCATACGAACCGTCATGGCTGCCAAAAGCTTAGTGACATTCAGCTGGTAGAGTTCTCCCAACTGTCCCGGCACGTAAATACCTAGATATTTAAAATGTCCCCGCGCCCATTTCAGAGGAAAGTCACCCTGCCACTCCCGGTGCGCATCAGGCCCCAATAGCATCGCCTCAGACTTATCCAAGTTTAATCGGAACCCTGAGGGCACCCCATAGTCATATAGAAGATTTAATAGATGTGGGAGCCCCCTCTGAGGGTCCTCGATATGCACAAGGAGGTCGTCAGCAAAGGCCGCGATCCGAAATTCCGTCCTTCCCACAGTGATACCCCGAAAGTGAGAGTGGGCCCGAATCCGTATCAACAAGGGTTCCAAGGTAAGCACAAATAGGAGCGGTGACAAAGGACAGCCCTGGCGCGTCCCTTTCTGTATAGAGAATTCTGATGACATGTTCCCATTCACCATGATAGCCCCTATCGGGTTCGCGTAAAGAAGCCGTACCACCTCCACGAAGAAACCTGTAAACCCCATGGCAGCCAAGACCCGGTACATAAACCCCCAATTTACCCGATCAAATGCTTTTTCAGCATCAAAACTTATAAGCATAGACTCCAATCTAGCCGTATGTCCCACACAGAGGGAAATCAGTAGCCTTTGCAAACTATAAGCTGCGTGTCGACCCCGCACAAAGCCCACTTGATCTTTATGAATCAAAGTCGGCAAAAACACCGCCAACCGATCTGCCATGATCTTTGCTAAGATTTTAATATCCACATTAAGAAGAGAAATGGGCCTATACGATCCCGCGAGAAGCGGGTCTCTCCCCGGTTTCGGCAAGATAGTGACCAAAGCTTTATTCGCCTCATACGGGAAATGACCACGTTGTATCAAATCTTCAAAGTATCCAACAAGCGGGGCTACCAAAACGTCTCCCATCACCTTATAGAATTCACCCCTCAACCCATCGAGACCAGGGGCACGTCCGTTTTTCAAATTCCGAATGCCAGCTTGCACCTCTCGTCCGGATATGGGTGCATTCAAAGTCTGCACTTGTTCTGTACTCAGACGTGGTAAAACGCAGCCCGCTAGAAATTCCTGGCTCTCTATCACTCTATCCCCATCCCCAGCATAGAGCTGACGGAAATACTCAAAAAGGACTTTCTCAATCTCCACCGCGTCCCGCCGCAAGGACCCGTCCGGATGTTGTATCACCCCAATATGGCGTGAGCCCCCGTCCGGCCTTACCAAGGATGACATTAATTTCCCCGCCCGATTCCCATGCTGATACAACTGGAATCTGTAGTACATAAGGGATTTCTGGGCACGCTGGTGAAGGAGCATCTCCAACTCCATTTGTACCTCCCGCAACCTGCGCCGATTCACCGCCGTCTTATTAGACGCCAGCTGCCTCCGCGCTTTGCCCAATTCGCGCTCCAACAGTAGGATTCGCTGATTTCTGCGTCTCCTTTTTGAGCTATAGTAGCTAATGATTTCCCCCCTAAGAACCGCCTTACCAGCCTCCCAGAATAGAGCAGGAGAAATCTCGGGGTGATCATTAACGGCCACATAATCCCTCCATCTATCCCTAAGGAACCCAGCAAACTGGGCATCCCCACTAAGCTCCAATGGATACCGCCAAATTCGGTTATGGCGGGGGTCACGACTGCGCAATTCCATAATTATCATCGCGTGGTCAGAAAGAACAGAAGGACCAACTTTCGCTGCCACTACCCAGTTAAACAAAGACTCCGATATCAAGAAGTAATCAATTCGGGACCATGTGCCATGGGCTCGAGACATATGGGTGTACTCCCTGTCTCCAGGGTGTAAAATTCTCCAAATATCCAGCAATTTATTCGCCTCACACAGTCCCCACAGGCGCCGTGAACTCCATCGATCTCTCCCCCCCAGCGGCCCGGATCTATCCATAGTGTCATCTAGAACTGTATTCAAATCGCCGCCCAGAATGACCTGGTAGCCCGCCATGGATGCTAACAACCGAGTCAAAGCCCGATAAAACCGTGCTTCATAGGTGTTGGGCGCATGCACTGAACATAAGGCCACTTTGACGCCATCCAACAGTCCCCACACCATGACATAACGGCCCTCCAAGTCCATTTCAACTTTTTCTTCCACCCAACCAACATTTCGACCAATTAAAATGGCCACCCCGCGTTTCTTCCCCACAGCTGGAGCACCATATACCTTAGCGATAGGGCCCTTACACAATTTTGCATGTTCAGCTGCAGATTGGTGGGTCTCCTGCAACATTATAATCCCGATGCGCTTGCGTTTAAGATGCTGCAATATTTTATATCTCTTTATTGGGGAGCCCAGGCCACAAACATTCCAGGAGGCTATCCTAGTACCATTACCCAGTATAACAGCCACAAAAGGATCTCCAAACAAGACCAATCATCTCCGTAGGACGGCGAGGACCCCCCCAGCCTAGGGTCCCCCCCAACTCAGTTATACCTCTCCATCCCTTCACACACACATCCACCCATTCTGTAGTGCACCCCACTCGTAGCTCATCCAAACACCCAATTGCACCCATACCCCCCTCCCTTCCCCACACCCCAATAATAAAAGAGGCCCCCCCATTTGCAATCGTAATCCCCCCCCTCCCCCCCTTATCCCCTCCCCCTCGCAACTCCTCAACTCCCTGCCCATCAATCAATTGTCGCCCTGACTCCCCAGGACCCTCCACCTTTGCCAAACCCCCGGGACATGTAGAACCCCCCCTTCCCCCCCCATCCCCTGAATCCACACAAACAAACAGCAACCCCCAGTACCCTTTCCAACGGACGATAACAGCCTGATCACCAATTCCTATGCCCCCTAAGCCTTACGGAACCAATCCGGTCAATGTTTCTATCAGAGGATCTCTAAAGATAGAAAGTGGGCTGTTGTAGTTGTTGTGGAAGGACAGACTAGATGGGCCCTGTGGTCTCTGTCTGTCATCATGTTTCCATGTTTCTATGTTTCTAGGCCATCACCCCGAGAGGACAGCAACCCGGGGGCAGAAGAACCGAGGGCCTCCAGTCCCACAGGCGCTCCCCATGATCTCAAACCTCCACTCAACCCTCCACTGCCCATATTCCCTGCAAAATAATCATCTCCAAGTGGAATGTCCTGCTCCATGTAATCTCAGTCTGCGCAATGTGAACCGCATTAACGCATAATAGCGCGGCATAGAGAAAAAATGCAAACAAACCAACAAAACAAACAAAATAAAATACTGGCAGGCCGACACTAAAGTGAATAATGGCTCCATATAGCGCCACTCAGCCCTCAAATCCCTTGCCCTCCAATTTATCCCAGCTCCCTAGTAAGTAGCCCCCCACAATAGAAAAATTGTGAACAAAAAGGAGCAGCTTATGAAAAAAGAAACCTGAATGACGACAACAAGTCTCACTTGGGACTACGAGGCCTCAGTGTGCCCATCTAGCAAAGCCCCCACCCACTCAAATGCTGAAAAAGCTTCACCCCACCTTTCATTAACAAATGTTTCCGCCATCGTTTGTCGAGCCAGCAAAGGCCCCCAACAAACATAGGGCAATCAACTTCCCACCCCAGAAGCACCCCACCAGTGAGGACCCCTACTCAATAGACCATCCCAAGTGTAAAGGATGGGAAATTGAGGGGGGGGGGGGCACCAACACCCACACTCAAGGCTCCCTCTCAGCACAGATAACACAGCAAACTCAAACAACAAATAGATTAACAACCTGTGCGTTAAACATTAAATGGGTGCTCCCTCCCCTCAGCTCATGTATGTCCACGAGTACCTGAAAATCAATATCCATCACATGAAGGACCCCAAAGTCACCCACATCGGTCACAATAGGCCATGGCCTCTTCTGGTGTCGAAAACACACGACGTCCTTCTGCACTGTCCACTCGCAGAGATGCAGGATAAATCATTGTGAATCGGATGCCCTTTTCCACCAAGCGACTACATACTGCTTTATAGGCCCGACGCCGCTGTGAAACCCCGGCAGAATAATCCTGAAAGATTAACACTTTACAGGCAGGAGATCCCAGACGCCGGGACTGTCGCGCTGCTCGCAAGACTCCCTCCTTCTGGGCTTCATTTAAAAAACGGGCAATGACTACTCGGGGCCGATTCTCACCAGCTTTGTACAGGCCCAGTCGATGTGCCCTTTCAATAACAATCTCCCCGAGCCCTTCCTCCAGAGGTAAATGGGCGGGCAGCCACTTCACCAGATGCTGTCGGAGATCTCTATCCTGCACCGACTCCGCCACGCCAATGAAACGGAGATTATTCCGCCGGCTGCGGTTCTCGAGATCTTCCATTTTGTCTGCATGTTTTTGCAAGGCCTCTTCTAGCTTCTTAATCCGAGTATCCTCGTGCTCCCGAGTGTCCTCCAAGGCGCTAATGCGCTGCTCCATCTGCTCCACGCGACCCGTGAAGTCAGAGACTGCCTGGGCCACCTCGCTAATTTGGGATGCCAGTCCTCCCAGGCGATCCTCAAGCGCGGCCACCACGGCCCTCGAGACCTCCTCCACCAACATACACTGAGCAGTGGTTTCCGGGCCAGATACCTCACTCTCCGCCATCTTGGCTTCACCACCGCGGGGCCGCTCTCGCCGGGCGGATTTTGATGCCATATGGTCCTCAACCAGGTTAGAGCGTTGCGTTATCCCCCTCCAAGGTAAGAATAGTGTTTCCCCAACGCGATCCAAGCTGGGGAACTACGGGCAGCAAGTCAAGTATGGAGGGGGGAAGGAACGAGCTCCGGAGCTAAGAAGGAGACGTCCTCCTTAGTCCACCATGCCACCGGAAGTCTCCGTCTTTCTGGCTTTTATAAATTCCTTTGGAGTCTTTAGTTTGTTTGTGTGATCTCTCCTGTGTTGGGATTTGGCAGGTTCTTTAGTGATTAGGTTGAACAGAGTAGGTGGAGCCATGTTGTTTAGAGTTTTGAATGTAGTTATTAGGGATTTATATATTATTCTGCTTTGTATCGGTAGCCAGTGTAAGTACGCCAGGATCGGTGTGATGTGTTGAAATGGGGGGACCTTCATAATGGTTCTAGCCGCAGCATTTTGTGCAATTTGGAGTCTTTTCAAGTTTTGTTTTGTTGTGCCTAGTAGTATTAGGTTTGCAAAGTCAAAATGGGGAGTAATTATGGCTTGTATTATGCGCTGAAAGTCCTGTAAGTGCGTTAGTGGGCGAAGTTGCTTCAGGACTTTAAGTTTGAAGTATACTTTCTTGGTTGTGTTTCTTATATGTGTTTCCATGTTAAGATGTGTATCAAGTATTACACCTAGATATCGTACCTCATTTTTTAGTTTGATTTCTTGGTTTTGTAGAGTAATGTGTGTGGGAGGTGAGTATGAGAGGTTTTTTGTTACAATAAGGGCTTCTGTTTTTGCATGATTGATGTAGAGGTTATTTTCATTTAGCCATGTAGAGAGTTCGTTAAAACACTCTGTGAGCAATTGGAGTGGTATGTTGGGGATTGTAAATGGGATGTACATCATTATGTCGTCTGCATATAAGTGGTAATATACCTTGAATTTTTTAAATATATTGCAGACATGCTTTATATAGATATTAAAAAGGAGTGCTGATAATGCCGATCCCTGAGGGAGACCTAGTTTCTGATTGTATGTCTCAGATGTCATGTTACCAATTTTTACTGTTTGTGTTCTATTGCTTAGATAAGAAGAAAACCAATTAAGAACTGTAGATTTTATTCCTATTTGATTGAGTTTATTGAGCATTAAAGCATGGTTAACGCTGTCAAATGCCGCAGAGATGTCTATGAATAGAAGTAAGAATGCTTGTTTGGGATTGTCTATTCCTCTTACAAGGGTGTCAATGAGTACTGTTAAGAGCATCTCAACACCATGTCGTGGGCGAAAACCATATTGTTGTTCATCGAGTGGAGCTGAGGTGTCAATGTATTCTTGGGTCTGAATTTGTACAACTTTCTCAATTAGTTTTGCCATGAAAGGAATACTTGATATGGGTCTATATGAGTTAGGTAATGTTTTGTCAAGGGTAGCATTTTTAAGTATTGGGCGGATCTGAGCGTGTTTTAGTGTTGAAGGTAGATATCCAGTTTTTAGTGATAAATTGATTATAGGTAGGATGAAGGAGGATAAAGTTGGGAGTGATTTCTTTATCCAGGATACTGGACATGGGTCTAGGTAGGATGTTGTTGTGTTGATATTATTTATGGTGTTCTTAAGTACGTCCTTAGATATGTGGTTGAACTCAGACCATTCATCTATATAATGGGTATGATCTGTGTGTATGATGTTAGGTAGGGAAGGGTGGAGCTTAGTTTTATTTATATAGTAATTAGCCAATGTTTGAGGTGAGATTTCTGTGATATCATTGCTGGAGTTGTTAGTGTTGTTCGTTAGTTTTTGAACAATTGAGAATAATTCTCTTGGTCTGTTTAATGAGTTTGTCAGGATAGATGCATGGTGATTTTTCTTGGCATTGTCTATTGCTTCCTTATACAATTTAAGCTGATTGTGGAAAATCTCACTATTAATGGAGTTTTTATGTTTCCGCCATCTAACCTCAGCTTTTCTTAGTTCCTTTTTCAATTGTTTTAATGTGTTGTTGAACCAAGGGGCATTACCGACTCCAGTATGTGTGTTCTTTCTACTGACATGGTTATTAGAGGCTGCATGATTGAGAGTTTTATGCCAGTTTGCTACAGCATCATCCAGATCAAGTGGCGATGGGGATAGATGAGGTATTATTAGATCCAAGAACTAGGTACCAGTTCTGCGTTTCAACTCTTCCTCAGGGGGTTTACTAGTTCGTTCATCTGCAATCTCATAAGGTTGTAGGTAGAATTACTAGCGGCATGCAGCCATATGGCTTGACGTCTTCCCAAATGAGTAACTTCTCACTGAGATGCCGCGCATGCGCATGAGCTCAAATCGCATGCGCGGCATCTCAGTGAGAAGTTACTCATTTGGGACGACGTCAAGCCGTATGGCTGCATGCCGCTAGTAATTCTACCTACAACCTTATGAGATTGCAGATGAACGAACTAGTAAACCCCCTGAGAAAGAGTTGAAACGCAGAACTGGTACCTATATGGTGGCGTTGGGGAAGTTCCTTATCATGCTATAAGATAAGCACAATCTCTTTAAATCATTCATGTTTGAGAAAGTATGAAGAGTAATCTCAACTACTATAAAACAGCTTAAAAATAACCTTCTGACTTAAGAACCGGTTTTTGGTCATTGATGCAAAAGGGCATAAACCTCCAGGGACGGATTACCCAGAAGAGGTGCCAATTCTAGTCTGAGACCATTGGTTCTTTTCTACAGAAGAGTTAAGAACAGCAGTTCATTATATGTGGATTTACTTTTTCTACGTTGTGAGGGCTCACTTTGTTCTATTTATGATAGTATGATTATCAAAGAACAAAGCACCAGGCATTGATGGAATTCCCATTGAATAATTAAAGCAATCAGAGGAAGATGTTACCATACTTAGAAGGCTCTGCCAGTAAATTTGGAAGACAACATCATGGCCAACTGACTGGAAAAGATCTGGGTTTATACCAATACTGAGGAAAGGTAACCCGACTGACTCTGGAAAATATTGCACAATCACTCTGATCCCACATGCCAGCAAAATTCTACTTAAGATCATTCAGCAGAGACTACAACCATACTTGGAACAAGAACTGCCTGAAGTGCAAGCAGGGTTCAAGAAAGGATGAGGAACGAGAGACATTATTGCAGATGTGAGATGGATCCTTGAAAAGGCAAAAGAATATTAAAAGGATATCCATATGTGTTTTATTGACTACAGCAAGGCTTTTGACTGTGTAAACCATGAGACACTCTGGGCCACATTAAGAAGCATGGGTATACGAGAACACCTTATCGTTCTCTTGCACAACCTTTACATTGATCAAGCAGCAACAGTTTGAACGGAACAAGGAGAAACAGAATGGTTTAAAATCAGCAAAGGTATACAACAAGGCTGCATAATTTCCCCTACCTCTTTAATTTATATGCAGAACAAATCATTAGAGAATCAGGGCTGTATGAAGACAGCCGAGGTGTGAAGATTGGTGGAAAAGTCATTAACAACCTTTGCTATGCTGATGATACCACATTACTGGCTGAAAGTGAAGACTATTTGAAACATTTGCTTCTTGAGATCAAGGATTATTGTCTTAAAATGGGTCTTCACCTTAACGTTAAGAAGACAAAGATCCTGACAGCTGGTAAAATCAATAAGTTAATCATTGATAGAGAAGAAATTGAAATAGTTGACAATTTTAACTTACTTGGATCAACTATCAATAACAAAAGGACTAGCAGTCATTGCTTTTGGTAGAATGGTTATGAAGGACCTAGACAAGATCCTTAAGAGCAGAGATGGTCTCTCCATACAAAGATTTGACTTGTCCAGGCCATGGTATTTTCAATAATGTCATATGAATGCGAAAGTTAGACAGTGAAAAAGATAAGACAGGAAGAAAATTGATGCCTTTGAATTATGGTGCTGGAGACAAATACCATGTATACCATTGCCTGCCCGAAGAACAAACCAGTCAGTACTAGACTAGATCAAACTTAAGCTTTCTTTAGAAGCTCAGATGACAAGACTTCGACTTTCATACTTTGGACATCATATGTGAAGAGAGATATCATTGAAGAAAAACATAATGCTTGGCAAGGTAGAAGGTCACCGTAAAAGAGGAAGGCCTGCAATGAAATGGATAAATACAATAAAAGCATCTATGGATACCACTCTATCAACAATGAGCTGCTTGGCTGAAGACCGAACAAAATTTAGATAAACTATCCAGAGTGTTGCCAGTAATCAACATAGACTCGACATCGCTTAACAACAACAAATTTCCTAGATCATCTTCAGTAAAGACTGAAGCAAAGAATTCGTTCAGTCTCTCTGGTATAGCTGTGTCTTCTCTTAGTGCCTCTTTTACCGCTCTATCTTCTATGTTTTTTTGAAGGAGTGAATAAACAGGTGGACAAAGGTGAGTCGGTTGATATTGTGTATCTGGACTTTCAGAAAGCCTTTGACAAGGTCCCTCATCAGAGACTTTTGGCAAAACTAAAGAGTCATGGGATAGGAGGCAGTGTACTATTGTGGATCAGGAACTGGTTAAAAGATAGAAAGCAGAGGGTAGGGCTAAATGGCCAATTTTCCCAATGGAGAAAGGTGAATAGTGGTGTACCCCAGGGATCTGTGCTGGGTCTGCTGCTTTTTGACATATTCATAAATGACCTGGAAAGTGGAATAACGAGTGAGGTTATCAAATTTGCAGATGACATAAAACTATTTAAAGTTGTTAAAACCCAAGAGGATTGTGAAAAATTGCAAGAGGATCTTGATAAATTGGAAGACTGGGCATCAAAATGGCAGATGAAATTTAATGTGGACAAGTGCAAGGTTATGCACCTAGGGAAGAACAACCCAAACTATGGTTACACGATGCAAGGTTCCACATTAGGAACCACCACCCAGGAAAAAGATTTAAGCGTCATTGTGGATACCATGTTAAAACCCTCGGCCCAGTGTGCAGCGGCGGCCAAGAGAGCAAATAGAATGCTAGGTATGATAAGGAAAGGAATGGAAAATAAAACAAAAGATATTATAATGCCTCTATATCGTTCCATGGTGAGACCGCACCTTGAATATTGTGTGCAATTCTGGTTGCCGTATCTTAAAAAGGATATAGCGATTTTAGAAAAGGTTCAGAGAAGAGCCACCAAAATGGTGAAGGGGATGGAAGGATACTCCTATGAAGAAAGGCTAAAAAGGTTAGGGCTCTTTAACCTGGAAAAGAGATGGCTGAGGGGGAGATATGATAGAAGTCTATAAATTAATGAACGGAGTGGAACGGGTAAACGTAGATCGACTGTTTATGTTATCAGAATATAGAAAGACTAGGGGATATGCAATGAAGCTACAGGGTAAACTATTTAAGACTAATAAAAGAAAATATTTTTTCACTCAACGTGTAATCAAACTCTGGAATTTGTTACCGGAGGATGTAGTAAAGGCTGTTAGTGTAGCTGGGTTTAAAAAAGGTTTGGACAAGTTCCTGGAGGAAAGGTCCATAAACCATTATTAAGAAGTGACCGAAGATATCAATGCTTGACCCAGTACAGGCATTGTGGAACTTGTGTCTCTTGGGGATACTGCTAGGTACATATGACCTAGATTGGCCACTGTTGGAAACAGAATACTGGGCTTGATGGACCCTGGTCTGACCCAGTATGGCATATCTTATGTTCTTATCTTATCTTATTTTCTTAGTGGTCTGCTGGTTCTCACAGGTGTTTTGCTACAAATGTACTTGAAAACATTTTTATTATTTGCTTTTGCTTCCACAGCAAGTTTCTTTTCAAATTCTCTCTGCCTGCCTTATCAATGCACTGCATTTAACTTTCCAGCACTTATGCTGTTTGGCTCTTTTTTTCCATTTTCTGATGGATCTTTTCTTAGCTATAACAGCCTCTTTGATCTCGCCTTTAAGCCATGCTGGCTGTCGTTTGGCCTTCCTTCCACCTTTCTTAAAGCATGGAGTACATCTGTTTTGGGTTTCCAAGCAATATGTTTAAAGAATGTCCAGGCCTGATGTAAACTCTTAGCCTTTTCAGTTGCTTCTTTTAGTTTTTTTTCTTAACTGTTTTCCTCATTTTATCATAATTTGCTTTGTGAAAGTTAAATGCTAGTGCAATAGATTCCTTGTTATCCTCCCTCCATTTATATAATCAATGTACTATTGCTAAGCGACCCTGACACCATTACCTCTTGCCCTAGATCCTGCATTCCACTAAGAATTAGATCTAAAATAGTTTTCCCTCGAGTTGGTTCCTGAATCGGTTGCTCCATGAAGCAGTTATTTCATCTAGAAACTTTATCTCTTTAGCATGGCCTAATGTAATATTGACCCAGTCAATACTGGGGTAATTGAAATCTCCCATTATTGCTGCGTTGTAAACTTTGGAAGCTTCCCTAATTTCTTTTAGCATTTCATCATTTGTTTGTTCATTCTGGTCAGGCAGGCAGTAGTATCCCCACACTGCCATCCCTTCCCCTTTTAACATGGAATTTCTATCCATAAAGATTCTACAGCACATTGTATTTCCTACAAAACCTTTTTCCTGTTTGACTCATTGCCCTCTTTAACATATAGCGCCCCCTCCACCTATGTGATCTATCCTATCATTGTGATATAGTTTGTAGCCTGGTATCATTGATTATCTTCCTTCCACTAGGTCTCTGAGATGCCAGTTGTATCTAACCATTCAGTGCTATATATTCTATCTCTCTCATCTTATTTTTTAGACTTCTAGTATTTGCATACAGGCATTTCAAAGTTTATTTTTTTGCTCATAAAGGCACCTGGGTTACTTTTACCTTTATTGGAACCTCTCTATTGGGATGCCCTAACTCCCCTGTTTTGTTAGTATCCTTCAAAGATACATCATTCCGAACCATGCGCTCTTGGTCGACTGTTGGCTTTCCCCCATTTCTAGTTTAAAACTGCTATATCTCCTTTTTAAAGGTTAATGCCAGCAATCTGGTTCTACTCTGGTTAAGGTGGAACCCGTCCTTTCAGAAAAAAACCCTCCCTCCCCAGAATGTTGCCCAGTTCCTAAGAAATCCAAAACATTCTTCCTTGCACCATTTGTCTCATCCACGCATTGAGACTCTAGAGCTCTGTCTGCCTCTGAGGTCCTATGCATGGAACGGGAAAAAATTCTGAGACTGCTACCCTGGTCATTCTGGATTTCAGCTTTCTACCTAAAAGTCTAAATTTATCTTCCAGGACCTCCTTCCCAGACTTTCCTATGTCATTGGTAGCAACATGTACCAAGACAGCAGGTTCTCCCCAGCACTATCTAAAGCCTTATCTATGTGGTGTGTGAGGTTCGCAACCTTTGCACCAGGCAGGCATGTTACCAGGCAATCTTCACATCCACCAGCCACTTATATGACTAATGATTGAATTGCCAACTATCAATGGTGGTTCTAACCCTTCCTTCATGGGCACATGGCCCTAGAGACACATCCTCTATACAAGAAGGTATTACATTACTTTAAGGACATGTGCTAGCTATAGGATCACTTCCTGCTACACCAAGGTGATGCTCCCCTTCCACGTGACCTCTCTTCTCCATGGCAGCCAAAAGACTGCCAGAGTGGAGGTGAGACCTCTCTACTACTTCCCTATAGGTCTCATCTATATACTTCTCTGTCTGCCTCAGCTGTTCCAAGTCTGCTACTCTAGCCTCCAGAGATTGAACGTTCCCTGAGAGCAAAGAGCTCTTTGCACTTAGTGCACACATAAGACCTCTCACCAACTGGGAGAAAATCATACATGTAACATTCTGTGCAAGACACTGGATAGCCCCTATCTCTCTGCTGGACTGCTGTCTGCATGATAAGACTTACAGATTTGTTTTATCTATTTAAAGTTGTTCAGTTGTTTAAAGTTGCTAGGGGAATAGGGATACTTGAACCAATACAATTATACTTAATAAATATAAGGGACTTTTAGTTTTCACCTCAAGGTGAACTGCAAGAACTTTATTTATCTACTCCTAAAGGCCTAATAACTTGATTATTAAGATAATCATCTAAACCTGAAAGTGAGTGAGATCACTCCCTTCTCCTTAACTGTTTTAGGAGGCTATACATCTAGGATTATACCTGGGATGGGTGGGAGGGAAAGAAACTCAAACTGAAAGCTGTGTTATAGTAAGCCCTAACTATCCTAACGAAAACACTGAATTCTAAAATACACAGATTCTATCAGCTTTAACTCAAAGAATTCCCCCTTCCCCAAGATTTAGAGGATTTCCCATCAGGTAAATACTTACAAATGCAGTTTTCTTCTCAGCAGTAACAGCCCCTCTTGATAGTCCTTCAAGAGGAGGGGGAAGATTACTACTGCTACTATTAATCATTGATATGGTGTTACAAGACTTATGCAGTGCTGTACATATACATGTAGAAAGACGGTCCCTGCTTGTTAGAGCTTATGATATAAAATAATTTGAAAAATACAATAGCTGAGAACAGGGTTACATATAGGGAAAGGTAAGGAGACACAAGGAAAACAAGGGATCAGGATCCAAAAGCAGTCTTGAAGAGGTAGGCTTTTAGCATGGATTTGAAAATGGACAGAGAAGAAGCCTGATGTACAGTCTCAGGTAGTTTGTTCCAGGCATAAGGAGTAGCAAGGCGAAAGGATCAAATTCTCGAGTTGGCAGTGGAAGAAAAGGGCATAGAAAGAAGCAAGTCAGAAGGGGAGTGGAGTTCACGAGGAGGGGTTGTAGGGCGAGGGGAGAGGAAAGATAGTGAGGAACAGTAGAATGAACGCATTTGTAGTTCAGAAGGAGAAGTTTGAATTGGATTTGGAAATGGAAGGGGAGCTATTGAAGTAACTTGAGAAGAGGGATAGATTAGCCGTGCAGCTGAGTTCTGAACAGATTGAAGGGGAGAGAGATGACTCAGAACAGTGGATAAGTGTCTTAGTAGTGTGTTCAAAAAGGAAGGGGCACACATTGATAAAACTTGTCATTTCTTTCTCTATAACATTAGCAAACAGTTGAATGTGTGTAAAGGAGAGAAGGAGTTAAAGATGACCCCAAGGTTGCGGGCTGAGGACACAGGAAGTAGAAGACTATTATCTACAGAGATAGAGAAAGCAGGAAGGGAGGAGGATAGTTTAAGGGGAAAAATAAAAAGTTCGATTTTGGCCATGTTCTATTTCAAACGGTGGTGAGACACCCAGGCACCGATGTCAGATAGGCAGAGATTCGAGACTGGAGTGTCTGAAAAATATCAGGTGTAGACAGATAAATTGGAGAGTCATCACTGTAGAAATGGTATTGAAAGCCATGGGAGGAGATTAGAGCACCAAGGGACTGGGTATAGAGAGAGAAAAGGAAAGGGCCCAGAGCAGATCCTTGGGGTATACTAACTGAGAGTGAGATAGCAGCAGAAGAAGAACCATCAGAATAAACACTGAAAGAGCGATGGGAGAGATAAGAAGAGAACCAGGACAGCACCCCTAAAACCAAGTGAAGACAATGCGTTGAGCAGAAAGCGATGGTCATCAGTGTCAAAAACAGCAGAAAGGTCAAGAAAAATGAGGATTGAGTAAAGGCTTTTGGATTTAGCCAGGAATCAGTCACTGGCGACTTTGGCGAGAGCTGTTTCGGTGGAATGAAAAGGACAAAAGCCAGAATGTAGTGGACCTAGAAGTGCTTGAGAGGAGAGAAATTCAAGACAATGGTGGAGAACTGCACATTGAAAAAGTTTGGAAATGAAAGAAAAGGGAGATGGGTTAATAATTAGAAGGACAAGTAGGATCAAGTGAGGGTTTCTTGAGGAGAGGTGTGACCACAGCATGCTTGAAGGCTGCTGGGACAGCTGCAGTGGAGACTGATAGGTTGAGAATATGAGAGATGGAAGGGATGACTGAGGAGGAGATGGGTGGGGATAGGATTGGAGGAACAGGTGGTGAGTTTAGCGGAGGAATGAAAATGAGTGATTTCCTCTTCAGAGACTTTAGAAAAAGACGAAAGGGTAGCAGAGATTGAGGGGAAGAGTTGGTATTGAAGAGAGGGAAGAGGGTATGAGGCTGATCATGTGGGGAATTATAGCATAATCTTGTGGACTTTGTCATGGAAATAATCTGTTAGGGTTTGGGCAGGAAGGGAAGGAGGGGTCAGAGGTGGAGGCATCTTAAGGAGAGAGTTGAGAGTTGAAAAGAGACAGGGAGGGTCAGTCAAAAGAGTTAGATAAACATGTGAGTGGTATGGCTGACTGGAAGGAGATAAGCTGGGAGGGAGGAGTGGCCTAGTGGTTGGGGCAAGATACTACAGGCCAGAAGGTCGGTGGTTCAAATCTCACTAGAGGACAGCAACCTTGGGCCGGAAGGAGTGGGGTTTCTAGTCCCACAGGTGCTCCTTGTGGTCTTGGGCAAACCACTTAACCCTCCATTGCCCATGTTCCCTGTAAGTATTCGTGTATGTGTGTCTCATATCCCCTCGTGTTAAATGTATCCCCCAACCGCTTTGACCCAGTGAAAAGTGGGATATAAATGCAGCTAAATAAATAAATAAAATAAATAAAATAAGCATAAATTCAAAGTGAAAGAAATCAGAAAGTGTGTGGGATTTGAGCCAAGTGCACTCAGCTGTGTGGGCACAAGAGCATAGATAATGGGTAGTTGAAGATAGCCAGAGCTGAGGTATGATTCACCTCACAGGACATGGTATGTGTAGAGCCGCCTACTCCACTCCTATTTCCATCTTAGCACTCTCCCCCTACGCCTGTAGCCTCCTTAATTGCAGGTCGCTCTGTGTCAAAACAACACTATGCTATGATCTCATTTTCCAACACAGTTTGGATTTGCTGTTGCTTACTGAAACCTGGCTCAAACTTAGTAAGGAACCTGTTCTACACCACTGTCTCCCAGATGGCTGCTCCTACTTCTCCACACCCAGGGCCACTCACATTGGTGGCAGGGTGGCTGTTATCTGTCGTTCCTTCCTCTGCATAATAGTATGTCATGCCCACTCCCTTTCTTTCCAGAGGCCATCTTCCTCGGCCTACCAACACAACTTGTGACTTGTGTTATTTTGCTTTATGCTTCCCCCTCCCTATCCACTCCCCTCTGGGATTCCCTGCTTCTTACTATCTTGGATGTTGCCACAACCTTCCCCCAACCTTTATATTCTTGGTGACTTCAATTGCCATGTAGACTCTCTTAAGCTACGCAATAAGCTGTTCTGGGCCCACCTTAATGATCTTCAACTCACTCAACACATCTCCTTTCCCACTCAATCTGCTGGTCATACTCTACATCTCATCATTTCAACTCTTAATCCACCTTCACAGCTCTTACACTTATCGTCATTACCTCTTCCCTGGACCGACCATTTTCTCATCATCTTTTCTCTCCTCCTCCCTCCTATCTCGACCAGTACATCCACTATCCCTTGCCCCCATCTGAGGTTATCTCATAAACTAAATCCAGACCCTATCCTAGCTTTCCCATCTGTAGATACTATTTTTCCCTCCTCCTTCCATCTGATGCCCGTAAATAAGCAGGCTTCTCTCTGGGACTCACTTCTTCATTCTGCCTTGGATCACATCGCACCGGTTCAGGCATTTCAATCTAAACAAAGGCCTAACCAGCCCTGGTTTCATCCCAGCATCTGTCTTGCCCACACGCATCTCCGTAGAGCCAAGTGCTACTGGAGGCAGTCCCGATCTCCCAGTGCACTCCAATGTTTCCGGGACTGATATTTATTTATTTATTTTATTTAGTTAGTTTCTTATATATCGCACTATTTAGTATCAGCGCGGTATACATGGAACAGTGAAACATAATGAACAAACGTTAGTTTTACAGAGAACAAGGAAATACAACTTGGATAACTTAGGGAAACATGCACATCAACTATTTACATATGTAGCAGTAAGCTTTGCATAGTGGGTTATGAACCTACAGAAAGATATTAAGTATAGGGACTAATATGTAGAGGTTTCTGGAAGGAAAGGTGTGGCTATGGTGGAGTATGGTTGATCTGGTAATGTTGAATAAATAAGTAATGTTTTAGTGCTTTCCTGAATTGTGTGAGATCGGTGATGGCTCGGATTGCTGGTGGTAATATGTTCCAACACTTGGGAGCATAAAAACTGAAAGCCCTGTTTGACGACGTTAGTGTGCATTTTGTTGATGCACTTGGGATAATTAGAGTGTTTGCTGATGTGGATCTTCTGGATCTGTTAGGTGGGGTGGGCTGAATTAGGTCCACTAGTTGTGAAGCGGTTATGCCGTTGATGGCTTTAAAGGTAAGCGTCAGAGTCTTGAATAGTATTCTTCCGTGTGTTGGGAGCCAGTGGAGTTGAATTAAGATGGGTGTGATGTGGTCAAATCTCGATGCTCCAGAAAGAGCTCTAGCAGCGGCGTTCATGGCTAGCTGAAGGGGGTTCAAAGTAGACTGTGGGAGGCCTTGGAGAATGGCGTTGGCGAAATCAAAGTGGGGTAGGATAAGAGCTTGGTATACAGTCCGGAAGTCACTTGGGTCCAATAAAGATCTGAGGTGTTTGAGTGTCCGGATCTTGAAATATACGGCTCTGACAATGTAGGATATGTGAAGCTTCATGTCTAAGTGTTGATCTAGAGTAACTCCTAAGTATCGAATTGTAGACTTTGTTTGGAGTTCAGCTTCTCTCACTTTTATATGAGGTGGTGGGGTAAATTTCTATCATCATACTATTATGGCTTCTAAGAGGGAATACTACTCTAATGCTCATTACCAATTCCTCTTCACAACCTCATCAGCGTTTCCTCCATCCTCTCCTCTTTATCAGTGTCTCCATCCCAACCCTGCAATGTGGATGATTCTCCTACAGCCACTCAGCCACCTTCTTTTCCATCAAGATCTAGTTTACAACAGAATTTCCCCCTAGCTCTACCCCCTCCAATTTCCAATCCTACATCCTCTTGCATGCCTCCAACATTGAAACATATCTGGAGCACTTTCAACCCCATTTCCCCTGCCTCCATGCCCTCCCATCATCCTTGGTTTCTGATAATTCCCTGGTGCTCAAACCAATTATCCTCTCTTCAATTAACAATAGCCTTGCTACTGGTGGCCTTCCGCATGCATGGAAAAACCCCCATATCCACCTCCATCTTAAAAAGCCTTCCTTAGACAAGTTTGTCCTGACTAATTACCATCCAGTCTCAAACCTATCATTCCTCTTTAAACTGCTTGAGAAGCTTGTCTCTCAACAAGTAGCCACTCAACTTGAACTCTCGTACTGGTCACTCCACTGATACTATTCTTCTCTCTCTTCTTAGTGAAGTTCACAGTTCATTGGACTGTCACAATCGCTGTTTCACTTGATCTATCTTCAGCATTTGACCTCGTCAATCACAATCTTCTCCTCTCTTGGTTGTACAACCTTGGGTCTCATGGGATAGTTCTTCAATGGTTCACTTCTTTTCTATCACAGCATTCCTTTCGTGTCATCAAGGGCACGTCTTTTTCCTCCTCTCCCCCACTTTCATTTTTTATTTATTTATTTTATGTGCTTTTCTATACCGCCCCTTCCAGAGATCAAGGGCGGTTTACAAGGAACTCAAAACAACAATACAGCAGAACAGTGCAATATTGCATTACATTAAACATTAAGTATTACATAAGAACTATGATACATAGAAAACAGTGTGTAAGCTATTAATAAAAGGAACATAACTATGTTACAAGGAACCAAAAATGGCAAGTTATTTACATGGTTAGCAAGAGTTATTTGCAGTCATAAGTACAATATTGGGAGGATGCTGACTTGAGGGGATATTCAAATGGAGTCTGGATTTAGGTGGGGTAAACTTGTGTTTGGTTAGTTGTATGTTCTTGTGTAGTAAATTTGATTTCAGGTTGTAGGTTGCTATAGTGTTGAGTAAAGAGGTAGGTTTTTAGTTCCTTCCTGAAAGATGTGAGATCCTTAATCTCTCTTAGGTTTAGGGGCAGTTTATTCCATTGGCTGGGAGCATAAAATGAAAAGGCAGTGTTGGAGGTTATTTGTTTTGATTTTGTCAAGGCAATGGGAATTAGTAGCATGTTGAGGTTAGTTTTTCTTCTAGTTCTGTTTTCTTGTGGGGTTTGGAGTAGAGTTGCCAACTGTGATGGGGCTAGGTCATTAATGAGTTTAAAAGTTGTGACAAGTGTTTTATATTGAATCCTACTATAAATGGGTAGCCAGTGAAGAGAGTGTAGGATAGGAGAAATATGATCGAATATTTTAGCTTTAACAATGATTCGAGCAGTGACATTTTGGGCTCTTTGAAGGATGTGTAAATTCTTTTTGGATGTTCCTTGGAGGATGCCATTGCAGAAGTCTAAGTGTGGCATAATGAGAGCCTGGACAACTGTTCTGAAATCGTTGATGTCAATGAGGGGTCGGAGTTGCTGTATGGTTCTCAGTTTGAAAAATATAGTTTTGGCAGTCTGCTTTATGTGGTTAGTCATGCTTAGGGTTTTGTCTAGTGTCACTCCAAGGTATTTAATTTCAGATTTGACTGGTAGAGTAATGTTCAGAATGTTGATGGAAGTTGGGGGGGTGAAGGTGGTATTTCTTGTTACGAAGAGTGCTTCAGTCTTTTTGTAATTAATATCCATATGGATAGAGTGGAGCCATTTTTCAGCTTCAGAGAGGCAGGAGGCGATATTGAGGAAATTAAGGTTAGTTATGTCTAAAGGAGCGAACAGCATGATGTCGTCCGCATAGATAAAATATCTTAGATTGTGACGTTGGAAGATTGCACAAATAGGTTGTATATAGAGGTTAAAAAGTAATGCAGAGAGTGAGGATCCTTGTGGTATACCACGTTCTTGTGGGAATGGTAGTGAGGGGGAATGGTCTAAATGGACATATTGGAAGCGATTAGAAATGTAGGACTTAAACCAGTTCAAAGTGGTATCTTTCAAACCTAGTTGTGATAGCCTAGATAAGAGGGTATTATGGTCAACACTGTCAAAAGCTGAGGAAATGTCGAGGAATATGAGTAAGAAGGTCTGCTTTGTGTTATCAATACCTCGGATAAGTGAATCAAGAAGGGATATGAGTAAGGTTTCTACTCCGTGATAAGAGCGGAAACCATACTGGTACTCATCCAAAGGGAAGTTGGTATCAATATGATCTTGGAGTTGTATCTGGGCTACCTTTTCAATGATTTTGGCTAAAAAAGGTATGCTGGCAATGGGGCGGTATGAGGATGGGTCTGAACTGTTAAGGGTTTTATTTTTTAGTAAAGGGCGGATCGCCGAGTATTTCAGATCATCTGGCATGTAACCTTGAAGTAGGGATTGATTTACCAGTTTCAAGATGTATGGAGCTAGTTCGGATTTTGTAGCTTTAACCCAAGATACCGGGCATGGGTCCAGTAGTGAAGTGGTAGTATTGAGGTTTGATATAATCTCAAGCAGTTGTTTGTTGGAGATTGTATGGAATGAGCTCCACTCAGTGATGGAATTTGGTGTGGGAGAGGTTAGGATAATGCTTGGACGGGCGCTTAGTTTGAGCTTATTGGCAAAATGGTTTGCAAGGAGTTGTGGATCTATTGGTGTTTTATTAGGAGTGTTATCGGGAACCTTAGTTAGAGATTTAATAATCTCAAAAAGTTCCCTAGGTCTATTGATGGACTTAGATAATGTTTTGGTGTAGAATAGCCTTTTTGTGTTGTTAATGGCTTCCTTGTATGTTTTAAGGCTTGAGAAATATTGAACCCTGAGTTCAGATGTTTTTTTCTCTCTCCATTTAGTCTCTAATTTCCGAAGGTTTTTCTTTAGAGTAGCAAGTTCAGAGGTGTACCATTTCTCGGACAAGCTAGATCTAGATTTTCTTTTATTAGAGGTTGAATATTTAGCTTCTGATTCAATAATAGAGTTCCAGGTAGAAACAAATTCGTTAAGATTATTTGACGTATTGTCTAATTTTGGAGAAATAGATTCTAAAAAACTTTCTTTGTTGAACTGGCGAAAACTTTGTTTTGTGCATTTGGCGTTATTGTGAGTAGAGTTGGTGGGTTGGAATGGAAGAGAGAAATGTATCAGGAAGTGATCTGACCATGGTACTTGAGTTGTGGTGGGCGAAGTAGAAAAAGATGAGAGTGTGAGGTGAGATGGAATGAATATTAGATCAAGGGTATTACCTTTGCAATGAGTGGGGTGGGTCATTATTTGTTTAAAACCCATTTCCTCCATTGCTTCAATGAAAGATAGTGCATGGCTATGTGGTAATGAGGCAAGGTTAAGATCTCCTAAAATAACAGAGGGTTTTCTCAGTGAAGAGTTACATGCTACCTCAAGTATTATGTCTAGATTATGTATGTCAGGTGTGGGGGGTCTGTAGATAAGGCAGATGGCTATATTGTTATTTTCAATTCTGAGTATATCAATACCATCATGTTTATCTAGTAGGGTAGGTGAAAGATTGAGATGAGATTTTGCTATTATAAGAACTCCGCCACCTCTTTTTCTGTCTCTATTATTGTTGAGTATGGTATAACCATGTACTCCTAGTTGGTTAAGGAGAACTGAGTCAGATTCGTTTAGCCAAGTTTCAGTTATGCAGAGTAGGTGAGGATTTTCATCTATAATAAGATCGGTTATGATGGGGATTTTGTTCCTAATTGATCTGGCGTTGATAAGTATGCAATTTAGTTGTGTTGATTGTGTAGTGATTTGTATGGGGTTATTAATTGGTGAAGGGTTCAATTGGATTAGTCTTTGAACATGAATATGTTGGTTTGTGCGTGGTTTGTTTATGGATGGATTACTGATAATATATCTTTGTGTGTTGTGTCTGGGTTTGTATGGGATGATATGAATGTGTGCAGGCTTGAAAATGTTTGAGGTTGGAGTTAAAGAGTGAATGGGAGGGGTGTGGGAGAGTAGTACCCCTAGTGTGAGCATTAGAATATTTAAGGTGAGTGTAAGTATGGTATTCCTCAGGGCTCCATACTAGCACCTGTTCTTTTCAATATTTTTCTCTTACCCTTAGCTCTTATGATCCAACAGCTTGCCATTTCAATACACTTTTATGCAGACAACATTCTTCTTCTATTTCACATGGACTCATCTCTGCCGGATCTCTCCCCCTTGAATCCATGCCTCACTAATGTTGCGGGCTGGTTTTCTACCAATCATCTTCTACTTAACTATTCGAAAACTACTGCAACCTGGCGTACTGGTCTTACTACCTCTCTGCCTTTTTCCCCTATTCTTGATGGGTCCCCTATTTGTCTCACGTCATTTTTTCACTACCTTGGAGTCACGTTGGATTCTTCACTCTCTTTCCATGATCACATTACTCAAATCATCCAGCGCTCATTTTTCTTTCTTCATCATATCAGAGCAGTCCGTTCCCTTCTGACCACTCCTGCCTTAACCACTCTTTGTTGTCTTTTTCATTCTATCTAGACTTGACTATTGTAATGTAGCACTTGCCGACCTCCCTCAATACCCTTTAAAGCGCCTTCAACTTATTCAGCACTCTGTGGCCAGATTAATTTTTCATGCATCCAGATTTGATCACATCACCCCTTCCTCATCCATTTACACTGGCTTCTTGTACCATCCCCATATTCATTACAAGATTCTCATCCAGGTCCATAAAACACTTAACATTGGTTCCCCAGATTGCTTAGCATCCTCCCTTATTCCACTTGCCCCACAATGCTCTCTCTGTGCAATTCATATGAACCGTCTTCTCCTACCCTCTCCCTCTCTGGCCTATCTTCAATCTACTTGCCATTCAGTATTTTATTTCCTCGGACACTCCCTTTAGAATAATCTTCCTCTACATATCTGGTTAGAGTCTTCTATACAAAGTTCAAAGCCCAACTTAAAACCTACCTTTTCTGCACAGTTTTTGACCTCCCACTGGACTTCCTCAGTTGACTTCCTTATGTTTCCTACCCGTCCCCCTCCTCCTCTCCCCACCCTCCTCCAGCCCTGCCTTGTCACGTCTCATTTTCCTGTCTGTCCTATACATACTGGCATTCTTTTCATTTTCTGCTTCAGTTTTTATTGTATCCTGTTGTTAACCACTTTGCTGTACCCACATTAAGCGGTATATCAAATCTTAAATAAACCAAATGAAATATACTCAACAAAATTCACAAATCCCCAGATTTCATATTCATGGATAGTACTCCATCAGGCTCATAGTTATCCTCTATGCCCTTCACTATTGAGGATGCAAGTTACTGTTATTGACATTGTGCAGCATACTGGGTGCTGATCCACTCACAAAACTATGGGATGCAGATTAAGAAGTTGATGTCAATAACTCACTGGTGCATTCTTCATTCACAGATCAGGTGAGATTTTAAAGAAGGATAAAGATGGTGAAAGGAGAAAGGAAAGGGACAGGAGACAGAGTTCAAGAAGAGGGGAAAAGAGTATAGGGAAGGGGAAGAATGAGTGGGGAACAAAACATTCAGCTACTAAGCTCTGTTAATTGCATTTACCCATGTATTCATATTGCATGGCCAAAATGCTTTTTGCTCCCATTCTCCTTAGGTATTTTTACTGACAGAGAGGTAGGAAGTGACAGCAGTGGGTTAGGGGGCAGAGTTTGTAAGGGAGAGTAGTGGAGTGAGAGACAGAAGAGTATCTAACAGTAGAAAAGGATTTAGATTGTATATATTGACCACTGCATACTCACTGAATAGCATTTAGCAGTGGCAGCAGAACATCCTTTTGATTGGAAGGGACAAACCAACCAGTCTTTAGCTCCAAGCTCTCCAGTCATTGATTCTGTGTCGGACAAAATATTGGTGGGGCCATGGTCCCCTTGATCCACTCATTTCTGCTGCCTATGGTATTTACTGAGATTTCACTTGTATCCAAACATTTATTCATTCATTCATTAAGATTTCTTATACACTTTTATGATGAAATTCACCCAAGGCCGCCTGCTGCAAATCTTTTATGACTGTTGCACTCAAGAAAAAAGGTTATCACAGGGGTGGGCAAGTCCGGTCCTGGAGAGCTGCAGACCAGTCAGGTTTTCATGATGTCCCTAATGAATATTCATGGACCTATTTCCATACAATGGAAGGCAGTGGATGCAAATAGATCTCATGAATATTCATTAGGGACATCATGAAAGCCTGACTGGTCTGCGGTTCTCCAGGACTGGACTGGACTTGCCCACCCCTGGGCTATCATATCCCAACACCCGTGCACAGTTACAGCCACACAGACTGCTGTTCACATGTATTACAAAGACACACATATCTTCACTGACTATCAAGGCACACTCTGTAAGAGTGATCTCTTCTGCTCACATACATGTCATATTCCTCATGCATAAAGACACTGCAGTTTTTGGACAGGACTGTTTTGGAAACTACAGTAATGGGACAGATTTGATAATTTTCTTATTTAGAATTTATGATTAACATAGAATGTTTTTTAATCACCTACATGCCAGTCTTTTGAACATTGTAGTGTATTAGGTGTAAGAATAGTTATGCTTATCATTAAACTGGTTTAATTTAAAGAGATGAGATAATTATAGAAAGTGAGTGAAGAAAAAAATCAAGTGTGGGGGGGAGGCAGAAAACGTGATGCTGAAAGAATAGACGGCAATGAAAAATGTGAAAGAGGTGTGGTGAGAGGGAGATTGAAAACCATAAAATCAAATTGGCTAAAGAAAAGAGCATATTTGCAGAAAGAATCTAGTGATGCAACCAGCAGAAGAAAAAGTAAGTACAATAGCATTCAGGTCATTATATTTAAATAAAGAAGTAAGAAAAGAAGAACAAGAACAAAAGGGAGCAGTGCATAGGCTGAGCCATAAAAATGAGACTTACAGAAGATAAGAGCAAGAGAAAAATACAACAGGTTGAAGAAAAGCTTGTGAAGATGAGTGATGTTGAAGGGGAGAAATTGAGGAAGAGTGTTGCCAAGAACATTGTAAAGATGATGTTGCAAGAAAAAAGAGAAACAGCAGAGAGAGAGAGGTCAAGGAAATAAATTAAGAAGAATTAAAGAACAGGAGAAAGATACTGCAGCTCATAAAATAGCTTGAAGAGTTATAAAGGAAAAAAAGGGCAGGAGAGAGATGCTTTAGCTCAATGATTCCAACCTGTGATCTATGGACCCCTTGGAGTTCATGAGACCATTAGAGGGGCTTCACAGGATAAAGAAAAAAGAGAGGGGCTGGTGACAGTTTGCTAGGGAGAAGAGAGAGATTTGAGGGAATTGTACTGGAGGGAGGGAGAGTGAACAAGACTCAGTCGGCTGGGAACTGGTTGGAGAGAGAGAGACTGGAGGAGACGAAACAAGAAAGAGGGCTAGTGGAGACTGGCTTGGCATTGAGGAGATGGGATTGGGGAAGAGTGGTGGAGATAAACTTGGGGTCCCTGAATGTTTTGGAGAGCAATAAAGGGTCCATAAAATAAAAAAGTTTGGGAATCTGGGCTTTAAGCTTGTAAAAGCATCTAGAAAAGATGTTACAAAGTAAAACAGTCACTGGGATAGTCCAAAATGATGGCCAACAACTGTGTTTTTTGTCGGACCACACCTAGGGAGGATAATACTTTAAATTATCCACTCCAATCTAGTGCTGTCCATTTTATTCATATATAGGTTCTTTAAACGTCTCTATGATAGGCACACAAGTATCAAAATTCAACTTAAATACTTAGCTTTGTCCAATCCAAATTGTCAATAGCTCCAATAGCACGGCATGCATGTTTCGGAGGTAACCAAACACCTGTATCAAGTGCTCTGTAGCCTCCAACACACCCCTTTGCACCTCTGTGTCGGGGGGGGGGGGGGGATTATACAAGTACAAATAATAGGTTTCTAAAAGAGCTATTTGCATATTACGAGGTGTGACAAAAAAGAAACGAGACTGTCCCATAAATGTTTTATTACAAAATCTACAGAGAAATTATGCATTGTCCCCTTCAAAATAATCCCCCCCCCCCCTGAGTTAATGCAATTCTGCATTCGCTTCTGCCATGTATGGAAGCACTCAATAAAGTCCTCCTCCTTGAGTTCCCTCAGCTCCCTCATCACAGTGGCCTTGATCTCTTCTACAGAGGCGAAATGAGTTCCTTTGAGCAAGGTCTTCAGCCTGGGGAAGGGAAGAGCCAGAAGTTGCACGGTGTGAGATCTGGGGAATAAGGAGGGTGGTCGAGAGTTGTGATCTGTTTGTTGGCCAAGAACTGCCTCGCACTGAGCGCGGTGTGTGCAGGCGCATTGTCGTAGTGGAACAGCTATGACTTGTCTCTCCACAGAGCCCACCTGCTGCACCGAACCCTGTCATGGAGGCGATTGAGGACCTGCTGGTAGAAGTGCTGGTTGACTGTCTGACCCTCAGGCACAAACTCATGATGGACCACTTCCTTCTGGTCAAAGAATGCGATCAGCATGATCTTGATCCTTGATTTGGACATGCGTGCCTTCTTGGGGGGTCTGGGTGACAGTCAAGTCTTCCACTGCAGGCTCTGTCTCTTGCTTTCAGGGTCGTACTGGAAGACCCAAGTCTCATCTCCTGTGATAACTCGGCCAATGAACTCTGGATCTTCTCCAGCAAGTCTCAACAAACATTGACCCGGTGCTCCTTCTGGTCATCTGATTAAAAGTCTGGGCACCATCTTGGCACACACCTTCCACATCCCCAGCTCCTGCACCAAGATGGTCCGCACTGACTTCCTGTTCAGGCTATCATCCGCACCATCAATCTGCAATCACTCTGCACCAGCTGGTTCACTCTGTCAATGTTCTCAGCTGTCTTTGTTGTAGAAGGCCGTTCTGACTTGGGGTCATCCTCCACCTCCTCGCGGCCAGTCTTGAAGCATTTGTGCCACTCAAAGACTCGCAGCCTTGACATTGCATCTTCTCCATAAGCCTTTGGAGAAGTTGGAGACACTTAGTTGGGCCCTTCTCCAACTTAACCAGAAATTTCAAGTTGATTCTTTGCTCCATATTTCTGCTACCTCCAGTTGCGTGACAAAGCAATGGAGCAGTGTGCTACAAAAAAACCTGAAAAAGAAAAACAGAGTGAGAGAGATGGAAAATATTATAGCAGAATAGTGGTGAGATGTTGCAAAACACAGTGACAAAGCGGTTAGCCAATTGGCATTGAGTCACAGGCGTGGCTGGCACAGTCTCGTTTCTTTTTTGTCACATCTTGTATGCAAACTATCGCTCTCCACTGCAATCTTCCCTGCAGCCTTCAAGCATGCTGTGGTCAAACCTCTCCTCATGAAACCTTCACTTGACTCTAATTGTTCTTCTATCAATCCATCTCCCTTCTTCCCTTCATTTCCAAATTTCTTAAATGTGCAGTTCTCCACTCTTGCCTTGAATTTCTCTCGTCTCAAGCCTTCATAGATCCATTTCAATATGGCTTTTGTCCCTTACATTTTACTGAAACAGCTCTTGCAAAAGTCTCTAGCTACATGTTCCTGGCTAAATCCAAGGGCCTTTACTCAGTCCTCATTCTTCTTGATATTTCTGCTGCTTTTGATACTGTTGACTTCTTGACACATTGTCCTCACTTGGTTTAAGGGACTCTGTACTGTCCTGGTTCTCTTATCTCTCACATTGCTCCTTCTGTTAGTTCTGGTGGTTCCTCCTCTACTGCTTTCCCTACTCTGTTGCCCCAGAGTTCTTTTCTATGCCCTCTCCTTTTCTCCCTTTATACCTAGACCCCTGATGCTCTCATCTCCTCCCATGGCTTTCAGTATCATTTTTATGCTGATGATTCTCAAATCTATCTATCTACACCTGATATTTCTCAGATACTCCAGGCTCAAAACTCTGTCTGCCTGTCTGACAGAGCTGCCTGGATATCTCACCATCGTTTGAAATTGAACATGGCCAAGACCGAACTTCTTATTTTTCTTCCTAAACCCTCCTACCCCCTTCTTTTTTTACTATCTCTGTAGATAACACTCTTCTATTTCCTGTGTCCTTAGTCTGCAACCTTGGGGTCATCTTTGACTCCTCCTCCTCCTCTACTCATATCCAGCAAATAGCTAAAAGCTGTTGCTTCTTTCTCTATAACATTAACAAAATTCACCCCTTACTTTCTGAGCACACTGCTAAAACACTTATCAAATCTTCAGTCACCTCCCATCTTGACTATTGTAACCTTCTCCTTGATGGTCTCCCTCTGAGTCATCTCTCTCCCCTTCAATCTGTTGAGAACTCTGCTGCACTGCTAATCTTCTGCCAGCCCTTATATACTCTCATAACCCCTCTTCTCAAGTCACTTCATTGGCTTTCCTTCCATTTCTGCATCTAATTCAAACTTCTCATTCTGAACTATAAATGCATTAATTCTACTGCTCCCCACTGTCCTTATTCCCTCCTCTTTCCCTACAACCCTCCTCGTGAACTCTACACTTCCTCTAGGTTACTTCTCTCTTTGCCCTTTTCTTCCACTGTCAGCTCCAGACTTTGATCCTTTCACCTTGCTGTTCCTTATGCCTGGAATAAACTACCTGAATCTGTATGACAGGTTTCATCTCTTCCCCTTTTCAAATCCATGCTAAATGCTCACCTATTTGAAGTTGCCTTTGGATCCTGATCTCTTGTTCTTTTACCTTTCCCCTATTTGTACCCCTGTTCTTAATTATTGTACTGTCTGCCTTGATTAGATTTTAAGCTCTGATAAGCAGGGACCGTCTTTCATGTCCATCTGTACAGCGCTACGTATGCCTTGTAGTGCTATATAAATGATTAATAGTAGTAGTAGTAGTAGCCATTTACATGTCTAGATGCTTCTAAAATGACCTCCTATGGCTCATAAAATAGTTCAAAATTACAAAGTATAAAGAAAGAGAAAGCAGGAAATGGATACTTGACCTAATAAAAAAACACCAGAGGAAATGTGCTAAAAAAAATAAGAGAGCAGACGAGAGCTAGTGTAGCTTGTACAGATGTCTGAGGAACTGAGGTATATATGGAATTATCGAGCAAAGAAAAATACTGCAGCTCATAAAAGTTCTTGTGTTGAGAATAATAACTGGAAATCTGTGATGGTTAAAATTAAAGATGCCATGCAGGGATAACCAGCACACTGTTACTTCTGTTGTGATAGATTGTAGGACATGTTTACTGAACTGGGCTAATGGTTAGAATGTAGGGGCGATCGAAGGCCTTTCATTTTGGCGGGGGCCTAAGCACCGCCCAAGCTCCACCCTGCATGCAGAGACCCATCCTGTTCTGCTTCCAGGGGATTGGATCCCCACAAGCAGAACAGGAAGGGTCTTTGCTGCGATTGCAGCTTCTCTTCTTCTGCCCATTGGGAATGGGATCCCTGTAGGCAGCCTGTTGCCTGCCACCTTGATTTTTGGTGGGGCCAGGGCCCATGTAGCCCACACCTTTCTGACGCCTATGGATCAATTGAATAACATGGGACCTACTTACAAATAGTTTTCTAATTTTACATAAAGAAAATACAAGCAACTATATGAAATAAAACAAGAAATGTATATATAAAACGGCTCCTATCATTGAGAGGGAGAGAGTAAGGTTATAACTCTTGAGCCAGAACTAAGATCACCAACTCCAAATTCCCAAAAAGAAAAATAAAATAAAATGAAAGGAACATAGGTTTGAGTTATCTAGTTAGCCCCCTACTTATGAACCAAAAAATTGTCTAGATGCGATGAGTCACAAAAAACACATCTAGCATCCTGATATGTTACCTGACATTGGCAAGGGAAACAAAGAAAAATAGTTACCTGGATGACGAAACCTGAGGCTTAAGTTGCAAAAACACCTCCGATCAGTACTGGGCAAAATGGTAGAAACCATTATAAAGAACAAAATTACTGAACATGTAGATAGTCATGGCTTAATGGGAGACAGCCAACATGGCTTTAGCCAAGGAAGGTCTTGTCTTACTATGGTTTTTTTGAAGGTGTGAATAAACAAGTAGACAAATGTGAGTCAGTTGATATAGTGTATCTGGATTTTCAGAAAGCCTTTGACAAGTCCCTCATGAGAGACTCTTGGCAAAATTAAAAAGTCATGGGATAGGAGGCAATGTACTATTGTGGATCAGGAACTGATTAAAAGATAGAAAGCAGAGGGTTGGACTAAATGGCCAGTTTCCCCAATGGAGAAAGGTGAATAATGGAGTACCCCAGGGATCTGTGCTGGGTCTGCTGCTTTTTAACATATTTGTAAATGTCCTGGAATAACGAGTGAGATAATCAAATTTGCAGATGACTCAAAATTATTCAAAGTTAAAACACATGAGGATTGTGAAAAATTGCAAGAAGACCTTGATAAACTGGAAGACTGGGCATCCAAATGGCAGATGAAATTTAATGTGGACAAGTGCAAAGTTATGCACCTAGGAAAGAACAACCCAAACTATGGTTACTCGATGCAAGGTTCCACATTAGGAACAACCACGCAGGGAAGAAATTTAGCGTCACTGTGGATAACATGTTGAAACCATCTGCCCAGTGTGCAGCGATGGCCAAGAGAGCAAATAGAATGCTAGGTATCATAAGGAAAGGAATGGAGAATAAAACAAAGGATATTATAATGCCTCTGTATCATTCCTTGATGCGACTGCACCTTGAATATTGTGTGCAATTCTGGCTTAAAAAGGATATAGTGTTATTAGAAAAGGTACAGAGAAGAGCCACCAAAATGGTAAAGGGGATGAATGGATACCTCTATGAAGAGAGGCTAGGGGAGATATGATAGAGGTCTATAAATTAATGAATGGAGTGGAACGAGTAAATGTAGATCAATTGTTTATGCCATCAAAATATAGAAAGACTAGGGGACATGCAATGAAGCTAAAAGGTAACCTATTTAAGACTAGTAAGAGAAAGTATTTTTTCACTCAACGTATAATCAAACTCTGGAATTTGTTACCGGAGGTTGTAGTAAAAGCTGTTAGTGTAGCTGGGTTTAAAAAAAGGTTTGGACAAGTTCCTGGAGAAAAGGTCCATAAATCATTATTAAAGGGGACCCCGGCATATCCACTGCTTGCCCCAATACAAGCATTGTGCAACCTGTCTTTTGGGGACCAGGATTCGCCACTGTTGGAAACAGGATATTGGAGCTTGGTCTGACCCAGTATGGCATATCTTATGTTCTTAATCTTATGTGTGCCTGGGTGGTCTAGAAACATCTGGAAATATAGAACATGTTTGACTACAAAAGGAAATATCTTTCTTCACAAAGTAAGCTTTTAAAATGCTAACCTTGTCCACCTCAGTGGCGTACCAAGGGCAGAGCGGTGGTTGCAGCCTGCCCCGGGTGCTGGTCAGGAGGGAGGTGCTAATTCCTGGGCCCACACGGCAGAGCCAGCATGACAAACATACCTTAATGTCATGGGTAACTTGCCATGCTGCTTCCAGGCCCGGCAGTTGTTCCTTCCCAACCAAAGTCTCGCAATTCGTGAGACTTTGGCTTAGAAGGGAGCAGCTGATGGACCTGGAGTGGAGGCAGCGCCGCAAGCCACCCACAATGTTAAGGTAGATTTGTTGTGCTGCCTCTGCCATCTAAGCCTGTTGAGGGGGGTGTGTGTGTGTGGGGGGGGGGGGTATTGTGAACTTGGGGCCCCGCTCCAGATGTGCACAAGACTGGAAACACCACTAGTCGTCCTCTACAGCTGGTGATTCCAAACTTGCTTTGAACTTTGAGTTCGAAAAGTGAGTAATTAAATCTCCAATCCAATCCAATCGAAGTTTGCCCTGGTGGGAATCTCATCAAGATTCAAGGTAGTAAGATCCAAACCTACTGAGGTATCCATCAATATTTGGGCTTCCTTGGTCTCAGTTGCTGAGAGTGAGCAAGAGGGAATATAGTACAAATCCCACTAGAGGACAGCAACCTTGGGCCGGAAGGACTGGGGTTTCTAGTCCCACAGGTGCTCCTTGTGGTCTTGGGTAAGCCACTTAACCCTCCATTGCCCATGTTCCCTGTAAAATAGTTATCTCCAAGTTATAATGCCCTGTTCAATGTAATTTTAGCTTGTTCAATGTAAACCGCACTGATGCCAAATAGCGCGGTATATAAGAGAATGTAAGTAAATAAATAAAATAAATAAAAATTGGAAATAATAATAGAGTCAGCATTAGGTTTTTGTAATATTTCATTAAAATACTTTCTAAGGAAAATAATAGTAGATAAAACGTGAGTCTTTGGAAAATTTAAGAATCTCAATTTTTTAATCTAATTAAATTCTCCAAAGACAAACTGTCCTTAAAATTTAAAGCACCAGCAGCCTCTATAGCTACTATCGGGGGGCTCAAATTTAACCAACTTCTTTTGAACCTGATTGCCTATTCTCTTGTGTGGATGCTGAAATAAGATTACACTACACCATGCCTGCTTGAACATTGTTTCCTCTCTTGCTAGCAAAATAAAGAATAATCAGTGTACAACTGAATGCTTTCTCTAAAGTTCCCTCACAACAGCTCTGACTTATACAGTATAGGAGATGCATCAAAGCTTACAGATGATTTATGCATTTGCCAACTTTGAATTATAACATCTTATCCTGGAGGAAAGGTCCATAAACCATTATTACGAAGGGACCCAGGATATCAAATGCTTGAACCAATACAAGCATTGTGGAACTTGTGTCCCTTTGGGAAACTGCTAGGTACATATGACCTAGATTGGCCACTGTTGGAAACAGAATCCTGGGCTTGATGGACCTTGGTCTGACCCAGTATGGCATATCTTATGTTCTTATCAGCATGTAAGTTCCTGCAGACACAGTAATGACATGTTGACTAGGTTCATTAATTAGCCTGAAGCCCTTGAAACTAATGACTCAGCAATTTGATATTGCTTAGATTTTTAGCTTTTCAGTCTCTAGTTAACCATTTCTTTCCATACTTGTTGTACACCTTAGACAACTTTTTGGTGGTGGTGAGAATCGAGGAGGAATGTGACACATTCTATATACCCTTTCGATGTCTAGGACATCTGCACCTTGCCCACTCACAATCTTAAATGACAGAGGTGTAAGGCAGGGGTCTCCAAATCCAGCCCTGGAGGGCCACAAACCAGTCAGGTTGGCAGGATATCTCTAATGCATATATATCTCATGCATATTCATTAGGGATATCCCGAAAACCTGACTGGTCTGCGGCTCTCCAGGACCAGGGTTCCCCACCCCTGCTTTATAGTAACCAAAATGTCTAATTACACAATAACAAACAAATGAACACTGTTTAACAAACCCATAGTCTGGTTGTATTTCTTCTCTGAATGTAAATATTTATCAGCTCTGCTGTGGCAGTGGGATTCTGGGTTAGGGCTCCTATGCATTTAGCAGATCACGATGTCCTTTCTTTCTCCTCGCTGAGATCCTATTCTTCTACTTCTTCTTGTATTCTGTTCACAGATCACCTACTGTGCCTCTTCCAGCAGGCAAATCTTCACCTTTATTGCAATCTCCTTTGTTAGGCTCAGGATAGCAAGCCAACTCTTCCTCTCTGACTTCTCAGTTAGGCTTGGATAGCAAATCAGCTCCTCCATTTTCTATCCACACTCTGGTGGAGGGATGGGTAAATCTCTGACAGACTCTCCAATCTTCACAAGTAGATAAATTTAAGAATCAAAGACTGATATCAAATACAGATAACTAAAATAAAAGACAGGTCCAGAACTGAGCCTCTGCAAGCAGCACACACCAAACTGAAACCAATAACTAACCATACCTTACCTTACATTCTATGCACTGAGGTTATATAGTGGGCAGGCAGAACCAAACCATTCATCCCAAAAGGGGGATGTAATAGCAAGATGGCATGCACCTACTGCTAATGCTAAAAATGGAATAGTTCTGCATTCAAAGCATGTAGTGATCCCTTACACATAGTAGGGGGTTACCACTACTGCTAGTTATAATATTCAAAAAGCGCTATAGACACATCAAAAAGAGAGGCAGTCTCTGTTCCAGAGAGATTATAATCTAGTCTGATTGCATCATAATGTTTGGGAAGGGTAGACATAGAAATTGCCATACAAGGAAAGAAGGAGAAATAGGGGGAATGTTGAAAGACTGGTAGGTAGGCCAGAGCAGATCACTGTAAGGTGTGGTTAGTTATTGGTTTCAGTTTTTTGGAAAAGTACACACATTGTTTGCATGGCATGTACTTTTGCTGTGGGTGTGCACTTGGGTGGGGTTTGAGTGGGGTGTGGGTGGAGAGCACCAGTTTGTGCAGAATTGTAAAATACTACAATTTATGCTCGTTCTTGAAAAATCTAGGTACAGGCATTTACACGAACTCTAGATCAGTGTTCTCCCACCAATTTTGGTGCTGCTTTGCCATGTCTCAAGAAGGCATAAATGGCTTAAATCTAGTTGCGATTTCTGTCATTTTGCTCCTAGTGTTTTCCAATCTATTATTAAACTAACTTATAAAGAACAGTCCATCCTCCTCAGCGCTTACAACCTAGCCAAGACCAACAGATAAGAGAGATATAAACAAACAAGAGGTTCTAAGTTGAGGAAGCAAAGTCATTACTGGGAAGATGTTGCGAACTAAGGAAAAGGCCACTCTTCAAGAAGTAAAACTGTAAGGATTGAGATATCTCAAGAGTTAGTTAAAAAAAAAAAGAAGCCAATGGATTGAGGTTTTGAGTTATTTATTTTTATGTGGGACGGAACTGCTCTTGAAAAGCATCTCCCAGTCTCACAGCAAGGTAAACATTTATAGTAAGATCTTGGCTATCTAATTATATACATGGATTTCTTTATCCTTAGATTCAATAATAGTTGTTAGGTTTGCCTATACTGAGTATCATTCTACAAATGAAAAGGAGCCTTCCCCTCCTTTGATAGCACACCTACTTGTGGTTTTACATTGGAAGTCCCAAGTTAAGCCACGTTTTGACAGATAGCTGCAGGTATCTTGAAAGTTGTTCTCCATGGAACTTTATTGTGTTACACATTATTTTATTTATTTATTTTATTTACATTCTCTTATATACCGCGCTATTCTGCATCAGTGCGGTTTACATTGAACAAGCTGAAATTACATTGAACAGGGCATTATAACTTGGAAATAACTATTTTACAGGGAACATGGGCTATGGAGGGTTAAGTGGCTTGCCCAAGACCACAAGGAGCACCTGTGGGACTAGAAGGCGAGTATAAGGATGTAATGAAAGCGTAGAAACCTTTCTTATAATATGTTAGTATTCATGCTATGAATCAGCCTTGTAATTCCTTAGGATTTTAGTTACTAAGGTGTGCTATGGTAAATACCCAATGTGGACACAAGTATGAACTCGAACTCAACTACCAGAAGTTTTCACCCATTTAACAAAGAATGTATCCTAGCCGAAACGAACACACTCCTTGATAAGAATTCACAAAACCTAGAGGACCTAATCACCACATGGAACAGCAAACTCAGTGCAATCGCAATTCGTCCCTCATCAACCAAAGCCCCAAACAAAAGATCATCTGCACCATGGTTCACAGCTGACTTAAGGGCTTCACTAACCCTCCTACGGAGATTGGAAAAGCGCTGGAGGAAGTCACGTACCAGCAGTGACCAAGCAGCATACACCCAGCACTTACACACACATCGCAGGGCCGTCACAGACAGGATGAAACAACACCACACAAGCACCCTGAAACGGTCACTAAACAAGCCACATGACCTCTTCAACCTGGTCAAATCTCTTGCCAAAGAACCCACCCCGGAGCACCCCGGAACCATACATCCACAGGACTATGCCGTCTTTATGCAATCTAAACTGTGCAAGACCGACAAAGTGGTGATACCGGACCCTCCCAACGAACAAGAGTTATCAGTATCTCTAACTACCTTTGTCACACCATCAAAGAGAACCATTGAAGACACTATCGAAACCCTAAATACCTCCACTGCATACTCGGACCCCTGTCCAGCATTCTGGATAAAAGATCTGCGATGTGACCTCGCCCCGATCTTAGCTAAATTGATAGGCCTATCTTTTAGCACCGGGTCTTTCCCCTCCACGCTCAAACAGACCTCCGTTAGACCGCTGCTGAAGAACGCCAAATTAGACCCTCAAAAGGTGGAGTCATACAGACCCATTTCCAGCATCCCGATGCTCGCTAAAATAATTGAAAAGATAGTCTACAAACAGTTACAAGACCATATTGATACCAACGCCCCTCTAGATTCATCTCAACATGGATTCAGAGAGTCACATGGAGTCGAAACACTACTCACAACTCTTTTCGACATCATAATTTCAGGCATTGACAACTTACGTCAAGGTTTTGCACTCGTCTTTTTAGATATAGCGGCAGCCTTCGACTCGGTCTGCCACGAAATTCTCCTAGGTCGGCTAAAAGAGAAAGGCATTAGTGGAACAGCTCTCGAGTGGTGCAGATCCTACCTGTCTGGCAGATGGCAATACGTCCGAGCAAACGGGTCCACATCCGAGCCATTCCTACAAAGCATCTATATCCAACCTATCTGTAACATCATTAGATCGTTCAATGTGAGTTGCATGATATACGCAGATGATGTCTTACTGTACCTGCCAATATCCCTGGACTGCCCAGACCTTACCCCCTTGACTAAGGGGCATGTTTACTAAACACCGTTGCTGTGCGGGTTCCCGTTAGTGTGCTGGTGCCATATAAGGAGTGGGCGGGCCAGGCAGAAAAAAGCAAAAAACTGGACCGTACGTGTGTGCGTCGCACTAATGTGCGGGGCCCACATTAGCGCGTGGGAAGGCTAAGTGGGGCGCTGCTGCAAAACCAAACAACAAAGCCGTAGTACAATGGTGAAGACACCGACCAATGGTGCAGGGGCCAGGGGTTCAAACCCCCATTGCGCTCAACAAAAAAGACCAGCTGAGGCACCAACATTTATGGGCAAAAGTGGTTAGGAGGCATATTAATTTTGGGCAGCAGAAGGCGGCGCATTGTTATTTTTATTATGGCATGAGGCGGTGCACTGTTTAGTGTGGGTGGCAGATGGCGGCGCATTGTTAAGTTTGGGCGGCAGAAGGTGGTGCGCTGATAAATGTGGGCAACAGAAGGCGGCGAGCCGGTGGGCAGAAGGCGGCGCGCTGATGTGTGAGGGGGCAGTCCAATAGTGGGAGGGATAGGTGGCACGCTGATGTGCAAATAACAGGAATGGAGCCATAGCACAATGATTAAGACACTGACCACTCGTGCAGGGATCATGGGTTCAATTCCCCACAGTGCCCATTGAAGACAGCTGGCTGAGGCATTATTTTAGGGGCATTTGCATGTTGTGCGGCATAAGGCGGCGCGCTGTTAATTTAGTGCGCCACAAGATGGCGCGCTGATGGCTACAAGGCTGCGCGCGGATGCACAAACACAGGAACAGAACCACAGCACAATGGTTAAGACACTGACCAATGGTGCAGGGGCCAGGGGTTCAACCCCTCACAGTGCCCAGTGAACAAGGCTGGCTGGGGCAGTATGTATCATGGTGAGGAGTGCTGTAGGAGGCCTTCCATTTATATTTTATTTCCCACCACTAGTAAACCCGCTCTCACAGTGTGTTAACATACGGATGCCCGTAAGGCACATTTTACAGTGCACTGTCCGCCAAGGCACCCTAGAATGTCCCCTATAGGGCACCATGTATGTTGCGACACAGGATAATGTATAGTGCACCCTATATGGATGGCAACCATAAGGTGGCCTATAGGGCGCCCTATAAAGCACCCTCAGAGGCACCTAATGGGTATAGTAAGCTGTGTGTGGTTTTGCCGGCATAGACATATGTACAGTAAATAAAAATAAAGCTGTGGACAGCCCTATCAAAGGGCCCCACTGTGGGTTTGAACCCATGACCTCTGGCTGTACAGGGAGTGATGTAACCATTGGGCTACAGCTCTATAGCTGATAGCAAGCCCTTGGCTGGCTGCAGAGAGCCTGCACGTCACCCCACAGACAGTCTGCTGTTGTAGACAGGATAGGGTTAGGCCACCCGTACCCATGATGCACTGCACATGCAAATCAGCTGTCCACAGATGCACACAAGATGGGGAATGCACCCCAACAGCTACCCGGCCTGGTAGGGGGAATTGTCCATGTGCACCCACACAGCACCTCGGCCTGATAGGGGGTCCTGAGCGGGTGGACGACCAGCAAAGAGTAGCTACACACCGTCACATTGTGCGGGTACTGTGCTCACCCTGAGGGTGTGATGTGGCGGCCAGGACCAGGTCCACAACACCAGCCATGGCTGGATGAAGCCATGACAGAGCTCCAAAACAATACTAACCTGTGAGATAGGAAGGTGCTGCAGAAACATGTTGGATATCTCTGTCTGTCTCAGTTAGTGGAAACCCCCATGGACCCCCCTAGGTGGTCAAAGTTACCCCCTTTCCCCCCCCCCCCCCATGGCAGTAGCGTGGACCATCAAACCCCAGTCCTGCTAGGGCACAGACACCCTACACGGCAGTCCAAGCAGCTCCACACACATCCATAACACAATATCAGACAGACTTTAGGCCTGGATATCCAAAGATGCACCCCAGCACTATCTGATATTCACCTGCAGCAAGCCATCAACCGCTGCACCCTGCAAGGCACTCCATCAAGACACATACCAGTTGTGAACAGTCTGCTGGTTAGCCCTGATGGAAATGCATGCACCCAAAACTGGGGTGGCAGCACACACAAGCAGAGAATTCTGCGAGGAGGCCCCAACAGGAAACCCATATATATCACAAGAGAGAAACACAATACAGCACTATGGGGGTGCCTAGCAATGCTGTCATCACTGCACACTCAGGGTGAGAGTGCTCCCCCAGCAGCACATACAGAGGTCACCCTGTCTGTGTAGGTGGTGGCCTGGCACTACAATGTCACAGCCAGTGCCCTATGCCCTGTGCAGATGCATCCTGGCCAGCCCACCCTGTCTGACCTATACCCATGGTACCTTGCTGCTCATTAGGCACATTGGCAGGCCAATACTGGCAGTAGTGCTGGCAGTGTGGGTTGGGGAAGGTGTTTGCAGCCAACACACACTGTATAGACAGACACACACTCCCACACCTATGCCAGCATTGTGCTACTATTGAGGGGGTGATTAGCCTTGGTCACCACACCGGTCCTGGGCACGGCACAGGCATGGATATGGTACGCAGTACTGCTGGGGGTCACTCCCCAGGGTGGTGAACACCATCAGAGGCCAGGCCTGGAGCACGCACCGCAGACACCAAACAGATTGTTCGGATGGGGTCAACTAGCAGTATGTGCGTAACGTAGGGATATCTATCAGCCTGTACTCTTAACAAACGTTTCAGAGCTGTGTACCTCAGGTGTAGGGTGACATTGCTAAGGTATGCAGGTGCTGGTATTGGGAGATGCACGCAGGGTCCAATGTTCTGCCTCTACAGGAGACATTGGCCAATGGGGCCTGTGGGTGTGGGTGTGGGTGTGTCTGCCCCTGTTGGCTGCTGCTTTACGGCAGCGCTTCCCCACTCCAGCCCAGTTTTGCATCACACTGTTCGGGTCTTCCTGCTGTCCCTCATGAATATGCATGAGCTACATCTACATGCCGTGCATAGATATACAGCACAGGCATTTGTATGAGTGGCAGCATGGAACCTGACTGGTGTGTGGCCCACCAGGACTGCATTTGGGGGATTCTGCTGTAGGTTCTGCCCCTGTTCATGGTGTCTGTGCTCAGTGGGGTAAAAGATAGACGTATTACCATTGCATATGTCCTCGTCATGAAAGGTGTGTCCTTACTGTCACTGTTTATTTGTGGGGAAAATATGTGGGCAGGATTGCCAGTAGCCCCAGCTGGTCTTTGAACCTGTGTCCTTCTGTTCTTGCATGCACTGTCTGTGTGCACTGCACCACTGTGTAGCCACAGCTTGGCTGAATTCCCTGGATAGTCCATGACTGTGGTTCCGGCAGGGCCTGTCTGTTGCTGTGGACTGTGCCAACCTGCACATGGCTAGGCCTCTGTCTTCTGTCGCTAGCAGCCACTGCCCCCTGCACCACATGTACTCGTCCGCCAACAAGCTGGCATGAGCTTCTCCCATAAAAGGCAGGTGACCTGATTGGAATGTGGCAGTATGGGACTGCATTTGGGGTACTTGGCTGTGGGTAATGCCCATTGTTGTGGTGTGTGTGCGTTGTTGGGTAAAATATGGGTGTTTTCCCCATGCTTATGTCACCTGCAATACAGGGGTGTCTGCGCTATCTGTGTTTAGTGGTGGGTAAAATATAGGGACTGGGCTGGCAAGTGCCCCAGCTGGGCTTTGAACCCCTGACCCTCTGGTCCTAGAGGTACTGACTCTGTCTGCTGCACCACACTATGGCTACATATACAGTGCAGCCCCTGGAGGTAGTAAGCGTGGCAGGAGTCACAAACCCTGCTCTACGCAAATTTACTGTGGGCATATGCACCCTGTCTGGTGACAAACGTGCACATAAACCCCGGAAATGACCACGGGAAATGGGGGACAAAATATCACCACGCTGGGCAACAGTGATATTAATGGGCAACCATAGCAAACACTCCCAGGAAAGCTCCACAAAAGGAAATGTTTTTTGGAAGAGTCTCCGCTCCATACACCCTTCCAAAATTCATTTCTTTTTTCTGGAGCTTTGCTGGGTGTGTTTTCTGTATTTGCCCATCACTATAACTGTTCCCCAGCTGAATTACTATTTTTAATAGTTCTGTTGTGGTCATTTTCTATTTTTATTTGCACTTTTGTGCTGTGCACATGTATCACACTGCTCACGTTTTGCTGGTTTCCCCGGTTTTCCTGTACATTGCCGACGGAAATGGTTTCTCTTCCCTTTAAATGCTTTCTACCTACCGCGAGGGTTTCCCTCGCGGTAGTTTTTACATGCAAATTCGGGCCCGATACTGTGCGGAGAGCCTCTCCCCTCCCACTCTCCACCCATTGACCCCGTCCCTCCGCCCCTCCGGAGCCTTCCTCCGCCCTCCTTTAGCCGTTCCACGCCTCTATCGGACATTTGCGGGCCCGCACTTGTACGGGGCCCGTTAGTGTGCCGCGCACCTTTGCGGGGGTGACACGCATGTGTGCGGGGCATTTAAACGCGTTTATTAGCGTTTCAGTGCCGCGTTTCCGTGCGCTATTTTGCGGCGCACATTTCCGGTTTTTAGTAAACATCCCCCTAAGTGTTTCAACGCAATATCCGAATGGCTCCTCTCTCAAAATCTGCGCATCCAACACAAGAAAACGGAGGTCCTGTTCATCTCCAGAAATCCCGAGTTTACTCCACCCAGCTACTTGGAAGTGGACAACGCCAAATTGCAAGTAAAATCAGCTATACGTTATCTCGGAGTCACATTGTATCAGAACCTCAACATGAAGCAACACATAGCCAACACTGTAAGAGCGATCTACTTCAAGATCAGATCCCTTAGACACCTACGCCCTTTACTCGAACCAGGCGACTTCCGCACCATTTATCAAGCCCTCATCATTCCTCATTTTGATTATTCAAACGCCATCCTACAAGGACTCCCTCAGGCCACCTTACATCCCCTGCAACTTGCCATGATCAGTGCAGCGCGGATTCTCCTCGGAATACCAAGAAGAGAGCATATCACACCCCTCCTGAAACAGCTTCACTGGCTCCCCATTCAAGCCAGGATCAGTTTCAAAACCCTAGTAATGACATTCAAGGCCGTCAAGGGGCTCTCCTCCTCTTCACTATGTGACCTCATCCAACCACCCACACCCAACAGGCTAAGAAGAACCACAGTAGCCAACATGCTAGTGATACCGAGAGACATGACAAAATGCTCCAAAGCAACTTCGAACAGAGCCTTTAGACTATGCGCCCCAAGTCTCTGGAACTCCCTACCACCACACATCAGAGCAATCCCCAACTTGAGCCAGTTCAGGAAGGCCTTGAAACACTTTCTCTTTATCAAATACCTCACTGACTGCCCTGAACCCCAGCCACCAAGTATGATCAATACCCAATAACTCCATCTGACATGTATATAGTTACCCTATTCAATGCTACGCATATGTATATAGTTTACCCTGTTCTCCAAGTTACTTGTTCCTGTTCAATATAATGACCTGACTTTTGTTTATTGTCGGATACCATTTTGTTTTATGTAAACCGCGCTGATCGCAAATAGTGCGGTATATAAGAAATGCAAATAAATAAAGAAATACAAATGCAAATAAATGCACATTAAATTACCGTGGCATGTGCTATTTTCTGGCAGCCCCCATGTTATTCAATGGGGCCTAGTTACTATGCATATTAGGGAGGTTAACGCATGATAATCTGGTAATGCACCTCAGTAATTATGGCCCCTGTCTTCTAGTGTTCAGAAAGAGTAGCCGATATTAAGTGAGACACTATAGAAAGGTGTTTTTCTTCTGCTTCAAGGTGTGCAGTTATAAGAATAAATAAGAATTGAATGTCACACTGGGGCATGTTTACTAATGTGCTCTGTTAGTTCAAGGTTTAGTGTGTGGTAAGAGTGCCATTCTAACCAGTTAGCGGTTGATTGGGTGGGTACTAGGTGGGTTAGGGGGGAACATGGGCATTGACTGCCCAGCGTTGATGTCCATGGGTGCATGCTAACCATAGCTGTTGCTCTTAGCATGGGTCCACGTAACACCACCTCAGTGGGTGCACCTGTCTGCCAGTTAGCAGCGTGCCATGCGGTTACAACACACTATTGGCAGAGGGAGGAACGCACATGCCTCCTGAGGTTAGCAGGGGCTTCCAAGGTAGATTCACAGCCTACTTGCGCTCTAACAGCACATTTTAGAAAATACGTCCCTCTGTGAAGATTTGTATTATTCTTTTATATAGTCAGTATATTTTATGGGGGCATTATCATAATTGTAATTGGGGCCATCCTGAGGGTTTATGCCGCCCTAGACAGACTCTCCATGCCATCTCCAGGCTTGCCATGCTACCCCCCACCCCCACGCCCCGGCATGCATCTTCTTTCCTGGGGTGATCCCTCCATTGCTTTGGGCTTTAAAGTGCCATGCTGCTGTGTGCACGGCCTGCCACTCCTGCCCCCTCTGATGCAACTTCCTGTTGGAGGCAGCAGGAGCAGCAGGCTGTAAGTGGATCAGTGCAGGCACTTTAAAGCCTGACGCAGCGGAGGGATCACTGTGCTGCCCTCCTCCCCCAGGCGAAAAGATGGATGTCGGGGAGGGGGCGGCATGGCGGCACTGAACTGCTGCTTCGCTGAGAGCCACTCACTGGGGCATGCTACCCTAGGTGATCGCCTAGTTTGCTTAATGGACGGGCCAGCCCTGATTGCAATCTGCTTCCTTTCTTAATAAAGGACATTTTAAAAAGAAAGAATGTGCATTATTAATAACAAACTGGTTTTATGATTCAGGTTTTAAATGTTGGTAGCCTTGATATTTATTCAGGTAGAGGAGAAATGAAATACTTAAAGACCATCAAGTACACACTGGTGTTTTTGTAGGGAATGCTATCAACCAGAGGCCATGGGGTGTGAGTATTCCATACAGTGCTTGCCTGCGATGGGAGAAGAAGCCGGTAGAGGAGACTAGATTAGCTCAAACCAGAATTGTACAGGATGAGTGATGAGGAACATGGTTTAGTACAGTGTTCAATCCTTTCTCTGACAAAAATCCGTTAAAACTTGTGGGTAGCTGACTAGAAGTGTAATTCTGTCTTCTTTTTTAAAACTTATTTGTTTTATAAGTTGATAAAAACTCATCTGTAGTCTGAATAGAAAAATATCAAACACAATTTTGTTGATTCTGTGGCCTTATGGACTGGTCATTAAGGATACAATATAGGAAAAAAAAGCTTACAGTAATCATCAATCTGTGGCAAATATCCTGAGATGACCCTCTGAGCAGAGAATGTCTGCTTCAGATGTACTGCTGTGAAAATGTAGAGGAGAATATCTAATGAGGTTTTATATTTTAAATTATGGAAGATAGGCATGAAATGCTTATTATAGAAAATTCTGCAATTCAGTCTGCAATTACAATGGCTAGAACAATTTTGCTTATTTCTAGATTGTATTTCATTCCTGAAAATGTTTTTGTCAAGTGTCTGAAAGGAATTCCTAGTCGTCTGAACATCAGGGATTCAAACGAATCTGGTCACCACTGTGCTAATCATTGCTTGAAAACTCTGTTCCTAGGCCCTGCTGCAGGAATTGAATTATTTGCAGGCTGTGATATCTTTTCATCGGACCAAAAGGAAAGTTCTCCAAAGATATGGTAAATAGCCCTGAATTTCTCTTACTATCAGCAATTTCTACAGTGGTTTCCATGTCTATTCTAGTGAACCCTCAGTCAGTTGGAGTCTCAGGAGATCAACAAGTATTATACATATGAGACAGATATTCATTGCAGATAACTTGAAACCCTGACTGGCTGGAATGGTCTCCCAGGACAGGTTTCAGAACAGTGCTTTAGAGCAAACGCATAGCACTATATCTTCCTACAGGTATCAAGCTCTGGTGCCAAACTGTAGAATTCCCAGCCTCTCACTGGACTACTGGTCTGTACAACAAGTAAGAATGTTCAAGTGGTATTGAAATCAAAGTAATCTCAAATAAATGCAAACATGCTCCCAAATAACATTGTCTCCTCCTAGTATTTCTCTTGATGGTGTGGAGCTTTTATTTAAAGCAGATGCAAACATAGAAAGCCATCAAGTGTGTCACAAACCCCCCATGGGGCACTAGAGAAGGGGACTCCTGCCTAGCCTGTTTTAGCAATCACGGGGTGACAGACTGCCCTCACATCCACCATCTTCCATTACTGTATCTATCAACTATCGGTCTTCTGACACAGCTATTAGCCATTCATAGAGAGGCTTCAGCCTATCTGCTGCGTTGGTCTTCCTCAACTCTTCTAGGTTGTTGCTGCCTGTGCTGCAGCCCCATTCCCACTGCTTCTGGGGCCTTCACCATGGTGCATCTTCTGTATGAATCTCCAAACAAGTACAGTAATGGAAATTTGAAAAGAACTTTGAAAAGAGAGTTCAAAGTTCATCAATGATGATAGGCTGCAGGGCTGGCCCTAGATTTGGTTCAAAGTGTTGATGCCTTAGGCAAATCTCAAGCTTTACACCCCCTCTCGCTGTCAAAATCTATTATTTAGCTTTGAATGCCTTGCTTTTGCTGCCCTCTGGAAGTTGTTGCTCTAGGTGACCGCCTAGTTTGCCTAGTGGCTGGGCCGGCCCTGATAGGCTGCTAGTGTACCCCCACTCTGCCTGGTTCAGTTTCTCTCAGACTTGGCTTGCTAGGAACTACATGCCAAAGTGGGTGGCAGAACACCCAAAGAAGTATAGAATGACAAGCCAAAGGTGCACAAAGTGCAAAGCAAGAGGAGGAGGAGCAGCCCATAAAAAGTCAAAGCATACTGGTCGAGAGCCATGCAGCAGGCTTTAATTTATCATTCTCCTATCTTATCCATGCTAGATGAGGAAAAGCAAACAGATATAAAAGACATAAAACTAGTGATAGAACATAAAAGCAAAGAGCGTGTCTTAAGATTTCCTCCTTGCTGCCTGCTACAAAGGCATTAACTAGAAATCGTGTGTTTTAGCTATGGACTTAGTTTATGGAACTTTTTGCTAGATATAATATATTTATGAGCATGGAGGAGTAGCCTAGTGGTTAGAGCAACTGCCTAGAACCCAGAACATCTAAGGTTTCAATTCCCACTAGCACTCCTTGTGACCTTGGGCAAGTCACTTTAACCTTCATGACCTCAGAAGAAAAGGCCTAGCAATCTACTTCTGGTGATACATTGTCAAGAAAACCCAGAGGCAGCTGGGTTACCAGGAGTCAGCACTGATTTGATGGTATAAAAAAACATTTAGAAATGGATTTGAAGAAATTTAAGAAAAGTCTAAAAACATTCCTGTTTCCTGAGTTTTATGATGTCTACTGATAATGTCTATTATTTCTATTGATTATGCAACTTTAAAGAACAGGTCACTGGAGACTTTGGCAAGAGCTGTTTTGGTGGAATCTAAAGAATGAAAACCAGATTGTAGAGGATCCAGAAGGGCTTAAGAGGAGAGAAAGTAGAGGCAACGGTGGTGACCCCACACATTCAAGTAGTTCAAAATGAAGGAGAGGACTGAGATGGATCGATAATGAGAAGGACAGATAGGGTCTAGTGAGGGTTTCTTGAGGAGAGGAGTGACCACAGCATGTTTGAAGGCTGCATGGAAAGTTGCAGTGGAGAGCAATAGGTTGAGAATATGAGAGATTGAAGGGACTACAGTGGAGGAGAGGAGCTAAGGAGATGGGTGGGAATAGGATCAGAAGAGCAGGTAGTGACTTTGGATGAGGAAAGAAGGTGAATGGTTTCCTCCTTGTAGATCATAGAAAAGGAAGAAAGGGTAGCAGAGGTAGGGGGGACATAGTTGGGAGTGAAGAAGGGGAGGAGGGGAAGTAGCCAACCTTGTGGGGAATTGGAGTGATCTTGTAGATTTTGTCATGGAAGTAGTCAGCCAGGGTAGAAAGGGAGGGAGGGGTCGGAGGCGGAGGCACCTTGAGGAGAGAGTCGAGAGTTGTAAAGAGATAGCGAGGATCAGAGGCAAGAGAGTTAGTCAGATGGACATAATAGTCTTGTTTGGCAAGTGCTATAGCTAACTGGAAAGAGACAAGCATGAATTTGAAGTGTAGAAAGTTTGCAAGGGTGCAGGATTTGAGCCAATCATGCTCAGCTGAGCAGGCACAGGAAAATAGATAGCGGGTAGTGGAAGACAGCCAGGGTTGAGGTACAGTGCGCGTCACAGGACGCTGCATGGGCAGAGCAAGAGCATGAAGAGTAGAGGAGAGTGCAGTATTACAGGAAGCTACTGCCTCATCAATGGACTCAGATGACATAGTGGAGGAAAGAGTTGATGAGACAGTGGAGGACAGAATCAATGAGCCTATAGCATGAAGATTTATAAAGAGGTTGGAGGAGGTCAGGGTGAGGTTGAGGCAGTGAGTGATGAAGAGTAAAGCTTAGCAGGTGATGGTCCGATAAGGGAAAAAGTGAGGTACAGAAGTTTGCGGGTCAGCAATTAGAGAAGAATACAAGGTCGAGACAGTGGCCTTGCTAGTGAGTAGGGGAAGTAGAGAAAAGCTGGAGGTTGAATTATGAGGTACGGGAGAGGAGCTTTAAAGCATAAGGGTCAAAGGGGTTATCAACATGAAAGTTAAAATCCCTAAAAATAAGGGAGAGAGAGTCAAAGTCAGAGAGAAAGGTAGAGATGGACTTGTCAGGGGGTTGATAAATAGTAGCTAATCGGAGAGGAAGTGGAGTTAAAGCCGAATGGAGTGGACTTCAAAGGAGAGAAAGGAGTGAAACTGAGGGAGAAGTAGGGATTGAAATTGACAGGAAGGAAGCCCCAAAACACCACCATGGCCAGTAGGACGAGGCGTGTGGGAGAATTGATAGCTGTCATGACAGAAAGCAGCGACTGAAGTGGCTGGGAGGAGCCAGGACTCAGTTAGAGCAAGGAGACAGAGAGCATTAGAGATAAAGAGATCATGAGTAAAGACAAGTTTATTGAAGGATACTACCAAAAGCAGAGAGGTTCCACAAAAGAGTAAAGTAGCCCAAATGCCCTCAAGTATGGAGCAGACAGAGCTTAAAGATCCCAATTTTCCCATGTCTAACAATAGCCAAATTAACATGAATAAAATACATTCTCTAAAATGCTTGTATGCAAATGCTAGAAGTCTAAAGAATAAGATGGGAGAGTTAGAATATATAGCACTAAATGAAAGGTTAGATATGATTGGAATATCAGAGACATGGTGGAAGGAGGACAACCAGTGGGACACTGTGATACCTGGGTACAAACTATATCGTAATGATAGAGCTGATCAAATTGGTGGAGGGGTTGCGCTCTATGTTAGAGAGGGCATTGAGTCAGAAAGGATTAAAGTTTTGCAGGAAACAAAATCTGCTGTAGAATCTATATGGATTGAAATTCCATATAAAAGGGGGAAGGCAATGGCAGTGGGGGTGTACTATCGAGCACCTGGCCAGAATGACCAAATGGATGATGAAATGCTCAAAGAAATCAAGGAAGCTAACAAACGTTACAGCGCAGTAATAATAATGGGTGATTTCAATTACCCCGGTATCGACTGGGTCAGTGTCACGTCAGGACATGCTAGGGAGATAAAGTTCCTAGTTGAAATAAATGACTGCTTCTTGGAGCAGCTGGTTCATGAACCGACCAGAGGGGAAGCCATATTAGACCTAGTCCTTAGTGGAACACCAGATCTAGTGCAAGAGATAAGGGTGTTGGGGCCACTTGGCAATAGTGATCATAGCATGATCGCCTTTGATTTAATTAGTGGAGGAAGGATAGTAAGGAAATCCACAGTACTACCTTTTAACTTTCGAAAGGGAGACTATGATAAAATGAGGAAAACAGTTAAGAAAAAACTAAAAGGAGCAGTTGCAAAGGTTAAAGACGTACATCAAGCTTGGGTGTTGTTGAAAAATACTATCTTGGAAGCCCAGACCAGCTGTATTCCATGCTTTATGAAAAGTGGAAGGGAGTCCAAAAAACTGCCAGCATGGTTTAAAGGTGAGGTCAGAGAGGCTGTTGTTGCCAAAAAAGCATCTTTCAGGAAATGGAAAAAAGAGCCAAACGACGAAACCTGGAAACAGCACAAGCACTGGCAAGTCAAATACAAGGCATTGATAAGGCAGGCAAAGAGAGAATTTGAGATGAAGCTTGCTGCGGAAGCAAAAGCGCGAAATAAAGACCTTTTCAAGTACATTCGTAGCAAAAAACCTGTCAGAGAGTCAGTTGGTCCATTAGATGATAAAGGGGTTAAAGGAGCACTAAGAGGCGACGAGGCGATAGCGGAGAGACTGAATGAATTCTTTGCTTCGGTCTTTACTGAGGAAGATGTAGGGATGTTACCCATGACTGAAGTGGTATTTAAAGGTGCGGAAGAATTGAAGGAAATATCAATACATCGGGAAGATGTCTTACAACTATTAGATAAACTGAAGAGTAGCAAATCACCTGGGCTGGATGGTATACATCCAAGGGTGTTGAAAGAACTGAAATATGAGATTACAGACCTGCTATCAGTAATCTGTGAACTATCATTAAAATCATCTCTAATACCTGAAGATTGGAGGATCGCCAATGTAACACCAATTTTTAAAAAGGGTTCCAGGGGTGATCCGGGAAACTACAGACCGATGAGCCTGACGTCAGTACCGGGGAAAAATGGTAGAAACCATCATAAAGAATAAAATTACTCAGCATGTAGATAGTCACAACCTAATGGGAGACAGCCAACATGGCTTTAGACAAGGAAGATCTTGTCTTACTAATCTGTTATGTTTTTTTGAAGGAGTGAATAAACAGGTGGACAAAGGTGAGTCGGTTGATATTGTGTATCTGGACTTTCAGAAAGCCTTTGACAAGGTCCCTCATCAGAGACTTTTGGCAAAACTAAAGAGTCATGGGATAGGAGGCAGTGTACTATTGTGGATCAGGAACTGGTTAAAAGATAGAAAGCAGAGGGTAGGGCTAAATGGCCAATTTTCCCAATGGAGAAAGGTGAATAGTGGTGTACCCCAGGGATCTGTGCTGGGTCCGCTGCTTTTTGACATATTCATAAATGACCTGGAAAGTGGAATAACGAGTGAGGTTATCAAATTTGCAGATGACACAAAACTATTTAAAGTTGTTAAAACCCAAGAGGATTGTGAAAAATTGCAAGAGGATCTTGATAAATTGGAAGACTGGGCATCAAAATGGCAGATGAAATTTAATGTGTACAAGTGCAAGGTTATGCACCTAGGGAAGAACAACCCAAACTATGGTTACACGATGCAAGGTTCCACATTAGGAACCACCACCCAGGAAAAAGATTTAGGCGTCATTGTGGATACCATGTTAAAACCCTCGGCCCAGTGTGCAGCGGCGGCCAAGAGAGCAAATAGAATGCTAGGTATGATAAGGAAAGGAATGGAAAATAAAACAAAAGATATTATAATGCCTCTATATCGTTCCATGGTGAGACCGCACCTTGAATATTGTGTGCAATTCTGGTTGCCGTATCTTAAAAAGGATATAGCGATTTTAGAAAAGGTTCAGAGAAGAGCCACCAAAATGGTAAAGGGGATGGAAGGATACTCCTATGAAGAAAGGCTAAAAAGGTTAGGGCTCTTTAACCTGGAAAAGAGACGGCGGAGGGGAGATATGATAGAAGTCTATAAATTAATGAACGGAGTGGAACGGGTAAACGTAGATCGATTATTTACCTTATCAGAATATAGAAAGACTAGGGGACATGCAATGAAGCTACAGGGTAAACTATTTAAGACTAATAAAAGAAAATATTTTTTCACTCAACGTGTAATCAAACTCTGGAATTTGTTACCGGAGGATGTAGTAAAGGCTGTTAGTGTAGCTGGGTTTAAAAAAGGTTTGGACAAGTTCCTGGAGGAAAGGTCCATAAACCATTATTAAGAAGTGACTGAAGATATCAATGCTTGACCCAGTACAAGCATTGTGGAACTTGTGTCTCTCGGGAAACTGCTAGGTACATATGACCTAGATTGGCCACTGTTGGAAACAGAATACTGGGCTTGATGGACCTTGGTCTGACCCAGTATGGCATATCTTATGTTCTTATGAGATGGAGTGTGCGTTCCACAAGGTAGATGAGAAAGGGAGAGAGGAAGTGGAAAGGAGAGAGATATGAATAAGATTTGGGCTGTTGTGTGAGGATCTGTTCTGTGAGTGCAACAAAAGTCTAGGGGGGCCAGGGTTGGGGTTGATATCTCTGGAAGGGAGAAGGAGAAGGAATAGAAGAGTGTGGGGCAGAGAGGAGACAGCATGGCAGTAACATGGGTGAGGTTGTTTCAGAGAGAGAGAGGAGATGGCTGAATGAGAGGGAGAAAGTGGTGAAGTTCAAGAACTGATGATAGGGTAGATGACAAGATGGTGGAAGAAGTGAGGATGGTAAATGGAAGATAAGAGGAATGAGCTTGAAGGTGTTGGTAGTAGGGGAGACCATTAGGGAGTATGAGCAATAGGAAGAGAAAGTGTTGAGAAACCATAAAGAGAGAGATGGAGGAACACAGAAGTCAGAAGAAATAAAAGGATAGGTGGTAGAAATTGCAGGGGATAAGGTGCACCTGTGAGTGATCACGATAATGAGCACAGGGCAGCTATAAGAGCCAGGGGGTGGGTGGGCTATGGGGAGGGAGAATAAGGAAACATAGAAACATGATTTATTTATTTTATTTAACAATCATTTATATCCCGCATCTTCCAGAGTTCAGTTGCGGTTTACAATAAAACAAAATCCACAAAGCAAGAGCTTGGTTTTACATCGAACATTATGTAACAATAAACAATAAATTGGTTAACAGCATAGGCTAATACATAACAGCATGAAACTTGCTTTTAAACTATGTACAATAAACTATATACAGATAAACTATATACAGATACAAGTAGTGGTACTTTAGGGTTTAATCATAGCGTTTTTAGTTCAGTGGTTTTTCTGTTAAATTGTAGGATTTAGTATTACTCAGTCAGGTGATTTTAGCCGTTATCTGAGTAAATCAAGGGGTTATCTATGTTGCTGTAGTGCATGGAGAATAGATAAGTTTTTAGTTTTTTACGGAGTTCCATAATTTCCTTTATAGATCTTAGGTCCTCTGGAAGGGAATTCCAGGTGGATGGGGCTGCATGAGAGAAAGCTCTGTTAGTTAATTTATTTGCTTTTATGAAATCATGAGGAGAGTTTAGTTTATTTGAGTGTCCTTTTCTGTGTGTAGTTTTTTGAGGTTCCATACTGATTAGGTTATTTAGAGGGATTGGGGCCATGTGATTTAATGCTTTAAAAGTAGTTATTGTAGTTTTATATATTATTCTGCTTTGAATTGGCAACCAATGAAGGGAAGCTAGTATTGGTGTTATGTGCTGGAATGAGTGTGCTTTCATTATAATTCTAGCTGCTGCATTTTGTGCTAGTTGGATTCTTTTGATATTTTGTTTTGTTATTCCTAGAAGAATTAGGTTAGCAAAATCAAAGTGCGGGGTTATTGTAGCCTGGATTATATTAATGAAGTCTTGTAGGTGTACTAATGGGCGAAGTTGTTTAAGGATTTTGAGTTTAAAGTATATTTTCTTTATAGTGTTTCTGATATGAGTAGTCATCGTCAGATGTGTGTCTAGTATAACACCTAGGTATCTTATTTCGTTTTTTATTTTAATGTCATGATTTTGTATTGTTATGTGGGTTGGAGGGATATATGACTGGCTTTTTGTTACAATTAGGACTTCTGTTTTTGAATGATTAATGTGGAGGTTTTGAGCTTTTAGCCAGGTTGTTATTTCATTGAAACAATCTGATAGTTGTTTTATTGGTAAGTTAGGAATTGTGAAAGGGATGTACATCATTATATCATCTGCATATAGATGATAGTATACTCCAAATTTTTTAAAAATATTGCAGACTGGTTTAATGTAAATATTGAACAGGAGGGCTGAAAGCGCAGAGCCTTGTGGGAGTCCAATTTCTTGTTTATAAATGGTTGATGTTTGGTTGCCTATTCTTACATTTTGTGTTCTGTTGTTTAGATAAGAGGTGAACCATTTGTGTACAGTGGCATTTATTCCTATTTGTTTCAGGTTATTAAGCATTATAGTGTGGTGAACACTATCAAATGCTGATGACAGAAAAAGACCACATGGCCTATCTAGTCTGTCCTTACATATCAACAACTACAACAGTCCACTTTTTACCTTTATAGAAACATAGAAACATGATGACAGAAAAAGACCACATGGAAGAAGAGAGAGAGAGAGACAGCTGAAAACAGAGAGGGAGAGCTAAACAAGCTCACAAACAAAAATACTGAAAAGTAAGGCATTCTAACAATGATAAATAAATAACATATACAGGCAGACAGACCTTACAAGCACGCAGTTAAAAAGTCAGAACCTAACCAGAAAGTATGAGCACAGCCTATACTAGACTTGCACATTCCACAACAAGAAGGCAAATGGCTAAGCACACATGGGGAAGAGGGTTAACAATGCTTCAATGGGGGGAGGGAGGGGTTATACTTTCAGCACATAGTAATAGGAGGCAGGCAGGGAGCGGGAGATTTTAAACTCAGAGAAGGCAGCAGAGAGCAGAGATAGAGTGGATAAGGCAATTGGAATTAATACTTAATCTCCAACAGCAGAGATCAGAGAGAGAGAGAGCAGGGAAGTTATAATTGGTTACACACAACTGAAAACAGAGAGGGAGAACTAAATAAGATCACAAACAAAAATACTGAAAAGTAAGGCACTAACAATGATAAGATAAACATATACAGGCAGACAGACTTTACAAGCAAGCGGTTAAAGAAGACAGACCCTAGCCAGAAGCTAGCAGCACAGCCTGTAATCAACTTGCGTGTTCCAGGGATCTGTGCTGGGCCCACTGCTTTTAGCATATTTATAAATGACCTGGAAATGGGAATAAGTGAGGTGATCAAATTTTCAGATGACATAAAATTATTCAAAGTTGTTAAAACGCAAGACGATATTGAGAAATTGGGAGACAGGGCATCCAAATGGCAGATGAAATTTAATGTGGAAAAGTACAAAGTTATGCACTTGTGGAAGAACAACCCAAACTACAGTTACACAATGCAAAGTGTGCTGCATCCACGCTATACTCTGCACATGCAGAACACATAGCTAGGTCACTGCATGCTTAATAGCATCATGGTGCGACGTACTGTTATATAGCTACACAACAAGTCTCAATACTTTTTGATCACGCCTTGTACTTGTGACCTGGATTGGCCACTGTTGCAAACAGGATACTGGGCTTGATGGATCTTTGGTCTGATCCAGTATAGCATTTCTTATGTTCTTATATGAGAAATAACATTTCCCTTAACCATTTGAAAGCCAAATTCCTTTGTCACAGCAGAAGGCTGTGCTGGATGCCCTATTCGTCACTGCCAGATAAAAATTCAGGGACATATTTTCATCCATAAAGGTCAGTGCGTTTTTTAAGGTGTTGGCTGTGGAGTTTAAAAAATACACATATTCAGCACCTCTATATGGATAGACGGCAGCGTTGAATATACATATTCTGCGCACACGGTGGTCGCTGTCCACATGATGGTGATATTTGGCTGCAGTAAAGATAATCTATGCGCTTTACATCAAGGCTGCTTTTTGGCAGACCCTCAGTAAAGTGACTGCACAGATTATCCATTTAGCGGCTGACCATCACTGTTATAGATAATGCTGCAGCTCCACCCTCCCTCTGCCCGTCCACTCTATGTACAGTGGTGGCAGACTTAGACAGATGTTCAGCCATCAATATTCTATAATATTCTGCAAATCCATGGATAGTGGATTTATGCATAGACCAGCTGCCAATATCCACATAAATCCCGGACCTTTGTTATTTCAGTCCTGCTGAAGTGTAATGGATCTGCTTTAACATAAGTCTGTACATGATACCTGGAGTAATGCCATGAAAATAGGATGCCACCTGCAGAATAACTTCTAAAAGATCAGGAAGTAATAGCCGTGGCTGCCATGTCCCAAACATCGTAGAGTAGATCAATTACTGGAGAAACTTCCTCCTCCATTCTTGATGTCAGCTAGCCGTTCCTTCGAAGAGTGTTCTTCATTTATTTTAGTTTCAGCTTTTTGTTTACTCTCAGCTGCCAGTTGGAAGACTATTGTCTTTGAATATTATCTCTGTTGGGCTCTCCTAGAGAAAAAAAACCTGCTTGTAATTAGACCTGAACATGAAAGGCAGGATTTCTAAAGGGCACTTTGTTGACCATGCTTGGCTCCAACTTTAGCACAAAATATAATTTTACATTGGCGCAACCAACCTGGCAGAATTCTGCCTTGTAGCTCTGGCATGAGAATGCAGCTTTAGATGCCTTCAGAGGATTTATGGGGTGATGTGTGTTTAGCAGAATTGTGTAAACACACTGTAATAAGCTGCATGATCTATTAATTCAACAAGAGATGCTGCATGGAAAGCTGTATCGAGTACAGGCATCAGGGAAGCATATATCCTTGGTGCCCTTTAGCATAACAACATGAAACAGGAAAGTGGGAGGAGAGAGGGAAAGGTTTCTCTCTGACTCTCGGTTCTTCACTTTCACTGAACCAATTGCTGGAATCATGAGCACAAACCTTTGTTTATACCAGCTTTGGTAATTCATGTTGTTTCTCATCAAATCAGTGGAGAATCATGACAGATTGTAAAACGGTATTGATGCTCACTGTAGCTTACAAATACCTGCTTTGAGCAGTTTTGATAAATCATATATCTTTCTCTGTCTGGATCTTGTTTATTCTCCATTCCTTTCCTTATGATTCCTAGCATTCTATTTGCTCTCTTGGCCACTGCTGCACACTAGGGGGAGGGTGTCAACATGTTGTCCATGATGACGCCTAAATCTTTTTCCTGGGTGGTGGTTCCTAATGTGGAACCTTGCATTGTGTAACCATAGTTTGGGTTGTTCTTTCCTAGGTGCATAATGTTGCATTTGTCCACATTAAATTTCATCTCCCATTTGAATGTCCAGTCATCCAAATTATCAAGGTCCTCTTGCAATTTTTCACAATCCTCTTGCGTTTTAACAATTTGAATAATTTTGTGACATTTGCAGATCTGATCATCTCATTTGTTATTCCCATTTCCAGGTCATTTATGAATATATTTACTTTTCTCAATTGGGAAAATTGGCCATTTAGCCCTGCTCTTTGCTATCACAGTTCCTGATCCACAATAGTACACTGTCTCCTATCCCATGACTTTTTAATTTGACCCAGAGTCTCCCATGAGAGACCTTGGCAAAGGCTTTCTGAAAATCCAGATACACTATATTGACCGGCTGACCTTTGTCTACCTGTTTATTCACACTTTCAAAAAAATGTAACAGATTAATAAGACAACACCTTCCATGGCTAAAAGCCATGTTGGTTTTCTAAATCTACATGTTCAGTAATTTCTCTATATGTTCAGTAATTTTGTGCCCGAAGAACAAATCTGTCAGTACTAGAGGAGATCAAGCCTAAACTTTCTTTAGAAGCTCAGATGACATGACTTTCATACTTTGGACACATCATGCGAAAAGAGAGATCATTAGAGAAAGACATCATGCTTGGCAAGGTAGAAGGTCAACCCAAAAGAGGGAGGCCAGCAATAAGATGGATCGATACAATAACAGCAGCTATGGGTGCCACTCTGTCTACAATGAGCTGCCTGACTGAAGACCAAACACATTTAGGGCAACTATCCAGAGGGTCGCCATGAGTCGACACCGACTCAATGGCACTTAACAAGAACAAAAATAATGATTTCTACCATTTTGCCCGGTACTGATGTCAGGCTCACCGGTCTTTAGTCTCCTGGATCACCCCTGGAACCTTTTTAAAAAATTGGCATTACATTGGCCATTCTCCAATCTTCAGGTATTACAGATGATTTTAATGAACAAGAGGAAAAGGAAACCAATTTGGTTCTCCAAAGAAGGGCTGCACAAATAAAGGCAAAAAACGCAGCTTTCACAAAATTCAGACGTTTGCAAACAGAGGAACACAGAAAAGAAAACAGGATAAAATTAAAAGAGACAAAAAGAGAAATAAGGATAGCAAAATCAAAGGCAGAAGAAAAGATGGCTGAAGATATGAAGTGTGGCGACGAAACGTTTTTCAGGTATATTCGGGAGAGGAGGAAAATCAGAGGTGGAATTGCAGGACTCAAAAGTGTCAGGAACGGATTTGTGGAAAATGAAATTGAAAATCCTGGAGAAAGGACCATCTGTGATTGACAAATATACAAATGGGAATGGAGTAGATACCACACCATTCACAGAAGATGATGTGCTAGAACTGCTTGCAAAACTGAAAGTGGACAAAGCCATGGGACCGGATGGGATATATCCCAGGATACTGAAAGAGCTCAGAGAGGTTCTTGCAGGGCTGTTAAAGGATGTTTTTAATAGATCCTTAGAGACAGGAGAAGTTCCACAGGACTGGAGAAGGGCTGATATGATACCTCTTCACAAAAGTGGTAATAGGGAAGAAGTGACAAACTACAGGTAGTAAGCCTTACCTCAGTGGCAGGAAAAGTAATGGAGCCACTCCAGAAAGAGCGAATAATGGACTTTCTTGAAACCAACAGGTTGCATGATCCAAGGCAACATGGTTTTATCAAAGGATGATGTTGCCAAACAAATCTGATTGAGTTCTTTGACTAGGTGACCAGAGAACTAGATCCAGGGCATGCAATGGATGTGATCTTATTTATTTAGCTGTATTTATATCCTGCTTTTCACTGGGTCAAAGTGGTCAATTGGGTGATACATTTAACACAAGGGGATATGAGACACATATGCTAATACTTACAGGGAACATGGGCAATGGAGGGTTAAGTGGCTTGCCCAAGACCACAAGGAGTGCCTATAGGACTAGAAATCCCAGTCCCTCCGGCCTGAAATTGCTGTCCCCAAGTGGGACCTGAACCCCTGGCCCTCCGGCCTGAAGTACCTTGTCCTAACCACTAGACCACTCCTCCTCCCATGATCTACCTGGATTTCAGCATAGCCTTTGATACTTTCCCTCATAGGAGGCTTATTAATAAACTCAACAGTTTGTGGATGGGTCCCAAGGTGATGAACTGGATCAGAAATTGGTTGACTGACAGATGACAGAAGGTGATGGTAAACTGAATTCACTCAGATGAAAGGAAGGTGATTAGCAGTGTGCCACATGGATCGGTCCTGGTACTGGACCATGGTTCGGGACTGGTACTGTTCAATGTATTTGTGAGTAATATTGCTGAAGGACTGACTTGGAAAGTCTGTCTTTTTACAGATGACATGACAATTTGAAAAATAGATAGGGGGCAAGAGATTGGTGTGCACGGAGCAGGAGAAGGACCTCAGAGTGATTGTTTCTGAGGATCTCAAGGTGGTGAAACAGTGTGACAAGGCGGTGGCAAAAGCCAGAAGAATGTTGGGTTGCATATAAAGAGGAATTACCAGCAGAAAGGAAAAGATACTAATGACACTGCAGAAATCGTTGATGAGACCTCACTTGGAATATTGTGTTCAGTTTTGGAGACCATATCTTGCGAAGGATATAAAAAGACTAGAAACTATTCAGAGGAAGGCAACCAAAATGGTTTGGAGCCTGTGTCAGAAGATGTATGAGAAGAGACTTGAAGACCTAAATATGTATACTCTGGAGGAGAGGAGGACAGGGACGATATGATTCAGACCTTTAAATACTTAGAGTACTTATGAACAAACCAACCTCTTCCAAAGACGGGGAAGCTGTAAAACTAGAGGGCATAACATGAAGCTGCAAGGGGGAAAACTGAAAGGCAATGTCAGGAGATACTTTTTCACTGAAAGGATGGTGATGCTTGGAATGTCCTCCTGATGGAAGTGGTGGCGGCAAATACAGTGACAGAATTCAAAATGGCATGGGACAGACACGGTGGATTCCTTTATAGCAACAGGATAAAATAAAAATAACATAGCTATCTCTTATATCTCAATAAATAGTGGTGACCTACACAGAGCGGTGTGTATACCCCTAAACAAAGGCATGGGGAGGGGTGACCTGCACGGAGCAGCAAGTGCACCTACTCTTGCCGCCTTGCTGGGCAGACTAGATGGACCATACTGGTCTTTATCTGCCATCATATACTATGTATTGCATGTTACTATATTACTATGTAGATTACTAATAGTAGGTCTGCAATCTCATATTTCAGTTCTTTCAACATCCTTGGATATATATCATCCGATTCAGGTGATTTGCTACTCATTAGTTTATTAAATAGTTGTAAAATATCTTCCCAGTTTATCGATATTTCTTTCAATGTTTCTGATGCATCACCTATAAATACCATTTCAGTCATGGGAAACTTTCTTACATTTTCTCTAGTAAAGACCGAAGCAAAGAATTCATTCAGTCTCTCTGCTATGGCCTTGTCCCCTCTTACAGCCCCTTTTACCTCTCTATCATCCAATAGTCCTACTGACTCTCTCACAGGTTTTTTGCTATAAATCTACTTGAAAAAGTTTTTATTATGTGTTTTTGCTTCCACGGCAAGCTTTTTTTCAAATTCTCTCTTTGCCTGCCTTTTCAATGCCTTGCATTTAGCTTGCCAGTGCTTATCTGATTTCCAGTTTTCGTCATTTGACTCCTTTTTCCATTTCCTGAAAGATGCTCTTTTGGCTACAACAGCTTCTCTGACCTCATCTTTAAACCATAATGGCAGTTTTGTGGACTTTCTTCCACTTTTCTTAAAGCATGGAATACAGCTGGCCTGGGCTTCTATGATAGCATTTTTAAACAATGCCCATGCTTGATGTAAATCTTTAACCTTAGAAGCTGCTCCTTTTAGTTTTTTCTCAATTATTTTCCTCATTTTATCATAGACTTCCTTTTGAAAGTTAAAAGGTAGTACTGTGGATTTCCTTGCTGTCCTTCCTCCATTTACTAAATCAAACACAATCAGACTACGATCACTATTGCCAAGTGGCTCCAACACCCTTATCTCTTCTAGCAGATCTTGTGTTCCACTAAGGACTAGGTCCAAAATGGTTTCTCCTCTTGTCGTTTCATGGGGGGGGGGGGGGAGGAGATTAGATGAGTCAAGATCCAAAGGCAGCAGTGAAGAGGTGAGCTTTCAACCTTATTATTACTGTGTTGTAACTTTTGTTAGCTTCCCTGATTTCTTTGAGCATATGCTCCTAAATTTAGGAGTTTAGTGAAATTTTTTATATGTATATATCATACGATTTCTTATATTTTTTTCATTTATGGCTGTTATCTTTATACTTTTTACAGATTGGGAAGATTGTCTACTGTACCACATAGACGTTTGATCTGTGTGATTTCCTGGTAATGTGTTAACACAGTTTAATGTGTCAAGTATTACGCCTATATTTCTTTGGTTTTTTATTTTATTTTTATTTTAATTTTATGTTTGATTTAATGTACTTTTGTCTTTTAGACCCCTGACGAAGGCTGCGGCCGAAACTTGTTTAGTCGGGTCCTTAATAAAGAATTATTATTATTATCATCTGGTAGGCTGTGGTCTTTCCTCCGCTGGTCCCCCCTGGACCTTTGGTCTGATCCAGTATGGCATATCTTATGTTCTTAAGTGTCTGTAGGGTCCTTTTTCCTTAGACAATTTCAAAATGAAAGTAGTTAAATAAAAAGGAATTAGGCAAGCATAGAGAGCAGTGGAATCAAGAATTGCATCTTAATTATACTGTGCAGCGGTGGGAGCAGGTTGAGGGTCGACTCTGGAAGAGTGCGGTGGCAGTTAATGCCCGTGAAACTAATTATAAACTACTCTATCGATGGCATATGACGGGTTGCTCGAGCGTATCGTGGAGTCTCAGGTTTGTGCTGGCGGAAATGTGGACGGGAGGGCACTTTGGCGCATGTCTGGTGGCTTTGTCTGCGTGTAGAGATTTTTTGGAGGGGGATTCAGTACAGATTACAACTGGTTGGGTTGAGCATTCCTTGGGATCCGGGTATTTTTCTTTTAGGTACTAATGTTCCTGGTGCTCGGACTCCTCAGTTGGCTTTGATTCGACATGGTTTGAATGCGGCTCGATTGGCCTTGGCTGCTGCTTGGAAGCAGATTTTGCCCCCAACCTTTTCTAGCTGGTTGGAGTGGATGTGGGATACATACACTATGGAACGTGGGGTGGCAGTTGGTAGAATGCTGTTGCCACAGTTTGAGCAAGTGTGGGAAGCTTTTGTTTTGAAATATGGTTCGTAACCCCTAGGGTACTATATGTTTTTATTGGAGGCGCTAGCTCTGTGTCTTTTTGTGTTGTAGAGTTTCTGGTTTCTTCCTTTTCCCCGTGTGGTCTGGTCCGTTAGTATACCCACCTTACTTTTAGAGGGTATAGAGGTTATCAGTGGGGATGTTGGGGACGGGGGAGGGGGGAAGGTACTGGGGGGATGTTAGGTGGATGGGGGGGAATGGGGGGGTTATGAGGGGGAGGGGGGTTGGAGCATGGAGGACGTAGGCAGGGTGTTCTGGGAGACTTTTGGGTTATAGGATGGGGGAGGGGAGGAGGAAAAAAAGGCTTTGTTGATATCATTCTTTTGATTGCGGTTTATGCATTGGTTTTCTTGTTTCTGTACTCTGTATGTAGCATATCTGACTATCACTTGTTGTACTTGTATGCTGCCTTTAAATTTAAAAAAAAAAGGAAAATAAAGTGATACCCTTTTATTGAACTAACTTAATGCATTTATAGACTAGCTTTCAAAGGTAAAACCTTCTTCAGGTTGGGATAGTATGAGCAACAAATGTTGATACTAAAATATATATATAGGAATCTATCTAGCATTATAAGGACCGGGGGGGGGGGGGGTGGAAGGGACGGATAGTTGATCAGAGTGTGATCAGGCTGTTATAGGGTTTATAATGTGGCAGAACGTCCATGTCCATATAATGCTGTAGAGATTCCTGTATTTGCAGCATTTTAGTATCAACATCTGTTGCTCATATTGTCCTGACCCAAAGAAGAAGGTTTCACCTTCGAAAGCTAGTCTACAAATATATTAGGTTGGTCCAATAAAAAGGTATCATCTTATTTTCCTTTTCATGTAACTACCATTATGGTGGACTAACACGGCTTCCACACTTCTTTATCCCAAAAGAAAGCACATGTGTATGGTCACTTTGAATACTGGCGCACACGCACAGGAAAAACGAAACCGCAGACTTCTGGACCTTTACGCTCTCTGCCAGATATAATTCTGTCTCTTTGTCACCTTTTCACTCTGCTAAGACATCAAACCCTCCTCTTTCCCCCTTCTCAGTCACATCAACATTGTAATATTATCTATGATTCATGGCTATGTTCAGACACCATCGTTTTTTGCTTTGACCTCCTTATTTATGTTGTTTTGACCTAATGGCAGGTGTATTAGTTCCTGAAAGCTAGCCAAGAAATGCATTATGTTAATCCACTAAATAGCTATTGCCTTGTAAATATATATATATATATCTATATATCTATATATATCTATATATTCTTTTTATTGTCCTTTATTCTCATGCATTCAAGTAGACTGACAGGGCAACCACACTAACTTCCTTTTCTTGAAATGAGAGACGTGCAATTACTGCTAATCTTGAGTCATTATAGTGCTGGGAGGAGGCATGACTGGAATGTTCAGCTCTCATTCTTCATAGCTAGTGATGAGAGCCATTTGATTTTTTATAAAAAGGGTGTTATTTTATACTATTTGCTACTTCTTATCATTTATATAGAACTATTAGGCATACACAGCACTGTACATATGTGTAGGAGACAGTCCCTGCTTTTCAAAGCTGGCTGTTCAAGACAGAGAAACAGAACAGTTTCATTACAGTGAAATGATTAAAACATACAAGAATATTAAATAGGAGAATAAGAGGGTCAGGATCCAAAAGCAGCCTCAAAAAGAGGGATTTTAAACTTAGATTTGAACAGAGCCAGAGACGGAGCTTGACGTACCGACTCAGAAAGTCTATTCCAGGCACACGGCACGGTGGAAGGAACAGACTCTGGAGTTGGTGGTGGAGGAGAAGATAAAAGCAATGAAGTTCCCAAGGAGGGGGTGTAGGGAGAGATAAGAAAGGAGAGGTAATGAACTCCAGAATGAATGTTCTTGTAACTCAGTAAGGGAAATGTGGCGTATATGTGGGAAACGGATAGGGAGCCAATGAAGTGACTTGAGAAGAATAATACAATATGACTATTAAAACCAAACATAGCACGTTTCCCCCCACTGTATGCAAATCCCTCTCATGCATATTTTATTTAGCAAACACTTATATACCGCTGCTTCCAGCGATCAGCAGCGGTCCGATTACAATAGGAGAACTGTCAAATCAGTACAGTAGAATTTGGGGCGCGCATAGGTTGATTCGGAGGGTAGGCACATCACATCACACAATATGTACATATATACAAATAACCAGTATACACAAAACAAATTCAAGAGTAATAAATACAGTAGAATTTGGGGCGCGCATAGGATGATTCGGAGGGTAGGCACATCACACTAGTGGTGTAAATAAGTGTATCTGTATAAGTATAAGTATATCCGTATACATGTAGATCTGGATACATGTATACTCATACCTTTGGGTATAAGGGGCACTGTTACATAAATACACTGATGTGGGATATGTACATATATACAAATAACCAGTATACACAAAACCAGTATACACAAAAACCAAATATAAACTTACATAAACTATCAGGTGTACATAGGTATGCAATGGATTATTGCGGTGAATAATCTTAAGCTTTGGGCTTAAAACAAATTGAAATGACTCTGAAACAAATAGGTCTTGAGGTTTTTCCTAAAGTCAGTTAGGTCTTTGCTGGCTCGTAACTCTGGCGGCAGATGGTTCCAGAGTGTTGGTGCAGAGTATGAGAAAGCTCTGTTACTTGTGCTAGTTTTAACAGCTCTAATATCTGATGGAACTATCAGGGTGTTAGTATTGATGGTTCTCCTGCTTCTGTTGAGTGGTTGAGAGCAGATCAAGGTGGAGAGGAATGACGGGGCTGTGTTGCGTATGAGCTTGAAAGTGGTCGTGAGGGTCTTATATTTTATGCGGGCAGAAATGGGGAGCCAGTGTAGCTCAATCAATACCGGGGTGATGTGATCCGCAAATCCTTTTTTCATTATGACCCTGGCGGCTACATTTTGCGCCATTTGCAGAATGTTTAGGGTTTTCTTTGGGAGACCCTGCAGAATGGCGTTGCAGTAATCAAGTAGAATCCTTTAGACCAATATCGAGCATCCCACAGCTTGCTAAGATCATCGAAAAAGCCGCTCAACAACAAATCCAGCAACATATCGACACCCAAGCACCGTTGGATCCTGTCCAACACGGATTCAGGGAAGCACACGGAGTAGACACTGTCCTCACAACCCTGTTCAACGATCTGATCACAGGAATCAACAACATACAACAAGGCTTTGTCCTCATCTTCCTGGACATATCTGCCGCCTTCGACTCGGTGAGCCATGACATACTTATACAACGCCTAAAAGAAAAGGGGATCCAAAGCACAGCGCTAAAATGGTGTGAATCCTACTTATCTAATAGGTGGCAACAAGTCAAGGTTGGCCAAGCATCTTCCAAACCATTTCTGCAAACACAGGGAGTTCCCCAAGGATCGTCCTTATCATCCCTGATGTTCAACATTTATATGCAGCCGATATGTGACTTGATTCGATCCTTCAACGTAAAGTGCCTGGCATACGCTGATGACATCCTCCTTTACATGCCGTTCTTGATAGACCAACCAGTGCTCTCCCCAATCATCAACTGCTTCGAAGCAGTAGCCAATTGGCTATTATCACAAAACTTACGGATCAATCACAATAAAACAGATGTCCTATTTGTCACAAAGAACCTCAAATTCATACCTCCTTCATCACTACGTGTCAACAATGTAGAGTTGAAGTCCAAATCCACAATCCGTTACCTCGGCATCACCCTGGACCAGCACCTGAGCATGACAACGCATATCAAAAACATCACAAAGGCAATATACCATAAAATCAGAACTCTACGCCACCTTCGACACCTACTGGACTTCACAGACTATCGGACAACCTTCCAGGCACTAGTCCTTCCACATGTCGATTTTGCAAACATCATCCTGCACGGCCTCCCACAATCAACTTTAAACCCCCTCCGCTTAGCCTTGAATGCAGCCGCAAGAGTCCTCTCCGGATCGTCAAGATCCGACCACATAACACCCATCATGAAAGAATTGCATTGGCTACCTCTACATGCCAGGCTCCAATACAAATCTTTGGTCCTCACTTTCAAAGCCCTAAATAACTACCCCCCTACACCAATCAGCAAACTAATTCATGGCACCCCAGAAAACAGAAACAGAAGATCTACTGCACGGAACACATTAGCAGTCCCTAAGTTAATGACTAAGTGCACAAAAGCTACCTCCAACAGAGCCTTCTCATTATTTGCCCCGTCAAACTGGAATGCACTCCCCCACGAAATCCGTGGAATAAAAAGCCTCATCCTATTTAGAAAAGCCATAAAGCTCCACCTGTTCACAAAATGCTACTCAGAAACCTCCAGCGATAGAAGCACAACTAACAACCTGCAAACTTCCCCCACACACCAGTCGCCCCTGCACGTCAACACCACAAATAATAGGTAGTCCCCCAAACCCTACCAACCTTCACAAAACTAATGCAACACCCAGTTACATTAGAGCATTGTACATAGTTTGAGTTAATATGTATTTAGTTTCCCCGTTTTCTCCCCCATGTTCAATTCCCTGTTATTTGTAAACTCAATGTTATTTGTATACATTGCAGTATTCTTGTTCGATGTACACCGCGCTGATTTTAATAGCGTGGTATAGAAGAAAATGTTAAATAAATAAATAAATAAATAAAAATAAAATCAAAATGTGGCATGATGAGTGCCTGCGCCACTGTCCTGAAATCCTGGGGTTCGATAATACTCCTTAGTGGTTGCAGGACTCTTAGCTTGTGGAAGATGGCTCGGTTGGTTTTGCGGAGGTGTTTCTCCATCTTAAGGTCGCTTTCGAGCATCACCCCCAGATATTTTATTTCGTCCTTTGTTTGGTATGTATTGTTACATAGGGTGATTGTTGCGGGGGGGTTGAAGTTTGGCTTTTTGGAGATGTACATTACCTCCGTTTTCTTGTGATTTATTGCCATGTTACTTCGGTGCAGCCAGGCTTGCATCTCGCTTAGGCACTCCTCTAGTTGGGTGTAGTTCGGGTCGACCGTGTCCAGTTGCGTGTACAACATAATATCGTCTGCGTAGACGTGGTATTTGATATTATGCCGTTGGAAAATTTTGCAGAGTGGTTGCATATACACATTGAACAGGAGCGCAGAGAGGGCCGAGCCCTGTGGTATGCCCTGAGTTTGTGTGAAAGGTTCTGCCTTTTCCCCATTGAACTGTACCTGTTGCATTCTATTCGATATGTACGAAGTGAACCATTTTAGTGGGGTTCCCGCTATTCCTATTGATTTTAGTCTGTTTATGAGGGTTCCATGGTGAACAGTATCGAATGCGGCTGATATGTCGATGAATATAAGTAGAAACATTTTCTTTTTGTCTTCTAGACCCTTAAGGAGGTTGTCTAGCAGCGCTAGGAGTAGTGTTTCAACACCGTGATGCCGTCTGAATCCATATTGCTGATTGTCCAGGGTTTCATTCGCATCCAAGTGGTCTTGAAGTTGGAGTAGCACGGCCTTTTCGATGACCTTGGCCAGGAAGGATATGCTGGATATTGGTCGGTAGGATTTTGTGGCAGTTTCTCTAAATGGGTTAGTTTTGCACATACCATGACAGTCATGAGCCTCACTTCTAAGCCAGGGTATATGGAGTATGATCTCAGTCTCTCAAAGTTACTGCTAACGCTCAGCGTAGTACTTGCATCATGCCAAAGAGCCTCCCTCGGCGGATTCTCTTTGTGTACCCTCTTGATTTAAATATAGGGTCTGTAGCGTAAAAGTAGCAGTACATTATCCCCTCTTTATCTGCAGAAGTCCACTTAACTGTAGTCACTAATTTCTGTGGTTTATCTCCTGCCACAGTGGGTCCATGAGCACATCCACCATGGCCTTTATCTGTGGCAGGGATGTTCTGCTTCTGCAGCGTCTGCACTATTGCAACCACCACCGTTAGTCTTAATGCATAAGCTACGAGTGGCAGGGCCGTACCAAGCCACAAATGCGCCCTGTGCAACTTGCAAACCTGGCATGCCCCTCCCCCCCCACATCATACATTTGTCATCTGCTCAATCCCCCCATGCCAAGCATCGCCCCATCTTATCCCACCCCTCTTCATCTCTTACCAGCTTCCCCCCACACGGTCTGCCTGTCCTACCTTGCACTGCCGCTGCTTTTCCTGTTCCCTTGGCGGCCGTGGTGGCAGAGTAACAGACCTCCAATTTAAAAAAAACACATGAGTCTTTCTGACTCCAGCTTGCAGGACAAATGCTCATGTCAGAGGAGGGAGGGATCAGGCCAGACCCACAGGTTTTTGAAATTGGAGGTCTGCTCTGCTGCCGCCGCCACCACCACCAAGGAAAAGGGAAAAGGAAAAGTGCAAGGGCAGGCAGCATGGGGGGAGCCGAGGTCGTCGGTCAGTCTTAAATGCACCCCTACATTTTGGCACCCTGTGCGACTACACTTCTCGCACATTGCTGGCTATGGTGCTGACGGGTGGCGCCTTTATATCCTGGGCGACCTGCAGCCAGTATATCTTTTTATTTTTCTTTCCTACCATACTTCAATTGTAGTATCGCCTTCCTAAGATTTAGTACAGACATTATACAATGGGGTCACCATGTGAAGGTAGTCAGTGAGACTTGAAGAGGGAACTTTATTCTCTCTCCCTAAGAGATGCACAGCAATTCACCAACTGCTGCTATAAGTTTATGTTGTGCTCTTTGTAATTATCCTGAAAACCTGACTGCTTAGGAGGGTCCCGAGGACTGGGTTGAGAGCCACTGTGCTACAGTGATATTTTGTATTGCAATTGTAGCAGGATCTCTGGTGAACCCTCAATTTGACTGACAAATTCTGGGGCTATAGAACAAAATTGATTGGTTTGGGTCCCAAGGGGAGGGGAGACACTGTCTCTCAAAGACCCTGATGTGGAGCACCACACCTTGTACAATCCCTTTCTCCAGTCAGTCGCCCTTTCTCAAGGCTATGAAGGCAGCAGTTTTGTAGTTGCCAACCAAGCGCACAGACTCTTGCAGAAGTGTCCTCTCACGTTCCTCACCTCGCAGTCTATAGATTCACTTCACTATAGTGATTTGGGTTGGAAATAATTTGCTGGGTGAGAATTTCTAAAACTAAAAGTGCATTTATTAATTCATAGTTGACAATGAAATTCAAAATACTGAGGTCATTTAGATGTCTTGCATATGTAACTGCCCCCCCCCCCCTTTCTGTGTGGTCCAGGCAGATACTGGGGAGCTGCTAGGCAAAACAAGGGAGAACACCAGATCCAGGATCTATAAGCCAGAGTTTCTCTGAGCTCTTGGTTTGTGAATATTAGGGTTCAGACATGAGGGGAGGAATTACCTCTGTGCAACCAGTATTTAATATGTAGGAACCCACCGGTTGCATTTCTGTTAGTCTCACTTCTATTTATCTTTCAGTAAATTTTACAAACTTTTCTTTAACTAATTCATAATCATATTTACACGTTAGCACCTGGACTCTGGAAATAAGCTTCTTTTTCTTGTCCACAAGAAAAGTCACCTCTGGCATTAGGAAGAGCATCCAGTCGAGTAACTGAAATCTAGGCCTGGTTTCGTGGGAAACTATCGGAGAGGAGTCTGTGAATGGCCATGAACCAGACCTTACAGATGACTTACAGCAAAGCTAGTATTTATTAAGAACATAAGATATGCCTTACTGGGTCAGACCAAGGTCCATCAAGCCCAGTATCCTGTTTCCAACAGTGGCCAATCTAGGTCACAAGTACCTGGCAGGTTCTCAAAGAGGCACACAGGTTGCACAATGCTTGTCCCGGGGCAAGCAGTGGAGTTCCTGAGTCCTCTTTAATAATGGTTGATGGACCTTTCCTCCAGGAACCTGTCCAAACCTTTTTTAAACCCAGCTACACTAACAGCTTTTACTATATCTACCAGTAAAGAATTCCAGAGTTTGATTATGCATTGAGTAAAAAAAATATTGTCTCTTAGGGGTATGTTTACTAAAGTGCGGTAAACGTGGCTAACGCGCATTGTACGACGTTAATGACCGTAAGTGCGGTATAACGCGCGTACCGACGCGCCAACGACCGTTAACGTACTACTACGCGCGGTAAGCATAGTTAAAGATCGTAAAGTCCCGCGGCGCGTTAAAACAGGGCAGAAGGTGGAGAGTGGGCGGAGAGAAGGGGTCAATGGGCGGAGAGTGGGCGGGGAGAGGCACCCCTCACACTAACGCACTGAATTCCTGAGCTCAATTCCAACACGAATGAAAACCTGTCGTTAAAGGCATATTAAAGGGAAGAGAAACCATTTCCGTCAGCAATGTACAGCAAAACCGGGGAAACCCACAAAACGAGAGCAGTGTGATACATGTGCACAGAACAAAATTTCACATAAAACGTTAAAAATGACCACAAGAAACATTGTAAAAAGCATAATTCAGCTGGGCAACAGTGATAGCAATGGGCAACAAGGAACAACACTCCCTGGAAAGCACCAAAAAAATAAATAAATGATGTGTGGAAGGGTCTATGCTCCGCAGACCCTTTCAAAGATCATTTCATTGTAATGGAGCTGTCCTGGGAATGTTGTGCAATGTTGCCCAATGATATCATTGTTGCCCAATGATATCATTGTTGCCCAGCTTGGTTATGGGTGTGTGCCCCTTTTTTGAGGTCTTTTCTGAGGTTTATGTGCACCTTTGTCTGCATACAAGGTAAATGAGGCCACAGTAAACCTGTTGCAGAGCAGGGTTTCTGACTCGTCAGGCCGGTTTAACTAACTCCAGGGATTGCACTGTCTCTGTGGCCACAGTGTGGTGCAACAGACACAGCCAGTGCCTGTAAGACCAGAGGGTCACAGGTTCAAATCCCAGCTGGGGCTCCTGACAACCCAGTCCCCATAGTTTTACCCACCACTAAACAGTGATAGTAAAGACACTCCTTTATTGCAGAGAACATACGCATGGCCTATATTTTACCACACCAAACACAGACACCAGAAACAGGCACATTACCTAAAGCAGAGTCCCGCAAATGCAGTTCTGGAGGGCCCCACACCATTCCGGTTTCATGCTGCCTCCAATAAAGATGCCTGTGCTGCATATCTATGCACCACCCCCATGGTATGCAGATGTAGCTCATGCATATTTATGAGGGACAGCATGAAAACCCGAACAGTGTTTGGAACACCAGGACTGGAGTTGGGGAACTCTGCCGTAAAGCAGCAGCCAACAGGGCCACACACCCACCCACCCACAGGCCCCATTGGCCAATGCCTCCTGGAGAGGCAAGACATTGGGCCCTGCCTGTATCTCCCAATACTAGCAGTTGCATACCTTAGCAATGCCACCCTACACCTGGGTATATGGTACACAGCTATCAAACGTTTCCTATGATAACTGGCAGATATCAATTCCTACGTTAAGCACATTTTGCTCATTGAGCTCCACCATAACAATCATTCTGATGTCTGCGGTGTGTGCTGCAGGTCTGGTCTCTGACAGTGTTCACCACCCTGGGGAGTGACCCCCCAACAGTCTTTTGTACCATATCCATGCCTGTACTATGCCCATGACTGGTGTGGTGGGTATGGCTACTGACCACCTCTATAGTAGCACAATGTTGGCATAGGTGTGGGGGTGGCTGTCTGTCTATCCAGTGTGTGGTGGCTGCAAACACCTTCCACAGCCCACACTGCCAGCAATGTTGCCAGTATTGGGCTGCCAATGTGCATAATGAAGAGCAAGGTACCATGGGTATAGGCCGTACAGGGTGGCCTGGCCAGGGTGCATCTGCACAGGGCATAGGGCAGTGACAGGCACATTGTAGTGCCCGGCCGCCACCTACACAGACAGGGTGACCTCAGTATATCCTGCTGAGAGATCACTCTCACCCTGACTGTGCAGTGACCACAGCATGGCTAGGCACTCCCATAGTGCTATCTAGTATTTCTCTCATGTGATAAATATGGGTTTTCTTTTGGGGCCCAGTCACTGATGTATCTGCTTGCTGTGTATGCTGACATCTCAGTTCTGGGTGCAGGCATCACCACTGGGCACTAGCAGACTGTTTGCAGCTGGTAGGTGTTGTGATGGAGTGGCTTGCAGGGTGCAGTGGCTGATGGTTTGCACCAGGGCAATATCAGATAGTGGTGGGGTGCAACATACCATATCCAGACCTAATGTCTGTCTGCTATTGTGTTATGGCTGTGTACAGAGCTGCATTGACTGCCCTGTGGGGTGTCTGTTCCTCAGCAGGACAGGGGTTGCCACCTTTGCAGGGATAGGAGACCCTGTTTGCCACCCTCAGCCCCTGGGGGTGGTGGTGCATGGGGGGCTATACCTGACTGAAACAGACAGAGATGTCCAAGGTGTTCCTGCAGAAACTACCTATCTTACACATTAACACTGCTTTGGACCTGTGCCATGGCTTCTTTCAGCCATGGACGGTGCTGTGGACCTAGTGCTGGGCGCCTCACAGCACCCTCAGGGTGAGCACAGTACCCGCACAATGTGACGGTGTGTAGCTACTCTGTGCCAGTACAACACACGGTCAGTACCCCCTATCAGGCCGAGGTGCTGTGGGGGTGCACATGGTCAGTTCCCCCTACTAGGCCGAGGTGCTGTGGGGGTGCATTCCCCATGGTGTGTATCTGTGGACAGCTGATTTGCATGTGCAGTGCATCATGGGTGTGACTGGCACAATCCAACCCTGTGAAAATCCAGCACCTGCTCACAGGCTCTGATAAACCATAGGCCATCACACGTACATCTGTTAGCATAATGCATAGGTGCAAGACACCCTAAAGAGTCTGTAATATAAGATGCCCACACTGGTAAAAACACACGTACCCACGCACGATTGTACGCGCGCAGCTACGCACGGGGCTACGCACGTACCAACGCACACAGCCACGCACGCAGCCTCACACGCACCAACGTACGTGGATAGGCACACTCCGAGGGTGTGTTTCTGACACCATTACTCAACGTAAAGAAAAACATGCCTCCTCATTCCCTCTGTAATGTACAGGGTGATGCCTGGGACAGCCTTCTGCGTTCGGCACACTGGGGACTCGAACCCATGCTGCCTGTCACAGCGGTCAGTACCGTAATCATTGTGCTACAGCTCTGTTTCAGTGCTTTGTGTCTGTACGCCTTCTTACGATTAACGCGCAGTAACGTGCCATGGCGCCCGGTAACGCTCGTTAATTTTTTGAACGCGCGTTAGTGGTAACGATGTACCGCCCATGTCCTTATTTGGGGTTTCTGTCACTACCGCGGCTCCTAACGCGAATTGCACTAACGCAGTTTAGTAAACATACCCCTTAGTCTTTTTACTTTTTGATGGTGTAAACAACCGATCTATGTTTACCTGTTCCACTCCATTCATTAATTTATAGATCTCCATCATATACCCCCTCAGCCTGATGCAGAACTGCATTCTGATTTTCTGACGTTGCATTACTTGATGGAGCTCCTTAACCCTTGTCCTGGGAAAGGAGGATTACATACTGAACCAACATGGCTTATATAAAAATACATTATACTATGTTAACTCTCAAAATTTCAGGGGTTCTGTCGTAGATCTATCACTACCTGCAATGGATCCAGTATTTTTCCAGGACCAGTATGACACTAGCACTTTGCTATCCAAGCACTTCAGAAACATGCAAGCAACCATGCCTAGAGTTTAACATAGTAACATAGTAAATGACGGCAAATAAAGACCAGTATAATCCATCTAGTCTGCCCAGTACGATGTCAAGAGTAGGTACACCTGCCGCTCTGTGCAGGCCCCCCTTCCCCATGTCTTTGTTTAGGGGTGATCCCACCACTCCATGTAGGACACCCCTATTTGTTAAGGAATTAAATGGTTCAGATTGTTTTGATATTTTTTGTTGCTGTAAAGGGATGCACTGTGTCTGTCCCATGCCCTTTTGAACACCATCACTGTATTTGCCCCCACCACTTCCATCGGGAGCGCATTCCAAGCATCACCTTTCAGTGAAAAAGTATTTCCTGACATTGCCTTTCAATTTACCACCTTGTAGCTTCATGTTATGCCCTCTAGTTTCACAGCTTCTCCGTCTTTGGAAGAGGTTTGTTTATTCATTATTTCTCTTTAAGTATTTAAAGGTCTGAATCATATCTCCCCTGTCCCTCCTCTCCTCCAAAGCATAGCAGATTTTCAATGCTTGGACATCATTTATCAGCTATAGAGAAGGATACTGGATATAGATATTGGAGTGCTGAGACCAACCTAATTTCCCACATCTCAAAAGATGTGGAACATGTGTGCCTCTTTGAGAACCTGCCAGGTACTTGTGGCCTGGATTGGCCACTGTTGGAAACAGGATACTGGACTGGATGGACCTTGGTCTGATCCAGTAAGGCATTTATTTCTTACCTTCAGTCAGACTTTTGATGTTTCTTGTTTTCTGTTCTCTGATTCTATGTAGGCACTTTTCTGAAACAGGGCATTTATGGCCATGCACCCCACAGCTGCGACCACAGGCATAGTGAGGTCTTTTCAAATGCAGCTGCACTTCACAGAGGGAGAAAATCCAGAAAAAAATTATATGAGAGGTAATTGGCTAATGATCACAATTCCACAGGACTTTGTAACATTCTGTATGGATCATGTACTTCCTGAAGATCTGCTTCATGATGTACTTTTAAATGCAGAATAAAATAATTCTATAGGACTGCAAGAAACTGTATCCCTTTTCTGGTCCTTGGTCTCCTCTTTTTCAGAGACTTGAATCAGCCCCCGGAATGTTTTCTAAAGCTATGGCAAGACATTTTTGAAAATTAGTAGCCAACTAAGGGTCTGATTCATGATTGCCTGTATGAGTTTAATTCACCAGGTCCGGTCAAAAATGTTCATTTGACCAGAGCCAGAGCTGACTCAGAGTTTTCCGAGCTGGGGCAAGGAGGCTTGGGCCTCATCTCTGCTACTTTAGAACCAAGGTGAATGTGGCTTTTGTAATCCAAGCAATCTTGGGACCTACCTCCCTAGCTCGGAAGGAAGCTGCAATGAATCTAAATTGGGTTGCTCACCCCTTGTTGAAATAGTGAAGAAGATCCTGCCAGGAAACAAATTTAGCAAAGGAGAAAGGAGCCCATTGGCAACAGAGATTCAATTTATGAATCAAATTGCAGAGTGGCATTTACTTTTTTAGACCAGATCCTCATGTTAAATTAGCAGATGTTCGTACTCATGTATAATAAATTGGTTTTACATTTCATGAACATTGTTAAAAAAATTTTGGTAGGGTACCTACTTTATGTAAATTTAAACTGGACTCAGTGGGCTTGATATTCAAGAATTAATGCTCTTAACTTTGAGATTTATGCTTCCAAATTGCTTCTTTGAAAATTTACTAGGGCTGAGTGTCCAGATATGTCTTAAAAATTCTCTAAACTCCAGAATTTAGGAGCATAAAAAGCAGATGGAAATGGGGATAGATTTAGGGTGGGCGGAACAAAGTTAGGAGCTTAGCACTGATTTTCAGCAATAGGATGAATTTTCCAGTAGAAAACATAGACTCTTAAGTGTGGCTGAAAATAGGGCTCAAATTTAGCATCCAAAGTTTGGCGGCTAAATTTAGGCGCTCAGGGGCTGATATTTAGTGGCGGCAGCTAACCCAAGTAAAGCAGCTGGCTGTCGCCGCTTTAAATTAGACCTGGGTATTTAATGCTGGGTCCTATCTGGCCACTGGTATTGAAAATCTAGTGTGCCCAGTTCGTGTTTTAGCTAAGTGGGCAGTGGCAATGTTCAACCATGGCCAAGTTAGCTAAACCGGCTAATTAGGACAGCCTTTATTTCACCTAACTTTAGCCAATTTAGCCACTTACTGGCTAACCTAAATCGTCACCATAGAACGGAATATTCAGTGGCAGTAAATGGTTTAGTGCCGCTGAATATCCCAATGACCACAACTTAATTGGTTAGCAGGTCTGCTAACCAGTGAAATCGCTTTGAATATGCCTCCCTCAGCTTTTTCTGAATAACAGGCCAGTATATCTTGGATAGCAGTGCTGTGGCACAGAATGGTTATTCTGAGCCACGAATAGCGGGGATGGACGTCCCAACGGAACGTCCATCCCTGCTATTCATGCCTTCCCCCGCTGCATCTAACCTCCCCGCCGATTGTGTGGGGAAGTTAGATGGGGGCGGGGAAGGGTTGGCTCGGGGGTGGAGTCTGGGCGGACAGGGCCGATTCTGATGTTGGCCCTGTATGTCCAGGGCCGGCGACTTGTGCGAGGAAGTTATTCCACCTCCGAGATGGAATAACTTCCCTGGACATGTTTTTTTTTGTGCCCAGGGTGCGGATGAGGCGGGGGTAGGGGGCCAAAAGACATTTTCCAAAGCCCAACCCTGGCCTTTGGAGGCTAAATCAGAGGTTGGGCTGTAGGGAATACGCTTTTTTTCATGGCAGCCGGCATCGCAACTATTCAATGGAGCCACGGTGCCATGGCAACATGACGCCATGATGCTGTGGTTCCATTGAAGAGCCTTGACTGAGTTAGCTGGGAAGGTCTTGTAGATGCAGGGTGGGCTGAATTGCAGTCCCAGCCTGTGTGTACAGGACTGTTTGCATTCTCATTCCCTCTGTACGCCTGGCTCAGACTGGGCGTACAGAGGGGATCTGCGTCCAGGACAGAATGAGCCCTAATATGTGTATCTGGGCCTTTTTTCTTAGCATCTGTTATTGCAGTTTCTGTGTAAATATTTTACTACTAAGAATAGTAAAATCTCACCCTTGTTAGTGAAGACCTATTATTTTGACCTTAGAATTTCTTCATGATAGATTATCTAAGAAAATACAGCAGCATAGGCATACTTGTTCTGGAAAATGCTTTATTTTATCATTATGCAAATATTAACAAGTGCTCGAGTGAAAGAAAACAAACACAGAAGAGCTGGCCATTAGGTACAGAGTTTATTCTCAGCACATGAGTGAAGGGAGGGGTTTCTATAACAAAGCCATATAAATCCACTGCAATCCTTTGACACATCTCGGAACAAAAAACTGTGGACCAGCCACAGGAGATCGTAAGCAAAGCTCTGTTTAATTTGTAGCCCCAGAAGGATAAAATAGATTAGAAGAACAATCATTTGCATCCATGTTACCCGAGTGTGACGTCAAATCATCCGATAGCATGAAGACTTAGAACTGGTTTGGGAACAGACTACCCTAAAGAGAAGGAAAATCTCCGAGATGACAGGGATCTCTAAAGGAAAGGTCAGAAATGAGATTTGTCACAAGTGGCTGAGAGGCACTCACCAGATGTATGAAAATAGGATAATAATTTTTTCAAGTATCCGACTCTGATTTCACATTATATATTAGTGCACTGAACGTCCCATGTGGAGGGGGGCTGGGGGGAGGAGAGACTTTGTCTAACCTACACTAGACATGTGGAGAGCTTGCAGGATACTACCCTCAAATGTATACCTCAGAACCTGATGGTGATCTGGTACTTATTACGGAGTTTGTGTTGCAGTTCCAGTTGCCTGTAATTGCATATCAGGGTGATCTCCTGTCAGGAAGTAGAAGGATCACTAAATGTGGGTTTGATTCTACAATATTACAGGATTCTCTTGATATTCAAATAGCAAAGTTGATTTCTATATAGGCTGACTTCCATATTTAATATCCTGTAGGAGGATCACTCTCTTCTGGACTTCATAATGAACATGACTGCCTCAGTTATTACCAAGTTTTGGAAATATTTCTTAGACCGTCTATTTTGCTTTTAAATTATTATATAACATTTTATCAAAAATATTGACCAGAAGGTTTGAAAGGTATTCCCCATCTCTGATTAATGGGGATCAAAAAGGTTTTATCAGAAATCATCAGGGGTCAGATAATATCAAGAGAACTATTATTATAATAACCGGAGAAAATCTTAAACTACCCCTTCAGGCAGCCACGGGCAAGAAAGTAGTGGCAAAAAGCAGCCACTTTTGGAAATGCTGCTACTGCCTGCTTTCCTCCCCAAATGGAATCAGCGGCAGCTGGGGGGGGGGGGGGGAGGGGGCAGTGCGGCTGGTCATGTGTGCTGCTGCTGACGCCCACCCGGGCCAGCCGCCCTAAGAAGTTGCCAAGCTCGCCTAGTGGAAGGGCCGGCCATAGGCACAAGCACGTCGGGCCCTGGTTATTGAGGCATCCATGCCTATAGCTGTTCCTGACCACAAAAAAAGCGTTCATTTCATTTCATGGGAGGAGGAGGGGGAGGGAGGAGGAGGTGGTGTTTGGAGCCATAGGTGGATTATGTACCAGCACCCAACCCACCCTCTGGGGCTCAGGGTGGGAAACAGGATCTCCCACCAACAGATCCACATTCTACCTCCCTGCAATGGTGGCAGTCCTGCTGGGGAACAGACACCCTACAGGGCAGTCAATGCCGATCTGTACACATCCATAAGGCAAGGCAAGGCAAGGCAGGGCAGACAGACAGTAGGCCCGGAAATGCTCAGCTGCCCCCCACCACTATCTGACATTCTCCAGCAGCAAGCCTCCAGCCGCTGCACCCTGCAAGGTGTTCCAGCCAGACACTTACTAACTGCAGACAGTCTTCTAGCTAGTCCATAGTGCATGTTCCTGGAGGAGATGCATGTACCCAGAACTGGGATGTCAGCATACACACCAAGCAGATAAGTCAGTGATTTGGCCCCAAAAGGGAACCCACATATATCACATGAGAGAAATACTTTATAGCACTATGGGGGAACCTAGCCATGCCGTGGTCACTGCTCAGTCAGGGTGAGAGTGACCTCCCAGCAGGACATGCTGTGGCCACCCTGTCCGTGTAGGTGGTGGCCGGGCCATTGCCATATGCTCTGTACCAGGGGTCTCAAACACGCGGCCCGCGAGAGACCCTTGTGCGGCCCGCGAAGCATTGGGGGGAAAAAAAAAAACCGGCTTCTGCTGCTGCTGCCGCCGCTGCCGTGGCCGGCAATAGCAGCAATATCGCAAGTCCCGCAGGCTCCCCCCCACCCGGCAGATCCCTTCCTGCTTGCCTGCCAATGCTGCCAGTTCTCCGCTTCGACTTTCAGAGCCGCGAAGGGAGAACTTCTCCCTCGCGACTCTGTTAAGCTCGCCGGAATTTCCCATCTGCCCCAGCGGGCTTAACAGAGTCACGAGGGAGAAGCTCTCCCTTCGCGGCTCTGAAAGCCGAAGCGGAGAACTGGCAGGCAAGCAGGAAGGGATCTGCCGGGTGGGGGGGAGCCCGCGGGACTTGCGATATTGCTGCGATTGCCGGCCACGGCAGCGGCGGCAGCAGCAGCAGAACCCTGGTTTTTTTAAAGTTTAATTTTCCCGGGGGGGGGGGGAGTGAGCAGGACTTGATGGGGGGGGGAGCAGGACTTGATGGGGGGGGGAGCAGGACGTGATGTGTGGCTGGGGGGGGTAGTACTGAAAATGGGGTGATGGGGGTTAGGACTGGTAATGGACAGATGGGGGTTAGGACTGGAGGTGGTCTGACTGGGGGCCTAAGACTGAAAATGGGGTTATGGGGGGGCTAAGAATGAAGATGGGGCGATGGAAGGGTTAGGCCTGGAAGTGGGCTGTTGGGGGGCTTAGGACCGATAATGGGCTAGGGGGGGGGGATAGAACTGGTAATGGACTGGGGGGGGGTGCTATGACTGGAAATGGGCCGAGTAGAAGGGGGAGCTTGAACTGCAAATAGCTGATGGGGACAGGGTCTTGGAATGGTAATGGGCTGAGTGGAAGGGGGCTTGGAATGGAAATGGGCTGATGGGGAGGGGGGCTTGGAAAGGAAATGGGCTGTGAGGGGAGGGAGCTAGGACTGGAAATGGGCTGATGATGCGGGGACTAGAAGGGAGCGGATGCTGGGTTGGGCAGGAGCTAGAAGGGAGTTGATGTTGGGGACGATTAGAATGGGATGGGGCTGGGAGAGTGAAATGGAGAGGGGAAATATATTTTGTGTGGGAGGGAAGAAAAATCTACAATTGGCTGGGTATTGGGAGAGTAAGTGGGGATTGAGGATGGAGGGGTAAAATTTGAGTGGATGAAATAGGAATGAGGAAAGAGCAAAAGGAGAATGATTAGTATGTTAAAGCAGATGTAGAGAGAATGGAAAAAACTAGGAAAGAAGAAAGGAGAAATGGACAGCAGACGATGGAGAGTTAGCAGAAGACACAAAGAAACCAGAAGAAAGTGACTGGAACAATTGCAACTGAAAAAAAAAATGCACAAAAGGTAGAAAAATATCTCTTTATTTTGAATTTATTAACTGAAATATGTCAGCTCTTGGAAATGTGCATCTTTAAACGTCTGCACTTTATTTAATACAAGAGGAAATCAATGTATAGTTTTATTTCTACAGTGTTGTACATTCTAAGTTTGGCTTTTGGGGTTCCCAGTTTAATTGTCTTCCTGTTTCTAAATTGTGATTCCTTGTTTGGTGATGGTGTATGTTCTGCATGTGTAACTGAGCTGAGGTATTCTGTTTATGTAATTCCTATTTGACATTGCCACTTGTTCTCTTTCCCGAGTAGGTCATGTATTGTTATTCTCTGAAATGTGTTGATTTAATATTTGCAGTGTTGCCTTTTGATAGTTAGGGTATGGTGCTTTGTGAGTCCTGGTAGTGCTGTTAGGACACGGCAGGTTTGCTATGGGTTCTAAATGGGCAGTGTTTCTAGTAGTTCCTAATGTGCCTGGCGGTTGGCACTGGTTTATAGTAATGTAGAAATCTTTTAGTCTTTCTTTATCCATACACTCATTAAGAGGCATGTTTACTAAAAGTTAGTGTATGGTAACATTATGCAAATATTTATGCAAATGATGCCCTTATGCAAATGAGGCCTGCGTCTTGTGCGGCCCCCGGGTTACTCTACAAGTCCTCATTTGGCCCTCAAAGCAATTTGAGTTTGAGACCCCTGCTCTGTACAGATCTTTATCTTTATTCAACATTTGATAAACCGCTATTGTGGGAACATTAAGCGGTGTACAATAAATGAATCCAGGCCAGGCCACCCTATCCAGGCTATTCCCACAGTACCTTGCTCCTCATTATGCACATTGGCAGGCCAATACTGGCAACAGTGCTAGCAGTGTGGGCTGTGGAGGGTGTTTGCAGCCACCACACAATTGATAGACAGACACATACTCCCCACACCTATGCCAGCATTGTGCAACTATAAAGGTGTTTGGCAGCCCTGGCCACCGCACCAGTCCTGGGCACAGTGCAGGCATGGCTATGGTACGCAATACTGTTGGGGTCACTCCCCAGGGTGGTAAACACTGTCAGACACAAGACCTGTAGCACACTCCACAGACATCAGAAAGGTGTCTATGACGCAGCTCACTATCCCCTGTGACACTGTGGGGAGCGCACTCGTGCCCATGTTGGGCCCTCATCAGTTGCTGTCTGGCTGCAGTAATGTTTCAGCATTCCTATGGGCCACCTAGGCATCACCCTAGTCCGCACTGTGGCCCAGCTGCACCACAGCATGTGCCGCTTGCAGCCCTCTGTGTCCCCTTTTCAAGCATCTGTCCAGTTGTCCGTTCCGACATGCCTGCCCTGCTGTTGTGGAACATGTGCACACCATAGGAAACCTGCCCAATGGAGAGGGAAAACCCTGCTCAGCGCAATTTCACTGTGGGCTCATTCACCTTGTATGGGGACGGAGCATAGACCCTTCCAAAATTCATATCTTTTTTTCGGAGCTTTCTCGGAGGGGGGGGGGGGGTGTTGATGTTTCCCATTACTATCACTATTGGCCAGCTTGGTTATGTTTTTATTACATTTTCTTCTGTTCATTTTCAATGTTTATTTGCCCTTTTGTTCCGTGCACATATATCACACTTCTCACTTTTTTAAGGTTTCCCTGGTTTTGCTGTACATTGCTGATGGAAATAGTTTCTTTTCCCTTTAAATCAGCTCTAACGCCAGTTTTCAGCCTCGAATTTCACAGCGTTAGTGTGCAGGGAGCCTCTCCCCTCCCACTCTCTGCCCATTGACCCTCTCTCTCTGCCCCTGGGGAGCCTTCCTCTGCCCTCTGAGAGCCTTTCTCCGCCCTCAGTGCTCATATGCGCCGCTGCACGCGTTATCTTGCGATAAGGTACCTTATCGCCCGATAACGCATCTTCATTGTGCGATAAGGTACCTTATCGCGCGATAACATGGAAGAGTGCACGTTAAGACGGTTTAGTAAACATACCCCTTGATGGACCTTTGGTCTAAGCCCGCATGGCAATTCTTATGTTCTTATTTTATGCTCTTGTGCAAGAGGACCTTGCAAGCCTGGAAGACTGAGTGTTCAAATGGTGGATGAAATTTAATGTGGACAAGTGGAAGGTGATTTACATAGGAAAGAATAATAGCTACATAATGTTAGGTTCCACTTTAGAAGTCATTACCTAGGAAAAGGATTTAGGTTTCATCATGGACAATATGTTGAAATCCTGTGCTCCGTGCATGGTGGTGACGAAAAATACAAGTAGAATGTTGTGGAATTATTAGGAAATGAATGTAACACAGAACAGAAAATATTCTTATGCTTCTGTACTGCTTCATGGTGCAACCGCACCATGAGCATTGTATGCAATTCTGGTCGCTGCATCTCAAAAATGATATAATGGAATTAGAAAAGGTTTAGAGAAGGGTGACACAAATGATAAAGGAAATCAAATGATTTCCCTATGAGATTTCAAAGTCTAAAGAATTTGGTGCTCTTCAGCTTGGAGAAAATATGACTGAGATCTATAAAATCATGCATGCAATGGACCGGGTAAATGTGAATCAGTTGCATACTCTTTCAAAAAGTACAAAGATTAGGGAACACACCATGAAATTACTAAGTAGTATATTTAAAACAAATAGGATAAAATATTGTTTTACTCAATGCATAATTAAGCTTTGGAATTCATTGCTGGAGGATGTGCAATCATTATAACCTTCAAGGCCATCAACAAAATAGCCCCACAGCCATAACGGACCTTGTTCACCCCATGTCAGCGAACAGAGCAAGGAGAACATGCACCGCCAATACCCTACAGATACCCAGTGAAATAACAAAATGCACCAAGACAAGAAGGAACAGAGCCTTCAAGTTCTACGCTCCCAGCTGTTGGAATGCGCTCCCAACTACCAGCAGAGCCATAACAGAGCTTGCCCAATTCAGAAAGGCACTAAACCACCACCTCTTTCTTTTGCACTACTCTCAACCCACCAACCTAACATCATCTATCACACACCCAACTATGAACTCATGAGTTACTGTCAACGCAAGTACATACTGTAGATAAACTGAAATTGATATACATAGTTCCCCCAGTTGAAACCAAGTTTTCTTCCTGTTCTTTGTAAGAGCCTAATAGGATCCTATTCGGCTCAGATCCGTTTTATGTAAACCGCGCTGATTTTTAAGAGTGCGGTATATAAGAACAATAAACAAATAAATAAATAAATAAATAAAAATGTGGTCAAAGCTGTAAGCATAGCTGATTTTTTAGTTATTTATTTATCATTTTGAAATGCAACAACAAATATCCACTTGTACAGGAAAAAATTTAAAATATTGGAATAAACATAATATTAGAGGAAAAAAAGGTCTTACAAAAGAGAAACACACATCCAATATCTAAACGTTAGACCACAAAATAAAAGAGGGGGAGGAAAGTTACGTTGGAGCAATACAAAAGGAACAAAAGAAAAAAAGACAAATAATATTAGGGGCATGTTTACTAAACATTCCTAACGTGCGGGGCCGCGCTAGTGTGCCTGTGCCATATAAGGAGTGGGCGGTTCAGGCAGAAAATAGAAAAAAAACGGTAGTAAGCAACCAGACGTGTGCGCGTCGCGCTAATGTGCGGGGGTCGACATTAGCGCGTGGAAAGGCAAAGTGGCGCGCTGCTGAGTATACAAAACAACAGAGCCGTAGTACAACGGTGAAGACACTGACCAATGGTGCAGGGGCCATGGGTTCAATCCCCCAGTGTGCGCAATGACAAAGGTCTGCTGAGGCACTAACTGTAATGATTAAAATTGTTTTAGGAGGCAAAGTAATTTGGAACGGCATAAGGCGGCGCACAGTTATCTTTGGGCGGCATAAGGCGGCGCACAGTGCTTTTTGGGCGGCATAAGGCGGCGCACAGTTATTTTTGGGCAGCAGAAGGCGGCGCACTGGTCCCCTTGGGCGGCAGAAGGCGGCGCACTGATAGGCACAAGGCGGCGCGCTGATGCACAAGCACAGGAACAGAGCCACAGCACAATGGTTAAAACACTGACCAATGGATCAGGGGTTCAACTCCTCACAATGCCCAGTGCAAAATGCCTGCTGAGGCAGTATGTATTATGTTGTGGAGTGCTGTAGGAGGCTGTATAATTTTATTTTGTTATCACTACTAGCAAACGCACTCTCCCAGCATGTTAACATACGGTGGCCCATAAGGCACATGTTACAGTGCACTGTTCGCCAAGGCACCCTTGAATGTCCCCTATAGGGCAGCATGTATGTTGCGACACAGGATAATGTATAGTGCACCCTATAGGGATGGCAACCATAAGGTGGCCTACAGGGCGCCCTATGAAGCACCCTCAGAGGCACCTAATGGGTATAGTAAGCTGAGGGTGGTCTTGCCGGCATAGACATATGTACAGTAAATAAAAATAAAGCTGTGGACAGCCCTACCAAAGGGCCCCACTGTGGGTTTGAACCCATGACCTCTGGCTGCACAGGCAGTGATGTAACCATTGCACTACAGCTCCATAGCTGTAAGCAGGCCCCTGGCTGGCTGCAGATAGCCTACACGTCACCTCACAGACAGTCTGCTGGTGTCAACAGGATAGGGTTAGGCCACCCGTACCCATGATGCACTGCACATGCAAATTAGCTGTCCGCAGATGGACACAAGATGGGGAATGCACCCCCACAGCACCTCGGCCCTGTTGGGGGAAGTGACCGGGTGCACCCACACAGCACCTTGGCCTAGTAGGGGGCACTGGCACAGAGTAGCCACACACCGTTACATCGTGCGGGTACTGTGCTCACCCTGAGTGTGCAATGAGGTGGCCAGGACCAGGTCAACAACACCTGCCATGGCTGATGGAGGCCAAGCGGGCATTCCAAAGCAGTGTTAATGTGTAAGATAGCTAGTTTCTGCACAAACACCATGGATATCCCTGTCTGCCGCTATCAGGCACCCCCCCCCCCGTGGCAAACATGGTCCCCATCAAGGGATCCACACTCTACCTCCCTGCAAAGGTGGCAGTAGAGGGCAACATCAACCCCAGTCCTGCTGAGGAACACCACCCCCCCCAGGCAGGCAGCTCCATACACAGCCATAACACAATAGCAGACAGACATAAGCCCAGGGTATGGTAAGCTGCACTCCACCACCAGATATTCCCCTGCAGCAAGCCAACAGCCACTGCACCCTGCAAGCCATTATAGCAAGACATTTACCAGCTACAAACAGTCTGCTGGTTAGTCCATAGTGCATGTTCTCAATGGAGATGCATGCACCCAGAACTGGGCTGTCTGCATACACAGCAAGCAGATAGATCAGTGACTGGGCCCCAAAGAGAAACCCATATCTATCACATGAGAGAACTACTATACAGCACTATGGGGGGGCCTAGCCATGCTGTGGTCACTGCACAGTCAGGGTGAGCGTGATCCCCCAGAAGGACATGCTTTGGCCACCCTGTCTGTGTAGGTGGTGGCCGGACACTACAATATCCCAGCCAATGTCCCTGCCAGGGCCCTATGCCCAGTGCAGATGCATCCTGGCCACGCCACCCTGCCCTGGCTATACCCATGGTACCTTGCACCTCATTATGCACATTGGCTGGCCAATACTGGCAACAGTGCTGGCAGTGTGGGCTGTTGAAGGGGCTTGCAGCCAACACCCACTGTATAGACAGACACACACTTCCACACCTCTGCCATCATGGTGCTACGATTGAGGGGGTAAGTAGCCTTGCCCACCAAACCGGTCCTGAGCACGGCAAGGCATGGATATGGTACGCATTACAGCTGGTGTCTGCCCTTGATGGCTGCTGCTTTACGGCACAGATTCCCAACTCCAGTCCAGGTTTGCATCACACTGTTCGGGTTTTCCTGCTATCCCTCATGAATATGCATGGGCTACATCTACATGCCATGGGGGTGGTGCATAGATATACAGCACAGGCATTTGTATGAGTGTCAGCATGGAACCTGACTGGTGTGTGGCCCACCAGGACTGCATTTGGGTGATTCTGCTCTAGGTACTGCCCCTGTTCATGGTGTCTGTGCTCAGTGGGGTAAAAGATAGATGTCTTACCATTGCATATGTCCCCGCCATGAAAGGTGTGTCCTTACTATCACTGTTTAGTTGTGGGAAAAATATGTGGGCAGGATTGGCAGTAGCCCCAGCTGGGCTTTGAATCTGTGACCTTCTGTTCTTGCATGCACTGTCTGTGTGCACTGCACCACTGTGTAGCCACAGATTGGTTGGATTCCCTGGACTGTCCATGACTGTGGATCCGGGAGGGCCTGTCTGTTGCAGTGGACTGTGCCAGCCTGCACATGGCTAGGCCTCTGTCTTCTGTGGTTAGCAGCCACTGCCCCCTGCACCACATGTACTTGTCCGCCAACATGCTGGCATGAACTTCTCTCAGAAAAAGCAGTTGACCTGATTGCAATGTGGCAGTACGGGACTGCATTTGGGGGACTTGGCTGTAGGTAATGCCCATTGTTGTGATGTGTGTGCGGTGTTGGGTAAAATATGGGTGTTTTCCCCATGCTTATGTTCCCTGCACTACAGGGGTGTCTGCGCTATCTTTATTTAGTGGTGGGTAAAATATAGGGACTGGGCTGGCAGGTGCCCCAGCTGGGTTTTGAACCTCTGCCCTCTGGTCTTAGAGGTAATGACTCTGTCTGCTGTACCACACTTTGGCCACAGAGACAGTGCAGCCCCTGGAGGCAGTAAGCCTGGCAGGATGGAGTCACAAACCCTGCTCTACTCATTTTTACTGTGGGCATATGCACCCTGTCTGGTGACAAACGTGCACATAAACACCAGAAATGACCACGGGAAAATGGAGGACAAAATATCACCACGCTGGGCGACAGTGGTATTAATGGGCAACCATAGCAAACACCCCGAGGAAAGCTCCAAAAACGGAAATGTTTTTCGGAAGAGTCTCCGCTCCGTAGACCCTTCCAATATTCATCTCTTATTTCTGGAGCTTTGCTGGGTGTGTTTTGTATATTTGCCCATCACTATAACTGTTCCCCAGCTGGATTACTATTTATTATAGTTTTGTTGTGGTCATTTTCAGGTTCTATTTGCAATTTTGTTCTGTGCACATATATCACACTGCTCACGTTTTTTAGGTTTCCCCGGTGTTCCTGTACATTGCTGACGGAAATGGTTTCTCTTCCCTTTAAATGCCCTCTACCGCGAGGGTTTCACTCGCGCTAATTTTTACATGGAAATTCGGGCCCGATACTGTGCGGGGAGCCTCTCCCCTCCCACTCTCCACCCATTGACCCCGTCCCTCCGCCCCTCCGGAGCCTTCCTCCGCCCTCTTTTAGCCGTTCCACGCCTCTATCGGACATTTGCGGGCCCGCACTTGTACGGGGCCCGTTAGTGTGCCGCGTACCTGTGCGGGGGTGACACGCACGTGTGCGGGGCGTTTAAACGCGTTTCTGCGCGTTTAAGTGCCGCGTTGCCGTGCGCTATTTTGCGGCGCGCAGATTTGCGGACTTTAGTAAACATGCCCCCTAGACAAGAATAGTCCTCAATCATCCTTTTAATCACCAAGCTGCTCTTTCACAATAGGGGTAGAAGTCCCACTGGTCGCAGAGGAGAGCTTCTTCATATCCAAAAAAGTAAGCAAGTGGTCTGGTGTGAAAAAAATATACAGTACTTATTATTTTAATAATTCCGGTAATATTTACAAGGATAATGTAATCAGAACCCCGCCCCTAGAGCTTCTTGAAGCATTGCCAAAAATTGACTTCTTCTTTCCTGAGTTGATTGCGATACCTTAGGGAAAATCCTTATTGTTTGACCCATGAACAAGTCATTCATCTTCCTAAAGTAAAGATGAATAATCCTATTCATGTCCCATTCAAAAATAAAATTCACCAGAAGATTAGATCTTTCCTTAACTTCCACAAAAGAATTTTATCAACAGAACAGAAACATGAATAACTACCTGAGAATCCATTTGTGCTTAGGAATAACCAGCAAAAAATAAGCTTTATTAATTGGGGAAAAGCCATTTCAGGAATTAACAAAGCTTCAGTAAGGTACTGCTTTAAAATATCCACAGGGAGCATATTTGGAACCTTTGGAAAAATCAAGAGTCTTAAATTCAAATGTATTGCCTGGTTCTCAAACTGCTCCAATTTCCAATGGATAAGAATCTTGTCTTCAACCAAAGTATCAATAGTAGATTTAGAATTCTGAATTTCCTTATTCATAACAGAGAATTGATCTCCTCTAGTACTGATTGGTACAATTTAGGACAACTATCCAGAGGGTCACCATGAGTCGACACCGACTCGATGGCACTTAACAACAACAACAAAACAGAAATTGTTTCATAGAGCTCTTTAAATGTTGCATCATGCATTAAATTAGCTTTAGAAACAGTTTGAACTAAGCAATAATTTCCTAAGATATCTTCTGGATATTATCAATTTTATGAGCATATATGATTTTAAAAAGGTTTGAGAAGTTCCTGGAAGAAAAGTCCATAAACCGTTATTAAGGTAGACTTGAGGAAAGCCACTGCTTATCCCTGAGATTACAAAGGAACAAGATGCACCAGGAAATCCCCCCCAAAAACTACTATTTTTGTTGGAGCAGGCCACAGGAGGGTCGGGATTTCTAGGGGTTCTAACTTGAGTGATCGTTTGGTGAAGGCATCATTGGCAGTTGATCGAGTCCTTATTTCTCCAGTGACTGATGCACATTGTCCGTGCAATAATTGTGTTTATTGTGATACTACCTTTTCGGGGCTGATGTGGAGTCACCCTAGGACTTTAAGAGTTTATAAACGCAAATGGGACACTACTTGTCGGTCCTCATTTTTGGTTTATTTTTTGCAATGTCCCTGCCCCCGGCTGTATTTTGGCAGGACAATTCGTCCGATAAAATCAAGGCTGGCTGAACATGCTTCTCGTTTACGGCAGTGATTGGATTCTGCCCCGGTGGTGGCTCATTGTATTGCTTGTAACCATTCTTTTGCAGACCTACGGTGGTCTGTAATAGATCACATTCCTTTGGACCCCCGGGGGGGGGGGGGGAGATAGAGAAAGCACATTACAACGGCTTGAACAAAGGTGGATTTTTACATTGAATACGGTTGAACCCCACGGACTTAACCGGGAGATCGATTGGCAGAGTGTGCTGTGATGTAATGCTGCTGTCGTCGTTTGCTGAACCAATGGTAGCAGGGGTTCCCCTGGTAGTGGGGTGTTCCCTGTTTTCTATTGGCTGGTTCCCTATTTAAAATGCTTCCATTCAGCCCTAGTGAATGACTGCCCTTAGCAGCGGTGACGGCGTTCTTAGCACGGTTGCCAGACTTCAACATGGTTTGTAAGCACTTGATACAGGGCTGCTGCCCGAAACGTGCACGTCGTGTGAAATTGTCTTCTGGAGAGCGACATGTGCGATGAAGATTTGTGGACAGTATTTTGAATTCTGACAATTGCAAGATAAGTGATTCGTATATTTAAAGGTGGTGAACCTAACTTGAATAAAATGAAGCTTGCCATCCGGTGTGGGTCGTGTTGAAATACCGACCCTCCTGTGGCCTGCTCCGACAAAAATGGTAGTTTTTTGGGGGGATTTCCTGGTGCATCTTGTTCCTTTGTGATTGTAATTTGATTCACCGGACTGAGTTTGTTTGTTTGATCACTTTACTGTATCCCTGAGATTAAGCACCTATCTATCTTCTGGACCTATCTATCTTCTGGGATCCTGGTCAGGTACTTGTGTCCTCTATTGCCCACTGTTGGAAACAGGATAATGGGCTTGATGGACTTTTGGTCTGACTCAGTATGGCAACTCTTATGATGAGCTTGGATGAAAAAGGATCCAAAGACCTTCAAACTCTGAATCTGGAAAACCATTGCTAGCCATGAGTCCAGGAGTGAGTTTAAAACTATAGAACCAGCTTTCTCCAGAGAAAAGCCCAGTAATGAAAATCAAGAGATGTGTGCTAGCCATTCAGAACTGAACTGCTGTTTTTGTCATTTTCTTGCTACCCAGATGTATTTTCCTTATTCAGATGAGACATGGAAGCAATCCTGACTCAAACTCTGAAAAATGCATGAAGCAGTTTTCTATCATGTTCTTGGAAGACGTTTCTAACACCAGAGTGTCATCTTGATTAGGACTGTCAATTGGATCTCTATTTTCAAGACAGGTTGATCTAGTCCTTATTTACCTCAATTTTACTTCCGTTCATTCAGTGTTAGGGCAAAAGATGCCTTGGCATGCCTTGCACTGGGGTCTAGTTGGTTTGGGGCTAGTATGCTGTGCATAGATTCATACAATAGTTCTGTTAAGTCCAGGCTCAGACTACCGATAGCTTGGTGTATGGTCCTGCTTCTAAGGATCTGATTTATTTGAAAGGGGTAACAAGAGTTATGCTGGAATTCCAGGAAGGTATTCCCAGCATTTGGAAAGCTAGGAGGCCAGAGGTTGTGCGGAGGCCAGTGCAGACCCAAGAAGAAGTCCTGTGTACATTTACCTGGACTGGATGTATCATGTATGTACTGCATTCGAGATTTGTTCCAACTGTGGATGTTTGTAGCCTTGATCGAAGTTACCCGTTCTTTATATCTGGACTACACTGTAAATTAGGAAACCATATGTTACCACCTTATTGTTAATAAACCAGCATCAAATTCACTCTCTAGCATAGCTAGCATTGCAGGAGCTTCCATCCTAACATTGTAAGTAGTTTTCATTTCCTTATTGCTGTTCTAAAGACTACAAAGCCAAGCATGCAATAGATATGGTCAGAACCAGATCAGCTTGTCCTGAAGATTCAGAGTGATTTGACAACCTTATTCTTTACACTCCAGTTCCCACTAGTCAAGTCCTTTTGCACTTATATGACTGTTTGACTCCTAGCAGTAGTGCTATGAGATTACAGGGTCATGGGTATCATTTGGAATCTGGAGATGACTCTGGCAGGAGCAAGAGGCGATCACATCTGTTGGGCTCTCCTAGACCACCATGGATTATTAAGATAGGCCTGAGGTGGCTTATGGGGGTGGAGTCTTTGAGGGAGGAGGGGTCTACATGTTGTCTTCAGGTGAATTGAAGGATGGGGATGGGGTGTGGTCAGGGGGACTCTCTTTGCTTTTGGGGGAGCTGAGACCCCTGGACTGGGTTTTTTTCTCCACTGGGCCCTTTAAGAAAGGTTCCCTGAGCAGAATAACACAGCTTGCCTGCTTGATCACAAGTTGTGTTATTCATTTTTCCATGGCTGTTATTAGAGTTACAGCAGGTTAGTGACTCCTGCAGTAAATTAAGCTAAGGTAAAATGAGAAATTCTAGTCCCCTAACCATGGCTACCCCTCAAAAAAATGTTCATGTATGATATATGAATGTTTTATTATACTTTGCTGATAGAAGACAACATTTCGATAAGTGGTATATTAAATTATTTGCAAATTAATATAAAGAATTTGCGGTAATAGTCAATTATTATCTAACTTTTTTAATCAATCTGGTTTTTTTAAATTCTTAATTTGCATTTGACTATTCCTGGTATAACCCTCTTTGTTAACTCTCTTTCCATGATGAGGGAAATTTTCAACTTGGCCACACTGATACAAAGTCAGTGTGCAAAACCATGTGGATACTTTCTGTCTGAAATTAACTGCAGGTGCAAAGTATCTGGGGATATTTGCACAGGAAGTTTTTAAAATTTGCATTTAGATAAAATATATCAATAAGCTCTTGATTAACAGAAAAATGCACAACACTGTCTCAAAAAAAGAACATAAAAAGCTATATAACAATGAAAAATATCAATAATACAGCTCGGCAAACCCAGTCCATAAGTACTTACGGACCCAAGGCACAGTTCATGGGAAAATGGTTTACAAACGTCATCATGGATAACACGTTGAAACCCTCTGTCCAGTGTGCAGTGGTGGCCAAGAAAGCAACTAGAATGATAGGAAGTATAAGGAAAGGAATAGAGAATAAAACAAAGGATATTATAATGCCTCTGTATCATTCCATGTTGCAACTGCACTTCGGGTATTGTGTGCAATTCTGGTCACCGTATCTTAAAAAGGATATAGCTGAATTAGAAAAGGTACAGAGAAGAGCCACCAAAATGGTAAAGGGGATGGAAGGATACCCCTGTGAGGAGAGGCTAAAAAGGTTGGGGCTCTTCAACCTGGAAAAGAGAAGGGTGAAGGGAGAAATGATAGAGGTCTATAAATTAATGGAGTGGAACAGATAAACATAGATTGATTATTTACGTCATCAAAATGTAGAAAGACTAGGGGACATACAATGAAGCTACAGTGTAACCCATATAAGACTAATAAGAGAAAATATATTTTCACTCAACGCATAATCAACTCTGGAATTTGTTACTGGAGGATGTAGTAAAAGCCATTAGTGTAGCTGGACTGTACTGTGCTGATGGACTACATCTCTCTGTCGCAGGGAAAAGAATCTTAATTGAAAAATTTAGGCAGTATGTGCATTTAAACTAGGAAAAGGGGGTGACGGATGTGGAAGGTCAAGACCTGCACGCCATCCCCTGCAAAAGCAGAACAACAGAAACAGCCACACTTTTAAACTACACATCAAAAACAAGTGGGAAGATGTGGGCAGAACAAAATCAATGCAAAATACACACAAGCCAGGTAAATGCTGGAAAGCAATGAGCACAAATGCTCGAAGCTTAGCCAACAAAGTTCCTGACCTGGAAGCCCTAATGGTGGAAATGGATTTGGACATTGTGGCAATTACAGAAACATGGTTTAATGAATCACATGATTGGATATAGCCATAGCTGGCTATAATCTGTTCAGAAGAGACAGAGAAAATGGAAAAGGAGGAGGAGTAGCCTTGTATGTCAAAAGCAATATTAAAGCTACTGAAATGCAGGGGACATGGGGAAAAGAAGAAGCGCTCTGGATTGCGTTGGAAAGAGGAGATGGCACTGCCATCCATACTGCTGAAGTCTACAGACCTCCTACTCAAATTGAAGAGATAGATAACAAATTGATTATAGATATTGCCAAGATAGCCATAAAGGGGGAAGCGATCATTTTGGGTGACTTTAATCTACCTGATGTGGATTGGATTACTCCTTCTGCACCTCTGGAAAGAAGTAAAAAATTGTAGATGCTCTCCAAGATGCATCACATACAAAAGGGAACATTCTGGACTTGGTTTTTATGCCACATCCAGTCAAGGACAAAAGCCACAATCTGCCAACATCAGTCGTGGATGTACCCTGGTCCGACCACAAATTGATCATTATCCAGATTCCCAGCAACAATGACCAGCTGAACAGAAGCCAACCCAAGAACATCACCTCTCGAACTTCCACTAGATGCTTCCGCCCCTTCGATAGGGAACTCATCCTTTCGGAGACCCCATCACTCATCAACAAAACAACACCTGACCTTGATGAACTAATCTCTCACTGGAATTCCAGCCTGCTTGCCATCTCACAACACCCAAACCCTAAAAATACAGCAAGAGCGAAAAGAAAATCCGCCCCATGGTTCTCTCCTGACCTACGCGCTTCCCTCATGCAACTACGTAGACTCGAACGCCGATGGCGCCGATCACGCTCACCGGAAGATCAGACCGCATACCTAACCCACCTTGCAATACATCGAGGAACAATCTCTATCAGAATGAGACAATATCACACTGACACCCTAAAGAGGTCATTGAATAAACCTCGTGACCTCTTCAATTTGGTCAAATCCCTCTCAAAGGAACCATCACCCGAGCAACACATCAACATACACCCACAAGATTTCGCTGATTATCTGCAATCCAAGATTGTACAAACTAACAAGGTCACAGCAGTCCAATATCAAGAACCAGCGGACCTCTCTCCACTTAACTTTTTTTCCACACCATCCAATAAATGTATTGAGAACACCATAGCATCACTCAACACCTCCACTGCACAGACCGACCCATGTCCAGCTTTTTGGATCAAGGAACTACGAGATGTGCTCAGTCCTGTCATCGCAAATATAATGAAACTCTCCTTTACAACAGGTTATTTTCCCACTTCACTCAAGCAGACTTCCATTAGACCATTACTGAAAAACCCCAAACTGGACCCCCAAAGGGTGGACTCCTATCGACCAATAGCTAGCATCCCCATCTTAGCCAAAATAATTGAGAAGGAAGCACAACGGCAAATTCAAGATCACATAGACTCTGTTGCTCCCTTAGATAACTGCCAACATGGGTTCAGAGAACATCATGGGGTTGAGACACTACTCACTGGTCTAATCAACAATATCATCACAGGAATTGACAACATCCATCAAGGTTTTGTCCTCATCTTCCTAGACATCGCCGCGGCTTTTGACTCCGTGAGTCACGAAATCCTCCTGGGAAGACTAAAAGAAAAGGGTGTCTGCAACAAGGCACTAAAATGGTGCAAGTCTTATCTGGACGATAGATGGCAATATGTGAAGTCTGGATCAGAAGAGTCTAGCCACTTCCATCAAAAACAAGGGGTACCTCAAGGATCCTCATTATCCTCCTTACTCTTCAATATCTACATGCAGCCCATTTGCAATATCATAAGATCATTCAACGTAAACTGCATGATATATGCAGATGACATTCTTTTATACATGCCTTTCTCCACAACCCACATGGACCTGACCCCACTCACAGATTGTTTCAATGCAGTTTCAACATGGCTCCAGACACAGAACCTACGTATCCAGCATAAAAAAACAGAGGTCCTTTTCATCTCCAGAGACTCCAGCTTTACGCCCCCATCCCACGTCAGTGTCAAGGAAGCTGATTTGCAAACTAAAGATGCAATAAAATATTTGGGAGTTACCCTGGACCAACATCTAGACATGAGACGCCACATAAGCAGCGTAGTCAAAGCCATCTACTTCAAAATCCGTTCCCTCAAACACCTACGCTCCCTGCTGGACCCAGACGATTTCCGTACCATATATCAAGCGCTGATCCTGCCGCATTTTGACTTTGCAAATGCCATCCTACAAGGTCTCCCCCAATCCACACTAACCCCCTTACAGTTGGCCATGAATGCCGCAGCTAGGGTCCTCTACGGTGCATCCAGAGACGACCACGTGACTCCTATTCTCAAACAGCTACACTGGCTACCAATTCACGGGAGAGAATCACCTTCAAATCCCTTGTATTAGCATTTAAGGCAATCAAAGGCACCTCATCCCTCTCACTCACGAATCTAATCCACATGGTCCCCCCCAACAGAGCAAGAAGAACATCAGCTGTAAACTTGCTAGCAATACCAAAGGCTTCAACAAAGTCCAACACGAACACCACAAACAGGGCATTCAGTTTTTATGTACCAAAATGCTGGAACACCCTACCCCCTGACATTAGAGCCATTACCAATCTATATCAGTTCAGGAAGGCTCTCAAAACATACCTTTTCTGCCAATACTTCCCAGACAGCAACTGAACTAGATATCCCCTCCAAGAAATGACCCAATCTAGAAATGCCCTCACACTGCAGTGTAGATAGTTTATGTATATAGTTAACCCAGTTATCCAAGTTTGTACTCCTGTTCAATGTAAAACCTGACAGTTTGTCGTTATGGTCGTTTTGTTATGATGTAAACCGCGCTGATTCTAAATAGCGCGGTATATAAGAAACTGTAATAAATAATAAAATAAATAAATCACAGGCAAATGGTCATGGAACCAACCAGGGAAAGCTCAACACTGGATTTAGTGCTCACCAACGGTGATAGCATGTCGAATGTCTGCGTGAGTGCCCCTGTGAGCAACAGTGATCATCACACGGTGTGGTTTGAGATAAAAGCCAAGGTACAGGCCAAACATAGCAAGCTCAAAGTCCTAAACTTCAAAAACACTGACTTCAAGAAAATGGCCGAGTACCTAAAGGAGGAGATGACAAGGTGGAAGGAGATAAGGGAAGTAGAATTGCAATGGGCTAAACTAAAGGTGGCAATAAAAGGGGCAACAGATAAATATGTAAAAAAAGTGAATAAAAACAAGAGGAGAAGGAAACCTATTTGGTTTTCCAAAGAAGTGGCTGCTCAAATAAAGGCAAAAAACACAGCTTTCGCAAAATTCAAAAGCTTGCAAACAGAGAACACAGAAATGAATACAGGATCAAACTCAAAGAATCAAAAAGAGAAATAAGGATAGCAAAATCAAAGGCTAAGGAAAAGATGGCTAAAGATGTTAAGGGTGGCGACAAAACTTTCTTCAGGTATATTCGGGAAAGGAAGAAGATCAGAGTTGGAATTGCAGGACTCAGACGTGCTGGGAAAGGACTCGTGGAAAGTGACATAGAAAAAGTGAAATTGCTAAACAAATACTTCTGCTCTGTTTTTACTAAAGAAAATCCTGGAGATGGACCAGCTGTGACTCCCAAATATAAAAATGGGAATGAAGTAGATACCACACCATTCACAGAAGATGAGGTGTTGGAACAACTTGCTAAACTGAAAGTGGACAAAGTCATGGGACCAGATGGGATACATCCCAGGATACTGAAAGATCTCAGAGAGGTTCTTGCAGGGCCGTTAAAGGATGTATTCAACAGATCCTTGGAAACAGGAGAGGTTCTTCAGGGCTGGAGAATGGCTGATATCGTACTTCTACACAAAAGTGGTGACAGGGAAGTGTCAAACTACAGACCCGTGAGCCTTACCTCGGTGGCGGGAAAAGTAATGGAGATGCTCCTGAAAGAGCGAATAGTGACCTTTCTCAAAACCAACAGGTTGCAAGATCCGAGGCAACATGGTTTAACTGAAGGACGTTCTTGCCAAACAAATCTGATTGAGTTCTTTGACTGGGTGACCAAGGAACTAGATCAGGGGCATGCAATGGATGTCATCTACTTGGATTTCAGCAAAGCCTTTGATACTGTTCCTCATAGGAGGCTTGTCAACAAACTCAGTAGCTTGGGGATGGGTCCCAAGATGGTGAACTGGATTAGAAATTGGTTGACTGACAGATGACAGAAGGTGATGGTACATGGAGCTCACTCTGATGAAAGGAAAGTGATTAGCGGGGTGCCCCAGGATTCGGTCCTGGGCCCGGGACTGTTCAATGTATTTGTGAGGGATATTGCTGAAGGACTACATGGAAAAGTCTATCTTTTTGCAGATGACACAAAAATTTGCAACAGAGTGGACTCCCCCGAGGGAGTGGATAACATGAGGAAAGATCTACCAAAGCTGGAAGAATGGTCTAATGCTTGGCAATTACGATTTAATGTGAAAAAGGGCAGTTCATGCACTTAGGTAGCAGAAATCCAAGGGAAATGTACGCAATAGGGGGCGAGAGGTTGGTTTGCATGGTTCAGGAGAAAGACCTCGGTGTGATTATCTCTGATGATCTCAAGTGGCAAAACAGTGCGACAAGGCAGTGGAAAAAGCCAGGAGGATGTTTGGCTGCATACAAAGACGGATTACCAGCAGAAAGGAAGAGGTACTTATGCCACTGTACAGGTTGCTGGTGAGGCCTCACTTGGAATACTATGTTCAGTTTTGGAGACCATATTTATTTATTTAGCTGTATTTATATCCTGCTTTTCACCGGGTCAAAGCGGTCAATTGGGAGATACGTTTAACACAAGGGAATATGACACACATATGCTAATACTTACAGGGAACATGGGCAATGAAGGGTTAAGTGGCTTGCCCAAGACCACAAGGAGTACCTATAGGACTAGAAATCCCAGTCCCTCTGGCCTGAGATTGCTGTCCCCAGGTGGGACTTGAACCCCCTGCCCTCCGGAATGAAGTACCTTGTCCTAACCACTAGGCCACTCCTCCCATATCTTGCAAAAGATGTAAAAAGACTGGAAACTGTTCAGAGGAAGGCGACCAAAATGATTTGGAGCCTGCGTAAGAAACCCTATGAGAAGAAACTTGAAGACCTAAATATGTACACTTTGGAGGAGAGGAGGGATAGGGGAGATATGATTCAGACCTTTAAATACTTAAAGAGAAATGATGAACAAACAAACCTCTTCCAAAGACGGGGAAGCTGTAAAACTAGAGGGCATAACATGAAGCTGCAAGGTGGAAAATTGAAAGGCAATGTCAGGAAATATTTTTTCACTGAAAGGGTGGTGGATGCTTGGAATGCCCTCCCGATGGAAGTGGTGGGGGCAAACATGGTGACGGAATTCAAAACAGCATGGGACAAGCACTGCGGATCCCTTTATAGCAACAGGATAAAAACAAAATAAACTGAACCATCTAACTTCTCAACAAATAGGGTTGTCCTTCATGGAGTGGTGGGTCCACCCCTAAACAAAGACATGGGAGGGGTGGCCTGCACGGAGCGACAGGTGCACCTACTCTTGCCGTATATTTGCTGGGCAGACTGGATGGACCATGCTGGTCTTTATCTGCCGTCATTTACTATGTTACTATGTAGGACCCCTCTGCTCAAAGACAGACATAAAAAGGCATGCATGATTTTTGTCTGAAACCACAATCCTTCTGGGAAAATGTTCTGTGGACAAATGAAACCAAACGTGAGCCCTTTGGCAATGTAGACTAGCAATACATTTACAAGCAAAGAAATGAAGCTTATAAGGAAAAAAACACCCTTTATACAGTTAAATATCGTGGAGGTTCCATAGTGTTGTGGGGCTGTTTTGCTGCCTCAGGAGGCCTGGAATGTATTAAAGGAATCATGAAGTCAGAGGACTATCAAGATATTCTGGAGTGAAATGTGTTCCCTAGTGTTAGAAAGCTAGGTCTGGGTCAAAGGTCATGAGTTCTTCAGCAGGGCAATGACTCAAAACATACATCCTAAAGTACAAAAGAATGGTTAAAAAGTAACAAATGGACTGTTTTAAACTGGACAGCAATGAGTCCTAATCTCAATCCAATCAAGAACCTTTGGAAAGAGCTGAAATCTGCCATTGGTAAAAGGAATCCTGGAAACATTCATGAACTGGCACAAATAACAGTTGAAGAGTGGGAGAAACTACCAGCAGACAGATGTATGAAACTTTCAGATGGCTATAAGAAACGTTTGGAGGCTGTCATCACTGACGAGGATTGTGCAACCAAATATTAGTGAAGGAAACCATTAATCCTGTCCAGGTCATATTTTGCTGTTTTCTCAGAAATTACTATGTCTAAGTTGCACAGACATTTTTTTTGTTGTTCTTGTATACCCGTTGAACATACTATTACAATATTATAATGACATACAGTTGGAATATTTCCAATTATTTCTCAAGATATTGTACACAACATACCTAAAATGCAAAGGTGCCAATAATGTTGACTACAACTGTATATTGAAACTTAAATTATCGTGACACTTCCCACACAACAGCATATTACCAGGACAGACTGCTGAGTCTCTGAGAACCACGCACTATGGGGGCTATTGTAGAAGAATCCCCATGTCTAAATAGCAGAATCTACACTTGTTGATTGGCATACATGAGTAAATACCATTTTACAACAGGAACATTTTAAATGTGGAGGATGCTTACCATGTTTAGATTTCTGGAGGCCCAGTGAGGGCAGGGAGAGGGAATGGTTTGGGTGGGCCTACAGTATAAGATGTGTATTCCCCATTTTATAAGGGGATACCACGTCTCTAGGAAACAATATAGATATCAGCATTTATAGCTCCCCCTAGACATGAATAAGTACCTTCGGGAAGAGGCAACTGTCAGTGCTGAGGTCTGTTCTCCCTGATCACTTTCCTTCCCTTGATCTCCCTGATCATCCCCAACCTTAATCCCCCTGATCCCCACAAAATACATCACAGCACATCAACTTTCAGACCTCCCCCCCCAACAGCTGATTCTCCTGCCAGCCAATCCTTCCCAACCCCCTCCAAAACATCCAATCAGTCCCCCAGCACAAAGACCTCCATCCAATCCCCTGGCAAAAACCCATCCAGAGGCCCCCCCAGCAGACCCCCACACTCCCCCAATCCCCATCACAAGCATTACCAGGAGTACTGAGTATCTACTGGAAGCAGGACCCACTCCTACTCTTATCTCACAGAAAAACCCAATTCAATGAGTGTTGTCACAAGCCGAGAACTACAAACCAAAACAAACACGCTCAGAGCTAAGAAAATATTAGTAAAAAACTATTTTATTATTTATGTTATTCTATTAAAACAACAATCATATACAAAATAAAAAAATAATTTTTCAAGGCAATTTACACTGAAATACTTATTGTTACCATAAGTTAGTCTATAACAAAAATGGATAATTCCAGCGGAAGTTGGTGATTCCATAAACACATATATATATATGTGGAAGCACAGTCCAACATGTGCGTTCAGGCCCGTTAGCCCGATCTGAATTGGGACGCACAGAGGTAGAACTGATTCCGATCCCGTGGCTGCTAGACGTGTCCCGCAGGATCAGAATCGGGTCTAGGTTCTGTATGTGCAGGCCAGGACCCAATTCCAATCGGCCTGCATGTACAGAACTATGCCCGGCTTACTCAGTCAGGCTCCTGAATGGAGCCATGGTGCCATAGCGTCCTGTTGCCATGGCACCACGGCTGCATTCAGGAGCTGCAATCCCCAGCCGCCGATCAAATTCTTTTTTCCCCGCAGTCCAACCCCCAATCTGGCCTTCCATGGCCAGGGCCATGCTGAGGGGAATCCCCTGCACCCCTCACCTTTTCGACGATGCCCAGACCTGCCATCTCCTGATGTCCAGGGGGACTTATTCTACCTTCAAGTTGGAATAAGTCCCCCGTCCAGTTTGCCAACCCCAGATGTACAGGGTAGACCTCAGAATCAGCCCTGAACGTCCGGAGTCGCAAACTGCTCATGCCCTGTCCTCGCTCTGCCTCTGAAATGCCCCCTCCTGCCCCTGACTAAATCTCCCTGTACAAACACCTTGTTCGTACGGGGAGACTTCTGCCAGGAACGGAAGACAGGCGAATAGCGGGGATGAGGTGTCCATACCTGCTATTCGTGGGACAGAATAGACCCCATACTGTTATCTATTCTAAACATGTATCATAAAAAATATACATCACTTATCCAAACTAAGTTTCATGAAACAACCAAGACTTTCATAACATTTCACAATCTACTTATTATTTCCAGAAATTGGTAATTCCTTAAACACATATATATATATATTCTGTTTACTTATAGAAACATAGAAACATGATGGCAGAAAAAGACCACATGGCCTATCTAGTTTGTCCTTCCATATCAACCTCTACAACAGTCCTTTTTTTTCTTTTAGAGATCCTCTGTGTTTGTCCCAAGCTTCTTCTAAACATATATCATAAGAAATATACATCACTTATCCAAACACACATAAGTTTCATGAAACAGACAAAACTTTCATATCAATCCACAATCTGCTTGTTATTCATTAACCACAAGAGGAGAATATTACTCCTAAAACACACAAACTTATCCAGATACCAATTTATAAATATAGCCGAACTTCTGAAGGCACCGTCCAGATACCAGCTTATAAATGCAGCCAATCTGATGAAAATACCAACACAAAAAATGGCGCCACGAAGCATTTCACCCTGTATCAGGATTTCATCAGGAAAAGATCGACTTTCTACACAGGTTCTTAAATTTGCCCCAAATTAAACCGCAGCAGATTATAAAGACAAGTATCCACCAGATAGCCACTTTTACCAGACATCCCACGCTTATGGCAGTACAGAAAATTAAACCTAAAAACACAAACAATAAAAAATTACAAAAACCCTTAAAAATACACCAACCAAAGAAACATTATTTTTAGGTTTAATCTCATGAAATCCTGATACGGGGTGAAATGCTTCCTGGCGCCAATTTTTGCATCGGTATATAAGCCAGTATCTGGATGGTATCTTCAGAAGATCAGCTGTATTTTTAAGATGGTATCTGGATAAGTATATGTGGTTTAGGAGTAATAGTCTCCTTTTCTCGGTTAGTGAATAACAAGCAGATTGTGGATTGTTATGAAAGTTTTGACTGTTTCATGAAACTTATGTGTGTTTGGATAAGTGATGTATATTTTTTATGATACATGTTTAGAATAAATAAACAGTATCGGGGTCATTCTGAGGCATGAATAGCAGACCCTTTCCTGACCCTATTTATTTATTTATTTATTTTTTATTTAGCTGTATTTATATTCTGCTTTTCACCGGGTCAAAGCGGTCAATTGGGGGATACATTTAACACGAGGGGATATGACACACATATGCTAATACTTACAGGGAACATGGGCAATGGAGGGTTAAGTGGCTTGCCCAGGACCACAAGGAGTGCCTATAGGACTAGAAATCCCAGTCCCTCCGGCCTGAGATTGCTGTCCCCAGGTGGGACTTGAACCCCTGGCCCTCCGGCCTGAAGTACCTTGTCCTAACCACTAGACCACCCCTCCCCACCTGTTGCATGGGGAAGGTAGATAGGGGTGGGAAAGGGGCAGATTGGGGGCAGCGTTAGGGCAGGCAGTGGGTTGTCGGCCCCGGACGTACAGGGCCGATTCTAATGTCAGGGCCAGGATGTCTGGGATGGAATTGGGCCATATATGTGTTTATGGAATCACCAACTTCTGCTGGAATTATTAATTTTTGTTACAGACTAACTTATGGTAACATTAACTATTCCAGTGTAAATTGCTTTGAAAAAAACCTTTTTGTATTTTGTATACGATTGTTGTTTTAATAGAATAACGTAAATAATAAAATAGTTTTTTACTAATATTTTCCTTAGCTCTCAGAATGTTTGTAGTTCTGGACCCCTACCCTTATGGCAGGGATCCTCAACTCAGTCCTCTTAACACACCAGCTGTTGTTTCCTCTGTCTTGACTAGACTGTAAGCTGTAAGAGCAGGGACCGTCTTTTATGTGTGTCTGTACAGTGCCGCGTATACCTTGTAACGCTATACAAGTGATCAGTAGTAGTAGTCAGGTTTTTCAGGATAATATAATGAATATGCATGAGAGAGATTTGCATACGCTGCCTCTACTGTATGCAAATCTCTCGCATTGTGATTATCCTGAAAACCTGACTGACTATGTGTATCCTGAGGACTGGGTTGAGAACCCCTGTCTTATGGCCATGGATTTCCAAAGGACATCATTACTGCTAGGGGTTTCAGGTGCCATTTTGGAACCCGTGGCCATAAGAGCAGGAGCACCATGGACCCTGGTAAGGCCAGGAGTGGGGATCAGGATATGTGTGTGGGAAGGAAATCTGCGGGGGAGGCCTCTGGGGAGCAGTCATTGTTGCCAAAAGGGAGTCAGCTGGGGGGTTTTGATGCCAGGGGGAACTGCAGGTGGGGGGATCAGATACTTTGGGCAAGTTTTCAGGAGTTGGCTGTCAGGAGGATTGGGAGGGGAAATATATATTCTGTGTGGATCAGCAAAGGAATTGAGGTTGGGGATGATTGTGGGCAGGGAGGGATCTAGGTTGGGGCAGTGATGGGGGGCCTACTGGTGCTGTAGGATCAGGTGTCTGTGCGGATCGGGAACAGTGATTTTTAAAAGCTGCTTCCAGTGCATATGTGGGAGGTATCTGCATGGGTTTTTTTCACCATGTGCAGTTTTTTAAAATTGCTGCTCCTGCTAGACGTGGCGAGACATACACCTTCAGTCTCAAACTTGTTTTACAAGAGGATCTCTGTTTGGCAGAGCCTCTTGTAAAATACTATGGAACTTCTCCACTTTCCATCATGGACATGCGCCTTTGCATTATTAACAGAGAATTTAGTGATTGGGTCACATTAGTAATGTTTCAAGTAGCCAATTTCCCTGCATAAATCACTAGCTACACACACAAATCATTAGAAAATTTTCCTTCCCAAGGAATCTGAAGTTGTTTGAATTAACTTCTTTTTATTCTTATATTAGTCCCATACAAAATTACAGACGATAAACACTTATGCTAATTTCCTCCTTGCAACACTCACCAGACATATATGCTCTCTTCCTTCACCCTGACAGTCACAACTGAAGAAGGAAGCCGTGTGATTTTAAAAACTTATGTACTACAGCATCATGGGATTCTTTTTGGATTCCAGTTTTCTCTAGGACCAATATGGCTACTAGAACCTTTCGCTTTGAGCCACGTCCATATCCTAGCGCTACGTTAAAGAGATGATCCGGTATACCTAAAAGGGAAAAGAAATTGCTAAGTTAAATAGCCTCCTCTTGAAGCTGTGTTTGAACCTTTAAAGAAAACATGTCACTCATTTGCAGATTGGCAGTAACATAGGAACACAGCACTTATTGCTTGTTTTCTCCTGGTCAAGTATAGCAAACATATTGAAGACGGTCACTTAGCCAGCCTGCCTTTCACACCAAGCAAATAACCAGCTAATGTTAATTCTACGGAAAGAGCCATGAAGGAAATAAAATGTTTAAACAGCCACACCCTTCAGTGGTGCACTGTGTATCTTGGTGGTTAAGAATAAGCACACAAGCCCACGGCAGGTGCAAGAAGCCAGGAATGTTTGCAGTCTTTGGAAGCTGAGTAGCCGTTCATAAAACTCTGCCACATCTACGAGGAGGAAAATGGAGAAACCACGGAAAGCAAAGTAATGTATCAGGGTATTTGAATTTTGCATAGCCCATGGAAAGAAGTAGTGAAGAAGGTGAGAGTGAGAGAATGCATATTGCTAGTCTGTGTGGAACGTGGAAGCTGTCGGTATGTCCTGAAGGGTCAAATGATTATTACTGCAGTTCTGGCTAAAGCTTCCTGTTGGGCATCAATGGCTGGGAACTTTGCTTGGGGACCTGCAGAATCCTGTTGCTATGCCACTGTGTTCCCTTATCCTTCATGGCAGCCCAGATGGTGAGGTGCCTTTCTAAGACTGAAGATTTTCTTGTTGGTGATCAGAGCTACCGTTCGATCAGTTTCCCTTCTGCATCTGATGAATGTATTGCAGCAGCCCTGCGAGATTATTGGCTGAGAATATATCTTGCCTCTCTCTCTCATTCTACCTTGAGGTTGCAGCTCTTCAGATGCATTTGACGTTTAGGAAGTGGTCTCACAGCCTCAGAGACATGTATGTGTCCAGCTCTTTCCTTGAGAAGGGGTGGGAGAGTACTGTGAAAAAGGAGGTAGACATTTGCTAGGATGGTAGACCTAACTACTTCACAAAAATGAATTGCGATCCTTAATATTTATAAAATGTCCAAAAAAAGCCGAGTTGTTGCTTAATTCTGAAATATTTTAAATGCCTCTTTAAGACTGTGTTGGCACAGTTGCAGTCTTTAGGTAAGTTGAGATGCTTTTGTTTGGAGATAGATATAACAGCTTGCTTTCCTTTGCTTTGCACATCAGGCTTGTTAAAATTATGAACATCTGAAAGTAGGCAGGCACCAAAGTAATGGGAGGACAGGGAGCAGTTTAGAGTCCCCGACTTGCAGTTGAGAATGTCACTTATCCCGTACATACATTTGCCACTGTGAAAGAATTCAACTCCAAACCTCCACTACATCATTTATTATAGTTTATGGTTTATTTGATATACTGCCTGTCACTCAGCATCAGAGTGGTTTACAATCAAGTTAAAATCCAAAAATACAATATAAAATAAAGGACGTGGGAATAAAGAGGAAGTAGTAATGGGGGGAAAGGAGAGAAAACTGGAGAAGACCGCTGTGTCAATATTACCTGTGGTATCTATCCCCTATGATTAGTATGGAATGGAGCCTACGATTTATGAGCTAGGCTGATTTTTGGGCCAGTCCTGTTCCAGCCTAATCCTGTCCCAGAGAATGCCTTTGCTCAGAGAAATGTAGGCATATACAGGATAGATGCACAAATGTTCTTATGTTCTTAAATGTTTATACACATATACAGTACTTGGGGCAATTTTATAAATAGCTATTTCTGTGTGTGGAAAATCTGATTTTTTTACACAGAAATTCCTTGTGTAATTTCATTAAAAGGCACATTTTAGATTGGACGTGGAGTTCAGGGTTGAGATGTACATGCGTATCTGGGCCATTTTGTAAATTGACATATGCATATGTTGCTACTCAACCACAGAGGACCCTATCTTTATGTCATTTCAGTTTGGAGAAAGAAATAAACATTGGGGGATTAAGGGGGGGGGGGTATCCTCCTGTAAAGGGAGGGACAAACGGAGCACTTTTTACATATCTATTTATGTCGGGGTGAAGGTGCAAATCCGGATGTTGCTAGTTTTGGGCTTGAACGTACATTCCCTTTATGAAAAGAGCAATACACATGTAGATTTTCGTCTCACCCAGGCCATACCCTGACACGGCCCCGTCTACTTTTGACACAGTATGGGCATCCACGTGTAATATGATATTTACATGTGGAAGCAATTTGCATATGTCTCTTGCCTGATTATACATGTGCAAATGTCAAATAGGGTTTCTAAAATAACTCCGTTAATGGGTTTTTTTTCCGTAAAGTACCTATCCTAATATTATCACTGCAAAGTATTTAGTGAGTGTAATGAAAAAGAAAGAAAAAGAGAAACACCTGTGCTGAGAAAGCAGATGGACAAAATAAAAAGCGAAGGAACACAAAAAGGCCTTCAATAAAATATTCATAAAAGGTGTCATTTTCTTTTCAGTGCAAGGATTTTGTTTGCAAATAATGCTGACATTTCTATTACATGAAGAATTTGGATTACTTCCCATGTCTTCTCCCTCTAACCGTAAAACATGGGAAGCAGGCTTTCAGAGGCCGCATTCAATGTAACTAATTTCTGTGGATCTCTTATGGATGCTACAGGGTGGCAGAAAGAGAAAATGTCTGGAATTCAGAATTTATAAAATGATCAGAGGTTACGGTGTGGAGAGCTTGATAACACTCACTGAAAATTCAAAGACGGACTCTGAGAATTCTTCACCCCCTCCTTCTACCAGCTCCCCTGCCTAACCCCAGCATGGTTCCACTGTTCCCATTTCTGATGTGCTGAGTGACTGGCTGTGCTTTCCCAAGCCACATGGCTTTCCTATCCTGTTGTGCTAAGTGCTGCATGGCTGGGATGTTTCCCTTGGTTTGCAATTTGTCGTGCTGTGAGGGCTTGTGTGCTTCAGTGATGCTGAGGGCTAAGCTATCAGTAGCTTAACTACTGGCAGGGTCTCCCAAGATGGACAGATCTCAGCTGAGGTGCCAGACCAAGACAAACCACCCATCTGGGCAGCAGCAGAATGGGATGGTGTTGGCGGTGGAGGATCACATTCCTGCGACAAAGGCAACAACACTAAACTTAAACTGTGCGGAGGAAAGGCCTGGCAATCTACTACCGTATCTTCCCACGAAAACCCAAAGGATAGTCACAACAAAACAAATTGCACTATAGTACTGGAAGGTGAGACCCCCAGGTTGGAAGGTACTCAACTGGCTACTTGGGAGAAGCTGAAGACTTTTCAGAGTAAAGCCTGCATTTATGATGTGGTTGGATCAAAGCCTTGGAGACGTCTGACTTCTGATGTAGCTGCACATGAAATGAGAGTCAGAAGCTGTAAAGATGTCTTATTGATAAAATAACAGCAGCTATGGGTGCCACTCTGTCAACAATGAGCTGCCTGACTGAAGACCGAATACAGTTTAGGACAGCTATCCAGAGGGTCGCCATGAGTTGACACCAACTCGATGGCATTTAACAACAAAGAGTCCTAGACTTCTGCTTCCAACCTGCCTGTGATTGTGTCTCTTGGCCTGTACATGTATGGTGGCTAGTCCTTTAGGCTCTGACAGAGATTCCACCAGGGCTAAGCAAATTAATATAGAGGTATTCATGAACAGAAATAAAGAGGTTATCAGTGGTGTGCCCCAGGGATCTGTTCTTGGTCTGATTCTTTTTAACATCTTTGTTAGTGATATTGCAGAAGGGCTGCCGGGTAAGATTTGCCTCTTTGCGGATGATACCAAAATCTGCAATAGTGTAGACACACGGAAGATATAGATAACATGAGGAAGGATCTCGCTAAGCTTGAAGAATGGTCTAGAATTCGGTAGCTGAGATTTAATGTTAAGAAATGTCATGCATTTGTGCTGCAGCAAACCAAGGGAGCGATATAGTATAGGGGGTGAAGTACTTCTGTCCACAAAAAAAGAGTGGGATCTAGGCATGATCTGATGATCTTGAAGTAGCTAAACAGTTAGAAAAAGTGACGGCAAAAGCTAGAAGGATGCTTGGGTGCATAGGGAGAGGAATGGCCAGGAGAAGAAAGGAGGCGATAGTGCCTCTGTATAAGTCTTTGGTGCGACCTCATTTGGAGTATTGTGTGCAATTCTGGAGACCACACCTTCAAAAAGATATAAAGAGGTTGGAGTTGGTACAGAGGGAGGCTACTAAAATGGTTAGTTGTCTTCGTTATAAAGCATATGAGGACAGACTTAAGGATGTTAATATTTATTTATTTATTTAGACAGATTTATATACCACCTTATCCTACAATCAAAGTGGTTACATGACATCACAATTGGGGTTACATTTAATATGTGGGTGATTTACAACATTTAACATGAGGGTATTTAACAACATTTAGACAGCACAGTTGGAGGGTTACATTTAGCATGAGGGTATCTTCGTGAGTCTAGTTGGGCTGATTGGGTATTGAGTTGGCGGGGTTAGCTGCAATACCGCTCGAGTGGGTACTATTGTCTATCTGCTTATAAGTTTCTGTAAAGAGCAGAGTTTTAAGGTTCTTGCGGAAGTCTGTGATGTCTTCTAATGCCCTTAGGCTCGTTGGGAGGGAGTTCCATAGTGTGGATGCCAGTAGTGAAGGAGCTCTTCTTGAAATATTTTGTTTAGTCTTGTGGTATCCTGCAGGTGTGCCGATCATGTTGTCATTATTGTTCCTTCTTGGTCTATTACTGATATCTCTTGTTATGATTTCTTGTAGTGCATCGGCCGATAGATGATGGTTGATTTTGAAGATAATTAGGATTGTTTTAAATTTTGCTCTGGCCACCATTGGGAGTCAGTGTAGTTGTTGTAAGATGGGGGTGATATGCTCAGATCTTGGAGTGTCAGTAATGATGCGTGCTGTAGTGTTCTGCACCATTTGGAGTGGGTGTAGGGTATGCTGAGGGAGGCCTTGATATAATGAGTTTCCATAACACAGGTCTGCAAAAAAATTTTTTTCGAGAGCTGTTTTGGTTATTCCACGTAATCTTTATGTTTTTTGGTGCGCTGAATCTGAAAATGACCTCCATTTTGTCATAGGACATCATATTTCCTGACAATTTAGGTAACTATGTTAAATAAGGCAATACCTCAAAATAAATGGAAATAGACTTATAAAATTAAAGTTTTATTACAATATTTTCATGAAAATCCTTTTTTGAACTGAAATGAGCTCACCTACACACACTAAACTCGATTCTTCTTCCTTGTGATGCTCCTCTTGGTGCATTTACGCTTGTGAGTAGCATCTGGAATGTCTCTCTGAAGCATCCAACAGTAGTCTGCCATCATTGTAATGCTCCATTTTCCCTGGTATCTCCTTTCCATCTCTTTAATGTCTTGGTGGAATCGTTCACCTTGTTCCTCACTCACAGCTCCCAAATTTTCAGGAAAGTAGTCAAGGTGGGACTGGAGTAAATGCACTTTCAAACTCATCAGGCAACCTAAAGCTTGAAATGCTTTCAGCATTTGTCCGACAATCTTTTTGTAGTGAGGAGCTTTGTTATTGCCTAAAACTTTCTGTACGACTTCTTTAAATGCAATCCACCCTTCTTTTTGAGGATCCGTCATGGTATTGACAAACTCTTGATCAACTATAAGCCTTCTAATGTCTGGTCTGACGAACACATCTTCCTTCAATTTTGCTTCCGACAGGCCTTGAAACTTGGTGACCAAGTATTTGAAGCATTCTCCATCTCTTGGAAGTGATTTTACGAATTGCTTCATCAATCCCAATTTTATGTGGAGAGGTTGTAGAAGAACTTTATGGGAAGGTACCAAAGTTTCTCGGAGGACATTTATAAGGATTATAATCAAGCAGAGGTGTGATGAGTGCTTGGCATACCGTGCGGAAGTGGTCTTGTTAGAGCAATGGTTTGATCTTTCTTATGGTCCTCAGACGTTGGTAGGCTTTGTTTGCAGTTTTGGTGATATGAGATTTCAGGTTAAGGACTCTGTCCATTGTGATGCCCAGGTACTTGACTTCATCTTTGACTACTATGTGTTTGTTTAGAATACTAATAGTCTGTGGTGGAATGAAGTTAGTGTTTCGGGTGAAGAACATTGCCTCAGTTTTATCGTAGTTGACTGTCAGGTTGTTGGCTGTGAGCCAGGCATTTATGTCTTCAATGCATTTGGTTATTGTTATGGTGTTAGGTGCTAGTAGGTTGATTGGAGCATATGGAGCATGATGTCGTCGGCATAGATGTGATAGTAGAGTTTGTGTTGTTTAATGATGTTGCATATGGGTTGGATGTAAATATTGAAGAGCATTGATGACAAGTCTGATCCCTGAGGTATTCCCTGCATGACAGCGAGCTGCAATGATTTATTTTGGTCGCATTTGACTTGTTGCGTTCGATATTCCAGGTATGAGGTGAACCATTTCAGAGTGTTCTTGCGTAGTCCTATCTGTTGCAGGCGCTGCAATAGTATGGTGTGGGACACTGTGTCAAAGGCTGCCGAGATGTCCATGAACACTAGCAGGAATCCATTTTTTATGCTATCTATACCTCTTATGAGATTGTCAAAGAGGGAAGTTAGTAGTGTTTCCAAACCATGGTGGGGTTTAAAGCCATGCTGATGGACGTCCAGAGGAACATTCAAGTCAATGTGGTCCTGAAGTTGTCTTTGCACCATCTTTTCAATGATTTTTGCTATGCATGGTAGGCTGGAGATAGGACGGTATGATTTAGGTTCAGATGGACTTAGGTTGTTGCCTTTAAGTATCGGTCTATCGTAGCATGTTTGAAGGAATGTGGCATGTATCCTTGTTGGAGTGAATCTTTGATGATTTTGTGAATGTGCTGGGAGAGATGGTTTCTTGTGACTTTGATCCAAGCCACTGGGCAAGGGTCTGATGATGAGGTTGTTGTGTTGAGTCCATGTATTATGTCCTCTACTTGCTGTTTTGATGGTATGCTGAAGTCTTCCCAAGTTTGATGTTGCTCTTTCATTTCATGGTCATATGTTTGTAGTGTGATGCAGCATGTCTGGGTGGTATTTTTCGTTCTCATGTAGTCCACAAATTCCTGTGGGTCAAGATGGTGGGTACAGTGCTGTGTGAGCTTTTGGACAATGCTAAAGATTTCTCTTGGTTTGTTGACAGATTCCATGATTAGGTTGGTGTGGTGATGCTGTTTGTGCTCATTTATCAGATTGTTTTATTCCAGTAGCTTGGCTCTGTATAGATTCAGGGAGTTATGTGACTTGTTCCGCCTACATTTTCTCTCCAGTCTTCGGAGAGTGTGCTTTGCATTTCTGATATCATTTGAGTACCAGGGGGCGTTGGGTCTCCTTCGTGTTTGTGGTTTTGTACTCATAGGGGCTGATGCTGCATTGGATATTATGGAGTTCCATTTCTCTATGCTTATGTCAAGGGTGTCACATTCTTGGTGTAGATGTGGGATGATTTCATCTACGAATGAGTCTTTATTGAAGGCTCTATATCGCCTGGTTATACTCTCATTTTCCATGTGTTGGATGGAGTTGTTCAGGGTCAGGGTGAATTCTATCACATGCTGATCTGACCATGGGACTGGTGTGATTGTTGGTGTTGTGGCCTTGCCCTGTTTCACCAAATATATTGGAATAAAGACCATATCCAGAGTTGTGCCATGCTGGTGCGTTGGGGCATTGATTGTCTGGCTATATTTTAGTGACTCCATGGCTTTTAAGAATGTTGTGGCTTCCTTGGTGGGTGCAGAGGTCAGGTTGTAGTCTCCTAGTACAATGAGGGGTTTATGTTTTGTGCTATGTGCACATATTGCTTCAAGTACCGTGGAGAGATGTTCAGTTATGGCTCCAGGAGGCCTGTATGTGAGGGAGATGCTTAAATACTTGTTGGATATGGTGATTGTGTTGGATTCATTCGTATTAGTGGTGGAGATTGTTTTAAACCTGTATTCCTTTCTAGCCAGTATTAGCACACCTCCTCCTCTCTTTTGTTCTCTGATGCAATTGAATGCTGAATAGTCTATAGGGGTTACTTGGTTTAATATTACCTTGTCTGAGTCACCTAGCCAGGTTTCGGTGATGCAGATTATATCTAGTTTTTTATCGAGGATGAGGTCTAGGATAGTGTTCGGTTTATTCCTGATTGATCTCGCATTTATTAAAGCACACTTAATATGTATACTTTAGAGGAAAGGCGGGATAGAGGTGATATGACTGAGATGTTTAAATACCTCCGTGGCATAAATGCACAAGAGGGGAGCCTCTTTCAATGGAAAGCAAGCTCTGCTATGAGGGGACATAGGATAAGGGTGAATGGGGATAGACTCAGGAGTAATATGCGGAAATATTTCTTTACTGAAAGAGTGGTAGATGCATGGAATAGTCTCCCAGTAGAAGTGGTAGAGATGAGGACAGTATCTGAATTCAAAAAAGCTTGGGAAAAACACAGAGGATCTCGAAAGGAAAAAAGGGGACTCTGTTAGTGGTTGATATGGAAGGCAGACTAGATAGGCCATGTGGTCTTTTTCTGCCATCATGTTTCTATATTTTCAAACCTCCTGAAGTAGTGAAAGTGGGCATAGTGACTTGCTCTGTTCATCAAGGGGCCATATAAATGTCAACAGGTCAGATAGTTTACATATTGTGCATTTACCATAACAGATAACCAAATACAAACTAAATCTATTGTTTTTCTCTGCATTTGTCAGTATGTATTGTAGACTTTTTCATGTTTATTTTTTGAAATAGTGACCTTACAGAGAGTACAAGAAATCCAGCTGATCTTTCTGTGCTTACAGCAAAATTAAACCAGCCTGTGGTGCTTGCAAACTGCAAGTACCCCTAGGCTCCAGAACGCTGGATTCCTGATCCATATAGAATACCTTTAACACACAGTGCTCTTAATTTGCCACTTAGATTAGCAAAATGCAGAGTTTACACATAAAACACTATTCATGGCCAAAGTATTCTCCTCGGAATGGGCTGAATGATCTAGAGGGCTGCACAGCTTTGGAAATCAAACAAGTCAAAATACTGTGTCATTGTAAATACAATTAGAAATTATATAAGGAACAAACACACACTTTAACTTCCCAAGTCCCCTCTCCCTTCAAGTAACAGCCATCATCCGTGTTTCCTATATACAAGCTAAACTGAATTTGCCAAGTTAGTATTCCAAACTAATACGTCATGAATTTACTTAGCTACTGGGTACACCTTTGGTAATTATGCAGTTATACATTTGCAGAATTTCATTTTAATTTATAAACATGTGGAGTGGAGGAGTGGCCTGGTTGCCAACAGACCAGGATTTGAATCCCACTGGCTCTCCTTGTGGCCTTGGGCAAGTCACTTTACCCTCCATTGCCTCGGAAAAAAAGACCGTGTAATCTACTCCTGGCCACACCTTGCCAAGAAAACCCAGGGGCTGCTGGGTTGCAGATTCTGACTGCCAAGACTATGTGTGTAGGGCTGAGATCAAGCTCACAGTGATTGGTCCAGGCATGCTGACCAGTCAGCTGTGTTGTGTGCTCCCACTTATGTGCAAGATGCGAGCTGCCAATGGACAACTTGCGTGTGAGGTAAGCAGGAGCTGGGAGAAATCTGGCAGCACATGGGATTATCCAAGGGGCATTGCAGGGGCTGGATGTAGCTCTGGAGAGCAGGGCCAGCCTAACCATTAGGCAAACCAGGAGGTTGCCTAGGGTGGCAACTTCCAGGGCAAAGAGCAGGGCATTCAAAGCTATATAAGCCAGTAGGGTGTAAAACTGAAGGTTTGCCTAGGGCACCAGCATCTTGAAACAACTTTGGGACTGGCCCTACTGGGGAGCAACTGTTTGTGCAATTGCAGGGACCAGAACACTGGAGAGTCCAGAACCCAGGAAGAGGTGGAATCTGTGTGTGTGGCTGCTTAGGAGCAATCTTAGGCAGCAGCAGATACACCTGACCAGGGAAGAGTACAGCTTGCTGTGGAGTCATGGGGGAAGGGGGGGGTAGTTGCATAAAGAAGTGACACACTGATGTGGAGAAGGAGAGAGACTGATGGCCTGATGGGTGAGAGGAAGAGAAGAAAGGAGTGCTTCTGAGGAAGAGGAGAGAAAGAAAATGGTGCCTAATGAGGAAGGAGGGAGAATGGATACCTGTTGGGGGAGAGGAGAAGTGCCTGATGGTGGAAGAAGGTGAAAGAAAAGAGAAAAGGAGGTGCCTAATGGGCGAATGGAGGGGATAACAGGGTACCTTGATGAGGAAGAAGGGGAATTGGCCTGAAGTAGCAGTAGTGGCTTTGAGAGAGCCATATAGGAGATGGAGGGGGAAAGGTTGGGGAGGGGTGGGGGAGGGAGAGAAGAGTGGCTGTAAAGAAATAAAGAAAAATACCAGGCACAGATGTTACACAAAAAATGTTTATTCTATGGTACTTCAAAATTAATTTGCTACACAAATTTTCACTCGCTACTGGATTTATTCATGAATTTCAATCTGCTGATTGCCTAATCCAAACACTCAAGACAATGCATATGCCAAAATAAATTAATCAATAAACGGGAATAAATAACAATAATCAGTAAATCACAAGGAGGTCAAAAAATCTTATCACAGACAAATAAATCTTATCACTGCAGCCATGCGCACGTGTGTTTTCATGAGTGCATTGCGAGATGTTCAGGGAGTAAGGGGCCTGAAGTGTTTGGAAGTATTCTTTCTTTCTTCATTTAACAGGGTTTTTATATCATCTTTCTACAAGTCAAGATGGTTTACAAGTAACTCACTGGTAGCAGGAAACAAGACCAACAGTAGTACACAATACATTAAACATATTGAATATATTGTAACAAATGCTATTAATAAACTCTCATAAAAGTAGATGAACTATGTACACGTTATGAAGCAATAATGTGAATTGCTTAATGCTCAAGGTGTGTGTTCTGTGCGTGGAGATGCTGTTCTGGTTAATTGTCGTTTGTTACTGGGCCATAGTATTCTGTGAATAAGAGGGTTTTCAAAGATTTTCTGAAGTCTTGCAGGAGTTGAATGTCTCTTATTTGTGGTGGAAGTGAGTTCCATAATACAGGGGCATATAGCGATAAGGCCCTGTTATTGGTCCTTTGGCTGCATTTTGTTTTTTTTGTTGGGATATTTAGCATGTTAGACATGTCCTGTTTTGTGGGTGTATTGCAGTTGTGGGTTGATATTAAGGCATGCAGATTGAGAGCTGAGGCATTGTGAATGATTTTGTGTGTGTTGATCAGGACCTTATATTTGATTCTTTGTGATACGGGCAGCCAGTGAAGTTGCTTGAGGAGTGGCGTGATGTGGGATTGATGAGCTTGTCCCAGGATAACCCTTGCAGTGGGATTCAGTGCCAGCTGCAGTGGATATAGTGAGCTCTTTGGAATGCTTTGATATACTGTGTTGCCATAGTCGAGCAGTGGTGTTATTACAATTTGGCATATGGATCGGAAGTCAGTTGGTGAGAGGAGTGGGCGTAGGTTCTTTATTATATGTAGCTTGTAGCATATTGCAGATGTTGTATGGTTTATGTGTGGAAGAAGAGTGAGCTGTTGGTCCAGTGTTACACTGAGGTATTTAATCTCAGTTTTGACATTAATTTGGATGCTGTCCAGTTTGATTGTTGGTGGTGGTATGAAATTCTGGTCTCTTGTGATGTGAAGTAGCTCAGTTTTGTTATAGTTTATGCTGAGGATGTGTGCCTTGAGCCATTTAGACATTGCTATGAAGCAGTTGTAATCAGGGGCATTTGTGGTGAATGGAGTAAAAAGCATGATGTCATCTGCATAAACTAGGCACTGTATGCCAAAGCTCTTGATCACATCGCATATTGGTTGGAAGTAGATGTTGAAGAGGCTAGACTCCTTGTGATAATTTTTCTGTGCCTATGATTAAGGTGTTGATGAGGTAGGTGCAGAGGTTTTCAATTCCATGGTGCACTATGGTGCACTAGGTGCAAGGAGCTCTTTGCTCTCAGGGAACGAGTCCGTTCTCTAGAGGCTAGAGTAGCAGACTTGGAAAACATAAGAAAGACAGAGAGGTACATAGATGAGACCTACAGGGATATAGTCCTGAAGTCCCACCTCCAGTCTGGCAGCATCCCTGTTGCCATGGAGGAGAGAGGTCACGTGACAGGAGAGCATCACCCTGGTGTGGCAGGAAGTGATCCTGTAACTAGGACCTGTCCTCCAGGTGATGTAAAACCCTCTCGCACCGAGGAAGTTTCTCCAGAGCCATGTGCCCATGAGGGAAGAGTTAGGACAGCCGTTATAGTTGGTGATTCGATCATTAGGCATGTAGATAGCTGGGTGGCTGGTGGATGTGAGGATCGCCTGGTAACATGCCTGCCTGGTGCGAAGGTAGCGGACCTCACGTGCCACCTAGATAAGGTCTTAGATAGTGCTGGGGAGGAGTCTGCTGTGTTGGTACCTGTCGGTACAAATGACATAGGAAAATGTGGTAGGGAGGTTCTAGAGGCTAAATTTAGGCTTTTAGGTAGGAAGTTGAAATCCAGAACTTCCAGGGTAGCGTTCTCCGAAATGCTTCCCGTTCCACGTGCAGGACCCAAAAGGCAGACAGAGCTCCGGAGTCTCAATGCGTGGATGAGACAATGGTGCAGAGATGAGGGGTTTGGATTTGTTAGGAACTGGGGTACATTCTGGGGAAAGGAGGGGCTCTTCCAAAGGGAAGGGCTTCACCTTAACCGGGATGGAACCAGGCTGCTGGCATTAACCTTTAAAAAGGAGATAGAGCAGCTTTTAAACTAGATAATAGGGGAAAGCCGACAGTCGCCCAAGAGCGGATGGTTTGGAAGAATATATCCTTGAAGGATACTACCAAAAGCAGAGAGGTTCCAAAAAAGAGTAAAGTAGCCCAAATGCCCTCGAGTACAGAGCAGACAGAGCTTAAAGATCCCAAATTACCCATGTCTACCAATAGCCAAATTAATATGAATAAACTACAGTCTCTAAAATGCTTGTATGCAAATGCTAGAAGTCTAAAAAATAAGATGGGAGAGTTAGAATATATAGCACTAAATGAGAGGTTAGATATGATTGGAATATCAGAGACATGGTGGAAGGAGGACAACCAGTGGGACACTGTGATACCTGGGTACAAACTATATCGTAATGATAGAGTTGAACAAATTGGTGGAGGGGTTGCGCTCTATGTTAGAGAGGGCATTGGGTCAGAAAGGATTAAAGTTTTGCAGGAAACAAAATTTGCTGTAGAATCTCTATGGATTGAAATTCCATGTAAAAAGGGGAAGGCGATGGCAGTGGGGGTGTACTATCGAGCGCCTGGCCAGAATGACCAAATGGATGATGAAATGCTGAAAGAAATCAAGGAAGCTAACAAAAGTTACAGCGCAGTAATAATAATGGGTGATTTCAATTACCCCGGTATCGATCGGGTCAGTGTCACGGCAGGACATGCTAGGGAGATAAAGTTCCTAGATGACATAAATGACTGCTTCTTGGAGCAGCTGGTTCATGAACCGACCAGAGGGGAAGCCATATTAGACCTAGTCCTTAGTGGAACACCAGATCTAGTGCAAGAGATAAGGGTGTTGGGGCCACTTGGCAATAGTGATCATAGCATGATCGCCATTGATTTAATTAGTGGAGGAGGGATAGTACAGAAATCCACAGTACTACCTTTTAACTTTTGAAATGCAGACTATGATAAAATGAGGAAAATAGTTAAGAAAAAACTAAAATGAGCAGTTGCAAAGGTTAAAGACTTACATTAAGCTTGGGTGTTGTTGAAAAATACTATCTTGGAAGCCCAGACCAGCTGTATTCCACGCTTTAAGAAAAGTGGAAGTAAGTCCAAAAAACTGCCAGCATGGTTCTCAGTCAGAGAGGCTGTTGTTGCCAAAAAAGCATCTTTCAGGAAATGGAAAAAAGAGCCAAACGACGAAACCTGGAAACAGCACAAGCACTGGCAGGTCAAATACAAGGCATTGATAAAGAAGGCAAAGGGAGAATTTGAGAAGAAGCTTGCTGTGGAAGCAAAAACGTGAAATAAAGATTTTTTTCAAGTACATTCGTAGCAAAAAACCTGTGAGAGAGTCGGTTGGACCATTAGATGATAGAGGAGTTAAAGGGGCACTAAGAGGCGACAAGGCTATAGCGGAGAGACTGAATGAATTCTTTGCTTCGGTCTTTACTGAGGAAGATGTAGGGTTGTTACCCATGACTGAAGTGGTATTTAAAGGTGCAGAAGAATTGAAGGAAATATCGATACATCGGGAAGATGTATTACAACTATTAGATAAACTGAAGAGTAGCAAATCACCTGGGTCGGATGGTATACATCCAAGGGTGTTGAAAGAACTGAAATATGAGATTGCAGACCTGCTATTTTAGTAATCTGTGAACCATCATTAAAATCATCTCTAATACCTGAAGATTGGAGGATCGCCAATGTAACACCAATTTTTAAAAAGGGTTCCAGGGGTGATCCGGGAAACTACAGACCGGTGAGCCTGACGTCAGTACCGGGAAAAATGGTAGAAACCATCATAAAGAATAAAATTACTCAGCATGTAGATAGTCATGGCCTAATGGGAGACAGCCAACATGGCTTTAGACAAGGAAGATCTTGTCTTACTAATCTGTTATGTTTTTTTGAAAGTGTGAATAAACAGGTGGACAAAGGTGAGTCGGTTGATATAGTGTATCTGGACTTTCAGAAAGCCTTTGACAAGGTCCCTCATCAGAGACTTTTGGCAAAACTAAAGAGTCATGGGATAGGAGGCAGTGTACTACTGTGGATCAGGAACTGGTTAAAAGATAGAAAGCATAGGGTTGGGCTGAATGGCCAATTTTCCCAATGGAGAAAGGTGAATAGTGGTGTACCCCAGGGATCTGTGCTGGGTCCGCTGCTTTTTGACATATTCATAAATGACCTGGAAAGTGGAATAACGAGTGAGGTTATCAAATTTGCAGATGACACAAAACTATTTAAAGTTGTTAAAACCCAAGAGGATTGTGGAAAATTGCAAGAGGATCTTGATAAATTATAAGACTGGGCATCAAAATGGCAGATGAAATTTAATGTGGACAAGTGCAAAGTTATGCACCTAGGGAAGAACAACCTAAACTATGGTTACACAATGCAAGGTTCCACATTAGGAACCACCACCCAGGAAAAAGATTTAGGCATCATTGTGGATAACATGTTAAAACCCTCGGCCCAGTGTGCAGCGGCAGCCAAGAGAGCAAATAGAATGCTAGGTATCATAAGGAAAGGAATGGAAAATAAAACAAAAGATATTATAATGCCTCTATACCGTTCCATGGTGAGACCGCACCTTGAATATTGTGTGCAATTCTGGTCACCGTATCTTAAAAAGGATATAGCGTTATTAGAAAAGGTTCAGAGAAGAGCCACCAAAATGGTAAAGGGGATGGAAGGATACTCCTATGAGGAAAGGCTAAAAAGGTTAGGGCTCTTTAACCTGGAAAAGAGACGGCTGAGGGGAGATATGATAGAAGTCTATAAATTAATGAACGGAGTGGAACGGGTAAACGTAGATCAATTGTTTACGTTATCAGAATATAGAAAGACTAGGGGACATGCAATGAAGCTACAGGGTAAACTATTTAAGACTAATAAAAGAAAATATTTTTTCACTCAACGTGTAATCAAACTCTGGAATTTGTTACCTGAGGATGTAGTAAAGGCTGTTAGTGTAGCTGGGTTTAAAAAAGGTTTGGACAAGTTCCTGGAGGAAAGGTCCATAAACCATTATTAAGAAGGGACCCAGGATATCAATGCTTGACCCAGTACAAGCATTGCGGAACCTGTGTCTTTTGGGGAAACTGCTAGGTACGTATGACCTAGATTGGCCACTGTTGGAAACAGGATACTGGGCTTGATGGACCTTGGTCTAACCCAGTATGGCATATCTTATGTTCTTATGGTTAGGTCTGAACCCGTGCTGCTTGGGGTCTAATGGTGCATGTTCATCCAGAATGCCCCTGAAGCTGCGATTGAACTGTCTTTTTGATGATCTTGGCTATGAAAGGAATACTATAAATAGGTCTGTAAGAAGTTGGGTTTGTTGGATCTTGGGTGGGTTTCTTGAATATGGGTCGTATGGAGGATTGTTTGAGATCAGGGGGAGGTTTCCATATTTTAGGGAGTCATTGACCATGGTGAGTATGAAGGGTATGAGGAGTTTTCTTGATGCTTTGACCCAAGACAATGGACAAGGGTCTAGAGGGGAGGTCTTGGTATTGAGAGTGTATATAATATTATCCAGTTGGTCGCTGATGACTGGATTGAAAGAGGTCCATTGATTGATGCTTTCACGCTGAATGTCTATATATCAGATGTCTAATTCATTATCTTCTGCATTTTTGTTCTTGGCTTGTAGGTGACGTGCCATGAGATGTGGGCTGAGTGCTTTATCTATAGGTTTTGTGTTAGGGTTCTTTGTGAGGGAGTTAGCCATAACAAATAGCTCTCATGGTTTATTGATTGCTTTTTTGATGAGGTTTGAGTAGTATTCGCTTTTGGTCTTATTGGTGATGATGTGGTATTTATTTAGCTCTTGCATGTAGTGCGCCTGTGTTTGCTTGTCTGGGTTATGTCTCTACTTTCTCTCAAGATGGCATAGTTCGCTTTTCAGTTGTTGCAGTTCTGATGAAAACTAGGTCGCAATTCTGTTGGGTTTGGAAGATTGGTTTGTTGTTGGAGTTTGTGAGGCATCTGATATTGTCACATTCCAGGTCTTTACAAGGGTATCTATGGCATCAGAGGGTTGTGTTCTGTCAGCTGTGGTATAATTTTGCAGGTGAAGTCTTGTATGTATATTGATATAAATTTTCTCCTGGTGGGTTTGTATTCTGTTCTTGTTGCTCTGTGTTGGTGAGGTAATGTGAATGTTATCTGGTGATGATCTGACCAGTGTACAGGTAAGATGAGTGGCTGAGGTGGTTTTGAGTCACTGTTTGTTGGAATGAATATAAGGTCTAATATGCCTCCTTTGGATGTGCGTGTGGGATTTTTGATGACTTGTGAGAATTTTAAGTCGCTCATAGCGTCTGATGCTTGAGGTTTGTTTATGGAGGCCAGGATGAAGTTGCCCAATAAGAGGAAAGGGTTTTGCTTGGTGGAGTGTGTGCAGACAATGTCTAGAATGTTTGATAACTCCTTGGGGTTGGGTGTGGAAGCTCTGTAGGCTAGGCAAATGGTGTATTGCTTGTTTGAGATAGTTAGGAGATCCAGATTATGTATAGATAAGGTATCAACTTCAGTGAAGCTTAGCTGTTTGTTGGTAAGGATACTTATACCTCTGCCTCTTCCAGATATTCTCGGGCAGATGTGGATGTTATGTGTATCCGTGTTTAGTTGGTTTAGGAGGACATTGTCTGTTTGTGCTAACCATGTTTCGGTTAGCAGCATGATATCTATCTTGTGATCTACAATGTGGTCATGTATTGTTTGTAGTTTGTTGAAGCCAAATACCAGTACTCAGTGAAACAAACAAACCAATTATATACTTAATTTTTTTGTCGGAGTAGCCATCACAGTAGAAAGGGTAAACACCGTCTACCACTGTGGCCCATCCTTTTTAATCATTTAAGAAAAATAGTATTTTTTTAAAAAATATATATGGAAGCAGCATTCATCCAAAGTTGGCTAATACTTAGCTTTATGTAGAAAAACAGGCTTTTAAGACGCTGTAGTCAGCAGTAGGTCAAAATACGACGTGTCACGTTTCGGGGGTATAATCTGAAACCCCCTGCTTCAGGTCAGACCTCTGTATAATGAGCATTAGCCTTGAAAATGCTGCAAAAGCAGTTGGTTTTTATAACCCAGGCCTCTGAGTCAAAGAAGCAATTATAGCAGGTGTAGCTTATACTGAAAAACCTATCAGAGTGAGGAGGAGGAACCACCTCTCAGGTAACTCCTCCTTTCTGAAAAGTTAAAAAATAGTATGCCAATCCAGCTGTTGATTCAAGCCTTCGGGGCACACAGAGTCTAATGGCATACGGACTGCACTACTTCTTATGTAGTCTACCTCATAATTTGTCCTTGTAAATTACCGTACATTGAACGGACTTCACGATCTTGCAAACAAAGATTGGGGGAACACGCTTCTCGCCTACGTACAAGGCAACTTACAGCGCCTTTGGTTAATCATTGTTTAGATTGTTCACATGAATTTACGGATCTTCGCTGGCGAGTTTTAGATCACATACCCCCAGACCCACGTGGTGGTGATCGCATCCAGAAGTTACAAAATTTAGAACAAAAATGGATTTTTAGATTACACTCTGTGTGCCCCGAAGGCTTGAATCAACAGCTGGATTGGCATACTATTTTTTAACTTTTCAGAAAGGAGGAGTTACCTGAGAGGTGGTTCCTCCTCCTCACTCTGATAGGTTTTTCAGTATAAGCTACACCTGCTATAATTGCTTCTTTGACTCAGAGGCCTGGGTTATAAAAACCAACTGCTTTTGCGGCATTTTCAAGGCTAATGCTCATTATACAGAGGTCTGACCTGAAGCAGGGGGTTTCAGATTATACCCCCGAAACGTGACACGTCGTATTTTGACCTATTGCTGACTACAGCGTCTTAAAAGCCTGTTTTTCTACATAAAGCTAAGTATTAGCCAACTTTGGATGAATGCTGCTTCCATATATTTAAAAAAAAAAAAAAATACTATTTTTCTTAAATGATTAAAAAGGATGGGCCACAGTGGTAGACGGTGTTTACCCTTTCTACTGTGATGGCTACTCCGACAAAAAAATTAAGTATATAATTGGTTTGTTTGTTTCACTGAGTACTGGTATTTGGCTATTTATTTAAACTCAGGACGAAGGTTCTTTTTGAAATTCTCTTTGTAGTTTGTTGAAAGCTGATCCAGCATTGATTTTCTTTAGTGTTAGTGACGTTCTGCAGTGAGGTACTGCTGTTTATGAGTGGAATTCTGATGAGGTTGCTGTGGTTAATGGATCTTGGAAATTGCCAGTGGCTCCATTTGCATGTTTGCCTTAGATGCCTTGGGTTGTATATTATGTGGACAGCATTGTAGCAGGAGTAAGGGTTGCTTTGCCTCTTGAGAAGGAGTGTATTAGGGCTAGGATGATGAGCCATATGATCTATTGGTTCATGGTTTGTTCGGGGTGGATCTGTTGTGGTATTCTGTGTGGATTGCGCTGACTGGGTGTGCAAGACTCTTTGTTATTGTGCTTGCTGTTATGGCTCACTGTGCTTGGTGTGCTCTGCTGTGCTGTTGTGTGTAGTTCGGGTCAGCTGTAGTAGAGAAGACTTTCTTTTTGTTGTTTGGGGTGAACAGTTTGTTGTTTAGCTGCTTGAGTCATATGTTGTGTGGGATTAGCGTGATGCATTAGTTTGGTGGTTCAGCTTTCTACATACTGCAGTTGGAAAGGCTGTAGCTATCTCTACCTGGGAATTGCGGTTGATGGTTCTGGCTGTTTGCTTGGTTATAGCGTTTATGTTGTTGCTATTGTCCTCATCTGCAGTCTGCGCCTAAGGGCCACGCCAAAGGGCCTTCTGGCAAGGCCCTCAGGCATGGGCCCATCTGGAGGTGCCTTTGAATTCGATGCAGCGAGTCTAGGGTTCCTGTAGGCCTGATTGGCCTTGCGGAGGTGATCGGGGAGGGGCTATCCTTCGTGTTCACCTCCCCAATGCCGATCAGGTCTTTGCTGTGTGTGGCAGGTCCGGTTCGCGCCTGGAGGCGCTTCGGAATTTGATGCAGCAAGTCCAGGGTTCCTTTGGGCCTGATTGACCTTGCAGAGGTGATCGGGGAGGGGCTCTCCTTCCTGCTCACCTCCTCGATTCCGATATTTGTTCACTGGAATGTTATAAGCATTATTGCATTGTTGTAAAGTACTAAAGCACCTTCTTTTATCTATAAGCAGGGTCGATGCAATCATTAGGCAGACTAGGCAGTTGCCTAGAACACAATCCCTCCAAGAGCACCCATTGCCACTGCTGACACCCCTCTCTGAGACCTGCAGTGGTAGCAGTGGCTCCTGAACCGTGATGCAGTGTTTACCAATACACAATGGTGCTGCGTTGCAGTTCCTTTTTCACTAATACCATTCCCGCCCACAGCTTCAGTAGGGGGGAGGAAATGGCACATGGAGGCCATTTCCACATGGGGCACACCTGCCCCGTCTGGATGTCCAGAATCTGGATGGGCTAGTTGTACACCTGATTTTGCTCCTGCGAGAGCAGAAATGGGTGCAATAGGCCTGGACGGGCAAGGCGTGCCCCAATTCTGACCCACTGTACATCCGGTCTGATCCCTGTACAAACCATCTGAGGCTCCTGCATGGAGCCTGGTGCCATGGCATTCCATTGCCATGGCACCAGGACGCCATGCAGGAGCCTGATTGCCCGCATGCCGACAGATGTCCCATTTCCCCACCACCTGAACCCTGGAGCGGCTTGCCATGGCCGGGATCGGGTGGCAGGGAACCCCTGCTGCACCTCATCTGCTTTCAGCAGCCCGCAAGTGGTAATCCCCTACCTCTGAGAGGACTTATTCAACCTCAGAGGTGGAATAAGTTCCTATCTAAATTGGCAGCCGTAGACATACAGGGCCACGACCGGAATAGACCCTATATGTTCAGGGTCAGGGTCATGCCTCTGGCCTGCCCTTGCTCCTACTGCAGCCCATCCCCTCCCGCCCCCGTCCTGAGTTCCCCTCACAACTCCTCTATACATGCAGGGGCTCAGGATCGGGACTAGGCACCTGGCATTTAGCGGGGATGTACATCCAAATTGGACGTATATCCCCGCTAAACGCGGCGTGGAGTGACCCCCTTAGTGAAAGGACTGCTCGGACAGCCCTTGATATGGCCCTGGAGTGGAACGGGTAAACGTAGATCGGTTGTTTATTCCTTCAAAAAGTAGAACAACAATTGGACACACAATGAAGCTACAATATAACCCATTTAAGACTAATAGGAGAAAATATGTTTTCACTCAACGGGTAATCAAACTCTGGAATTTGCTACATGAGGATGTAGTAAAAGCTGTTAGTGTAGCTGGATTTAAAAAAGGTTTGGACAAGTTCCTACAGGAAAAGTCCATAAACCATTATTAAAAAGGATCCTGGAAATCCACTGCTTACGCTGGGATAAGCAATGTACAACCTGTTTACCTTTTTGGGAACCTGCCAGGTACTTGTGACCTGAATTGGCCACTGTTAGAAACAGTATGCTGGGCTTGGTGGAAGTTCTTATGTTCTTATGGGTGTAATTTATGAATGTTTCATCAAATGAATACTTCTGTTACACAGAATGTGTCACCATTCATAAGTTTCTGTGAGTTTCTCAGGAATTCCTGTATTTTAAAAGCTTTAAGCAGAGAGAACAGTGGTTCTCATCCCAGTCCTGGGGACACACCTAGCCAGTCAGGTTTTCAGGATAACCACAATGAATATGGATGAAGAAGGTTTGCATGCACTGCTTCTATAGTATAAGTATAGTATAGTTTAGGATGAAGTCCCGAAGATGCATACTACACATTTTCTGCAGGTCTTGCAACAGATCACACAAGTATCTTCAGTACAGTGACTTGTAACATTAGACATCGCTTCATTATATACCTCTGTTCCTCAAGGTGAAGCTCTGGATGTACTACAAGAGGTTTGGGAGGCCAGATCATTGTCATATAGAGTTCCTATGTCCTTTCTACTAGAATTGGCTGAAGTTACCTTAACTAGGAATTTTTTTCTCTATAAAGAAGATCTGTATCTGCAAATTTCTGAAACAGCCATGGGAGCCACTTTTGCACCATCGCTGGCCAATTTATATGCGAGTCCGTTTGAGGATCGTTGGGTGTACCCTTTAACCCTCATATGTGATTTATATTATAGAATGGTGGTGATATATAGTGCGACGCTCCTGCCTGCGCCCTAGAGCTTACAGGCAGGAGTGGCCTTATATTGTCCCTTGAAGAATTAGCTGGCACGGTTCCCAATGAACCTTGGGAACTATAGTGCTGTTGTATATTCCTTAGGGAAGAATTGTAGTCGTGACCAGATGTGGTTAGGCAAGCAAGAAAATTTATTTGTATTGGGGATAATTTCCAGCGCATCAATAGCTCAAAGCAACAAACGCAAAAAGTGGAACTTTTAGGATAAACAGAGGAAAACAGGAACTCAAGAAGCAGTGAAATTAAATTGGCTTTATCTCAGCTCTTCATAAAGTTCAGCAGCTTAACTCAGCGTTGCCTCATGTGGATGTTAGAAAATATTGCAGCTTTATCAATAGCTGTTCTCCTCACAGCGTGACTCTCAAACAGGTGAACATAATCAGGAACTCGTATGATTGAACAACAAGAAAAGCCAACGTTTTATATTCTCTTCATATAAAACTTATGTGCTGCTTTAAACTGTTATTCAATACAGCACAAAGAGCAATCCATGGCATCAGGATTTAAGGTAGGTAAAGAACTTTCTACCTGCATGTGTTCTTCTGAACTAACAGAATTACTGTCTGTATCTGGTTCCTTATTTTGCCCTGACTTCAACTCCAGGAACTTCTGAAATTCCTTCAGTAGCAATTCAGCCTGTGTTTGCTTTCCTTCTGGTGGATAATTATTGATAACTTCTGAAATTCCTTCAGTAGCAATTCAGCCTGTGTTTGCTTTCCTTCTGGTGGATTATTGATAAGGGTTACGCCCTTCCCCCACTCACTATCTACGTCGGTAGCAGAGTTAGGTTTGCACAGTTCAGCACTATATGAAGGTTTCTTCAGCCAAGCATACAAATTAGGAAATTGTGCTTTACCTTGTTCAGAGGCATTTGTACAAGAACTTCTCTTAGGAAAACTTTCTCCTGACTGTAGTTCTCTGTCTTTGTAGCACTGCTTGTTAGCATTAGAAGTACCTTTTCTCCACATGCTGCTTTCTCGAGGCTGGCTAGGTCTAGGCTTTCCCCGGTAGTAAGAGTTTCCTTCAGAGTACGTTGGACTCCAGGGCGGGCTCTTCCAGGCTTCTGTCTTCTCACAAGGTCCTAGTGCTCTTCCTCTTGTTTTCAGACTTCCAGCACTCTGCACTCCTCTCACAACGTTCTTTTGGATTTGGAAATCCTTCTCCACGCTATCCTCTGGGATTTTCTCCAAGGTCCTCTCTGCAACAATAACCTTACCTTGCTCCTCTCCTCTTTCAGCTCTCTCTGAGGTTTTAAAAAGGGCTTCAATTCCCGGCACTCCCTGCCGTTTCCTTGGGTGTGCCCAATCAGAACTGAAGCCTAACTCCTCCCCTGGACTGGGGTGTGTCTTCGGCTCAGCAGAGAACTGTGTTTTTTTCAGGTCAGTTTTGGAAATCCTGTGTGAGTTAGCTCTGCTCTCAGGATTTTCCTCAACGTCCATTTCTTCTGAAGGGCCATCTTCACCACAATAGATGATGCTTTTCTATTGTGGAGTGGTACATACAGCCAATTACAGAATTTTCTATGCTATTTGAATGCATGTAATACTGCAATTTCATTTGAGATGCATTGTCATCAGCTAGAGATTCATTTTTTGGATGTGACAGTAATGAAACCTGAAGATGGGTTTGAGACTACACTGTATACTAAGCCTTCTCTTAGGAATACACTGCTATAGTATCGAAGTTTTCCCCCATATCATTTAAAGAACAGCCTTCCTTTTTCTCAGCTGTTAAGATATCGTCGTATCTGTTCTACAGATTCTGAATTTCGTTTATTAATAAAATTTAAAGATCGCAGTAATCCAACAGCAGTGCTATGTAAGACGTACAAATGAATATCCTCTAATTATCATGAGTGGCTTTTAGATCCATATTTGTCTGTTTATGCTGTGAAAGGGGATTTAGAATCTGTAACCTACAATACAGTATTCTGCAATGTCAAGAATGTTGGCATCTTCAATATGGCAACACTGATCAATACTTTCAGCCCTTCCTTGCTTGGTAGGGACAAGACCTCAAATGGCATCCAGTAGGGGGCACAATTTGTGGGATCATTTGTGCCCGGCGGTTCCTTAGGTTATTTCTAGGGATTTAAATACAGTCACTACAAGTGTGGTTGCTGCATTTTTTGTGCAATTATTGAAGAAGGTCCTAGTTTCAAGATCAATAACTGTTTTTATCATCATTGGTTGACCTATTACATTGGAAAAACAGTAAGGCAATTGCGAATGCTGTTATCACAACATAAAAATAACCTTCTGAAGGCTCGAGAGGAAGCATCGCTAGCATGCCTGCAAAATCATCATGAAAGTCAAGATCTTCATTGTAGAATTATTGATTTTGTCCCTGCTAATCATTGATCGAGTAGGTGATCGAGTAGGCGATCGAGGTAAAGTTCTAGTGCAGCATGAGCAGCGTGGGATCTTTAACCTTAAAACTCTTGAACCAATGGGATTAATTAATAAAATTGATTGGGGGGTTTTCATCTAATTAAATTTCTTTGTTTTTTTGGTGTATGTAGTGCTGTGTTGACTGTGTTCCCTTTTTTTAAAAAAATAAATCCTTGCGTGTGTTTTGACTCCTCCAATCAGATACTGTTTTGTTTCTGATTGGCTGCCATTTTTAGTTTAAAGCTGGTGATGTAAGACACCGTTTTTTGTATGAAATTTATTCTGGCTGATAGTTTAACCCCTGAAGAAGCTTTATATAAGCAAAACAAAGATCTTTGTAGGGTTAATCTTATTTGTTTCATAGATTCAGGATTGGGGTAGCACGCTGGCTGTTTTCCGAATTTTGCAGAAACCTTGCCGTGTGTTATAGTAGCTGCTGGTAGAAGTGTTTTGTTGGCAGCTTTGGCGGTTTTGTAACAGTAGAGAGGATGATGTGACAGATGCCGGCCATCTTCAGATAAGTAAATTGTATAAGATAGTCAGTTAATGAGTTCATATATTTTCGTTGACTTTAATTATTTCCGCCACAGGTTTTATAACTCGCGCATTGTGTTACAGAGCTCACTTTGCCTATAATGTGATTGATTGAATTCAGTTTGGTTGGTGGTTTTAGCAGCAGTTATTGCTGAGGCGCCTCATAGTACCCTCTGCTTTCTCAAGTTTAATACTACTCAGTTTTAGAAGTAGATTATAAGATTGCATACATTAATAAATATTTACACATTAATAAATATTGGGAGTTTTTTAACCAGTGATGTTGCGCTCGTTGTATCTTCTATAGCTTTGAGTAGCCACATTATTTATTTTACATTTTTATACTGCAATTTCCTAAAGATCAATTGCGGTTTACAGGGAACAGCAATGAATTGTACAACATATACAAATTCACTTTACATGTAACTATATAACTAAGTACAGTTTGGAACATTATCAACTATGTTCAGTTATAACAATAAAACAAGATGTTTTAACTATATACATTGTGTGTTTGTCTTGTGTTATAGATGTGGTCAATCTGAGGGTGGAACTAACTAAATTGGTGGGGCAGTCCTGTGTGAAGTTAGGATTTTATGTAATAGAGCCAAAGTGTTGTATGAAAAGGTAGGTTTTAAGGTTTCTTGGAAGGTGGAGAGATCTTTTGTGGCTCTTAGGCTATCTGGGGACGAGATGTTATCCTGAGGCTTTTTCTCCCTAGTTAAATATTCACATATATAGAGTGTTCTGCTGCCCCATTTTGGTCTTGTTTATAAGGCCCTGGACCTATTTTTGGCCTAATAAAATTTGATATAGTGCATTGTATGGTAGTTCAAGGTCTGAGAGTTGTGGGGTGCTACTGTAATGAATATGCATGAGATATATTTGCATGCACTGCCCCCTTTGTATTTGAAGTTCTCATGCATATTCATTAACCCAAAAAAGCTACCAACACCTATTAGTCTGGAGAAAAGAATCTAACTAAACACCACCCCACACTCACAGACCTAAATAACTTCCCACAAAAAAAATCAAAATCCTTACAATTTTCACAATAAACAAAATCCAGATTACTCATAAATAAATAAAATTACAAACAAATGGGTAGACGACATATACCAACAACACCATCAGAGGTAGGAAAAAAAGTCTTTGATTGATCAATCATCTCTCTATGTGGCTACTAAAAGCCATAGGAGAAATAGTCAGCTCCACATTACAAACTCCTCCCATGAATTCATATAATACTCAACAACTCTACAAATGAAATCCATATAATCCTTAACAAATTTTATAAATACTACAACCACTTTAATATTTTTAAGAAGCAGAAGGTACTCTAAGGGGCTTGTTTACAAAGCCACGGTAGCGGTTTCCGATAGTTATCGGAGCCGCGGCCCCATTGATTTCATTGATCGGAAAACGCTACTGCAGCTTTGTAAACAAGCCCCTAAGGCCCCCTTGGCAGCAACAGCCACTCAGAATGTACTACAACACCAACAGAGCCAAAAAGTAAACAATGGGAGCTTTTTAGGAACTCGCAAACCAATGAGGTAGGTACCTGTGGAGGAAATAGGTAACAACAACAGAAGCAGTTCAAGAACTTGCCCAGCACCTTATACTTAGCTCAGCACAGCATTTCCTCTAGTTCACAGCACTCCATTCTCTCCGTTGTTAAGAAACTCCCACAAAAGATGCCAACAATGCAGCCATCCTGCAGCATACCAATTACGTTGTTCACCACCTAGTTACTGTAAATCTTAGCATAACCCTACAAAGGTTCTTGTTTCGCTAGAGAAAAGCTTCTTCAGGGGTTGGACTCAACGCCAAAATTCTCCGTGCAAAGAATTTGATGTTAGAGGCCATCATCATTTAAATACAGGGTGACATCCAATCAGGAACATCTCACTTGCTAACTGGATAAGCCCAAAAAATAAATAAAGGAGAGCAAGTACACTTGGAACACATAGAAACCGCATAGCAGTATAAAATTCTACAGTCTATTTTATTATTCAATCCCGTTGATTCAAGAGTATTTAATTAAAAAATCCACCTCTGTTCCCGCTGCACCAGCAATTTACCCCAATCTCCCTCACGGGGGTTCCTTATCGTTTCTCCAGTTTAGTCCTCCACCTCTGGGTTGTGCATCTCTTCCTGCAGCTTGGAGACTGGGCATGTCAAAGTCGTGACATCACTGGATATAGCCTGCTGGTATCTCCCATCAGCCTCCAGTGTGTCCAGTCTCCATGCAGCAGGAGGACATAGTGAGCCTAGCTTCTGGGCTCACTTGGGGGGAACAGATAAGGAGCATTTAGTGTGACAAATTCTATTCTGATTTTACTTTTGATTTTTACCTTTAATTTACTTTTAATTTTACTTTTAATTCAGTTACCTTTGGTTAATTAGCAATCAGGGATTAGTTCCCTTTAGTTAGGAACAAATTTCCTTATTTACAGTAATTTTAAATTTGAGCCTGGCTCTTTAAATTAGTAGCAGCTCTCACCTTTCCTCCTTCTCAGTTATTTTCACTTGCTACAGGCATTTGCCAGTGCGGATCTCTCTCCCTTGACTGTACGGGAGAGAGCTCTGGGACCCGTACAGCCACACTGAAGCTGTTTGAGACGGAGCCTCTCCGTTGCTGCGGGATTTTAATTTTACTCTGTGGAACCGGCTGAGCGATCCTCGCCGCGGCTGCTAGGCGCATCAGCGCGGCTTGAGGATTGGAGGAATTCAAGGTGGTAGGAGCAGACTGTGTGGCTTTCTGCCCTGCAGGTAAGGCCTTCAGGCTCTGTCAGTCTGCTGAGGCCTCCTTTTTGCAGCGGCTGTTGTTCTTGGTGCCAAAATTCATTGGCGAAGGGGACGGCCATTTTCTCTCTAGGTATTTGGACCGCATGGCGAGAGTTGCAGGGAGCTGCCTGTGTGAGGAAAACAACAGGCAGAATAGCTAGATTTTTGGGCCTAGTGTTTCTTTCTTTTGTTTGTAGGTTTTTTGAGGCTCGGGGGGTTCCTCAGCCTTAAGGTATCACCTAGACAGTTTTTTCATCACACTCTCACTACCCAAGTTGCCTAACCCCTGAAGCTTAGGAGGCAAAATAGACCCGGTGTCAATGTTAGTAGGATTGCATATACAAATGTATTCTATGTACTTGAAAAACCTGTAATGTATATTTAAAATCTGATCAAACAAATGTTTATTTATTAGCTCACTTTGTTGCCCAAACCTGCATGATCAAAATGTAATGTATATTTGTAATTCTATGTGATTGTAGCTCATTTTTGTTACTCACACCTGGATGATCAAAATGTAATGTATATTTGAAATTCTTTGTGATTCTGGTGTACCCTTCCCTCAAATCATACTGTATCTTTGATTGAATAAGTTACTCCCTGTATTTACACCATGGTCCGCTGCTGATCGCTGGAAGTGGCGGCTTATAAATGTTTACCAAATAAATAAATAAAATAAATTAAGGGGGGCTGTTGTCAATCCTCTTTATTTTTAAGTTTATTCTTAGTTTTATAGGACAGCAGTTTTGGCATTGATCTCTGATACCACATGTTCTTTCCCTCCTAATCATGTCTCTGAGGAGCATCTGTTAAGTCCCAGGATATTAGGCAAATTGCCAGTTTTTAGGTTCAAGAGCAGAGCCCTTACTTGTAGTTGGAAGGAGGGACAGCCTGGAAGTGTGCCTTTATGTATTCTATAGTGAAAGTTGCCCAAAATTCACAGGGACAGGTTTAGGAAACCTTAGGATATAAAAACATAGACTGACAGTTAAACTATCAACCAAGAAGCGCCTGTGCTACGGTCTATGGCCACCAGAGGGCAGCTGGTACACTCAATAGTGCCTTTCTATGACTGTGTGTATGCAGCCATTATCAAATTGATCATTCTCTGCAAGTCAGGGAACAAATAACCACAGAGCCACCTCATGGGCTCTCAGGGGTTAGTGACTAAAACAGCTGTAATGTAATGTTCTGCAAATCAAGATTATGTGACCAAGATTTAAAGCTCTTAACTTCTGTATCATTGGTCAGGCTCTGGTGCCCTAAAGGCCACCGGATGGCAGCGCTGCTCATGAATCACATATAGTATTCAGTGCCCACATGGGGGGGGGGGTGGTAAAATACAAAATCGTATTACTCATCAGGTTCACACAGGCAGCAACCTCTAAGACCTCCATTTGCAAGGTTGTCAGTGTATTCCACTGCTATTTCTCTGACTGCAGGAAGGCCGGGGGGCTTCCTGTGTGTTTCATAGCTCCATTTAGCATGCCCTTCCCAGGAAATTCTCATCTATTTCTAGAGCAGGGTTTCATTTCATTTCATTTCTCTGGTTGTGGTTAATACACAGCGTTAGGGGCTGTGTTCGAAAGCTTGGGTCCCACGGACTTCGGTGGGATTTCAAAAAGTAAAAAGAAACTCTCTTTAGTGAGAGATAGCCTTGTTCATTTTTAGCTAACACTGTTGATTTATTCGGTGGCCTTTTGCGTCCTGAACCCCAAGGCCGGGACACTGTTTGCTTCCAGGGGTTCTACTTTCTATTTTGCTCTTCAGCTCCCTGGCAGACGCAGCAGGCTGGCAGGGGGTGTGCAACGCGTCCTGCAGTGCTGAATCCCTCAGGATAAGGGGGGAAGGAAAACTGGGTGCAGCGGGGGCTGGTAGCTTCTTACAAAGCTATAGGAGCAGTTCGGGTAATTTTAGCTGATCTGCTTTGATTTCATTGGAGTTGGCGGAAACTTGGTTTTTGGAGTCCTATACTTTAAAAAAAAAAAAAAAGGGGGCATAGTTATGTTGATTTTTCAAGAATCTCCTTCCACTATCCATAGAAGGTCCTATAATGTGTAAAAGTCAGTTTATATGGCAGGGTAATATTTTGGCTTAGCTGCTGTGATATAGTGCTATGATCCGCTGTAAACATATTCAAGTCAAAAGGAATTATGGTGATAACTCTCTTGGACAGTTGTAACAGGTGCTTGGGTGAGTGCCATGGTCAGTCCACAGATGTGGAATGCTCTGCCATAAGCATTATGTCATGAGAGGGGTTTTGTAGTTGTGTGGTTTGTTAATGGAAAATATTCCCGTTTAGTTTGGCTTTGCCCAAATTATAAGATTTTACGGTAGATTTGTAATGTCTTCATTTTGGCTATATGTGGTTTAATTTTACATATGGAAAAGGCAGCTCAGCGGAGAGAGGTTGCAAAATAGAACTTTAGCCTTTGAAGCTATCTATGCTCCCATTCCATTTATCAGAGGTTCTCCAGTACGGAGAGTCTCTGCTAGTGTTCAGCGAATGCCTTAATGGGGGCCAGAAGCACACAGCCAGGCTAGTTCTCTAGCAGCAATAGCAGCAGCTCAGATTCTAGTAGGCATACATCATATGCTGGACTTACAAGATGACTTCTGCACTGATCGGCATCAGCCAAGATGGCTGCTGGTTTAGACTGTGAATATGGAGTCAGCCTGGATGAGGGACCTTGTGTTCTCTGGAAAATGCCCTGCATACACTGAATCATTTCAATTCGATCAGCTACTGGCAGGACACAAGGCACTCTCACATGCTTTTTTGCTTCAGTGGTCTAAAAGTGGAGTCTTTACCAGGTGGTATAATGGGAACTTGTCTGCAGTTTTTCGGCTTCTTCATTGCTGACTCAATTGCCACTGCGGAATGAGAAAGCTGTATTTCCTAACACCAGGTGCTAGTTGAACTTAAAATATAAAGTCCTTCTTTGTGCAGTCAGACGGAATGGGGCGTTACTCTAGTAGGAAGGCCGCAGATTAGTATGCCTGTGTTTGGGAGTTCTTTCTACTTCATATTGTTGGCACGGAAAGAGCGTCTCTTGTTCCCTGTAAAATAGTTATCTCCAAGTTATAATACCCTGTTCAATGTAATTTCAGTTTGCTCAATGTAAACCGCACTGATGCAGAATAGCGCGGTATATAAGAGAATGTAAATAAAATAAATATGCTGAAGGAATTTTTGGTTAAGAGATGTTTTTGTAAAAAAAAAAAAGTATTCAGCTGTCCTGAATTCGCCTGTTCTTGATTGACATTTTGAGGCTAATCAGGGGCAGGCCTGGGTACTACGTGGGTGGATGCACACCTTGCACTACCAGGGGGTGTGGACTCACTGTATGGAAGAGAGCCCTAGCAATCTTCTTTAGCGCAAGATAGGAAAGTAGATGGTTCATTGAAGCGATCGTTGGGGGCAATGCTCTGTCCTTACAAGCTCCCATTTGTGGAGCCTGGGGAGGCGAGAGCATGCTTCAAGTGGTCGTAGTGTTTACGGCAGTCTACTCGCCTGGAACAGGAAAGGCTCAGGGAGTTGAATCGACTAGAGCCTGATTTGCTTTATGTGGCAAATGTGCATTATGGCTTAATTTGAGCGCTAGCTAATATTAGTGGCTTCCTTGGAGTTCCCTCGGAGGTCTCTCTAGTGGAGGAACGGGGCGGCTGATGGTTCGTCCAAGTCGAGGCTCAGTAAGCTCCCAGTTAAGTCTTTGTCTTGTCCTTTTCCCGTGGGCTCTCATAGGGCAACTAGTTGGTGTATCGAGGCTTTCGGGGAAAGGTACTCTTGGTAGCGCCCGGTTGGACGAGACGGCCGTACTAGGCTGATCTCATTCGCCTACTCGACAGGCTTTTCCTAGAAGTTGCCGGTAGCGGACGTTCTGCTGCAGCTAGGTCCGCGACGAATGTCTCAGGTGGATCGGTGCCCACCTACGGTTTGGCCTTTGAATGGGTGGGGCTGAAGAAGAAGGGTTATTCTGCGGCAGTCTTCGCCACCTTGTTGAGAGCAAGGAGGCAGGCTGCTTCTGGTACATAGGTCCGTGCTTAGCGCCTTTTTGAAGGCTGCTGTTCACGGCGGCAAGTCCGGGCGACAAAGGTGTCTGTATCCTTGGTCTGAGTTCTCTGCAGGACAGTGTCTGAAGGAACTAGCAGCCAGTTCCTTAGAGGGTCTAGCGGGCGACTGTTTCCGGCTGTAGAGGTTCTGTGGAGGGAATAGCGCTAGGTGTTCGGGTCGATGTGTAGCTTTTCCTTAAGTTGGGACCCGACTGCGCTCCTCAAGAAGAGTTCGGGTGCTGCTGGGGATTCCCGATTGGGCCTTAGAGGCATTAACTAAAGAGCCCTTTGATTCTTTACTCCAGGCGTCGGTAAAGGATTTGCTGTTATAGACAGTGGCTTTGATAGCTCTTTGTTCGGTGCGACGAGTTTCGGAGTTTCAGGCATTGTCATGTAATGAGCCGTTTTCACCCTTTCTGGAAACGAGGGTGGTGTTTGCGACCAGTCCCATCGTCCTTCCAAAAGGTGGTATCTGATTTTTCTCCTGAGCCTATTGGTTTCTCTTCCAGTTCTCGGTTTTTCTGGAAGGGGAGGTTTTTATTCGTAGCTTACGCCAATAGGAAACATAAAATGCAGGGTGCGGTGTTCGTTTCTTTGTTTTTGTGTGTTGGTTGGAGGTCCCCGCAAAGGGGAAGCAGCAGCGAAGGTGGCCATTTCGCACTGGGTTAAGGGGGTGGTTGCCTCAGCTTTCTGGTGGCGAGGTTGTATGATTCCGGGGGGCTTTCTGACTCTTGCTACCTGGGCGCAAGCAGCTTCATGGGTGAATCACTGTGTCATTCCACCAGGGGGGATTGGTAGAGCAGCTTCCAGGTTGTCTCTTCATTTCCTCAGTAACCACTAGCCTAAATGTTTTGGCAGTGAAGGATGTCTGTTCCGGATCGACGGTGTGGTGAGTTGGCTGGATAGGTCCCTCCCAATGATTACTGCTCTGTTACATCCCAGAGGTGGAGGACTAAACTGGAGGAACGATAAGGAAATAGAAATTACACTTACCTGGTAATTGTCATTCCTTGAGTGATGACAGTTTAGTCCTCATTCCCGCCCAGGGGTGTGATTTCTTCAGAGTTTATTTTCAGGCGGAGTGGAGCATCAATCTCAAGGAGTAGACAGATCCTTTCAGTTTCTAGATTGCAGTGAGTATCCCTCTCTGTTGTTTCTTCCTTCTCTCTTATTTAAACGAGGGGATGGTATAGGAAACGTGTTTGCATAGGGGGGACGTGAATGTAAAAAAGAAAAGAAAATATAAGATGGATACAGTTAAAAAGGTTCCTCAGGTTGAGGAATGGGGAGTTATTTAAAGTTATGGTATAGTTACTTATTTGTTGTTCCTTTGAGTTTACTTTGTCAATAGTACACTGGAGGCTGATGGGAGATACCAGCAGGCTATATCCAATGATGTCACGACTTTGACATGCCCAGTCTCCAAGCTGCAGGAAGAGGTGCACAACCCAGAGGTGGAGGACTAAACTGTCGTCACTCAAGGAACGACAATTACCAGGTAAGTGTAATTTCTATTTGACAGGCACAAAATCTAGAACCATACAATGCAGATCTTTAAATACACGCTGGAACTGAAGATGGTGTTGCACTAGTGGTGCCTCTTCACGAACCTTTAAAAGGTAGGATCCAGTGAAGGTTTTTTGAGGAGTGGTGTAGCAACAGCATGTCTGAAGGGAAGGGGGAATGGAGGTGACCCAGAGCAGAACTCAAGACTAATCTTATAAACTTTTCCATGGAAGTAGTCAGCTAGAGTCTGGGCCAAAAGCGAATGAGGGGTCTGGGGTGAAGGCACTTTGAGGTGAGAGTTGAGTACTAGCCAGGTCTGACCCTGAGTAGCTTCTGAAATCAGACAAGATCAGGCTCATTCAGGGCGGTATGGCCATAGGTGAGTTCCAGATAAGTATCCCAAATCCTCGTTGCCTAAAACCTTGAGGGTTAATATTCAGAAGCAGTTATCTGGGTAGCAGAACCTGCTATTGCAATAAGTGCCACTGGCTCTGGTGATCTGTTCATTTTCAGTGGCCTTATCTGCGTCATGCTAGTGAAACTTATCCTGACCACTTTGGCACTATCTGGATGGTGCTGGAACAGTCCACAGGTAAAGTGTATCTGGACTTTCAGAAAGCCTTTGACAAGGTCCCTCATCAGAGACTTTTGGCAAAACTAAAGAGTCATGGGATAGGAGGCAGTGTACTATTGTGGATCAGGAACTGGTTAAAAGATAGAAAGCAGAGGGTAGGGCTAAATGGCCAATTTTCCCAATGGAGAAAGTGAATAGTGGTGTACCCCAGGGATCTGTGCTGGCTCCGCTGCTTTTTGACATATTCATAAATGACCTGGAAAGTGGAATAACGAGTGAGGTTATCAAATTTGCAGATGACACAAAACTATTTAAAGTTGTTAAAACCCAAGAGGATTGTGGAAAACTGCAAGAGGATCTTGATAAATTGGAAGACTGGGCATCAAAATGGCAGATGAAATTTAATGTGGACAAGTGCAAGGTTATGCTCCTAGGGAAGAACAACCCAAACTATGGTTACACGATGCAAGGTTCCACATTAGGAACTACCACCCAGGAAAAAGATTTAGGCGTCATTGTGGATACCATGTTAAAACCCTCGGCCCAGTGTGCAGCGGCGGCCAAGAGAGCAAATAGAATGCTAGGTATGATAATGAAAGGAATAGAAAATAAAACAAAAGATATTATAATGCCTCTGTATCGTTCCATGGTGAGACCGCACCTTGAATATTGTGTGCAGTTTTGGTCGCCGTATCTTAAAAAGGATATAGCGATTTTAGAAAAGGTTCAGAGAAGAGCCACCAAAATGGTAAAGGGGATGGAAGGATACTCCTATGAAGAAAGGCTAAAAAGGTTAGGGCTCTTTAACCTGGAAAAGAGAAGGCTGAGGGGAGATATGATAGAAGTCTATAAATTAATGAACGGAGTGGAATGGGTAAACGTAGATCGATTGTTTACCTTATTAGAATATAGAAAGACTAGGGGACATGCAATGAAGATACAGGGTAAACTACTTAAGACTAATAAAATAAAATATTTTTTCACTCAATGTGTAATCAAACTATGGAATTTGTTACCGGAGGATGTAGTAAAGGCTGTTAGTGTAGCTGGGTTTAAAAAAGGTTTGGACAAGTTCCTGGAGGAAAGGTCCATAAACCATTATTAAGAAGGGGCCCAGGATATCAATGCTTGACCCAGTACAAGCATTGTGGAACCTGTGTCCCTTGGAGAAACTGCTAGGTACGTATGACCTAGATTGGCCACTGTTGGAAACAGAATACTGGGCTTGATGGACCCTGGTCTGACCCAGTATGGCATATCTTATGTTCTTATGTTCTTATGACAATACTAGTTATCCGTTTAGTGGAGATATTTAGTCCGCTACACAGATAAAGTCAGTATAGCCTTTTTGCTTACTTAACATTGCCTCTATCCGGAGAGCAGCATCAGTCACCGCTCTATCTATCTGGATAGTCAGTGGTGGCCACTACCCAGATATTGGTGCTGAGTATCTCGATGTCTTTTGGCCTCCGTGGCTGTCATTTTAAAAAATGCCATCTCTGGCAGCTGAATATTGTGTCATTGGTGTTTGGTGTGCATCTCAGTGTGGGAGTCGCTAGGCCATTTCTCTCCTTTCTATTCTTTGGACAGGAGGGTTGAATATAAAACTCGTTCCATAACGCAAATATCTAAATAGAGAGAAACTCTCTTCTTCAACTTAAGTTTTATCCAGGTCCAGTCCCACTACTAGGCAGGACAAGCAGCAGCCTAGGGCGACAGAATTGTGTGTGTGTGTGTGTGGGGGGGGGGGGTAGGGATGGCAGCATGGTGCTTTGTGGTTGCAGCATGGTAGCTAGGACATCAACACTGCAGTTTAAATGTCAATGCAGTGATAGGCCTTGATCATATACATGTGCTCAAGGCCTGTTCTGTCCGGCCTTCTCTAACAGAAAGTTCCATCAGAAAGGGAAGGCAGCATAAGGCACTGAGAGGATGCATGTACTGAAGGGCCGCCACCGCGCTGACTGACAAGGCCTGGGCTGAGGTGCAGGCAGCTGAAATTCTCTTTTAAAAACCATAGATAGTTGTGCAAGTTGCTGTTCACCTGAAAGTTAAAACTGCCAGAAGCTTAGTTTAGTTTAAATATGCTTCATATACCAGCTTATACCTTAAAATCAAAGTTTCTAATCTAGACTTTAATATAAAACATATAATATAGATGTTTGACAAGCAAAGCAGCCTTCGATTTCAAAGGTCAGCCTTTATCACTGAATATATTCCATGTCTGCAATCTGCTGCAACTTCTTGGAAAAGGGTGGGTCGAAGCACCCGGTATTACTCCTCATTGGCAAGGGTACTGGTGTTGGTGCTATTGTCTTTGGAGGGTTGGGGCGAGGTCCGAAGGAGAACTCAAATACAGCAAACAAGTGGCAGCAGTAAAAGGAAAAAGCACAAGCTGAAGCCCTTTCCTTGTCCCGTCCCCTGCTAAACAGGAAGTCAATGTCAGAGGGCATGGAACACAGCAGACCTGGAGTGCAACAGGGGCTCAAGCCTCTTTTATGCAAGGACAGACTAGAGAGGCCATGTGGTCTTTTTCTGTCATCATGTTTCTATGTTTCATGCTGCTTTTTACTGTTATTGCTGCCACAGACCTGGAAGAATGCGGCATGTTGAGGACAAGGGGAATGGAAGTTAGGGGAGCATGATGCTGAGTCTGGGAGGAGAGAAAGCATGTAAGAGGGAGATACTGGCCTAGGAGGGTGGGGATGGAGAAGTGAAGCCAGGGAGAAATGCTGGCTGTTGGGGGGTTGGGGCGTAGAAAGAGAGGGAGAAGGGAAGTAAAAGGGAAGATGCTGGACTGAGAGGGGGGTAGCAAGGGAAGCGAAGGAGAGATGTTCCCTTCCATCTGTGCCATTGGAAGCGGTGCAGCAATATCCCAGTTTCAATCACATAGGGTAGGCAAGTTCTGCAGGATTCCCAATGAACTTATCTGCAGCTCGTCTTATCACATTCGCCCGACGATTTGATCATGTCACTCCCCTCCTCCTCCGCCTCCATTGGTCGCCTCTTCATTTCAGATTCCACTATAAATTTCTCATTCTGACACATAGGGCCATTTACACATCAAATCCTCTCTATTTAGCTAATCTTATGTTCCCTCATACACCGTACCGCTAACTTCGCTCATTGCATGCTAACCGCTTGTCCTTACCCTCCCCTTCTCAGGCACATCTCGAACAGACTCATCACTCGGCCTTCTTTTTTCTCAGCCCCTCGCTCTGGAATGCTCTACCACCTTCCCTCCGTCTGGAACCTTCATACCCTAAGTTCAAAGAATTGCTAAAAACTCACTTGTTTCAACAGGCCTTTGACCTCCCCTCTGCCATCCCTCCCTGAGTATTTTCTGTCTGTGTTTTGTTTATTTATTGTATTTGATTTTGCCGCTGTCTCTCCCTCTTTCCTATTTTTTTTTATGGCGTTCCTTTTCCGTAGTTTAGTGGCATATACCTTTTTATTGTAAACTGCTCTAATGTCCCAACAAGAGCGGTATAGAAATAAAGATAAAGATAATAAAGATAAAGATTCCCCAACTGAAACTGCAATATTCTTGCAACACTTCAATGACAGGAATATGGTGGAGGAGTCCCCTGCACCTTAGAGGGAATATAGACATAGAGTAGAGAGACAGAGAGAGAAAGAGAGGAGAGATACTGGACAGATGTGGGGGGAGAAAGAAAGCGGAAATGCTCGATGGATGGATGGGAGGAGGAAGAGAGAGAAAGGGGATATGTTGGATGGGGAGATGCTCAGCATGCAGGAGAGGATATGGGGTGTGGTTGGCAAGGAGATGAGAGAGAGGGATGCAAATAAAACTGAAGATGGTGAAAAGGGGTAATCAAAGACGGCATGGACAAGAGACAGAAGAAAGAGACTGAATTCAATGAAGGGATGACTGACATGGAAGGAACCAGGGCTCATGAGGGGATGAGATGCAGAAGAAAGTAGTTGAAGGCTGAAGGCAGAACGAGAACAAAGAATGGAACTGAGGAGTTGATGAAAGGCCGAGGGAATAAGAGGCAGGGGAAGGATTCAGAGATGTGGAATGGGAGGCTAAGAACAGGGTAAGAGTGGGATATGGATTATTAATGAGGTGAGAGAAGTAGATGGAAAGCTGGTAGACAGAGAAAAGACAAAAAGTATGAGACTGAGGACTGAAGGGTGAGAAGGCATGAAATTTGAGGGGATAGAGAGGCAGAAAAGAAAGAAATGGAGGAAAATGTTTAAAAAAGGCAGGTATGTAGAAGAGGTATGGTAGAAGACAACAGAAGAGAGGAAAAATGACAATTGAAGAGCAGACTCTTAGAAAAGGCAGAAAGAAGAAAGCAGAAAAGAGAGACTAAGACCAACACAATGGAAGAACAAAATCTCCAGTTAACAAAGATAGGATAAGTATTTTACTTTATATTTTTTTGTTGGAATATGTCAACTCTTCAGCAGCCCAGCACTCCGGTCCTCCAGCTGCTCTCCCGGCGGGGATCGAGCGGACCGGAGCACCAGGCCACCCCCACCAAACCGCTCTGCCCAATCCGGGCAGCAGGAGCACCGTTTAAAAGAAGCGCCAGCCGGCGCGTGGCCTCTTCAGCAGCCCAGCACTCCGGTCCTCCAGCTGCTCTCCCGGCGGGGATCGAGCGGACCGGAGCACCAGGCCACCCCCACCAAACCGCTCTGCCCAATCCGGGCAGCAGGAGCACTATTTAAAAGAAGCGCCAGCCAGCGCGTGGCCTCTTCATCAGCCCAGCATTCCGGTCCTCCAGCTGCTCTCCCGGCGGGGATCGAGCGGACCGGAGCACCAGGCCACCCCACCAAACCGCTCTGCCCAATCCGGGCAGCAGGAGCACCATTTAAAAGAAGCGCCAGCCGGTGCGTGGCCTCTTCAGCAGCCCAGCACTCCGGTCCTCCAGCTGCTCTCCCGGCGGGGATCGAGCGGACCAGAGCACCAGGCCACCCCCACCAAACCGCTCTGCCCAATCCGGGCAGCAGGAGCACCGTTTAAAAGAAGCGCCAGCCGGCGCGTGGCCTCTTCAGCAGCCCAGCACTCCGGTCCTCCAGCTGCTCTCCCGGCGGGGATCGAGCGGACCAGAGCACCAGGCCACCCCCACCAAACCGCTCTGCCCAATCCGGGCAGCAGGAGCACCGTTTAAAAGAAGCGCCAGCCGGCGCGTGGCCTCTTCAGCAGCCCAGCACTCCGGTCCTCCAGCTGCTCTCCCGGCGGGGATCGAGCGGACCGGAGCTCCAGGCCACCCCCACCAAACCGCTCTGCCCAATCCGGGCAGCAGGAGCACCGTTTAAAAGAAGCGTCAGCCAGCGCGCCCGCGCCTTGCGGGCCCGCGCCTGAGGGCCGCGCAAGATGGCCCTTTGGCACGGCCCTTAGGCTAAGGCCTGTAAAGATCCACAAGACGGCTAAACAACGCTGAAAAAACCCAAGCCCACGCCGACACCAACAACTACAACAAAGAGCAGCTGAGCTGAGCTTGCTCCTACCTTCAACCAGATGATCTGTCCATCACCGCAAGTATACTACCTCTAAATGAACTGATTGTCTAAACTAGAACTGATTGTCCTTGATATTACCAGCATCTGTAATCACACTGTTCTCAGTAGCCATTACCTCTCTTTCTTATTATACTGTTGTCAGTAACTGATACCTCACAACCATAGTAATGTTTTCATGCAGTTAATTTATTGTCCAACTTGCAATCACTGTACTGTTACACTTAATTTATCCCAGTTGCTGTTGTTCAATACCCCCCTGCACCGTTGTCAACTTGTTCTTTTTCTTCACAGTTATATATTCTGCTTGTAGTAGCAAAGTTACCCCGATCTGACTTCTCTGTACTGCACTTTATTAATCTACAATGTACAAAATCCTGTTCTTATTCTCTACCCTCCTAACCCTTGGTCTCCCTTGCATTTCAAATGCTTTCCACCATGATTCCAACCATATACCAATACTACACACCCATGGAAGGAGATGGTCTGAATTCCCCCACCACACCTCAACAAAAAACAACCGTACACCCCACTCTCACCTACTTCACATTCCCCTCCAAAACATCAAAAAGACGAAAGCCGAGAAGCAGCATCATCAGCGCCGACTGAAATGTGCACTGATAAATGCCAGATCAGTAAGATCAAAATGGCCTGCTACCATTGACCTGATTCCGCTATACAATCTTGACATCCTAATGATCACGGAGACATGGCTATCTGACTGCGACAACGCCCTATTGAATCAGATGCTGCCACCTGGATTTGATTTATACACGTCACAGGACCATCCAGAGAGGAGGCGGGACGCTCATCCTTGCAAAAGCTGATCTACACTTCAAGCTATGCAACTCCTCTAGCTCAGCCCACCTTGATTCCCTCACTATAGCTAATGAGCTATGCACAATTAACCTGTTCTATCGGGCACCCACCCCTTTACCAGATGACCTTCCAACAATAATTGAGCTTGCCTGCATGTCGTCCTCCTCACGCTCCCCAACTTGGTTGGTAGGCGATTTCAACCTCCCATCTCTTCATGATAGCCACTCAACAGCATTCCTAGACTCCTTAGAGGATCTAGGCTACAAACAACATGTCGACTCCCCCACACACTCTAAGGGAGGTAAACTGGACCTCATCTTTGCCCCCCATCTCAACGACTCAACAGCTCAAGACCTTGCACTGTATATATCACCTGTGCCTTGGTCAGATCACAACCTCCTTAGATTCATTATACCCTTTAATACATCCTACAAGAGCCAAATGTCATCAAACATTTCTGATACCCATACTGCCCGCTTCCGACCATTCAACCGGAGCGTAGTCCTGGAAAATCTTCTGCCACTTATGACCAACACGTCTCTAAACTTAGATGATCTCATCTCCAAATGGGACGAGAACCTTCGAGCTGCCTCCTGTCCATCCCACACTGAAAAGAGAACAAGGAAACGGGAACACGTACCATGGTTCTCTTCTGACCTTCGCTCATCTCTCCACCACCTGCGCAAACTTGAGAGACGGTGGCGACGATCACATTCTTCAGAGTCACTTGATACATACAACTCTTACCTAATAACCCACCGTCGAAAGATAACACAGAGCAGAAAACTCTACCACACAGATTTGTTGAAACATTCCATCAATAAACCACACGCCCTATTCAGACTAGTAAAATCCATAACAGGCGAACCGGTCTCCGCCCAACCCTCAATGCCCCAACCACAGGACTTTGCAAACTACTTGCAATCAAAGATGATTAAGACCAACATAAACATGAGTAGCAGTACCTCACCCATACCGTCTAAGACACCCCTAGCAACTCCACTATGTAATTTCACTGTGGTTTCAAATAGAGAGATGGAGAACATTGTCGCCTCTATCAATCCCAGCACAGCACCCAACGACCCCTGTCCAGCCAATTGGATCAAAGAGCTGCGTCATGACCTAAGCCAAATCCTGTGCAATATATTGAACCAGTCTTTTCTAACAGGCTCGTTCCCACAGCGCCTGAAAAACACCTCCATCAAGCCTCTACTAAAAAATAGCAGACTTGACCCGTCCAAAGTCGAATCTTTTAGGCCAATCTCGAGCATCCCCCAGCTTGCAAAAATCATAGAAAAAGCTGCTCAACAACAACTCCAGCACCATATTGACACCGAAGCTCCACTGGACCCGTCACAACACGGCTTCAGGGAAGCGCATGGCGTCGACACAATCCTCACAACCCTATTCAACGAATTGGTCACTGGAATGGACAGCATCCAACAAGGATTTGTCCTCATCTTCCTGGACATCTCCGCCGCCTTTGACTCTGTGAATCATGACATACTTCTACAACGCCTGAAGGAAAAGGGGATTCAAGGCACGGCACTTGAAGGGTGTAGATCCTACCTATCCAACAGGTGGCAACAAGTAAAAACAGGTCATACATCCTCGGAACCATTCCTGCAGTCTCAGGGGGTACCTCAAGGATCGTCCTTATCGGCATTAATGTTCAATATATATATGCAGCCGATATGTGATTTGATCCGATCTTTCAACGTACGATGCCTGGCTTACGCAGACGACATCCTCCTCTACATGCCGTTCAAAATTGACCAACCGATGTTCTCCCCAATAATCAATTGTTTCGGAGCGGTAGCTGATTGGCTGCTGACACAAAACCTTCGGATCAATCATAGTAAAACTGATGTCCTTTTTGTTACGAAGAACCGTAAATTCACACCCCCCCCATCGTTACTTGTCAACAATGTTGAATTGAAGTCCAAACCTACAATCAGATATCTTGGCATCACATTGGACCAGCACCTAGATATGACCACACATGTGAAGAACCTTACAAAGTCTATATATCACAAGATCAAAACATTACGTCACCTCCGCCCCCTACTGGAATCCAATGACTACCGGACAACCTTTCAGGCATTAGTCCTCCCACACCTGGACTTTGTGAACATCGTCCTCCACGGCCTGCCTCAATCAACTTTAAATCCGCTCCGCCTGGCTATGAATGCTGCCGCAAGAGTTCTCTCTGGATCATCAAGAACTGACCACATAACACCAATCATGAAAAATCTGCATTGGCTGCCGTTACACGCCAGACTCCAATATAAGTCATTAGTCCTTACTTTCAAAGCCCTGAATAACTACCCACCTACACCGATTAGCAAACTAATCCACAGCACCCTGGAAAACAGAGACAGGAGATCTACCTCAATGAACACCTTAATAGTCCCCAAGATGATGACGTCATGTACTAAGACCACTTCCAACAGGGCTTTCTCTATATTCGCTCCCCTAAATTGGAATGCCCTTCCACATGAAATCCGTGGCATCAAAAGCTTAATCCTATTCCGTAAAGCTCTGAAACACCACCTATTCACAATATGCTACCCTGACACCAAACCTAACAACCACCCATCGGGTAAACTGCCCTCATATCTCAGCTACCATAGCACCTTATTACAAACAGAAAATGGTTAGCCTATACTACCGCCCACCCACCACTTTTACGCCTGTCCCTCCCACACAAAATGAAGATGATACCAAATTGGCTTAGAGTATTGGTGACAATACTAATTTAACCTGTAAATAGTTACCCTGTAAATAGTTACCCCGGTTATCCTATGTTTTTTTTTCCCTGTTCTATGTAAAACTCAATGTTTCTTGTATGCATTGTAGTATGTTTTGTTCGATGTACACCGCGCTGATTGTAATAGCGCGGTATAGAAGAAATGTTAAATAAATAAATAAATAAATAACTTGGGAAATGTGCATCTCTGGGGTCTTTTTATTTTGCTTAGTATAAGAGGAAAAGTGTAGTTACTCACCTGCAACAGGTGTTCTCCAGGGACAGCAGGAATCAGTCCTTACGTATAGGTGACGTCAACGCCGATGGAGCCCTCATGGAAGCATCTCACTAGTTTTCAAAGAAAGCCTTTGGGAGATGCTACCATGCATGTGTGGTCCCCTTCCTGTCCAAGGGTGCCATTTTACTTAGTCAGATGACATAGCTAGAGCCAACAAAAGAAGATGGCCAAAAAGTGCATAGCAACTCCAAGGAGAGGAGGGAGGGTTGTGAGGACCGATTCCTACTATCCCTGGAGAACACCTGTTACAGGTGAGTAACTACTCTTTCTCCAGGAACAAGCAGGAAGTTAGTCCTCACATATGGGATTCCCTAGCTACCAGGAACCTGTAGAAGAAAAACATGACCGAGACGTGAGTAGCTACAAGTGAATCTGAGGACAAACTCTGAGGACCCCAGTGTCCAGGGAGAACCATGGCTCTGGAAGCCTGAACAAGAGGGTCGGAGGGCAGGAGTTGCCTAAACCCAGAACAGATTACGAAATATGGCCTGGCCAAAGGCACTGTCCCATTGGGACTCCCTCTCCTGGCAGTAGTGGGGCACAAAGGGTGTGGACTGAGGACCAGGTGGCAACCTGGCAGATGTCTACCATAGAGACAGAGCATCCTCGGGCTCCTGAAGCCGGGTTCTTGGTGGATCTGGTACATAGTGTCCAGGTGTCGGCTAACAATTGGCACCGATGCTGGTATTTCCCACATTTGGAGAAGGAGGAGCCCGGGGATGGAGGGGACAGAGACCGTGGGGGCCTCCTTGGGTGGGACCTTGTATTGGAGGATTTTGAGTTCCTCCATAAGAGGGTCCTCCTCTGACTCCATGGTGAGGGCCAGTGCCTTCACCATGTCCTGGACAAACTCGAGGAACAAGGTGTCCTCAGACGGGGATCAGCGCCTTGATGCTGGTGGGGACGAATCTGAGGGGAGGTCATGGTGTGCTTGTGTCTCCGGGGAAGCCTTGTTTTCAGCCTCCCGGTCCGAGTAGTCCATCGGGGACTCAAGGCCTGAAGACTCTAAGGGCGTCCTTGGATCTGGACTTCGATGAACCGCGCCTGAGGCTTGGCCAGAGCCAGAGGCGCTTGCTGGGGAGAATCTCACTCCCGAGGACTGGGAGCAGGATTGAGACCCTCGCCGAGGATCGGCTCGAGGCATGGGGCTCTTGAGGATCTCTTTGGCAGCCTGGGGAATCCTCAGCATCAAGGTCCCTGTGATCTCAATGCGTGCGCAGGTGGGGCCAGGCATCGACGCTTGCTGTGAGGCAAGGAATGCAGAAACGCTGTGTTCCAACGCCATCATCCTGGCTTCCCATTCAGGGGTTACAGCCTTCGACACCGACGCTGGGGTGACCAGGTCGGGTGTCAGGGAGGAGAGGGAGTCCTCAACAGGAAGGGTCTCGAGGTCCGAGATCCATCACTGGAGGCCTCAGCATCTGTCCTGGATACCTTGGCCGGCTGCTCCCGCTCCGACTCCTTGGAGACCCTCCTGGGCTGTGGGACCATGCGCGGGACTTACCATGCATGTCCGCTTCCCAAGAAGAGGTCCTTAAGGATTTCCTCTTTTTCTTATGCTCTCGCTCCAGAGAACCCTTGTTGGAGTGTCCGTGCACCCTCTCAGGTATCTCAGGGGCTTTACGTGACTCCAAGGATCCATGCGGGGCCTTAGAGTACACGGCTACTGGGGATACCGGGGCTGAATCTGATCTGTGGAAGATGACATCCTGCTTCTGACGGCAACTCTGGATAACCTTAGTGGACATCTTTTTGCACAGGGAGCATGCCTCTGGGTCATGGTCAGCACCTAGACACCTGAGGCAACAGTCATGTGTGTCCCTGGAGCACCGATCACACTTCTTAAACTCGGTGGCCATTGGGGCAAAAAAGGCCCCAGCAAGGTCGAAGACCTTCAATGCGGTCAATGGTAGAAAAGGGGCGGAACTGCGCTGGAAGAAAAAAAAACGTAACTAAATAGGTTCTGAGTCCCACAGCTGAGGCGATGGGGCTCAGAGGCGGGAAAGGGACCGATGCTAACCGGATGATGCACAGAAGTGCCCGAGAAAATCCGGGGAAGAGAGACGAATGTCTGTAGGGATCCGTGGAAAAAGGGAGGCTGAGTAAGATGGCATCCTTGGGCGGGAAGCGGGCCACACATGCGTGGTGGCATCTCCCAAAGGCTTTCTTTGAAAGCTGTGGAGATGCTTTCGGGAGGGCTCCGTCGGCATCAACATCACCCATATGTGAAGACTGACTTACTGCTTGTTCCTGGAGAATGCATTTTTGTTTCTCTTTCTCTATTGCACTACATGCACAATCTGGCTTATTGGGGTTTCAGTACAGCTTTTCACTTTTTTTTTTTTTTTTTAATGCCGTCAAGTCAGTGCGGACTCCAGGCGACCCAGCTGCCTCTGGGTTTTCTTGGCAATGTATCACTGGAAGTAGATTGCCTGGCCTTTTCTTCCAAGGCAATGGAGGGTAGAGTGAATTGCCCAAGGTCACAAGGAGTGCCAGTGGGAATCAAACCCTTGATCTTCTGGGTACCAGGCAGTTGCTCTAACTATATATTTCTATTTCTAATTTGTGGTCCCCTATTCTGTTCCTGGTGGGGATCTCTCTGTGTTTTGCAGGTGTGACCAAGGTGAGTGATAATGATGGTGTGTAATATTTTGTGTTGGAATCGGTAGCAGTCTCGTTTTTCTTGTTTTCCCATAGATACCTGTTCTTGATAAGGGAGCAGAAAGGCTGTATTGCATAATCAACTTTAATACATGGCTCCAAACCTTGTGTAAACAGGAAGGATTTAGATATATTGGTGACTGGGGAAATAGATGGAACAACAAGAGGCTGTACAGCATAGATGGACTACATCTCTCTGCTGCAGGGAAAGTGATTCTAAGTGCAAAAATTCAGGCATTATGTGGACAGGCATTTAAACTAAGGAAAGTGGGTGATGGATGGAAAACAACAAACTCAGGACGTCACTTCTAGCAAAAACATAATAACATTGGAAACAGCCACACTATTAACCCACAAATCAGTGGCAAGTGGGAAGAGGCATTTAGAACAAAATCCATGCAAAATACAGGCAAGCCAGTCAACAAATGCTGGAAAACAATGAGCACAAATGCACGAAGCCTAGCCAATAAAGTTCCTGACCTGGAAGCCCTAATGGTGCAAATGGACTTGGACATTGTAGCCATTACAGAAACATGGTTTAACGAGTCACATGAATGGGATATAGCCATAGCTGGCTATAATCTATTCAGAAGAGAGAGAGAAGGTGGAAAAGGAGGAGGAGTAGCCCTATATGTCAAAAGCAATATTAAAGCTGTTGAAATGCAGGGGACATGGGGAAAAGAAGAAGCGCTGGGGATTGTGTTAGAAACATAGAAACATGATGACAGAAAAAGACCACTTGGCCTATCTAGTCTGCCCTTCCATATCAACTACTACAACAGTTCCCTTTTTTCCTTTAGAGATCCTCTGTATTTGTCCCATGCTTCTTTGAATTCAGATACTGTCCTCATCTCTACCACCTCCACTGGGAGACTATTCCATGGATCCACCACTCTTTCCGTAAAGAAATATTCCAAATATCACTCCTGAATCTATCCCCTTTCACCCTCATCCTATGTTCCCTCATAGCAGTACTTACTTTCAATCGAAAGAGGTTCTACTCCTGTGCATTTATGCCATGGAGGTATTTAAACGTCTCAATCATATCACCTCTATCCCACCTTTCCTCTAAGGTGTACATATTAAGATCCTTAAGTCTGTCCTCATATGCTTTATAATGAAGACCACTAACAATTTTAGTAGCCACCCTCTGTACTGACTCCAACCTGTTTATAGCCTTTTGAAGGTGCGGTCTCCAGAATTGCACACAATATTCCTAATGAGGTTGCACCAAACAGTTATACAGAGGCACTATCACCTCCTTTCTTCTGCTGGCAATTCCTCTTCCTATGCACCCAAGCATCCTTCTAGCTTTTGCTGTCGCCTCTTTTACCTGTTTAGCTACTTTAAGATCATGAGACATAATCACACCTAGGTCCCGCTCTTCTTTAGTGGACAAAAGTATTTCATCCCCTATACTATATGCTCCTTTGGATTGCTTCAGTCCAAATGCATGACCTTGCATTTTTTAACATTAAATCCCAGCTGCCAAATTCTAGACCTTTCTTCAAGCTTAGTTAGATCCCTCTTCGTGTTACCTACACCTTCCTGGGTTTCTACTCTATTGCAGACTTTGGTATCATCTGTAAAAAGGCAAACCTTACCCGACAGCCCTTCTGCTCTATGATATTAAAAAGAATCGGACCAAGGACAGATCCCTGGGGCACACCACTGGTAACATCCTTCTCCTCAGAGTGAGCTCCATTTACCTGTACCCTTTGTTGCATCCCACTCAACCAATTTCTAACCCAAGCAGTAACTTTAGGGACTATCCCTAGGGTGCTCAGTTTGTGAGGAACGGTGTCAAAGGCTTTACTGAAATCTAAATACACCACATCTAGGGCTCTCCCTCGGTCCAACTCCCTAGTCATCCATTCAAAGAAATCAATCAAATTTGTCTGACAATACTTGCCTCTGGTGAATCCATGCTGCCTCAGATCCTATAATCTTCTGGACTCCAGAAACCTCACTATTTTCTCTTTCAGCAGTGCTTCCAATAATTTACTCACCACCGTAGTTAAACTAACCAGCCTGTAGTTTTCAACCACATCCTTACTTCCACTTTTGTGTAAAGGGACCACATGTTCCTCTCTCCAGTCCTTTGGCACCACTCCTGACTCCAACGAGGCATTGAAAAGATCAGTCAGTGGAGCTGCTAGAACATCCCCAAGTTCCCTCAATATTCTCGAGTGTATCTCATCCAGTCTCATTGCTTTGTCTACTTTGTTTAGCTAGTTTCTCACAAACACAGTCTTCTGAAAATTTTTCAAGATGCCCCTTGCTTCTGTTCCTGTTTGTGTGTGTTTTCTGAGGTCCTGCTCCTGATTCTTCATATATAAACACAGAACAGAAATATTTGTTAAGCAATTCCGCTTTATCCTCATCAGCTTCTACATATTCCTGCCCTTCACCCTTGAGTCTGACAATACCACCTTTGCCCTTCCTCTTCTCTCTAACATATCAGAAAAATGTCTTATCCCCCCATTTTATTGCATTGGCTATTTCCTCCTCTTTTTGAATCTTTGCTTTCTTGACTACTTTGCTAGCTTCTCTAAGTTTTTCCAAATATACAGGCCTGTCTTCCTCTCTCTGTGATTTCTTGTATTTTGTGAAGGCCTCTCTTTTTCTTCATCTTTTCAGCTACTTCTTTTAAAAACTATAGTGGTCTCCTGTTCTTTTTACCTTTATTTACCATTTTAACCAAAAGGTTGGTTGCCCTTAAAATATCCCCTTTCAGTTTTGCCCACTGTTTTTCTACATCCCCCAGCTGTTCCTATTCCGCTAACAACTCCCTGAGGTATTGGTCCATCTTGGCAAAGTTATTTTTCCTAAAGTCTAAGACCCTCGCTTTTGAATGGATTTTAACAGCCCTAGTCCTAATACTGAACCACACCATCTGATGATCACTATATGCAAAATGATCTCCCACTATAACATCAGAAACACTTTCACCATTGGTAAGCACCAAGTACAGTATGGCCCCTTCACGTGTGGGTTCTGTTACCAGTTGCCTGAGTAGTTCTCCCTCTAGAGAATCCAGGATCTCCTTACTTCTAGATGATACAGGAATGTGCTAATCAACATCTGGCATATTGAAATCCCCTATGAGTAGCACTTCCCCTTTCCTGGCAATGCTGCGTATATCTTCAATTAACTCTCCATCCACTTCTTCCTCCTGTGAGGGTGGTCTGTATATCACACCAATGCAAATAGATTTCTCTTTCCCTCTTTCTAGTTTAACCCACAGTGCCTCCTTTCCCCCTTTAAAGCTCTGTAGTTCCAAAGCTTTAATATTATTTTTTACATATAGTGCCACTCCTCCTCCCCTTCTTCCTACCCTGTCCTTTCTGAATAAAGTATAGCCTGGTATAGTTACATCCTAGTCATGGTTTTCTGTGAACCATGTTTCTGTAACTGCCACTAAATCCAAGTCAGCTTCTCCCATTAAAGCTTCAACATCTGAGAATTATTTCCCATCCTATGGGCATTTATACACACCGCTTTTCATATGTTGCCCCTTTTACCCATTTCCATAAAGGTATTTAATGTTTCACTTACCTGGGGGCTTTCTTCACCCATCCCCCATGAATCTAATTTAAAGTCCTCTTCAGTAGATTAGCCAGTCTGCTACTGAAGATACGTCGACCTTTCTTGGACAGATGGACACCATCTCTGCTCTGCAACCCTTGGAACAGCATCCCATGTTCCAGGAAACCAAAACACACTCGACACCATCCACGCAGCCATGCATTCATCTCCAGGATGCAAGCTTCTCTGTCTTGGCCTTTACCTTCAACAGGGAGGATTGAAGAGAGCACCACCTGCGCCTCTATCTGCTTTACTCTCTGTTCCAGAGCCATGAAGTCACTTTTGATATGCTCAGAGGGATACCTGACAGTATCATTTGTGCCGACATGGATTAGCAACATTGGGTAATAGTCAGTGGGCTTCGTGAGTCTCGGCAAACTCTCTGTAACATCTTGGATTTTGGCACCTGACAGACAGCATATCTCTCTGGACATCAAGTCTGGTCAGCAGATGAATGCCTCAGTACCCCTCGTCACCAACCACCACTACCCTTTGCTTCCTTGTGGTCGCTGATTCTGCAACTTTAGGGTGCTCGAGCTCTGGTTCTTTCCTTTCCAGGGATGTTTACACCTCCTCCGCTTCCAGGGTTGCATAATGGTTCTTCAATTCAGGGGCTGGAGAAGTTGGATTGGTGATTCTGCAGGCCCTGGTGACTTGTGTCCAACCTTCGTCATTCTGATGAAAGAGAAGTTGGTACTATCATCCATACTGATATAGTCTACAGGCCTCCAACTCAAACCGAAGAAATGGATAGAGACTTGATTATTGATATTACAAAGGTAGCCATGAAGGAGGAAGTGATCATATTGGCTGACTTTAATATACTTGATGTGGATTGGAGTATTCCTTCTGCAAATCTGGAAAGAAGTAAAACAAATTGTGGATGCTACGAAGAAGCATTGCTTAGACAAATGCTGATGGAACCAACCAGGGAAAGTTTGATGCTGGATTTAGTATTCACCAATGGAGGTAGCCTGTTCAATGTCCGGGTGGGTGCCTACGTGAGCAGCAGTGATCATCACATGGTGTGGTCTGAGATAAAAGCCAAGGCAGAGTCCAATCACAGTAAGCTCAAAGTCCTGGATTTCAAAAATGCTGACTTCAGTAAAATGGCCAAGTGCTTGAAGGAGGAGTTGGCAGGGTGGGAGGAGGTAAAGAAAATGGAATTGCAGTGGGCTAAACTAAAGGAGGCAATAAAAGGGGCAACAGATAAATATATAAGGAAAGTAAATAAAAACAAGAGGAAAAGGAATCCTATAGAGTTCTCCAAAGAAGTGGCTGCACAAATAAAGGCAAAAACCCACAGCTTTCACAAAATTCAGAAGTTTGCAAACAGAGGAACACAGAAAAGAATACAAGATAAAGCTAAATAGACAAAAAGAGAAATAAGGAGAGCAAAAGTAAAGGCAGAAGAAAAGATGGCTAAAGATCTGAAGTGTGGTGATAAAACATTTTTCAGGTATATTCGGGAGAAGAGGAAGATCAGAGGTGGAATTTCAAGACTCAAAAGTTCCGAGAATGGATTCGTGAAAAGTGACATTGAAAAAGTGAAAATGCTAAACAAATACTTCGGTTCTCTTTTTACTAAAGAAAATCCTGGAGAAGGACCACCTGTGATTGACAAATATACAAATGGGAATGAAGAAGATGATGTGTTTGAACAGCTTGCAAAACTGAAAGTAGACAAAGCCATGGAACCAGATGGGATACATCCAAGGATACTGAAAGAGCTCAGAGAGGTTCTGGCAGGGCCTTTAAAGGATGTTTTTAATAGATCCTTGGAAACAGGAGAAGTTCCACAGGACTGGAGAAGGGTTGATGTGGTACCTCTTCTTAAAAGTAGCAATAGGGAAGGCTGTAAGCCTTACCTCAGTGTCAGGAAAGGTAATGGAGGCGCTCCTGAAAGAGAGAATAGTGGACTTTCTCGAAACCAATAGGTTGCATGATCTGAGGCAACATCGTTTTATCAAAGGAAGATCATGCCAAACAAATCTGACTGAGTTCTTTGACTGGGCGACCAGAGAATTAGATCAAGGGCATGCGACAGATGTGATCTCCCTAAATTTCAGCAAAGCCTTTGATACTGTTCCTCATAGGAGGCTTATCAATAAACTGAACAGCCTGGGGATAGGTCCAACATGGTGAACCGGATCAGAAATTGTTTGACTGCCAGATGATAGAAGGTGATGGTAAACAGAACTCATCCAAATAAAAGGAAGGTGAGTAGTGGCGTACACCAGCAATTGGTCCTGGGACCGGTACTGTTCAATGTATTTGTGAGTGATCTTGCTGAAGGAATGAATAGAAAAGTCTGTCTTTTTGCAGATGACACGAAAATCTGCAACAGAGTAGATTCCCCTGAAGGAGTGGATAACATGAGGAATGATCTGCAAAAGCTGGAAGAATGGTCTAATGCTTGGTAGTTAAGATTTAATGTGATGAAATGCAGTGTCATGCACTTGGGATGCAGAAATCCAAGGGGGGCGAGAGGTTGGTATGCACAGACCAGGAGAAGGACCTTGGAGTGATCGTTTCTGAGGAACTCAAGGTAACAAAACAGTGTGACAAGGCGATGGCCAAAGCCAGAAGGATTCTGGGTTGCATACAAAGAAGAATTACCTGCAGAGAGAAGGAGATACTAATGCCACTGTACAAGTCGCTGGTGAGGCCTCACTTGGAATAATGTGTTCAGTTTTGGAGACCATATCTCGCAAAGGATATAAAAATACTGGAAGTGGTTCAGGGGAAGGTGACCAAAATGATTTGGAGCTTGCACCACAAGACATATGAGAAGAGACTTGAAGACATAAGTATGTATATGCTAGAGGAAAGGAGGGACAGGGGAGACATGATACAGACCTTTAAATACTTAAAAGGTATTAATGAACAAACAAACCTTTTTCAAAGAAGGGGAAGCTATAAAACTAGAGGGCATAACATGAAGTTGCAAGGGGGTAAACTGAAAGGCAATGTCAGGAAAGGGTGGTAGATGCTTGGAATGCCCTGCCGATGGAAATGGTGGGGGCAAATACAGGTACAGAATTCAAAATGGCATGGGACAGACACAGTGGGTCCTTTTATTGCAACAGGATAAAATCAGATTAAACTTAACTATCTCTTATATCTCAAAAAATAGGGGTTACCTGCAAGAAGCAGTTGGTATACCCCTAAAGAAAAGCAAGGGGGGTGACCTGCGCAGAGCGGATGGTGCACCTACTCTTGCCACATTGCTGGGCAGACTAGATGGATTATACTAGTCTTTATCTGCCGTCATATAATATGTTACTATGTTAGATATCCTATTGTTAGAAATATTTTATTTGTTTAACAGGATTTTTTTATACCGCTTTATCATTACAGTCAAGGCAGTTGACATTGTAACATAAACTTGGTAATATACATTGATAACTTGGACTTTTCTGAGGCACTGGAGAGTTAAATGACTTGCTCAAGGTCACAAGGAATGCCAGTGGGAATTGAACCTGGATGCTTAGTTCCCAAGCTGGTGTGCTAACCATTAGGCTACTCCTCCACTGATACAAGAAAGTGTATTTAACATGTTTAGAAACTAGTAAAAACATAGTTTGTTAAATATTTTAATAACTGAAGTGGTATTGAATTTTAAGGATAAGGGGAAGTGCTTTGCTTATGCGTGTTACTGTATGTGTTTATTTAATGTATCTTATTGTAAGCTGCTCAGAACTGGTGGTTTGAGTGGGATAGAAAAAATGTGATTAAATTAAATTAAATCTGCCTACTCAAACTATCTTGCATTACCATTATGCATTTATTACTCAACCACCATTTTTTGAAAGGTACTAGCATTTTCCTCAACTTGTTCCTCTGAATGTGGAGGGACATTCATAGGAACATCCATGAACATCGAGGCTAGACCTTCTGAAAAAAAGGTTCAGGTGCAGTCCCGATTTCATAAACATGGACATGCCTGATAAAGATGTCTGTGGGGGTATCTATATAGCCTAATGGTTAGAGTAGTGGGCTAAGACCAGAGCAGGCAGGGTTCAAATCCCACTGCTTCTATCATTGTGACTGTACTATCTTCATTACACCCTCTAAATGTTTTTCTGCTTATTCGTGCTTGGAGTAGGTCTAAACTTATTTATTTAGCAAAGCTTATAGTTCACTTTTCAGCTGGACAAAATGGTGTACATTCAGGTACCTTATTTATTTCCATTATCCCCAAAGGGCTCACAATCTGTTTTTTTTTTTTACCTGAGGCAATGTAGAGTTAAATGGCTTGTCAAAGGCCACAAGGAGCAGCTGTGGAACTAGGAACCCCAATCCCTCCAGTCCAAGGTTGCTGTTCTTCAGTGGGATTTAAATGCCTGGTTTTCTGGTCTGAAGTAACTTGCCCCAACCACTAGACTACTCTTCCCTTGACTTAGATGTAACTCTGGACTTCGACATTTCTGAGATTAGGCTGTGAAGTTCAGGTTCTTGGGAATGCCCCAGCTGCGCCCCCATTCAGACTTGGATGTCCACAGAACCGGCTTCTAAAATGACTCTGGAGACATCTCTGTGCTTTGGACATCTCCATGCCCATTTTCAGACATCTAAAGCACGAATAGGGCTTCCAAAATACCCTCCCCCCCCGCCAAAGCTTATGGACCTGATATTCAGCGGCAGTGGCTAGCCATCTCCGCTGAACCCAAGGCCCAGATATTCAATGCCGGGGCCACATCTGGGTCAGCTGGCAGGAGCAGCCCTCCATTGTGTGAGAGTGTTGTTTGCACAGGGCCCCACGCTTCAGGGAGTCCTGTGCAAACTTCATTCTTTGCAATGCTGGCTTCAGAGGAGGTCCACCCGAGGCCCCAGCTCACCTCTGCACAGCCACCAGCATGAAGAACGGTGTTTTCCCTCAGGCTGGCAGCTGTTCTCGTGAAACGCGCGAGTGCCAGGAAATGCTCTTTAATCTTTCCTAAAACAGAAAAATCACCAAACAAACCCTTGGAAAAACAGAATCAAAATATTTTTTGTCGGAATGTGCCGAGGGAGGTAAGAACTTGAGATCTATCCACACCAGACGACACATTCCATTTTAATCATTTTAAATGAAAAACTAATTCTGCAAAATATACACTTATCGTTTTATCAAGGCAGTTTACATTGTAACTCAAAACTATTACAGAGAACTTGCATAGGAAAAAATTATAAATCAATATTTGCAGTGTTGCCTTTTGATAGGTAGGGTTTGATGCTTTGTGAGTCCTGGTAGTGCTGTTATGATATGGCAGGTTTGATATGGTTTCTAAATGGTCAGCGTTTGTGGTACTTCCTAATTGCCTGCTGTTTGGCATTGAAGTATAGTAATGTAGAAATTTGGTAGTCTTTCTTTATCCAAACACTCATTAAGAGGCATGTTTACTAAAATTTAGCGCATGTTAATATTATGCAAATATTTATGCAAATGAGGCTCCTTATGCAAATTGGAGCCCTGCAATGAGTCTCCGCACATGGTTCTGCACCCACCTTGGACTGCCCTTTATTTTGCCAGGGACATCACTACTCTTTGGGAGTGCTGATCAGTCTCCATGTTTTTCTCCAAGAGGTAGTGGATACTTTGGCGAAAGGATTGTTAAGAAAATGAGTCCCAGAATGTACTAAGTTCTCTTCCCCATGAGACAGTGAATGGGGTTGTCTTAACTCAACTGAGTTGGAAAGAGGCAATGTTGTTGTTATGATAACTCTTTTATATTTCTTATTCTTCTGGTGAGGGGAAGCTGTGATTATTATGCATGGCATGTATTCTTAAATGATGCTCTGCTGATGTAAGATGAGCGCTCTAGGTTTATTTGTCTTCACTGTTTAAGTTACTGCTTCAGTTTTTGCCTGAAGGCTGTATTGCATGAATGGATCCTTGTAGCTTGTTAGTCATAAACTATAAACAGTTTCCAAGAGAATAGTGGATTGAGATATTAAGGACATGTTCACTAAAGGTTAATGTGCATTAATGAATGTTAATGTGTGCTAAGTGCTGCTGCCCCCCCAGTAGCAAATAGGCATGGCAGCACTTAGAGTGCATTAAGATTTGTAAGCGCACATTAACCTTTAGTTAACATGCCCCTCAGTGTTTAACAAAGCCCACAATTTGCATTCATTGTAGCTTTGTATATTATGATTTTTATATATTGTAAACTACTATATGTCATGGTAATCCAAGAAACCAATATATCAAATTGAAAGAATAAGCATTTATCTCCATTTGCCAGGCCATCATAGCAGTATCTCACTAAACTGTTGAATTCAGTGAATGGATATAATTAAGTGCTATAATGAAGAAGACAACATACAATGCACAACAGGTAACACACACAGTTGTGGTAATTAAGGAAATATAGGCCCTCATTTATTAAGATGCATTAACCCCAATATGCATTAATGCCTATGCAAAATGCATTTTGGTTTATAAACCTACACAAAGATGTGGCAAAGAGGATGAACGGCACAGAAGTGCAGAAAGAAGCAGTTAAACCCCTCACCACTTACTGGGAAGACTGGATGGACCATTTTCGTCTTTATCTGCCATCATCCATGTTACTATATCAACAAGGTTTCTGGTGTGAATCTGAGAATTTAATTTGATGATCTTTTTCAGTCTCTTCCTCAACATGATTTAACTGTTTTTGGCATAAAGAAAATCTAAAAGTAATGTGTGAAAGATTAATTCCCGAGATGAGTCAGATGTAACCTCCGACTGATTTCAGTCCAGTAATAACCCTGATAGAGATGATGTGATTAGCCCATCCCAGGGTGCTAGAACTAAAAACTGAGATTACAGATCTCAATTAATAAGCTATAAATTATCGTTAAAATCATGTATAGTACCTGAAAATTCAAGAGTGGCCGACATAATGCCAATTTTTAAAACGTTTTTTAGGGGTGATCTGGGAACCTACAGACTGGTGAGCCTGATGTCGGTGTTGGGAAAAATAGTAGAAATCATTATAAAGAACAAAATTACTGAACATATGGATAATTGTAGTTTAATGGAACAAAGTCAATATGGATTTAGCCAAGGAAAGTCTTATCTCATTACTCTGCTATGGTTTTTGAACGTGTAAATAAACGGGTAGATAAAGGTGAGCCAGTTGATATGGTATATCTGGATTTTCAGAAAGTCTTTGACCAGGTCCCTCATGAGAGACTCTTGAGGAAATTAAAACATCATGGGATAGGAGGCAGTATACTATTGTGGATTGGGAAATGATTGTAAGATAGAAAACTGAGAAAAGGGCTAAATGGCCAATTTTCTCAATGGAAAAAGTTGAATGGTGGATTACTCCAGGGATTTGGGCTGGGCCCTCTGCTTTTTAACATATTTACAAATGACCTGGATATGGGAACAGCGAGTGAGGTGATCAAATTTGCAGATGATACACAATTATTCAAAGTTGTTAAATTGAAAGAGGATTGTGAAAAATTGCAAGAAGACCTTGAGAAATTGGGAGACTGGGAATCCAAATGGCAGATGAAATTTAATGTGGACAAGTACAAAGTTATGCACTTAGGGAAGAACAACCCAAACTACAGTTACATGATGCAAGGTTCCACATTAGAATCACCACCCAGGAAAAGGATCTAGGTGGATAATATGCTGCAGCCCTCTGTTCAGTGTACAGCGACAACCAAAAAAAGAAAATAAAAGGTTAGGAATAAAACCAAGGAAATTATTATGCCTCTATATCACTCCATGGTGCAGCCACAACTTAAATACTGTATAGTGTTCAGTTCTAGTCACAATATCTAGTCACAATGGAGTGGAGGAGTGGCCTAGTGGTTGGGGGCAAGGTACTTCAGGCCAGAGGTTTGGGGGTTCAAATCCCCCTAGAGAACAGCAACCTTGGGCCAGAAGGACTGAGGTTTCTAGTCCCACAGGTGTTCCTTGTGGTCTTGGGCAAGCCACTTAACCCTCCATTGCCCATGTTCCCTTTAAGTATTAGTGTATGTTAAATGTATCCCCCCCTAATTGTGTTGTGACCACTTTGATTGAAGGATGAAGTGGTATACAAAACTGTCTAAATAAAAAAAAATATCTAAAACTAAAATAGTGGAATTAGAACTGATACAGAGAAGAGGAGCCAAAGTGATAAAAAGGATGGAAGGATACCCCTACAAGGAAAGGTTTAAAAGCTTAGGTATCTTCAGCTTAGAAAAGAGATGGCTGAGGGGAGATATCATAGATATCTAATTAGTGGAGTGGAATGGGCAAATGTAAATTGGTTGTTTAATCCTTCAAAAAGTAGAAAGACCAGGGGACACCAAGGAAGCTACAATGTAACCCATTTAAGATTAATCAGAGAAAATATTTTTTCACTCAACACATAATTATCTAACTGCCCTTCTCACAGGCCCCCTAATGTGAAGCTAAAGGGTAGCACCTTCTAATGGAGGCCATTTTGTTTTGACTGCATGGTCATTGCTCTTGCCCTATGTCACCACTAGACCACCAGGGTAATTCCAGGTATGTGCTTGGAGGGGCTTAGGGGGGTCTAAGGGGCCACAGAGTCCCCCCTTTGCCAGATAGCTAGCTGGGACATTTTTTGGATCAGAGAGGTGAGAGAGGGAGGGAAGAGGCCTCCCCACCCTTCCACTACTTGATCTAGGGGCAAAGGGAGGGGGCATAACCTGAATGGCTAGTCAGGAAATTATTTTGGGAGTATACAATCACCCTTGGGCAGCTCCCAGTGGGGATTGGGAGCTGTCCAGGGAGGGGGATCGGTGCTGAAGGGGGCCATCACTTTTATTTTTGATATTGTCAGTGCCGTGGATCACAGCACCGTGGGCACAGACAATACTATAGTGGGAATGGCCCGATTGCAGCAGCTGAGGGGGGGGAGGGGGTGGCACTGCAGGACGTTTCCCGTGGAATCTGCCAATGCAGATAATGTGGGGCCTACGAGGGAAACTAGACCTCAGCGGTATCTGCGGGACCTCCCCCGGGAACACCCCCTGCAAATACCACTGAGAGGTTAGTTTGTTTACTGCACAGTTTTGGCTGCTAAAACAGTCCTCTAGGTACAAAACAAATGCGCTTGTGGTTGTGAAGACTGATGAAGGATAACATAAGTTTCTACATCTAAGAGTTAGTTGGCTTGGCTAGTTTTTGTGTAATGACCTTTTCCATTTATTTTTCATATTGTGGTAGCTTTTGGTCTTTATTTTGGAAGGGTCAGCATTTCTTTGCTAGGGTTGGTAGTCTAATTTTGGAATTAGTATTTAATTTATAAAGGTAACATAGGCGTTTATATGCCATTATAAAATAGCATCCAGAACTAGTAGTGCACAAATTTACAACTGCTCTGGAGGCGTAAACGCGTTCATGAACTCTATGCATGTATACATATATTTTAGAAAATGTGTGTAGGTCACAGCTCTGTCCTTTCTCTGCCCAAACTATGCTCCAGGAAAGCCCACACATGGTTCATGTATGATCCTGTTTGCTTGCATACTAGTATGCATGTCTTCAGCCACCTAATTTTGTAAGAATTTAGTTTATTTTAATACACTCAATTTATATTTATTTTTATTTACTTTATTTTATTTATGTGATTTTTATACTGCCATATCAAGAATCATAGCGGTTTACATAAAACAACTGAATTACATTGAACAAGGTAATGATGACATATAACTAGCAAACAATCAGAGATATATATATGATTTGAATACCAGAAAACTATTTACAATTCAGTCTGTTCTTGATGGCTCATGTGCTTTCAATATTATGCATTTTTGAAGAGGTAATCAGAGCAATGTAATGTATTGTGGGGTTGAGAGTAAGCAGAGAAACTGTGGAGTGTAAGCTGCTTGATTCTTCTCAAGGTTATGTCAGGTCAATTAGTTGGAGTGATCTCTGTTTGTCCAAAATGTTCCATAAATAAGAAAGTTTTGAGATGTGTGCGGAAGGTGGAAAGGTCAGTTATATTTCTAAGTCCCTGTGGTAATGAGTTCCAGAGCACTGGAGAGAGATACTCGAATGCCCTGTTACTTGTGTATTGTTTTGTCATTCTGTAATCCGGGGAGAATAGGAGGGTGTTATTCATTGTGCCTCTTCGGTGTTGATCATTGGGTTTTTTTTTGATAAGCTGAGATAGGGTAGGGGAGACTAATTCTCTGATGATTTTGAATGCTGTCATGATAAGTTTATATTTAATTCTGCTTTGCACGGGGAGCCAATGAAGGGTGTGAAGTATGGGTGTGATATGATCTGTACAGTGTGAGTTAGATATGATGCGAGCTGCCATGTGTTGTGCCATTTGCAAGGGGTGAAGAGTTTGTTTCGGTAGGCCATGGAGGAGACTATCACAATAGTCAATATGTGGGGTGATCATTACTTGCATCAATGATCTGAAGTCATTATTATTGAGTAAGGGCTTCAGATGTCTTAGGGGCATGTTTACTAAACTCCGAAATTGTGCGGGGCCCCATTAGTGTGCCTGTGCCATATAAGGAGTGGGCGGTTCAGGCAGAAAAAAGAAAAAAAACGGGAGAAAGCGACCATACTTGTGCGCGTCGCGCAACTGTGCGGGGTCCGTATTAGCGCGTGGAAAGGCTAAGCGTCGCACTGCTGGGCACACAAATGAACAGAGCCGTAGTACAACGGTGAAGACACTGAGCAATGGTGCAGGGGCCATGGGTTCAAACCCCCACTGGGCGCAATGAACAAGGCTGGCTCAGGCAGTACCTATTATGGGGAGGATTGTTTTAGGAGGGAGCCTAATTTTGTGCGGCAGAAGGCGGCGCGCCGATGTGCAAGCACAGGAACAGAGCCACAGCACAATGGTTATGACACTGGCCAATGGTGCAGGGGCCATGGGTTCAATCCCCCAAGGTGCCCAATGAAGAAGCCTCACAGAGGCATTATGGGGATGAGTGCTGTAGGGGACAGGTTAGTTTTTTTTATCTCAGTTAACACTACTAGCAAACGCACTCACAAAGCGTGTTAACATAAGGCAGCCCATAAAGCACATATTAACGTTCACTGTCTGCCAAGGCACCCTAGAATGTCCCCTATAGGGCCCCATATATGTTGCGGTACAGGATAATGTATAGTGCACCTTATATGGACGGCAACCATAAGGTGCCCTATAGGGCGCCCTATAAAGCACCCTCAGAGGCACCTTATGGGTACAGTACGCTGAGGGTGTTTTTGCTGGCAACAACATATGTACATGACAGTTAAAAAAAACATTGAACAACCCTCTAAAAGAACCCCACTGTGGGTTTGAACCCATGACCTCTGGCCTCACAGGCAGTGACATAACTATTGGGCTACAGCTCTATAGCTGCCAGCAAGCCCCTGGCTGGCTGCAGAGAGCCATCACGTCACCACACAGACAGTCTTCTGTGGGAACCAGAATAGGGTTAGGCCACCCGTACCCATGATGCACTGCACATGCAAATCAGCTGACCACAGATGAACACAAGATGGGGAATGCACCCCAACAGCTCCCCGACCTGGTAGGGGGAAGTGCCCGTGTGCACCCACACAGCACCTCGGCCTGGTAGGGGGTACTGACCGGGTGTGTTACTGGCACAGAGTAGCTACACACCGTCACATCGTGTGGGTACAGTGCTCACCCTGAGGGTGCGGTGATGCGCCCAGGACCAGGTCCACAACACCTGCCATGCCGGAGCTCCAAAGCAGTAGTAATCTGAGAGATAGGTAGTTCCTGCAAAAATACCCTGGATCACTCTGTCTGTGTCAGTCAGTGGAACCCCTTATGGACCCCTAGGTGGGCTATGTACCACCATTCTCCCCCCCCCACCAGGCTGCAGGTGAAAAACAGGGTCCCCTATCAACAGATCCACATTCTACCACCCTGCAATGGTAGCAGTAGAGTGGACCATCAACCCCTGTCCTGCTGGGAAACAGACACCCTACAGGGCATCCAAAGCAGCCCTATACACATCCATAACACAATATCAGACAGACATTAGGCCAGGATATGCTAAGCTGCACCCCACCACTATCTGATATTCTCCTGCAGCAGGCCTTCAGCCACTGCACCCTGCAAGGCACTCCATCAAGACACATACCAGCTGAGAACAGTCTGCTAGTTAGTCCTGGTGGAAATGCATGCACCCAGAACTGGGATGGCAGCACACACAAGCAGATAAGTCAGTGACTGGGCCCCACAAGGAAACCCATACATATCACATGAGAGAAATACTATATAGCACTATGGGGGTACCTAGCCATGCTGGCATCACTGCACAGTCAGGATGGAGTGTACCCCCAGCAGCACATACAGGGGTCACCCTGTCTGTGTAGGTGGTGTCCGGCCACTACAATGTCCCTGCCAGTGCCCTATGCCCTGTGCAGATGCATCCTGGCCAGCACACCCTGTCTGAGCTATACCCATGGTACCTTGCTGCTCATTATGCACATTGTCAGGCCAATACTGGCAACAGTGCTGGCAGTGTGGGCTGTGGAAGGTGTTTGCAGCCAACACACACTGTATAGACAGACACACACTCCCACACGTATGCCAGCATTGTGCCACTATAGAGGGGTTTATCAGCCTTGCCCACCACACCAGTCCTGGGCACAGTACAGGCATGGATATGCTACACAGTACTGTTGGGGGTCACTCCCCAGGGTGGTAAACACTGTCAGAGACCAGACCTGAAGCACGCACCGCAGACTTCAGACAGATGTTTATGTTGGAGATCAAAGAGCCAAATGTGCTTTAAGTAGGACGGTCTACCTGCCAGTACACATAGCAAACGTTTGAGAGCTGTCCACCGCATACCCAGATGTAGGGTGGCATTGCTAAGGTATGCAGGTGCTAGTATTTGGAGATGCACGCAGGGCCCAATGTCCTGCCTCTCCAGGAGGCATTGGCCAATGGGGCCTGTGGGTGTGGGTATGTTCGCCTCTGTTGGATGTTGCTTTACGGCAGAGTTTCCCAACTCCAGTCCTGGTGTGCCTACCACTGTTCGGGTTTCCCTGCTGTCCCTCATGAGTATGCATGAGCTACATCTACATGCCATGGGGGTGGTGCATAGATATGCAGCACAGGCATTTGTATTAGCGGCAGCAAGGAGCCTGAATGGTGTGTGGTCCTCCAGGACTGCATTTGGGAGACTCTGCTCTAAGTAATGCCCCTGTTCATGGTGTCTGTGATCGGTGTGCGAAAAGATAGGCGTAATACCAATGCGTATGTCCCCAGCAATCCTGGTTTGTCTGTACTATCACGGTTTAGTTGTGTTAAAAATATGTGGACAGGATTGGCAGTAGCCCCAGCTGGGCTTTGAACCTTTGACCTTCTGTTGTTGCACACACTGTCTGTGTGCACTGCACCACCGTGTTGCCACAGATTGACTTGATTCCCTGGGAAGTCCATGACTGTACATCCAACAGGGCCTGTCTGTTGCAGTGGACAGTGCCAGCCTGCACATGGATAGGCCACTGTCTTCGGTGGCTAGCAGCCACTGCCCCCCCACCACCTGTCCCCTTACGCCAACATGCTGGCATGTCCTTATCTTGGTAAAAGCATATGGCCTGATTGAGTTGTGGCACTCCCGAACTGCATTTGGGGGACTTGGCTGTAGGTAATGCCCATTGTCATGGTGTGTGAGCGGTGTAGGGTACAATATGGGTGTTTGCACCATGCTTCTGTACTCTGCAATAAAGGGGTGTCTTTACTATCTCTGTTTAGTGGTGGGTAAAATGTGGGGACTGGGCTGGTAGGTGCCACAGCTGGGATTTGAACCTGTGACTCTCTGGTCCTATAGGTACTGGCTCTGTCCACTGCACCACACTGTGGCCACAGAGACAGTGCAATCCCTGGAGATAGGACACCTGACCATAAGAGTAGGGAGCCCTGCTCTGCACATTTTTACTGTGGACTCATTCACCGTGTCTGGCGACAAAAGTGCAAATAAACCCGCAAATGACCGCGGAAAACGGGGGAAAAAATATAACCAAGCTGGCCAACAGTGATATACATGGGCACACATAACAAAACACACCCAGGAAAGCTCCACAAAAGGGAAATGATTTTTGGAAGGGTCTGGGCTCCGTAGACCCTTCCAAAGTTCATTTCTTTTTTTTGTAGCTTTCCTGGGTGTGTTTTTTATTTTTGCCCATTGCTAGAACTATTGCCCAGCTGAATTATAATTTTTAAACATTTTCGTTGGGGTCATTTTGGGTTTTATTTGCACTTTTGTTCTGTTCACATGTATCACACTGCTCACGTTTTGTAGGTTTCCCCGGTTTTGCTGTACATTGCTGACGGAAATGGTTTCTCTTCCCTTTAAATGCCCTCTACCGCGAGTGTTTCACTCGCGGTATTTTTGCTTTGATATTCGGCCCCGATAATGTGCGGGGAGCCTCTCCCCTCCCCTTCCCCGCCCATTAACTCCGTCTCTCCGCCCCTCGGGAGCCTTCCTCCGCCCTCCGTTAGCCTTTCCACGCCTCTATCGGACATTTGCGGGCCCGTACTTGTGCGGGGCCCGTTAGTGTGTCGCGCACCTGCGCGGGGGTTCATCACACGTGTGTGGGGCACTTAAGAGCACTTAAGTGCTGCTTTTAGTGCGCTATTGTGTGGCACGCAATTGTGCGGTTTTTAGTAAACATGCCCCTTAGTAGACGAATTTTATTATATATGGCTTTAGTTGTGTTTTGAATGTGAGCTGTTTGTCTAAGGTAATACCTAGGTATTTTACTTCATCTTTCACATCTAGAATGGTTTCATTGAAAATGATGTTGCTTGGTGGTGTGTAATTTTGATTTTTCTAAACCAAAATAGTTCTAAGTGGTCACAGAACCAAATAGACAGAATAAATACAGTCGTCCCTCGCCACTTCGCGCTTCGACTTTCTCGGCTTCACTCTATCGTGGTTTTTTCAAATACATGTATATTCATTAAAAAGTTGATTGAGACAGTGAAAATGATACAGCGCACACTCAGTTGTCTGAGTCAATTATACACCCCTGTATTACAATTAAAATTAAAATTTCTGTACGTATGGACTGTAGACCTTTATCTAAGCCCCACGATGTCTCCTAAACGTGCTGCTTCTTCTAAGCCTTCTGACGATGAAACTAAGCACCGGAGGAAGATGCTTACCATCCAGGAGAAGGTAAAACTCTTGGATATAAATAAAGAATCCTACTTTGCGGAAATTCACTTATCGTGATAGAGTCTGGAATGGATTAACCGTGATAAACGAGGGACGACTGTATACAATTCAGTTCATGTACTAGAAAATAAGCACTGATATTATCTAAGTAGACAGATGCTTCTAAACAAAGTAGTTTTCAACTGACTTCCGAAAAACATATAGAGGGGATTTTAGAAAGGATATCCAAGTGCAATTTGGGATGTCTAAGCCAGAACGTCTGAAAAAAAGCAGGCATGTCCAGGTGCAGATGTGATTTCACAAACATGAATTTGCCTGATATGGACTTTTGTGGGCATTTACATAGACAACCTCAGAATAGTATTTCAGAATCTGGATGTCTACGAATAGCCTAATGGTTAGAGTAGTGGGTTAGGCCAGGGTTTAAGTCCCACTGCTGCTATCGATATGATTGTGCTGAGTACTCGAGATGATGGAATGTTTTCTTCTCTACACCCTCTGGATGTTTTTTAGTCAAAATGAGCACTTTTCAGGTGTCTGGAGCAGGTCTAAACTTAGACACAACTCTGGATTGTCCAGGATGTTTCTGAGATCAGATGGGACCTCCAGGTTCCTGGGAATGCTCCACCATGTTCCCAATCAGACTTGTACGTCCTTCAGCTGGAGACGCCCACAGTGCCAGCTTCTAAATTGGCTCTGTAGACGTCTCTGTGCTTTGTATATTTCTATGCCTGTTTCCGGATATCCAAAGCATGAATAGTACTTCCAAAATTGCCTAAAAATTGTGGTCTCCTTCAGTTTTGCTGGTAGAGCCTTCCATTCTATAGGAGCTCTATAACCAAACGACTTAGCAACACTACACGTACATAAAAAATGTATACAGGAAGCAATAACTAGCAAATTTTCTCATCAGATTGTAATGCTCTCTGAGGGACATACAGTATTATTTATTTATTTATTTATTATTATTATTACAATTTCTTATATACCGCACTATTGTCAGCGCGGTTTACATACAACAAAATGACCATAACAAACTGCTTGGCTTCACATAGAACAGGAGTAACAACTTGGATAACATGTTTATGCTTTACAGAGAACAGGAGTTGCAACTTGGATAACACAGGGAATGCAAACTGAACTAAATACATATGTACAAGGAGATCGAGTCTGAGAATTTAGGGTGTACATGTGTACGATAGGGTTGATATGTTAACTTGAGGAGGTAAGGGAGAGGCAATTATGTAGGGGTTGGGTTAATCTGGTAGTACTGAGTAAATAAATGGAGTAAGATTGCACAGTACTAATACAATCATATAATGACCAATCAGAGCGACCAAAGACCTTAATGCATTCAGAAAAAAGCTAAAGACTCATCTATTCCAGTGCTATTACAATTTGCTGTAAATCACAGGGGAATTCAAGATGTCACTATTTGCAACAGGATTTCTGTTAGGAAAAATGTACATATGTAAATATCTGTCTCCTCTCCTATGACCTTATTACTGTGTGCCGTGCTTTCCTTTCAAATCAATGTAATGTTACTACGAAATTATCTGTCTTGATTTGGCAATTTTCAATCTGTAATCAAACCGCTGCTGATCGCTGGAAGCTGCGGTATATAAATGTATTCCAAATAAATAAATAAAATATAAGGCTGGATTAAGCCATAGTAAAATGTTAAAACAAAACATAATAATTTAAGAGCCAGTGTAGCTCAATCAAAAAAGGTGTTGTCCTGCCATATTTCTTTTCTTTCAGAAAAAAATTTGGCTGCTGAATTTTGCAAAACCTGCAAATAAGCAAAAACATTAATTGGCAGCCTTAAATATAACACATTAAATAGGGAAACTAAGGGGTATGTTTACTAAACCGTCATAATGTGCACTCTGTGATGTTATCGCGTGATAAGGTACCTTATCGCGTGATAATGGAGCTTTTTAAGGCACACAGGTACCTTATCGCGCGATAACACGCTCAGCGGCGCAAACGAGCGCTGAAGGTGGGGAAAGGCTCCCAGAGGGCGGAGGAAGGCTCCCCAGGGGCGGAGAGAAGGGGTCAATGGGTGGAGAGTGGGAGGGGAGAGGCTCTCTGCACACTAACGCTGTGAAAGCCGAGGCTGAAAACTAACGCCAGTGAAACCCTGGTGTTAGAGCTGATTTAAAGGGAAGAGAAACCATTTCTGTCAGCAATGTACAGCAAAATCAGGGAAACCTACAAAAAAGTGATAAGTGTGATACATTTGCACGGAGCAAAAGTGCAAATAAACATTAAAAATGACCCCAACAAAATATAGAAAAAACATAACCACGCTGGGCAATAGTGATATTAATGGGAAACATCGAAAAACACTCTCAAGAAAGCTCCAAAAAAAGGATATGAATTTTGGAAGGGTCTACGCTCCATCCCTATACAAGGTGAATGATCCCACAGTGAAATAGCGCTGATCAGGGTTTACCTCTCCATTGGACAGATTTCCTATGGCATGCACATGTTCCAGAACAGCAGGGCGGGCATGTCGGAATGGGCAACTGGACAGATGCTGGGAAAGGGGACACACAGGGCTGCAGACGGCACATGCTGTGCTGCAGCTGGGCCACAGTGCGGACTAGGGTGATGCCTAGGTGGCCCATAGGAATGCTGAAACAGTAGAGCAGCCAGACAGCAACTGATGAGGGCCCAGCATGGGCACGAGTGTGCTTCCCACAGTGTCACAGGAGATAGTACCCAGCAGGTACTGTGGGACCTGGCACTGCAGTACCCCCAAGGGCACAGAACATTGGCAGGCTTTGCGGGGGGGAAGCATGGACAGCTATGCAGGCACCCCTACCCCAGAACCTGCACCATAGGCAGCCGCCTACCCGCACAATGGATGGCCTGAGACTGCGCTCCATCAGCAGCACCAGCAGACGGGCATGTCAGCAGGGTGGCAGAGGGGTACTGGTGGTGGAGGGGGCAGTGGCAGCTGCACAGAGCAGACCATGGCCTAGTCCTGTGTAGGTGGGTGCCATGCACTGCAACAGACAGGCCCTGTCTGATGAACAGTCATGGTACCCCCAGGGAATGCACTGTGGCAACACGGTGGTGCAGTGCACACAGCCAGTGTGTTCAGGAGCAGGAAGTCACAGGTTCAAGTCCCAGCTGTGGTTCCTGCCATCCCAGCCCCCATATTTTACCCACTACTACAACGTGCTAATACAGACAGAACCTGTAGTGCAGATGACATAGACATGCCCAAAACACCTACATTTTACCCTACAGAGCACAGACATCATAAACATGCGCATTACCTAGAGCAGAGTCTCCCAAATGCAGTCCTGGAGGGCCAAACACCATTCAGGTTCCATACTGCCTCTAATAAATGTGGCTGTGCTGCATTGCTATGCACCGCCCCCATGGTATGCAGATGTATATCATGCATATTCATTAGGGACAGCATGAAAACCCGAACAGTGTTTGGCCCTCCAGGACTGGAGTTGGGAACCTCTGCCCTAGAGCAGCGGCCAACAGGGGCAGACACACCCGCACCCACAGGCTCCATTATCCCAAGCATCCTGGAGAGGCAGGATGTTGGCCCTGCGTGCATCTCCTCATACTAGCACTTGCATACCTTAGCAATGCCACCCTAAACATGGGAAAACTGTACACAGCTATCAAAAGGTTGCTATGATAACTGGCAGATAGCAATTCCTACGTTAAGCACAATTGGCTGATTGAGCTGCATCATAGCAACCTTTCTGATGTCTGTGGAGTGTGCCTCAGGTCTGGTGTCTGACAGAGTGACCCCAACAGTATTGCGTACCATAGCCATGCCTGCACTGTGCCCAGGACTGGTGTGGTGGCCAGGGCTCCCAAACACCTCTATAGTTGCATAATGCTGGCATAGGTGTGTGGAATGTGTGTCTGTCTATCCAGTGTGTGGTGGCTGCCAACACCCTCCACAGCCCACACTGCTAGCACTGTTGCCAGTATTGGCCTGCCAATGTGCATAATGAGGAGCAAGGTACTGTGAGAATAGCCTGGATAGGGTGGCCTGGCCTGGCCGCATCTGCACAGGGCATAGGGCAATGGCTCGGACATTGTAGTGCCCGGCCACCACCTGCACGGACAGCATGGCCACAGCATGTCCTGCTGGGAGGTCACTCTCACCCTGACTGAGCAGTGACCATGGGGCATGGCTAGGTTCCCCCATAGTGCTATATAGCATTTTTCTCATGTGATATTTATGGGTCCCTTTTGGGGCCCAATCACTGACTTATTTGCTTGGTGTGTATGCTGACATCTCAGTTCTGGGTACATGCATCTCCTCCAGGACTATGGACTAGCTAGCAGACTGTCTGCAGCTAGTATGTGTCTTGCTGGAACACCTTGCAGGGTGCAGCGGCTGGAGGCTTGCTGCTGGCGAATGTCAGATAGTGGTGGGGGGCAGCTGAGCCTTTCCAGGCCTACTGTCTGTCTGCTATTGCTTTATGGATGTGTACAGCTCTGCATTGCCTGTCCTGTAAGGTGTCTGTTTCCCCAGCGGGACTGGGGTTGATACTCCCCTCTACTGCTACCATTGCAGGGAGGTAGAATGTGGATCTATTGGTGGGTGATCCTGTTTCCCACCCTGAGCCCCAGAGGGTGGGTTGTGTGGTGGTACATAATCTGCCTATGGGTCCAAACACTCCCCTCCCCTCCATTATGTAACCATGGCACCAACACAGGATATGCACTATTCTGGGTGCATCATAGCCCATAAGGGCTAGACATGACTGAGAAATACAAAAGGACACAGATGTAACCTAGATGTGTCTGCAGGAACTATCTATCACACACAGTAGCACTGATGGGGACCTGCAGTATGGCATATTTCAGCCATGAAAGGTGCTGTGGACCTTGTGCTGGGCACCCCACCTCACCATCAGGGTGAGCACGGTACCCGCACAATGTGACGGTCTGTGGCTACTCTGTGCCAGTACCACACACAGTCAGTTCCCCCTACCAGGCCGAGGTGCTGTGGGAGTGCATACCCCATCTTGTGCCCATCTGTCGACTGCTGATTTGCATGTGCAGTGCATCATGGGTACGGGTGGGTTAACCCTATCCTGGTAACCACAGCAGACAGTTTGTGTGGTGACGTGCAGTCCTTCTGCAGTCAGCCAGGGGTTTGTTAGCAGCTGTAGCCCACTGGTTACTTCACTGCCTGTGAAGCCAGAGGTCATGGGTTCAAACCCATGGTGGGGTTATTTGATAGGGCTGTCTGAGGCATTGTCTATTTTTAATGTACATTAGTGCTGCCAGCAAAAACACTCTCAGAGTACTGTAACCTTAAGGCGCCCCATAAGGCGCCTTATAGAGCGCTTTATAGGGCACCTTATAAGGCACCCTATCAAGCACCTTATAAGGTGCCTTATAAGGTGTCCTATAGGGGACATTATAGGGTGCCTTGGCGGACAGTGCACTTTATAATGTACCCTATGGAGTGCGTTATGGGGTGCCTTATGTGGCACCTTAGGTTACGCCACCGTGAGGGTGTGTTTGCTGGCAGCACTAATTAAAATAAAGGTAAAATGCCTCAAAAATCACTACTTAAACATAAAGGGTGATGCCTCAGTCAGCCTTATGCATTAGGCACACTGGGGGATCAAACTCATGATCCCTGTATCATCAGTCAGTGTTTCTATGTTTGCATGTCTGGGCGCCTACTTAAGAGTACCGCGCGTTAACGCGCTTAGCGGCGCTTTGCCCGATAGTGTGCACAGCAGCGCACGTTATCGCGCGCTAATCCAATTTTGCTGCTTTAAGACTGAAACGCCCACTCCTTTTATGGCAGCCTGCACACTATCGCTGGGCGCACGTTAAGACGGTTTAGTAAACATACCCCTAAGTTAGAATTAAAGTTTGGACCAATATCCAAAAGCCTGCCATTAGAAAATAAGAATAAATCGAACAAATCTTAATTTAAAATGTTTTTGTCTCTATCAGGGAACATACTTGTTCTAACATTATTACAGAATCAATAATCATACCTAGCATTTTAACAGATCTGAGTAAATGAATTTTTACCCCTGCCAGTACTGGTGGGGAAAATGGGGAAAGAGCCATATTCCTTCCCAACCACAACAGCTTCATTTTTTCTAGATTTAACTTTATATAGGGGCATGTTTACTAAAGGGTGGCATGGGGTTAGCATGGAGTTAATGTGCAATTTTCGTGAAGTGCTATAAAGTAGTATAGGGCCCCATTCCAAAAACCCCCTGGTAGTGCGCATCAGCACAACAATTGGGTGGGATGGGGATGTTCCTAGGATGGTGCAGCTAGCACAAGATAATTCTTTTAAGGAGCTGCATACATGTTTTGTGCATAAATTGCAATATTTTAGTAATCCATGTAAGTAAGAAGCACTTAAATGCATAAATTATGTGGTCACAATTCCATAAGTATGCTCATGGAGCCCCTTATGTGTACTTTCACTGCGGGTACGCATATGGGCGGAGCTTTTGTGGAATGCATACCTATGCGTATAATTAGGAGTTTAAGTGAATTTTATATATAGAATGATTTTTGTCTATGTGGTGTCCGATTCAGGAAGGGGCCCGTCCGGGCCACCTGGATGGCCCCAAATAGTACCGTATTCTGCAACTGCAGGAGCTAGATGGTCTGCGGCTGCAGAATTGGGCACCCAGAAGGCCCAGTGATATCCCTATTCCACAGCGTGGGACATCCTTGCAGCAACCCATCCAGCCCGCCCTATGCCCTTGCTGGTGTGCCGGTGCCGTGGCATCCTGTTGCCAGCATGAATGCTGACAGCCCACCATGGCGAAAACGCAGCCTTCCCTGCCACCTGACCCTTGGCAGGCCCTACCAGGGCCGGGATCGGGCAGAGGGGCCTCACATGCCACACCTGCTGTGCTGCTGGGTTGCTGCCCGGGCCAGACCACCGCCATCGCTGCTGCTGGAATAAGAAGCAAGGCCATCTTCCGCCGACCAAAAGTATTGGGCCGTGACCTGAATTGGCCCTGTACATCTGGGTGCCTGGCCCGCCCCCAGACTGCCCACTCTCCATCCCCTTACCTCCCCCATCCAGTGCTACACGCACAGCAGCACTCTGCATGCAGGGGCACTTGGGGGCGGAATACGGTCCTGGCGGATAGTGGGGCTAGAAGTACAGACCTGCTATTCGCCAATCGGAATCGGGCCCTATATGTTCTGATTTATTTATGTATATTATTTTGTAAACCGTACAGATGTTTTAATTGATTATGATATATAAGCATAATAAATGAAATGAAACAAATACAGGCATATGCATGTACGATACGTGCTATCATTTGCTAGAGCTGCAGTAAGCACTGTCACTTGAATTTATGTATGATACCAGTCACTTATTCTTGTATTCTATAAAAGCAAATCCATGTGGCTTTGATTTTACAAAAGGAGCTCAAAAGGTTAAAGTGGGATATAGTATTGATTCAAGAAACACACGTAAGGATTAGGGGATCAGGGATTATTGCACAAGCATGACTATGATCGAATCTTTTGTGCATCGCAAAAAGAGGGTGCTAAATCGATAGGGATGGCGATTTTGCTACACAAATCCCTGGGTCTGGAGGTATTAGGCCTGGAGAAAGATACCGAGGGCAGATACATTGCAATTAAGGAATTGTTAAATGGAACAAAGATCACATTTGTTTGCTTGTATACACCAAACCGGGGTCAAGGTGATTTTTATGACCGGGGGGGGGGGGGGGGGGGTTGGAGCTAATGAAATTTATTAATGGCCCAGTAATATTAGGGGGAGATTTGAATATAGCATTGGATTCCTAGTTGGATAGGATTGGGGGGGGGGGGGTCAGGAGGGTTAGAGAAGGGTCATAGGAAGAAACTAAAAGCCTTTATGCAACTTTGGCAGTTATTGGACAGTGATGGTTGTGCCATCCAGGGGGAAATAGTTTTGTTCTTCTTGGCAGCCCATTAATCATATTCCCTTATTGACTATGTTTTGGTTGATCATAATATCTATGCTGCGGTGGAAGAGGCCAAAGTTGAACCTATCACTTGGTCTGATCATGGTGTTTAGAGGGGGTTTGGAGATAAGGGGGCTCAATACTAGCAGTTAAACGACAGTTTGTTAAGAGATAACAGCGTAGTTGAGTCTTATGTGTGAAATTGAAGAATATTTTCAACTTAATGATAATGGGGTGGACTTGGGAATTGTTTGGGATGGAATAAAAGCTGTGGTGCAGGAGAAGCTGATGTGGGCCTTGGTGAAGAGAAAGGAGAGGGTGTGAGCTATTGAAGAGAGCCTGCTTGGCCCAGGAACTGGAAGACCTGGCATGTGAAGCTGAGTACAGTCAAGGCAAAGGAAGCGGCAAGTACTAAGTTAAAGGCTTTGCAGCCAAGAAATCTTAATTACTATTTGCAGAGCCTTAAACAGCACCATTATGAGTGGGATAATAAGCCCAGAAGGTTGTGGGCTCAAGCTTTAAAAGGTAAGCAATCACAGAAGACAGTGTTGAGGATATGGGGGGTTGAGGGGAAGTGGTTGATTGGGATGACCACATTTGAGTAGCTTTTCAAGAGTATAATGAGTCATTATATAGGAGGGAGGCAAATATAGTGGAGGTCAACATAGCTTAATGTCTTGATGGCCTGAATCTCCCTGCTTTAACTGAGGAGGAGTGAGAGGCCCTGGGACACCCTATCTCAGGGGAAGAGGTTCAAAAAGCTATAGAAAAGCTGGTGACTGATAATGCTCCAAGAATGGATGGCTTTACCGCATGTTTTTATAAAATCTTTAGTATGTTGTTAATAACTCCCTTAGTAGAACTTCTCAACGGGTTAGTTGATGGGATTGGGCTACCTCCCTCTATAAAGGCAGGCATCAGTGTGCTTCCAAAACCTGGGAGGGATCCCAGTCTTTGCTCGTCCTATCGCCTGATATAACTATTGAATATTGATGTGAAGTTGTGGGCCGAGATTCTCGTACAATGGTTGAGTGTCCTTATGCCCCACTTAGTGGATGCCGATCAAATCGGATTCATTAGTGGGAGACAATGTCAAGTGGGTTATGAATTTGGTTTGGGTGGCTCATGTGGACATGGCACCGGTGATGGTACTTTCAATGGATGCGGAGAAGGTGTTTGACTGCATGCACTGGAGTATCTATGGAGCATGTTAGGGAAATTTGGATTGGGAGGGGAAAGTTTTGGGTTAGATGCAGAAAATGTATAGTTCCTCACAAGCCAGCAATAAAGTAAATGGAGGTTATATTGATTTTTGCTTTTGGAGAAAGGTACTTGTGAGGGATGCCCTCTTTCATCGCTGCTGTTTGCCCTCTCTATGGATCTCTTTGTTGCTCAAATTCATCAAGCAGAAGGGGTGCAAAGTATTCAGGTGGAGAGGTTGAGCATAAAATTTCTTTATTTGCTGATGATGTGCTGTTGTTACTGTCAGATCCTCAGCATTTGGTTTTAGGGGCAGTGGAAGAGATGAAGCAGTTTGGTAGGGTGTTGGGGTATAAAGTTAACATGAACAAAACTAAAGCATTGAATCTGACAATGCCAGCTGCAGTGGAGGATAGTCTTCATAACCTGCAACCTTCAAGTACTGGTAGTTTAAAGTACTTGGGATTATGCATAGGGAGTGATTTATCCAGGATTTGTGAGTTGAATTATCTACCATTGTGGAAGAATGTGCATGCTAAACTTTCCAGAAGGACAGGTCTTACACTGTCCTAGCTGGGCAGAACAACATGTACTAAAATGGTCATAATAGCCCAGTGGTTGGAGCACTGGCTTAGTAACCAAGAGACCAGAGCGTGATTCCCACTGGCACTTCTTGTGGCCTTGGGTAAGTCACTTAACCCTCCATTGCCTTGGAAGAAAGGCCTGCCAATCTACTTCCACTAACACTGCCTAGAAAACCCAGTAGCTGCTGGGTTGCCAGGAGTCAGCATTGACTCAAAAGGGATAAGCACACACACAAAATGGCCATCTTACAACAAGTGTTCTATTTGTTCCAAACTCTTCCAGTGTTGGTTTCTCGGAGACAACTGGAGGACCTGCAGTAGAAGCTTTTTCAGTTTATCTGGCAGTGAAGGGCCCCAAAAGTAACTAGAGGAGCTCTTTATCAGGGGAACAAGAAGTGGGAGTTGGAGGTCCCGAATTTTTGTTTGTTATTTAGCAGCCCAGCTCCAAAATAGCATGGATTGGTGGGGAGAGCGGGATCATAAGTGGATATAAATAGAGCAACCCTTTATCCCTGGGGTACCACTGCGATACTTGCCTTAAGTGGAAAAAAGGAAAGATATTGGTCCATATCCTTTTTGTATGGGATGTGTTAATTTTGTGGCAGAGGGTGGCTGGGTCACATAATTTGAGAGGTAAGTACTCATTGCTAATGCCTTTAAGAAACAATGTTTGTTTTCAACCAGGTCTTTAACCCCTTTTATTGCCATTGGGACAGGCTGGGATTGAGCTCCTTGGTGCAGTTTTGTGTGGATGAGGAGGTTAAATCTTTTGCAGAGTTCCAAGTGGAGTGTGGTGTGCCACAGAAGGATTTCTATGCATACTTGCAGGTGCGTCACCTCTTAAACACCCAGGAATGGGCAAAGGTGTGGGCAAAAGGGCTTAGGGATTTTGAAATAATTTGTTGGCATACTACAGCTAGAGTAAAGATTGTTTCTAAAATCTATAAGCTGCTGGTGGGGGCAAGGCAGGAGAAGGCTAATTTTCAAAAGGCATGGGAGAAGGATTTGGGGGTAACCCTTGAGGCTAAGCAATGGGAAAAGGGTAGGCAAGGTCTCAGTTTCTAGTGTAATAGTTGAAAATGGCTATAAGTTGCTATATAGATGGTATCTGACTCTAACTCAATCGCATAAAATGAACATACTGTCCTTCCCATTGTGTTGGAGAGGCTGCGGAGGGTAGGGGGACTTCCTCCATATGTAGTGGCACTGCCTGGAAGTGAAAGCTCTGTAAGTGAAATGCTTAAACGGCTGTGGGAGAGGGATGGTGTGGGAGGCAGGAGCAATTGTTGGCAACGTATGCAAATGCGGCAAGGTATGAGATTCCATTATATTGGAAGTCTGCAAGGAGACCTATCTTGTTGCCCTGGTGGTTGAGAATCCAGAAAATGTTACTTATGGAGAGGCCAACTTCTTTACGTTTAGAGCAGGTGCCAGGTTTGAAAAAGTCTGCGGTCTTTTCATATCTTATGTTTACTTCAATAAGAGCAATAATTGAGGGAGGGGATTGGGATAGGGTAGTAGGGGGTGGGGATCTTAACTATGTATCCGGTTAGGATGGAAACTGTAACTTATGTGCGATGCATCTGGATGCTCCCAGATGGTTTGTAGTCTTATAAGTAAAAATTCTAACAAAGATTAAATTACAAAAAAGAAAAAAAATCAACATCAATAAAGATTCCAAACAGAGCCTATACCCTTTTAGCACCCATTCTCTAACATCTTTGTGGCTCCTTTTCCATTACACATCCAGTCACTAGGTTGCAGTCTATGTATTTATGCAGATGACATCCAGACTCTCATTGTTTTTGAGTCCCATTCTGGCGATATCTCCCCCTTGCAATCTTCTCATCTGTCTTTGAATGACTCAAATCTCACTATATCTTTCTCAACATAGCCAAATGGGAATCTGTTTCCTAGTCCTGGTTACTAATCTGTTATGTTTTTTTGAAGGTGTGAATAAACAGGTAGACAGGGGTGAGTCAGTTGATATAGTGTATCTGGACTTTCAGAAAGCCTTTGACAAGGTCCCTCATCAGAGACTTTTGGCAAAACTAAAAAGTCATGGGATAGGAGGCAGTGTACTATTGTGGACTGAGAACTGGTTAAAAGATAGAAAGCAGAGGGTAGGGCTAAATGGCCAATTTTCCCAATGGAAAAAGGTGAATAGCGGAGTACCCCAGGGATCTGTACTGGGTCCGCTACTTTTTGACATATTCATAAATGACCTGGAAAAGGGAATAACTAGTGAGGTTATCAAATTTCCAAATGACACAAAACTGTTTAAAGTTGTTAAAACCCAAGAGGACTGTAGAAAACTGCAGGAGGATCTGGATAAATTGGAAGAATGGGCATCCAAATGGCAGATGAAATTTAATGTGGACAAGTGCAAAGTTATGCACCTAGGAAAGAACAACCCACACTCTGGTTACACGATGCAAGGTTCCACATTGGGAACCACCACCCAGGAAAAAGATTTAGGAGTCATCATGGATAACATGTTAAAACCCTCTGCCCAGTGTGCAGCAGCGGCCAAGAAAGCAAATAGAATGCTAGGTATCATAAGGAAAGGAATGGAAAATAAAACAAAGAATATTATAATGCCTCTGTATCGTTCCATGGTATGACCACACCTTGAATATTGTGTGCAATTCTGGTCGCCGTATCTTAAAAAGGATATAGTGTTATTAGAAAAGGTACAGAGAAGAGCCACCAGAATGGTAAAGGGGAAGGAAGGCTACTCATATGAAGAGAGGCTACAAAGGTTAGGGCTCTTCAACCTGGAAAAGAGATGGCTGAGGGGAGATATGATAGAGGTCTATAAATTAATGAATGGAGTGGAACGGGTAAACGTAGATCGATTGTTTACACTATCAGAATATAGAAAGACTAGGGACATGTAGTGAAGCTACAGGGTAAACTATTTAAGACAAATAAGAGAAAATATTTTTTCACTCAACGTGTAATCAAACTCTGGAATTCTATACAAACAAGATTTTTTGTAATATTGGGTTGTATCACTGTAATGTAATGTAATGTAATGTAATGCGATACAACTTGAAACATGAAAATCAAAGAGGCATGTACCTGACAGTAAAGACATACCTTCCTCATCATTAAAATGAAGACTGTTCTCACATTCACGAGTTGCCATAGGAACCTCACAATCTGAATGCACAAATGTGAAGACAAAAGAGGCTTCCATAGAAAAGTGTATAAAACAAAACACAAGGCATTCTAGAATCAAAAAAGACAAAACAGTCCCATTTGGCAAGTTTCCAAAACCTAGAAAGCAAAATGTCAGCATCGCTATTGAGTTAACATAGAAACATAGCAACATGATGGCAGAAAAAGACTATCCAGTCTGCCCTCCCATACCAACTACAACAGTCCCTTTTTTTCTTTTAGAGATCTTCTGTGCTGGTCCCATGCTTTTTAGAATTCAAATACTGTCCTTGTCTCTACTACCTCCACTGGGAGACTATTCCATGCATCTACCACTCTTTCTGTAAAGAAATATTTCTGCATATTACTCCTGAGTCTATCCCTTTACCTTCATCCTACGCTGCATCATTGCAGAGCTTTCTTTCAATTATGCCACAGAGGTATTTAAACGTCTCTATGATATCTTCTCTCTCCCGCCTTTCCTTCAAAGTATACATATTGAGATCTTTAAGTCTGTGATGAAGTCCACATGCCTTATGATGAAGTCCACTGACCATTTTGGTAGCCACCCTCTGCACCGACTCCAACCTGTTTATATCCTTTTGAAGGTGCGGTCTCTAGAATTGCACCAAATGAGGTTGCACCAGAGACTTATAATGAAGCACTATCACCTCCTTCTTCCTGCTGACCATTCCTCTCCAAAGCATCCTTCTAGCTTTTGCTGTTGTCTTTTCTACCTGTTTAACCACTACAAAACAATCAGAAACAATCATGCCTAAGTCTCGCTCTTCTTTTGTGGACAAAAATACTTCACTCCCTATACTGTATGACTCCCTCACTTTTGAATGGAATTTATCTGCAGCTACAATTCACTATGCAATGCAGCAGAAAAAGTTAGCAATTAAAAATGAAAAAAACCCCTTTAAGAGAGTTGCTTAACTGACATTGAAAATATGCAGTGATGAGTGATGTTTAAACATACTTTATGATTTTTTATATAACAAAGCTATCTCCTCACCAACCACCTCTAGCACTGGAACTAAGCGCAGACCTGTGAATCTTTAAAACTCAGACAAGCTAGGTTTTCAGAAAATTCAGTCCATAGTAATTTGCTGTTAAAGGTTCCATTGACGAAACATTGACACTCCTTATAATGGTGTTGACTTTCATACTTTGGACACATCATGCGAAGAGAGAGATCATTAGAGAAAGACATCATGTTTGGCAAGATAGAAGACCAGCTCCACCCACTAACTCCCAGTAGTAATACAATTTCTTACAGTTAGGTATGTTATAATCTAAAAGAGTGGAGAAGCAGACCTCAGAACCCTCCAACACCTCCCACAGTTCACACAAGTTGAGCTCAGGTGTATAAAGGAGGTAAAATACATCAACGGTTCACTAGTCCACCGCACTCATCAAGTTAACAGGAGTACCACCCAGCCCCAAGAACAACTGATATTTTCAAAATGCATTAACACATGACATCAAAATCAAAAACTTCACAAAATTAACACAATGTGAAAACACATCCCAATGTAACAATGTGACCAAACATATGCAGTATTCAACAGAAACATATATCCTAGTGTCACAATGTAACCAAACAGCCCAACTGCTGAAAAATCAAAGTCTTGGCGAGTAGAACTCCTGGCTTAAAACAGCCCAGATCAAACCCGACGCCTGCTGAAACGTTCCTCTTGCGTTTCACTGTTGCTGCTTCAGGGGAAAATGATTCTAAAGATAAAACATAGCACAGACGTATTTTAATTTACTACCATCCTACAAGAATACCACCTACAAACCGACAAACCATCTAAAACAAAACCCCACCTACCTAAACATCTTCAACAAACGATGCCTCCAAACAAAGCCGAGCTCATCCGGCAAACTGGTGCTGCAACATGCTGATACAAACTTCCCATAGCATATATCGATTTAAAAGCACCACTCAAAATCCTCCCACATAATCCACCAGCCAATCAACAAGCTGAATCTAAACGCACGCGCCCCAATCCACCCCTGAATTCAAACCTACCGGTGCCACAGTATGAAGTTGAAAAATCCAACGCTGTTCCCTATAGAGAAAATGTTGATCACGTGTCCTCCCCCTAGAGCCAGCACAAACATGCTCTAAACAAAAACATTGAAGTTCCAAAAACTCATGACCCTTCAGCAAACAGTGATCAACCAAAGGGGCCTCACGTCATTTACAACACAACCGGCTTTTATGTTCCCCAATTTGGACCCGAAACGAACGGATCGTTTTACCAATGTATAACAGTTGGCAGGGACAAAAAATCCCATACATGACATAATTTGAATCACACGAAGATGCTGACCTTAAAAAATATTCCTTATTGTTATAAGAGAACCGATCAGTTTCCCATACCACCACACACACAGAACAATACCCACATCTAACATGCCCAGGTTTACCCACAACACCTGAAAGAGCAGTATGCAATCCAGAGGGGCTCAAAAGCTCCTTAAGATTCAAATTGCACCGCCAAACGCAATGTAAATGTTTAGACTCTAAGCCCGGAACCATATGTAACACAGAAGAGTGACGTCGTACGATACCCTGTACGTGGCTGCTGAACTTAGAAAACCGAGAAATTACGTTTACACAATCATCAACCTGCCGGTCCTTCGGTCTTGGGGATAACAACCAACTCCTATCATTATGTAGCGCCCTCTTATATGCCTTATGCAACACAGATTCAGGGTAACCTCTGTTCAAAAAATCCTGATGAAGGGACTTAGCCTGCAGCTTAAAATCATTCAAAGATGAACAATTACGCCTATACCTGATGTATTGAGAAAAAGGCAGCCCCTTAAGGAGGTTCAATGGATGAGCGCTGGAAAAATGCAAAAAAGTGTTTCTGTCAGTTTTCTTCTTATATACAGATGTACCCCAACCACCTGTCTGGAGAAACATCAAAACATCCAAAAAAACAATCTCATCTGAACCATAATCATGGTAAACTGTATATGGGGATCGAGTGTGTTCAGCCAATTGTGAAACAACTCTAAGGAGGCCGTAGAACCCTCCCACAACATGAAAACGTCATCAATATATCTCCACCAGATTTTAATCTGAGAAGAATAAGGAGAGTCTTAACAGCCACCGCCGCTCATATTGGGCCATGAATAAATTAGCCACAGAAGGGGTAAAAGAAACCCCCATGGCAATCCCACTAATCTGTTGAAACAAATCGTCCCCAAAACAAAAATAATTTCTGCCAAACGCTAATTCAGCGAACCGCATCAAAAAATTGAATACTGTATATGTTTGGTCACATTGTTACATTGGGATGTGTTTTCACATTGTGTTAATTTTGTGAAGTTTTTGATTTTGATGTCATGTGTTAATGCATTTTGAAAATATCAATTGTTCTTGGGGCTGGGTAGTACTCCTGTTAACTTGATGAGTGCGTTGGACGAGCGAACTGTTAATGTATTTTACCTCCTTTATACACCTGAGCTCACCTTGTGTGAACTGTGGGAGGTGCTGGAGGGTTCTGAGGTCTGCTTCTCCACTCTTTTAGATTATAACATACCTAACTGTAAGAAATTGTATTACTACTGGGAGTTAGTGGGTGGAACTGTTTTTTTGTTTTGAGTATTGTTGATTGCAGCTCTGTTAATGACCATAGTTTATATGGCAAGATAGAAGGTCAGCACAAAAGAGGAAGGTCAGCAATGAGATGGATCGATACAATAACAGCAGTTACAGGTACCAGTTTGTCAACAATGAGCTGCCTGACTGAAGACCGAACACAATTTAGGACAGCTATCCAAAGGGTCACCATGAGTCGACTCCAACTTGACGGCACTTAACAACAACAACAACAACAACAACAATAACATAATGGTGTTGGGTTGGCCATTTGTGTAGTGTTGAAAATAAGTTAATGTTCATCCTTGTTGTTTCATGACAAATTGTTCACACTGTGATGTTGTGACATTGGAAACATGGATAAAACAAATTGAATTGGCTAAAGAATTTTTATTTACATAATTAAAAATAATGATAGGGAAAGTATATGATTAAATTACTGTGGGCTTAGCTATGTTGCAACCTAGGCAAATGTAGATGTCCTAGAGTTAGCTCACTGGCACATACCAGATGGATATGATGCTTCTCCTTTATTAGCTGTCATGCAGTGACATTGTTTATTATGGAATTTCGTCTTTGTTTTTAACTGGGCTGATATTTAAGCTCCACAGTCGATGATGTTTTAAAGCGCTGGTATTGATGTTTAAAATGAAAACACACATTCAGTCCCAGAATCCAGATATCCTCTGGTGCTGAATATATGGTTTTCGATGGGCGGAGATGGGCCTAACCTTACGCGGTTTGTTACCAGTTAGTGGACTGAATACTGCTGCTAACTAGATAATGCCAGGGACTGTCCTCACCCCACCCACAGATCGCCCCAGCACTATGATAATTTTATAAGGAGCTGCTTAAAATTACATGCTATCGACATGTGTAAGTCACATATCATCAGTGACTTCTGCGTGTCGATATGCCTTTACATACGTTCTTTAGCTAGTTGCTATTCTGAAAGTACGCATGTCGAGCCGTTGGTGCATATATCTGCTATGGACGTGCACAAGGGTGGAGCATGAGCAGAACATAGGCAACGCACAAATCTACACACGTACACTATAAAGTACTATGACTTACATGTGGTCTTTACATATCTAAGCAAGGGTATTTTCACCAGCCCTAAGGCCTAGATTCAGCGCACATTTTCAGACACTTACACCCTTATTTTATGAAGAAAAGTAGGGACCTGCTTTACTTTATAAAATAGGCTCCATAGGAATGTTCTGGGTGGCTCAAACTAAGCAACTGGTTATAAAATTACCTCCAATCCGGATAGTGCTGGGGTGTCAGAGGAGATATTTAGTGGTACTACCTGGATAGTGGTGTTGAATATTTATTTTATTTATTTAAAGCTTTTTATATACCATCTTTCTATGATTCAAGATGGTTTACATGGAACTAAAACAACAGTGTAGGCATAGCTATTGTACAGGGAACAAAAACTTCATAAACGTGAACAGGCAGATTCAATGGTTAACTTTTTACATATTTATAGAGGGATAGATCAAGAGGAAGCTGATTGGACAAGGGGGGGCAAGTGAAAAGATGGAGGGGGAGGAGCATTTGGAGGGGGGGTTCAAGCTTGGGGAGTGCTGTGTAACGGTTTAATTTACATTAGTATGGTTGTGTTTAAGGAGGCAGGGCAAAGTATTCTTGGAAGAGGAAGGTTTTGAGCCTTTTTCAGAATTCGGAGTGGTCGGAGCAACCTCGGAGGTCAGAAGGGAGGATGTTCCATACAGAAGAGGCATATAAGGAGAAGGCTCAGTTGCAGGTGGATTGTTTGCTCTTTATCTTCTGCGATGGTATGTTTAGGATGTTTACAATGCTACGTCTACATGATTTGGTGTTATTTGGTTTAGAGAGAAGGGAGAGTAGACAGAGGGCGGATTCATTGTGTATGAATTTGTGTATCAGTGTGATGGTTTTGAATTTTATTCTGGCCAGCACGGGGAGCCAGTGGAGGTCCTGAAGAACAGGTGTGATGTGGGCTTATCTGGATGTGTTGTTGATTAGGCGTGCTATTGTATTCTGGACCATTTGGATGGGGTAGATACTATCTTTAGGGAGACCATGATATATGAGGCTACAATAGTCAAGGGTAGGGGTGGTAAGGGCTTGGCAGATGGTACGGAAGGAATTTGGGTTTAGTAAGGGTCGGAGGTTTCTTAGGGTTCTTATTTTAGTGTAAATTGTTTTCATTGTTTTATCTGTTCTTGGAATGTAAGGTTTTGGTAGATTATTAATCCAAGATATTTAACTTCAGTTTTGACAGAGACAGTGTAATCGCCGAATACAATGGATGTCGGGGAGGGGGGGGGGGCAAAGGATGGATTGGAAAAAATATTGAGAGCATCTGTTTTAGCTTGGTTAATAATAAGGTTGTGTTGGTGGAGCCAATGTCTTATCTTAGTAGAGCAGTTGCTAATATTGGTGAAGTTTGGCATTGTTATATTGAAGGGGGTGAAGAACATTATATCATCTGCATATAGCTGGCATTGGATATTCTTCTTACTGGCACTTATCAAGATAGCAGGCGTTGGTAACTGGATAAGTTCTTGTGAATATCAGACCCATTGATATTAGGGTAAGTGTTTGCATTGTGCTCCTGTTTACGATATACATATCTTTACCTTGTTGTTGTTGTTAAGTGCCGTCGAGTCGGTGTCGACTCATGGCGACCCTCTGGATAGTTGTCCTAAATTGTGTTCGGTCTTCAGTCAGGCGGCTCATTGTTGACAGACTGGTACCCGTAGCTGCTGTTATTGTATCGATCCATCTAATTTGCTGGCCTTCCTCTTTTGCGTTGACCTTCTACCTTGCCAAGCATGATGTCTTTCTCTAATGATCTCTCTCTTCACATGATGTGTCCAAAGTATGAAAGTCAAAGTCACAGCAGATAAATGAAAACATGGATTTAATTATATCATAGGTTTACTCTACAGGGTGGCCAACTGAAGATAAATTTACCAACAGGTAATAAAATGAACATAAAGTTATGTCTGTAAAAATAATTTAATGTCAGTAAAACATTGGGAGAGTCTCTGATGCCTTGGGCCCAGGCTCTGTGAGGCTGCGGTATTCGGAAGCTGGGGACTAGGTCTCAATCCATAGGTGATGCTGTGTATTAAGGATAATTTTATAGCTGGTCACCTGGGTTCAGAGGCCAAATAGGTGCCAACTGAGAGACACATTTTACAAAGGACATCCAAGTGGAATCTGGGATGTCCAAGCAAAAATGTTCCTAAACGTGGCAAGCACATCCAAGTTCAGGTACAATTCCACAAACATGGATGTGCCCAATATGGACTTCTGCAGGGACATCTACATAGACATCCCTGGTATAGTATTTTATACCATGAACGTCTATGAGACATGCAGTGATGCTGCAAACCCAAAACAAGTTTTCTAAACACATGCAACATTTCATTATGGCTGTGGAGAGTGCTGAGGATACTGAACTGCCAACTTTGACATACTCCAGAGGTTTTAGTGCCAAAACAAGTACTCTTCTGATGACTATTCGTGCCTGGAACAGGTCTAAATTTGGACACTGGTGCAGACATCCCCGAGGGTTGTATGATCAATTGAGGATATCTATGTCTATAATTCCACTCCAGACATGCCTCTGCCATACCCCCTACTTATTTGGATGTCCTTGCAGAGGAGATGTCAAAAAAATCCATTTGTAAAATGGCTCCAGGGTCATCTCTGTGATTTAGACATCCACATGCATGTTTCTGGATATCCAAATTGCGTCTTAGTGATTTAAAATGACCCCCTTAGGCACCTAGGCATCCTTAAAAATAGTCTCACAAAAGCTGCTGAAATCATGGCTAAAATGTGGCCATGTAAATCTGCATCAGCTCAGGAGCTGGTGTAAACATATGAAGCTGAAGTATGTGTTTAAGTGAATATTTTATAGTCTATGCACCAGGATGTGCAGACTTCATCACTCCACAAAACTAGTCTTGAAGGACTAGAAAAGGGGATTGCTACTTCTGCAGAGAGATCTGCAATTGTGAGTATATACCTCTGGGAATTTTTCTGAAGGGACTTCTTTGTATTAAAGCTAATTAATCTGTGAACCCAGTGTATTTGTTAAATCAGTCAGCGCTTAGTAGCCGCAGTTTAAGTTTAAATTTAAAACACAGAAGAGAGCTTTCTTGTTAGATTTCATACCCAGCAGAGAGCTTGTAGTTTAAATTTTATACTCACTCAGGGCCTAGTATCAGCAAAGTACTTTTAGTTTAAATTAAAACACAGAAGAGAGCTTTCTGGTTAAATTTAGAACCCAGCAGAGAGCTTCTAGTTTAAATTTCATAATAAGTCAGAGCCTAGCAGCAGCAAAGAGCTTTAATTTAAATCAAATCAGAATATGACTTAGCATAAAAGGCAAAACAGGGTCAGTATTCTTTGAGCAACAAATAAAGCCTTCTAGAGACCTTTACAAAGAGGCCTTCTGCCTAGGGGGCAAGAGACCTGTGAAACATTTTCAATAGATGTTAACGCCAGGTGGCAGGTCAAAAGGCCATTTTGAAAGACTCCTTCTATCCAAGCAAGGACTGTTAATCACCCAGGAAGTTGGTCACAGCTTACCTCAGCAGCACAGGACAGGATACTGTGTAGCAGCCCTCTTTTAATAAGTGTTATTTCCCTCCCCAACACCCACCCAACCCCTGGGATAATCGTAGCTTTATAGGTACTTACACATCTTAAAGGAAAGGAGGTGCTCTCAGGTGCAGCTGATTATCCAAATCAGTCATACACTAAGGACCTGAGTTTAATTAAGCTTCAGGTGAAAAAGGTATATTAAACGTATTAGGTACAGTTTTATTAGTATAAGTATCCATAGAAACCCTTAGTAAGTAAAGAACTTAAAGATCTAAACACAAGCTTAAAACTAAGATGCAGACAGCAGTCCAGCAGCAAGAGGGGATCTTTCCAGTCTTTTGCATTGAGTGTCACATGTATGATTTTCTCCGAGTTGGTGAGAGGTCTTATGTGTGCACTAGGTGCAAGGAGCTCTTTGCTCTCAGGGAACGAGTCCATTCTCTACAGGCTAGAGTAGCAGACTTGGAAGACATAAGAAAGACAGAGAGGTACATAGACGAGACCTACAGTCCTGAAGTCCCACCTCCAGTCTGGCAGCATCCTTGTTGCAATGGAGGAGAGAGGTCACTTCACAGGAGAGCATCACTCTGGTGTGGCAGGAAGTGATCCTGTAACTAGGACCTGTCCTGCAGGTGATGTAAAACCCTCTCGCATCGAAGAAGTTTCTCCAGGGCTATGTGCCCATGAGGGAAGGGTTAAGACAGCCGTTATAGTTGGTGATTTGATCATTAGGCATATAGATAGCTGGGTGGCTGGTGGACGTGAGGATCGCCTGGTAACATGCCTGCCTGGTGCAAAGGTAGTGGACCTCGTGCGCTGCCTAGATAAGGTCTTAGATTGTGCTGGGGAGGAGTCTGCTGTCTTGGTACATGTCGGTACCAATGATATAGGAAAATATGGTAGGGAGGTTCTGGAGGCTAAATTTAGGCCTTTAGGTAGGAAGTTGAAATCCAGAACTTCCAGGATAGCATTCTCCAAAATGCTTCCCGTTCTACGCGCAGGACCCGAAAGGCAGGCAGAGCTCCGGAGTCTCAATGCGTGGATGAGACGATGGTGCAAGGATGAGGGTTTTGGATTTGTTAGGAACTGGGGAACATTCTGGAGAAAGGAGGGGCTGTTCTGAAGGGATGGGCTTCATCTTAACCGGGATGGAACCAGGCTGCTGGCATTAACCTTTAAAAAGGAGATAGAGCAGCTTTTAAACTAGATAATAGGGGAAAGCCGACAGTCGCACAAGAGCGCATGGTTTGGAAGAATGTATCCTTGAAGGATACTACCAAAAGCAGAGAAGTTCCAAAAAAGTGTAAGGTAGCCGACATGCCCTCGAGTATGGAGCAGACAGAACATAAAGATCCCAAATTACCCATGCCTACCAATAGCCAGATTAATATGAATAAAATACAATCTCTAAAATGCTTGTATGCAAATGCTATAAGTCTAAAATATAAGATGGGAGAGTTAGAATATATAGCACTAAATGAGAGGTTAGATATGATTGGAATCTCAGAGACATGGTGGAAGGAGGACAACCAGTGGGACACTGTGAAACCTGGGTACAAACTATATCTTAATGATAGAGCTGATCAAATTGGCAGAGGGGTTGCGCTCTATGTTAGAGAGGGCATTGAGTCAGAAAGGATTAAAGTTTTGCAGGAAACAAAATTTGCTGTAGAATCTCTAAGGATTGAAATTCCATGTAAAAAGTGTCACGGCAGGACATACTAGGGAGATAAAGTTCCTAGATGAAATAAATGACTGCTTCTGGGAGCAGCTGGTTCATGAACCGACCAGAGGGGAAGCCATATTGGACCTAGTCCTTAGTGGAACACCAGATCTGGTACAAGAGATAAGGGTGTTGGGGCCACTTGGCAATAGTGATCATAGCATGATCACATTTGATATAATTAGTGGAGGAGGGATAGTAAGGAAATCCACAGTACTACCTTTTGACTTCCGAAAGGGAGGCTATGATAAAAAGAGGAAAATAGCTAAGAAAAAACTAAAAGGAGCTGTTGCAAAGGTTAAAAACTTACATCAAGCTTGGGTGTTGTTGAAAAATACAATCTTGGAAGCCCAAACCAGCTGTATTCCACGCTTTAAGAAAAGTGGAAGGAAATCCAAAAAACTGCCAGCATGGTTTAAAGGTGAGGTCAGAGAGGCTGTTGTTGCCAAAAAAGCATCTTTCAGGAAATGGAAAAAAGAACCAAACTGTGAAACCTGGGAACAGCACAAACACTGGCAAGTTAAATGCAAGGCATTGATAAGGCAGGCAAAGGGAGAATTTGAGAAGAAGCTTGCGGTGAAATAAAGACTTTTTCAAGTAAATTCGTAGCAAAAAACCTGTGAGAGAGTCAATTGGTCCATTAGATGATAGAGGGGTTAAAGGGGCACTAAGAGGCAACAAGGCGATAGCGGACAGATTGAATGAATTCTTTGCTTTGGTTTTTACTGAGGAAGATGTAGGGATGTTACCCATGACTGAAGTGGTATTTAAAGGTGCGGAAGAATTGAAGGAAATATCGATACATCTGGAAGATGTATTACAACTATTAGATAAACTGAAGAGTAGCAAATCACCTGGGCCGGATGATATACATCCAAGAGTGTTGAAGGAACTGAAATACGAGATTGCAGACCTGCTATTAGTAATCTGTGAACTATCATTCAAATCATCTGTAATACCTGAAGACTGGAGGATGGTGAACGTAACACCAATTTTTAAAAAGGGTTCCAGGGGTGATCCGGGGAACTATAGACTGGTGAGCCTGATGTCAGTACCAGGAAAAATGGTAGAAACCATCATAAAGAACAAAATTGCTGAACATGTAGATATTCATGGCTTAATGGGAGACAGCCAACATGGCTTTAGACACGGAAGATCTTGTCTTACTAATATGTTATGTTTCTTTGAAGGTGTGAATAAGCAGGTAGACAAAAGTGAGTCAGTTGATATAGTGTATTTGGACTTTCAGAAAGCCTTTGATAAGGTCCCTCATTAGAGACTTTTGGAAAAACTAAAGAGTCATGGGATAGGAGGCAGTGTACTATTGTGGATCAGGAACTGGTTAAAAGATAGAAAGCAGAAGGTAGGGCTAAATGGCCAAGTTTCCCAATGGAGAAAGGTGAATAGTGGTGTACCCCAGGGATCTGTGCTGGGTCCGTTGCTTTTTGACATATTCATAAATGACCTGGAAAAGGGAATAACGAGTGAGGTTATCAAATCTGCAGATGACACAAAACTATTTAAAGTTGTTAAAACCCAAGAGGATTGTGGAAAATTGCAAGAGGATCTTGTTAGATTGGAAGACTTGGCATCAAAATGGCAGATGAAATTTAATGTGGACAAGTGTAAAGTTATGCACCTAGGTAAGAACAACCCAAACTATGGTTACACGATGCAAGGTTCCACATTAGGAACCGCCACCCAAGAAAAAGATTTAGGCGTCATTGTGGATAACATGTTAAAACCCTCGGCCCAGTGTGCAGCGGTGGCCAAGAGAGCAAATAGAATGCTAGGTATCATAAGGAAAGGAATGGAAAATAAAACAAAGGATATTATAATGCCTCTGTAATTCCATGGTGAGACCACACCTTGAATATTGTGTGCAATTCTGGTAGCCGTATCTTAAAAAGGATATAGCGTTATTAGAAAAGGTTCAGAGAAGAGCCACCAAAATGGTAAAGGGGATGGAAGGATACCCCTATGAAGAACGGCTAAAAAGGTTAGGGCTCTTTAACCTGGAAAAGAGACGCCTGAGGGGAGATATGATAGAAGTCTATAAATTAATGAATGGGGTGGAACGGGTAAACGTAGATTGATTGTTTACGTTATCAGAATACAGAAAGACTAGGGGACATGCAATGAAGCTACAGGGTAAACTATTTAAGACTAATAAAAGAAAATATTTTTTCACTTAACGTGTAATCAAACTCTGGAATTTGTTACCGGAGGATGTAGTAAAGGCTGTTAGTGTAGCTGGGTTTAAAAAAGGTTTGGACAAGTTCCTGGAGGAAGGGTCCATAAACCATTATTAAGAAGGAACCCAGGATATCATTGCTTGACCCAATACAAGCATTGTGGAACCTGTGTCTTTTGGGGAAACTGCTAGGTACATATGACCTAGATTGGCCACTGTTGGAAACAGGATGCTGGGCTTGATGGACCTTGGTCTGACCCAGTATGGCATATCTTATGTTCTTATGCCACTGAACACCTCTCCCCTGGGGTCGTGCATGTGCTTTTACGCATGGGGTAATTTTATTAGAGGCCTTTTATGCACAAAAAGTCCTTTATAAAAATTACTCCCAGTAAGTACAGTTAGTTAGAAAATGATAACAGTAAAATGTGTGAACATGAAAAAGTTAGGCTGGCAATAAATCCATTTTTATGAGTTGGCGACCCCCAACCAGATTCAAAGTCAGGATGTCAAACTAAATAAAATGCTTTTTTAAAAAGTCTACAAAACATATAGTGCTTTCTCACAGGTTGTTTTTAAATGCCTGTTAGTGCCCATTAGGCAAAAGCATGCTCAGTAGTTCAGGGCTTGGGAAGAAGTCCAGTCTGACTTGTGCAGGCTTTTGCTGTTCTTGTGGAAGACAATACAGAACAGTTTACTAACATTGTGGCTGACACAGATGTTTCTATAATTGTTGGGGTTTGTGGTTTCTCTGTGGTTTTATAGATTGGTGTTATTAACTGATCTGACAATGTCGCAAGGCAACGGCCAGGAAGATATGGAAGGACACACTAGATAGGCCATGTGGTCTTTTTCTGTCATCATGTTTCTATGTTTCTAAGAAAAATCAGGTTAAATATCTTTGCTGTTTCCTGGATTTGTAGGTTGCTCTGTTTGAGCCTCTCAGTTAAAATCCTTGCAGGCTCTTTTTTTTTGTTTCTTTGGGTTTTTTGATGGTGGTAGCAGGGGGGTGGGGGGAGGGAGTGGGTTGTTGGGAGAGCTGAATATCATGAGGCATTCCTTGACTTCCTGTATTATTATATGGGCTGATGCAAAAGAGGTGTTGAAGGTGCTGTGGGTAGATCCTGCCTGGTAACCACAAGGTGGCATTTCAGTTCTACCTCTGGCTACTGCAGTGATGCCTGACATAGAAAGAAATCAGTTATAAATAGAGGCAGGTGTGCTGGTGGCTTGAGACATGGAAAAGAACAAACGGCGATATAAAGCTCTGATTACTTGACTCTTTTCAGCTCTTCAAGATCTTGAGAAGGGATTTAATTTTTTTAGTTATTCAAAAGTGCATACACCACAACTTTGATAACTCATACAATGCAGTTTATAGAACATGAATTTTTTAAAGTGCTGTCAAGTCAATACTATGAAATAATACATTACAATACTGTAAAAATAACAACTATGGGACCATGCCATAAACAATCCCTGCCCAACCCCCATTACGCACATACCCCTCCCCATCAGCACTCAGTATCAAATCACAGTCCCCCTGCTGATTAAGCTGGAAACAAAATGTCTTCAGTATCTTTGGAAACACAGCTCAGCTCTGTTCCTGACGCAGTGGCATTGGGAGCTTATTCCATCAGGTGGGTGCTACTACGGAGAACGCTTTCCCGTGTCATTTTTGTAATTTCATCCGGTGTCTCTAGTATTTTCACTATATATCCCAGCTTAACTGCAAAGCTCTTCCTGGTTGATGCCATTCCAAGGCTCCAACCAGGTAAGTGGGGCGTCCTATCCGTAAAGCCCTCAACGTCAAAGACAGCATCCGCTTCCATAGTGGATGCCGCAACACATCTGCCATTGATTCCAACCTCCCACATCTGGATAAAACACCGTAACCGCCACATTCTAGGCTACTGGCAACCTCTTTATCTGACTCCCCGGCAATCCTGCATATAGAAGGTTGCGGCAGTCCAGAGTGGCAATGGCCAGCGCATACATTCCCAAGCAGAGGGATGGCTCAAGATTGACTGATTGATTATATTAATTTAACATACCGCTTTCCACTAAAGCATTAACGTTTATTAGTATTTAGCTCACGCCTTTCCAGTTGTAGTTCAAGGCAAGTTACAGTCAGGTACTTAGGTATTTCCCTACCCCCAGAGGCTTACAATCTAATTTTGTACCTGAGGCAATGGAGGGTTAAGTGGCTTGCCCAAGGCCACAAGGAGTACCAGTGAAATTCTTACCCTGGTCTTCAGGCTGCTGCTCTAACCACTAGGCTTCAATGTAAACTACGCGGCTTAAAATGACAATCCAAGATACGTAGTACATACCATCTCAATAAAACAACATCATAAAACATCACAGCATCTGCCAGCAATCTGTATAATTGCAATAAGCCATCTATTAACATCCATAGGTCCTGTTTACTATAGAATTTCTCCCATTTTGTGTCTATGGGAAAAATACTTAGTAAAAGGGGCCCTATGTCTGGGCGCAATTATAAAAACAAGTCTCAACTTCCCATATGCATTACAAATCACCTTAAATATTTGAGACTAAAATGTCATATCTGCATCTATTGTAATAACATCCCCAAATCTCTAATTTTCTTTTTACAGTCCAACCCATGTCCCATGACTGTACGTAATTTGGGTAAATCAGAAGGGATGGTATGGGAACCCAGTTCTGTCAGTGAGACAAAAATATCGTATTACTGCTCTGTCAAAGAGATGAATTATATATCACAGAGAAAAATTCTAACCAAGTTATTGGGGGGAGGGGGGATATTCAGCAGCGGCAGCTAATACAGTTATAGCTGCTAGCTGTCACCACTGTAAATGGAACCCAGATTTCAATGCCGGGGCCAGAACTGGCCACCAACATTGAATATCTGGGTTGGCCAAATTGCACTTTTGCAATCTGGTCAGCGGCAATATTCCAATATTCAGTCACTGGCCGGATTGCAAAAGCGGCTAAAGTTAAGATAGCCATTTAGCCACTTAATGATAAGCGGCTAGCGGCTGAATATCTCCGCTAGCTAGTTATCCTCGGTTGATGCCTTCACTCTGTCTCCAGAACGCTTTCTTATATGTATCTGACTGGAAACTTTGTAATTAACAGATCCTACTTTCTTTTCGACTTCATAGGGCCCCTGCTATTTACAGAGTAACTTGCTTTCAGATGAAGGCAGCAAGACTAAAACTCTGTCTCCCGGATGGAAGGTGCAATGAATGGCTGCCCGACTGTAGCCCCTAGACTGCTCAGCTTGGGCTTTCTCCAGATTGAGTTTGGCCATTTCTCCGGCTTTCCTCAGCCGGTCTTGCATCTGTAAAACACAACCATCAAATTACACCAGACATGGGTTTCTTCTTCCCAGGTTTCCCTCAGCACGTATAATATGCTTCTTGGCCGTCTTCTGAAGAGCAACTCGAAGATGAAAATCTTGTGGAACTCTGAGGTACAATGTGGGTCGTAATCATCAAATAGGGTAGGAGAATGTCTCAATTCTTCCTGTCCTCCTGCATGAACATTTTTAACATTTGTTTCAAAGTTGTCTTTAATCACTCAACGAAGTCAACTGTCTGTGGGTGATATACTGATTTTCGCAGCATCTTGACTTTCACCAAGGAATATACTTGCTTCATTACCTTGGATAAAAAGGGTGTTCCTTGATCTGTGAGGATTTCATTGGGTATTCCCACCCGTGAAAATACTTTCCAGAAGGCATTGGCGATTGATGTATTCTTCATATTCCTTAGAGCAATAGCCTCTGGGTAGCAGGTAGCATAGTCTAGTATGACTAAAATATACTTGTTGCCTCAGGCAGTGTGCTCCAAGGGACCTTCCAGGCGTATGGCTACTCTTTCAAAATGGGGTGTCAATAATAGGCATAGGCACTAGAGGGGCAGGGTGGACTCTAGTGGAATTATGAAGTTAGCATAATGGGGAATGTCTAGCAATATAACTGCATCTGTTTATGGACCACGGGTCAGAAAAATTGGGCCAAAATACACTCTAGTGTTTTCTCCATCTCCAAGTGTCCTCCTAATAAATGGCTATGAGGCAACAATAACACCTGCTGATGACAGGACCAGGGAACTATCAATTGTTCTACCTCCTCTCCCTCTAGGGTCCCCTTGGCTACTCGCTATAATAAATCTCCCTTTAGCACAACATAAGGGAAGGTTCGTGCAGAGGACTCTCCGTTACTTACTGGAACCCCATCCACCTCTGAAACCTGCTCTCAGGCATTTTTAAGGGACTCATTCTCTTGCTGGGCCCTCCTGAAGCTCCCTGGATTTTCCCCCAGTTCTCACTCTGGGAAGGGGACAATCGTATTTGGATCACTACCACTGAGCCCTGAGCTATCCCCAGAGATTTCTTCCCTAGGCTCTCCCTCCCTGGATCCCTTCCCCCTTAGCCGCCCTCAGATTCTGTTGGTAGCATAGCTTTTCCTGGTGACACTGACTTCGGGACTTAGCAGGTTTGGGAGTCTTGACATATAGAAAAGGGTCTTCCAGGGGGAAGATTGAATTAATTTAATTTAATTTAATAACTGTGCTTATATTCCACTTTTACAATCTACAGACGTACAAAGTGGAATACAAAATTGAAGTACAGACAATTCACATTAAGTATGATTAAAAATTTTTATCTTTGGTCCGACTTAGCAGAGCCATCAGTCAGCCAGGCCCATATTGCTCCAAAGTTTGGGTAGTCTTGGCCGATCCCACTGGATATGGTAGCCAGGGCAACACCATGGCATTGACTGTGACTTGTCCTTCTGGAATTTTAAGTGAGACCTGTGCCATTGAGTACTGCCTCTGGCCTCCATGCACAAGGCCAGTGTTACCATCTTTACATAGTCAATTTGAAACCGGGTTACACTTTCCCAGCGAATAAGGGTCCACACACTTCCGGAGTCTATCAAGACCTGGAGGTAGGTCCCCTCAAGCTCCACAGGAATCACAACGTTCTGTGCCCCTGAATGGGGACTGTCCACAAAAGCGCAGATGTGAGGGGTGGTTAGGCTGACCACCATGGGCTCTTCTGCACCCAGAGGACATTCCTGAACAAAGTGTCCCCAGACTCCACACCTAAAACAGCTGAAAAGGTCATGGCTTGGGCCATGCCCTCGCTTAGGAGGTGATTTTGGGGGTTAGAACATGGGAGCCAACATCCCTTCCAACTTCCCCTTCCATCCTCCTCAATGTTAGATTGAAACAAAGGAATATGTTACCAATAACTTTAAGAACGCTTTATGATTCTGATGTGTTAAAATGTGCAAATATTTATTTTATTTAACAGTTTTTTTTAATACCGCTTTATCATTTTATTCAAAGTGGTTTACATTGTAATTTAAACTTGGTAGTATATATTAAACAGGAACATTGACAACTTGGATTCTTTTTGAGACAATGGAAGGATAAGTGACTTTCCCAAGGCCACAAGAAGTGTGAGTGGAAATTGAACCCTGGTCTCTTGGTTTCCAAGCCAGTGCTCTAACCATTAGGCTACTCCTCCACTCCTATGTCATGGTTCATTAAATATATTTAACCGCCCTTCAATCATTCCCTTCTGTCACTTTGTCTTAACAAAAACATAATTGTAACTAATCTCAATAAAGTGCTAAATTCAATGATTCGGAACATAGGGGTTATTTATTACTTTTATTTAAAGCAATGTAGAAACAAATCAGATTTTGAAAGAAACCACTGTTATAAAATAGCAAAGTAAGAAGATAACGTAAAACATCAACTGTAAGGAATATCCAAAAAGAAGTTCATTAAAATAAACATAGAAACAGAGTATGCATCAGCAGATAAAAGTGTAAGGCCAAATCACTCTGTCCAGATTAATTCCCGCTATTTGTAAATATGATCACTATTACTTTTTTAATTGTATTAATTTATTTTAAACTCAGTTATTGTTATTTTATGTTTTATTGTACCATTGCCTTTGAGCTCTCTCCCTGGATTGTAAACCACCGTGATGTACAATTTGAATGACGGCATATCAAATTGCATAAAATAAAATAAAATATGCATAAGCTTACTTAGGGCCTTATGCAAGTCGTTCAAAGATTTGGGGGCCAATATATTAATCTGCAGAAGTCTCAGCGAGAACAACCCTGTACTGCAAGACATTTTTCTTATTGTGCCTGCTGCCTGTCATTTGCATATATCCAAAATTCTTAGTAAGAAATTCTTAGTATTTTTTGTAAACACTGCACTATACTTCCTTGAGGTGTAGTTAAGTTTAATGAAAATTTGGCCATTTGCACATATAACTAATGAGATAATCTGAATAATTTCTTAGCTCATTAGTTTACTTTGCATAAATCTTGTGAATGGCTTTGCAAGTGCACAATAGCATGACAAAAAAGGCAAACAGGGCATAAAGGAATTTCTCAACATGATTGCGCATGTTATTTAGTATTTTTGGGCTTGAAATTACATTTGCAAGTTCATCTGCAGTTTAGTCGATTGGTTCCTTGATGTGTTGAGTGACCTTAACACTTGGAGATCTTCAGCAATATATTTAGGGTCCAGTATTCAAAAAGACTTATGTGATTGGCACCAATGCTGACTGCATAAATCCTTTCATTTTGAAAATTTGCAGCAGTTATACTCATAACTTTATGCGTAGAATGTGGCATCATGGGTTATATGCATGAAAGTTATGCATCTATGCAAAGGAGGTCTCGTTAAATGGGTACAAGATCTCAACTTGCTACCTCACGTTCTAACTATGATCAACACTAGTCTACAAAAAATCCTGAAGAATGGAAACATGTTATCATTCCTGAGCTAAAACAAACAACACTAGACCCTTCCAACCCAGCACACTATCACCCAATTTATCATACTTCTCCAAGGTGGCCCTACAGAAACTGGTACGGATGAGGGAAGAGAGGATGAAGAATAGGGGGTGGTACTCGGTGGAGCTCTTGGAGGTTAAGGGGGCAGTGCACTGGTTAGAGGGGCACTGGAGAAAGTCGTGGCCAGGACAGGATAGGGTGGCTTGGAAGAAGAAGGCTAATGCCTATTGGCAGCAGATTCAAGAGGCGAAGCGGATGGTGTGGCCTCCAGAGTGGAGGCAGAAGTGTATAGGCCTAGGGAATTGTTTAGGGATGGCAAAGCAATTGTTGGGTGGGAACTGCTTGGGGGGGAGGGAGGGGTTGGAAGTGGATGTGGAAGAAGTAGCAGATTTCTTTGTTGGGAAGGTTCAGAAGTTAAGGGTGAAAGTGAAGGACAGGGTGGAGGGTGGGGGAGTAGGGGTGGAGCAGGTGAGCAGGGGGTGGGAGGACTTTATGTTGGTTACTCAGGAGAAAGTGAAGGAGGTTTTGAGGGGGATGACTCTAACTGGAATATATTTGGATCCTCTTCCAGGCCGTCTGTTGAGGGAAGGACCAGGGGAAGTAGTAGGATGGTTGGTGGATATTGTGAATGCCTCATTGACCCAGGGTGCTTATCTTGAGGTGTTGAAGGAAACAATGGTGACCCCAATTCCAAAGAAGGGACATGATTTGTCCTGTGAGAATCTCCAGCTTATTTCATTGTTGATGTGCCTCGCTAAATTGGTGAAGAAGATAGTGGTGGATCAATTGGTTATTTGAAAGAGAATCACAGGGGGCAGGTAGGCTTTCGGAAGGGGTCAAGGATTGAAACATTACTGGCAGCCAGGGCCGGATTTACCTATACGCCATGTACGCCATGGCGTAGGGCCCACAGCTGGCAAGGGCCCACAAAAATGGAACGTTAGCTTTTTTTTAAAAATAAAATTTAAAAAAAAACCTGCTGGCTACCGCCGCGGGGTCCCCTCTGCTGCCGCGGCAGCATGGACTGACCCGCGGGGGCCCCCTCTGCAAGCTCAATCCGTCAGTCCCTCCCTCCCTCCGTGCAGGCTGTGAGAGACGTGAGGGGAGAGTGTCTCCCTCGCGTCTCTGTTAAGCCCGCAGGGGCTGATGGGTAATGGGCTGTTGGGGGGGGGGATAGAACTGGTAATGGGCTTTGGGGGGGGGGGGTTAAGACTGGTAATGGGCTGTGGGCTGATGGGGGCTGTCTGGTAATGGGCTATGGGGGGGCTAGGACTGGTAATGGGCTGTGGGCTGTTGGGGGGGTTTAGAACTGGTAATGGGCTTTGGGGGGGTTAAGACTGGTAATGGGCTGTGGGCTGATGGGGGCTGTAATGTAATCGGCTATGGGGGGGCTAGGACTGGAAAGGGGCTGGGGGGGTTAAGACTGGAGGTGGGCTGATGGGGTTAGGACTGGTAATGGGCTGTGGGCTGATGGGGGGGGTGGTTAGGACTGGCAATGGGCTATGGGGGCTGACTGGAAATGGGTTGATGGGGTTAGGACTGGAAGTGGCCTGATGGGGAGTTAGGACTGGTAATGGGTTATAGGGGGGGGGGCTTAAACTGAAAATGGGGTGATGGGGGGTTAGGACTGTAAGTGGGTTGATGGGGGGCTAGGACTGGTATTGGGTTGGGGGGTTGCTAGGACTGGAAATGGGCTGATGAGTGGCTAGGACTGGAAATGGGCTGATGCAGGGACTAGAAGGGAATGGATGCTGGGTGAGGCTGGAACTAGAAGGGAGCTGATGTTGGGGGAGGATTAGAATGGGATGGGGCTGGAAGAGTAAAATGGAGAAGGGAAAAATATTTTGTGTGGGAGGGATAAAAAATCTACAATTGGCCGGGTATTGGGAGAGTAAGTGGGGATTGAGGATGGAGGGGTAAAATTTGAGTGGATGAAATAGGAATGAGGAAAGAGCAAAAGGAGAAAGATTAGTCTAGTCACCTTATTGGGCAGACTAGATGGAAAATACTGGTGTTTATTTGCCGTCATTTACTATGTTACTATGTAATTTCTTTTCTCCTCTGTTTATGATTTTATACTGTATATGTAAACTGCTTTCTTTACCCTAGAAAGGTGATATATCAAAAGGATGAATAAATCATAAACCATAGTAACATAATAAATGACAATAGATAAAGACCAGCATGGCCCATCTAGTCAGCCCAGTAAGGTGGCTAGCAATAATGAATAGGCAAATAAAACGCTGTTACCAGCACTTTATTTTATCCAGGGGCGGCTCAAGGTGATCTTCTGCCTGAGGCATGGGATGAGATGGCGCCACCCCCCACCCCCACCCCCGGTAGTGTGTGTGTGTGTGTGTGTGTGTGTGTGTGTGTGGAGAGGAGAGAGTCTTTCAAAACTCCAGTCAGGGACTGAACCAAACCAAAAAGCTGATTAGATTATATGGAGGAAATACAAGATGTTTGCACACCAAGGAACTAAAAGAATGAGCGAGAATCACAGCACGCTTTATAAAATTAAACTATAACTCATTTTTATTTTGTTATAAAATGTATTATGGTTCTTGCTTTTTCTTTTTGAACATATTTTGCATCCACGAATCCCCTCCCTCAGCAGTGGGTGCAGAGCAGAACTAGGACATTCACCCATAGAACTCAATATCTTAAAAAAAATAAAACAAATCTGATTCTGGTCATCTCACTAACAAATATTCTCCAGTACCAGGCATATTGGGAACTAAATTAAAACCCTATAAAAGTCACCAAAGATCTACAAGGCCAAATCTACCCCTCCAGCCCTCTCTTCCCCCTCTGTCATACCAGCATAAACTTCCAAAACTCATGCAAGGTGCCTACCCAGAAAAAGCAGCACTATAAATACTGCAGCGGGCCCTAGAACATCTAACACCTATTTGTAAAGCTGAACAAGGCAAATTATTATTGTACAGATTCCTGCATACAAACTTCATGTTAACAGAACACACGGCCTTGGTCACACACTCAGAACACAGACTCTCACCAAGTACAGAATAAGTGATCACAACCTAAAGTAAAAATAAAATATTTAGACAAAACTTAAACTGAAACCCCAAGAAGCCAGACTCTGCATGCAGTGCAACACCAGATATGAGATGTGGTTCCCCATACTGTGTAAATTATAAAGATAGTGCAAATTCCAATCACTAAATTGAAAATAAAATTATTTTTTTTACCTTTGCTGTCTGACCATTTTATTCTCTGGTCATGCTGGTCCTGATCTGAGGCTTCTGCCTTCCTGTCTTCTCTTAACATTCTTTCTATGGTTTATAGTCTATCTGCCATTTCTTGTCTCTTTTGTTTTCTTCACTTCCTTCCATCAGCCTATTTCCAGTCCCAGTAACCCTCCCCATGTATCAGCTCCCTTCCAATCCCACTGCCCCCTCCCTGCCAGCCTCCTCCCCATTACCCAGCCAGGGCCAGCCCATCCATTGAGCGAGAACGTTTTTTGCACAGGGCCCTGCATTTCAGGAGGCCCCGCGCAAAGAACATTCCGCTTTAAATGTAAATTTAAAAAAAAAAAAAAAAAAGCTGGCTGCTGCCGCTGCCGCCGCCACAGCAACAGCAGAATCGAGTGTCCCGCGGGGCCCCACCTGCCCGGCAGAGCATTCCCTCCCTCCCTGCCTACTTGCTTGCCTCAGTCCCTCTCCGCTTCAGCTTTCAGAGCCGTGAAGGGAGAGCTTCTCCCTCGCGACTCTGTTAAGCCCACCGGGGCAGATGGGAAATTTCCCATAAGCCCCAGCGGGCTTAACAGAGCCATGAGGGAGAAACTCTCCCTTTGTGGCTCTAAGCCGAAGCGGAGAGGGATTGAGGCAAGCAAGCAAGCAGGCAGGCAGGGAGTGCTCTGCCGGTCAGGGGGGGGGGGGCCCGCGGGACACTCGATTCTGCTGCTGCTGCAGTGGCAGCAGCCAGCTTTTTTAAATTTTAATTTTCCCTGGGCTGATGGGAGGGAGGGGGGTTAGGACTGGTAATGGGCTGGAAGGGGGTTTAGGACTGGTAATGTGCTGGGGGTTGATGGGGTGGGTTAGGACTGGTAATGGGCTATGGGGGCTAGGACTAGAAATGGGCTGATGGGGAGGTTAGGACTTGAGGTGGACTGATGGGGGGGTTAGGACTGGTAATGTGCTGTGGGCTGATGGGGGGGTTAGGACTGGTAATGGGCTATGGGGGGGCTAGATCTGGAAATGGGCTGAGGGGGGGGTAGGACTTGAGGTGGGCTGATGGGGTTAGGGCTGGTAATGTGCTGTGGGCTGATGGGGGGGTTAGGACTGGTAATGGGCTATGGGGGGGGGCTAGGACTGGAAATGGGCTGATGGGGGGGTTAGGACTTGAGGTGGGCTGATGGAGTTAGGACTGGTAATGTGCTGTGGGCTGATGGGGGGGTTAGGACTGGTAATGGGTTGGGGGGGTTGCTAGGACTGGAAATGGACTGAGTGGAAGGGGGGCTGATGGGGATGGGGGCTTAGAATGAAAATGGGATGATTTGAAGTGGGGCTTGAACTGCAAATAGCTGATGGGGATGGGGGCTTGGAATGGAAATGGGCTGAGTGGAAGGGGGGCTTGAATTGCAAATAGCTGATGGGGATGGGGGCTTGGAATGGAAATGGGCTGAGTGGAAGGGGGGCTTGTACTGCAAATAGCTGATGGGAGGGGGGCATGGAATGGAAATGGGCTGAGTGGAAGGGGGGCTTGAACTGCAAATAGCTGATGAGGAGGGGGGCTTGGAATGGAAATGGGCTGTGAGGGGAGGGAGTTAGGACAGGAAATGGGCTGATGGAGAGGTTAGGATAGGACTGAAAATGGGCTGTTGGGGGAGCTAAGATTGGAAATGGGCTGTGGTGGGGGCTTGGATTGAAATAGACTCATGGAGAGGCTAGAACAGGAAGAAGGCTCATAGGGGGCTTGGATTGAAATGAGCTGAATGGAGGGGACCTAGGATTTGACATGGGCTGATGATGGGGCTAGAAAAGGACTAGAAATGGACTGATGGGGGGTTGGGATTGGAAATGAGCTGATGGAGGGACTTGGATAGGACTGGACATGGACAGGGGAGCTAGGACTAGAAATGGGCTGATGGGGGGCTAGGAGTGGAAATGGGCTGATGAGGGGACTAGATGGGAGCGGATGCTGGATGGGGCTGGTACTAGAAGGGAGCTGATTTTGGAGGAGGATTAGAATGGGTTGGGGCTGGGAGAGTGAAATGGAGAGGGGAAAAATATTTTGTGTGGGAGGGAAGAAAAATCAACAATTGGCCGTGTATTGGAAGAATATGTGGGGATTGAGGATGGAGGGGTAAAATTTGAGTGGATGAAATAGGAATGAGGAAAGAGCAAAAGGAGAAAGATTAGTATGTTAAAGCAGATGTAGAGAGAGAATGGAAAAAAAAACCTAGAAGAGAAAAGAAAGGACAAATGGACAGCAGATGATGGAGAGTTAGCAGAAGACTCGAAGAAACCAGAAGAAAGTGGCTGGAGCAATTGCAATTGAAAAAAAAATGCACAAAAGGTAGAAAGATATCTCTTTATTTTGAATTTATTAACTGGAATATGTCAGCTCTGGGAAATGTGCATCATTAACGTCTGCGCTTGAAGAGGAAATTAATTTATAGTTTTATTTCTACAGTGTTGTACATTCCAAGTTTGGCTTTTGGGATTCCCAGTTTAATTATTGTCTTCCTGTTTCTAAATTGTGATTCCTTGTTTGGTAATGGTCTATGTTCTGCATGTGTAACTGAGCTGAGGTATTCTGTTTATGTAGTTGCTATTTGACATTGCCCTTGTTCCCTTTCCCCAGTAGGTCATGTATTGTTATTCTCTGAAATGTATTGGTTTAATATTTGCAGTGTTGCCTTTTGATAGGTAGGGTCTGGTGCTTTGTGAGTCCTGGTAGTGCTGTTACGATATGGCGGGTTTGCTATGGGTTCTAAATGGGCAGTGTTTGTAGTAGTTCCTAATGTGCCTGGCGGTTGGCACTGGATTATAGTAATGTAGAAATCTTTTAGTCTTTCTTTATCCATATGCTCATTAAGAGGCATGTTTACTAAAAGTTAGCGTATGGTAACATTATGCAAATATTTATGCAAATGAGGCCCATTATGCAAATGAGGCCCCGCACCGAGTCTCCGCACATGGCCCCGCACCTCCCTTGGGCTGCCCCTGTACCCAGCCACCTATCAGTCCCATCCCCAAGTGTCAGCTCCCTCCATTCCCACCTCCAGGTGTCAGCTCCCTTCCAGTCCCCTTCCAGTCTCCCTCCAGAACCATCCTCAGATATCAGCTCTCTTCCAGCATCCTCTTTTTCCCCCTCTGCCAGCTCTCTTCCAGCCCTCTCTTTCCCCCTCTGTCAGCCCCCTTCAGCCATCTCTTTCTCCTTCTATCAGGTCTGTTCTGCTCCCTCTCTTTCCCCCTCTGTCAGCTCCCTTCCAGTCCTCTCTTTCCTCCTCTGTCAGCTCTGTTCTACTCCCTCTCCTTCCCCCCATAACAAGCCCGTTCCGCTCCCTCCCCTTCCCCCCCCCGTGTAGCTCCCTTCCACTCCCTCTCCTTCCTCCCATGCAGCTCCGTTCTGCTCCCTCTCCTGCCGCCCGTGTCAGCCCGGTTCTACTCCCTCTCCTTCCCCCGTGTTGTTTCTGTTCTGCTCCTTCCCCCTTCCTCAGTGGCTGCGATAGCGGTAATAATTTAAAATGAAAAGGAAACCGGTGCAGAGCCTTCCGGCCCTATGGAACCCCTGCTGCTGCGTCCTGCCCCCAAAAGGAAGTGACACTAGAGCAAGGGTTCCATAGGGCTGGAAGGCTCTACACCTGTTTCTTTTTCATTTTAAATTACCACTATTGCAGCCACTTGACCTTCTTTTTTTTTTTTTTAAATCTGAAGGTTGAATAAGGCAGCTGTTTTGGAGGCATTTTTGCCACCCTCAAAACTTTGCCGCCTAAGGCCACTGCCTCACTATAGAGCCGCACCAGCAGGGGCCTCTGCCACTGACATTGAGCTGTTGGGTTTTCAACTACCTTCCAGACCAGATCAAGATGGTGCATGTAAAAGAGATCATAAAAACAATCAAAACATAATAAGGGGAATTTTAGAAGGGAAGACCAAGTGCAATCGGACGTCTAAGCCAGAACGCCAGAAAAAAATCCCAGGCATGTCCAGTGCAGAGGCAATTTTACAGAATGTGAATGTGCCCGATATGGATGTCTGCAGGATTATCTACAGAGACATCTTTAGAACAGTATTCTAGAACACTGATATCTAGGATAGCCTAATGGCTAGAGTAATTGGCTAGCAACAGAGCATCCAGTGTTCCAATCCCACTATTGCTATTGTTGATATTATGCTGAATATTTGGGATGAGAAGTGCCTTATTCTCTACACCCACTGGATGTTTTGCATCCCAAACTAGCACTTTTCCAATGCTTATTCATGCCTGGAGCAGGTCTAAACTTAGTGGTATGTTTACTAAACTGTGGTAAAGGAGCAAGTGTGCCATTAGTGGGCGCTAAATGTGCATCTGCACCCAAAAAGCCACTTTAGTGCGCGCTAATGGTATCAGCCACTTTAGCACACGCTAACAGTACCTGTGGGTGGAGAGAAGGCATGCACGGGCGAAGAGTGAGGGTCAATGGGCGGGGAGTGGGTGGGAACAAGGCTTGCTCCCTTAACACAGGTATCTTAACAGCAGGAATCCTAACATAATTCAAAACCTCGCAGAAAGGGTGTTTTGTGAGGAGAGAGAGCCTATTTAAACATTTGCAATGTGATGCACAGACAGGGGAGCCCAAGAGAGTGATAGTAGTGCTGCATTAGCAGCAACAGCATAGTACCCAAGTATGAAAGGGCACTATGTTGATGGTGCAAATGGGGGCAAAAGAGGTGGCACATGAGTCATGCAATGGGAGCTGCTGGTGCACAGGTTGGACCAGGCAGCTGCCTAGATAGCACATAGGAACATAAGACTAGAAAATATGCCAAATTATGTCAGACCAAGGTCCATCAGGCCCAGTATCCTGTGTCCAACAGTGGTCAATATAGGTCACAAGTACCTAGCAGTTTTCCCAAAGGAAACACAGGATCCCCAATAACTGTAATGGGGCAAGCAGTGCAGAGCCCAGGTTCTCTTTAGCAATAGTTTATGGACTGTTAACCATAATCCCATCCAAACCTTTTTAAACCTAGCTACACTGACAGCTTTTACCACATCCTCCAGTAATGGATTGCAGGGTTTGATTACGTGTCGACTGAAAAAATATTTTCACCTAGAAGACCCAAATGGGTTACACTGTAGCCGCATTGCAGGTCCCCTAGTCTGTCCACATTCTGATAGCATAAAAAAGCAACCTACGTTTACCTGTTCCACTCTTCTCAATAATCTATAGACGTCTATCATATCTCCCCTCAGCCGTCTCTTCCCCAGGTTGATAAGCCCCAACCTTTTTAGCCTCTTCACAAAGGGGTGTTCTGCCATCTGCAGTACCATCTGTGATGTTCTTCATGATCCCACAGTGACAGTGGCAGCATACAATCCTGCTACTGCTGCAGAAAAGCAATGTGCCACATTAGGCGGTCCAAGAGTCCTGGCACCCCAGGTAGAGATCCAGGCTGCCCCCCCCCCACATTGCCGCAGAACCCAGCTGTGGGGGAAGAGGCTGATAGTGCCAGATGCTGTAGCCCCCCAGGGCAGCTGCAACATGCAGGCGCCCAGGGAACTACCATAGCAGTGACTGTCATCCTCCCCCCAAGATGTATCATTGGCAGGTGATGACGGGGGTCCCTGCAGAGGCAGATGGTTGGGGAGGGGGCTGTGTGGCCATCCATGTATGCCTCTGCCCCCCAATCCAGACTGTGTGCCATAGGCACCCACCAACCCGCATGCTGGATGGGCTGGGGCTGCACACCATCAACATGGACAGCACACGGGTATGTCAGCATGGTGTGGAGATGTTGGCGGAGGGGGCAGTGGCACCTGCCAGCAGCAGACCGAAGCCATGCCCTGGTCCTGTGCACTATGCACATTGCAACATGTACCAAGGTCTGTCTGATGTGAAGTATGTCAGCCCCAGGGAGTGTTGTGACCATGTGGTAGGACTGTGGCTCCATGCACACAGTTAGTGTATATATGGATGAAGGGTCACAGGTTTGGGTCCTGGCTGTGGATCATGCATTGCATGTCCCTCTGGCTAAACTTTAGCCCACAGCGCAGGTACAGAACCAACATGTGCAACCCCCAATGAATCGGCCAGCAAGGGTACAAACACCCATCAGTCACACAGACAGGCTCCACTATCCGCAGCTGCATGGAGAGTTAGGCTGATAGTACTGGCATACTGAGCAGGCATTAACATCAGAGCACGCAACTAGCTCCTGCACAAGGAGCACATATTAACAATACTCGAGCTGATATCGGGACCAAGGTAGCAGGCAGGAGTCATTTATGCACAGCGAGTCATTATGATTGTGTGTGTGTGTGTGTGTATCTATCAATTTAGTCGTGGCTTTCTACACCTTACTGAGCTTCGCAGTGCCTAAGCTGTTTCCAGCGTTATTCTGCAAATGTGCATGATGCAAAGTATTGTGGGTATGGCCTGAACAGGGTGGATTGGCCAGGATGTGTCTGCACTGGGGGTAGGGCAATGGCTGTGACATTGTAAGAGTCACTGACAGTGTGTGATACAAGCACAGAGCAGCTACAAACCATGCTACTGAGCAGTTTCTGCGGTCACTCTGAGGTTGAGGATGGGTGCCCAGCACCAGGTCCCCAGTACCTGCAATGCTAGAGATGGTCTTTGCCACCTATGCTGCAGATCCCCATCAGTGTGTGGCAGATATTGTCTGCAGTATGATATGCTAGCCACCTTGTGTCATGCTGTATGTATCACATCTGGCTCTGTGCTCTGCCCCTGTTGGACTGGAACCCACCTAGAACAGTGAATGTCAATACCCAGGCCAGGTTAGCCAACTACCCGGGGGGGGGAGGGTACGTGTGCATAGTGCTAGATAGTGTCTGGCTTTAGTGATATGGGTGTACTTCCTGTCCTGAGGGCCTGATCACTGAACCAACTGCTGGGTTTCCATGCTGTTTATCCCAAGCCTGGGTGCACATGGCTGCTCTGTGCACATGCAATGCATACTGACCAGCGGACTGTCTGTAGTTGGTATGTGCATGGCTGGGAAACCCAGTGGTGGGCAGCAGGTGCAGTCTGACTTGGCATCAGCATTGTAACGCTGGGTATTGACATGCACTGTTCTAGGTGGGTTCCTTTCTGATAGGGCCAGAGATGATTTGCGCCTGCTGCAGAACACAAGTTGACTAGCATATCACACTGCAAACAATACCTGCCACACACTGGCACGGTGATGGGGATCTGCAGCACAGGCAGCAGAGACCATCTCTAGCACTGCAGGTAATGGGACCCTGGTGCTGGGTGCCCATCCTTATTCTCAGTTGACCACAGAAATTGCTCAGTAGCATGGTTTGTAGCTGCCCTGTGCTTGTATTACACACTTTCAGTGCCTCTTACTGAGCTGAGGTGATGGATAAGTGCATTCTCCATTCGGTGATCAGCTGTAGACTGCTGTTCTGCATGTGCACTGCATCATGGGTACTGGTAGGGCTACCCTATGCCAGCCCACACAGTAGACATTTTAGGTGGTGACATGCAGTCTCTTTGTATCCAGCCATTGCTGTGCAGAGAGGTGTGGAGGTGTAGTCTATTGGTTAGTTCAAGGTCTCCGTAGCAGGGGACAGGGGTTTGATTCCTACCTGTTCTTTTTGTGACTGTACTACTCAGATCATTTTCATGCCTGTAGCAGTCAGGGCTCTGCAGATCGGTGCTGCCAGCCCATACCACCCTCTCCTCAGCCACCATCCATCCTTCAGCCCATCTATCTACCTCTGTCAGCTATATACAGTCCTGTCTTCTTGTACAGGCTGCTACTCCATGACCTATACTGGTACTCTTTTCTGCATTACGGCTCTTCATGCTCGCCTCTCCTGTGCCTGATATGTACATAACCACTACTAGTCTGTCCTGTCGCTGCAAACATCCTGCTGCTTCTGCCTCTGCTGAGGAAACCATCTTCCCCATCCTATGCCACACACTATCATTGCAGCACTTTACATTGGCACCACCCTGTGCATCGGTACAGCTGCCTGCCACATGCTCGTCCGCTTTACTGGCTTCCAGATACGGTGCCCATCAATATGGCAGGTTCATCAACTCCCACCTGTCCTTCCTTCCATCACGTGTACATTGACATTACTTGATGCTCTATCCAGGGTTTGGGTTACAGCCGTTTTCCTGCCCTAAGGTGCATGCTTTCCACTTTAGGGTACCATGTCTCTCCTTAGGATGCCTTGTCTCATGTTAAGGCATCTTAAGATGTGATAAGGTGCCCTATCTCTCCTTAGCACATCTTGTCACCTTACTGCACTTGGTCCTGTTAGCTCACGTTAAATGGCCCAAGGCACCCTAATGCTGGCACGCCCCCTACCCACCCACTGCCTTATATGGCTTCAGGCACCTTAACACTGCCCTTACCGCTGGTGACTTTACCACGGTTTAGTAAACATACCCCAAAGTGTTGGCACCCTAAGCAAATCTTAACTCATATGTCCCCCCTGGTTGTCAGAATTTATTGTTTTACTTTTAACTATAGTAAAACCCTCAATTAATGAAGATAAAATACTGATTTTACACCACTTTTTACTCAAGCAATTTATCAAAGCTTTCTGTGTGGAGACTGCTTTTTTATTTGAAATGAACCAATGGTCTCAATTTAAAATTCGCAACACAGGGTAACTTGCCCTGAAGCTGCTAACTCCGATCACATCAATGACCATATATTTGGTTCACAATTCTAATGGTTTTATATTAACTTTTGAACTATAAGGCTGTTGACCAGACATTTAAGCTTATAGAGACATTTAAGCTTGAAGTAGAAATCAGAACTTATCTGGATATTGAATTATTCATTTCCAAATTGCAAACAATGAACGTGCTGTAGTCTCACAGTAATTGAATGCCATCCCCGACACCACCTCTAAGGTACCATTTTCTGCACGTTTCAATTCTTCTTCAGGGGGTCAAACAGTTGTATGAAACTGGCACTGTCTGCAAATGAACATAGCATCTTGAGAAATTATATTGGCCTGAATCTTAATACCCGTCTGCTGACATTATAACACCACTCAATCATGCTGGTAAAACCCCATAAGCAAAATGTAACTAACCTTCGTTGCTTCAAACAAATATATCCAACATAGAGAAGGGAGCGTGTTACGATGAAGCTCGCACTGCTTTCCCAAAAAATGCTGCGCATGCGGGGACACAGCCACTTTGTTCCAACAACAATAACATTTGTGCTTGTGATCTCCCTCTTCCACCAGTCGATACTGTCTCTATTGCAAACACTCGCAACTCTTCAAAGGAATGTTGATTCTGCAAACAATGAAGTACTACGGGGGCTTCTTGGACTTTACACTGGATCCTACTACGGTGTTCAGCAATGCGGACTCGCAAGGGACGCACAGTCTGGCCCACATATAAAAGGCCACATGGACATTTGATCCCATAGATCACATAATCAGAATCACAGGTCGTAGGCTGTCTCAGATTATATTGTTGATCATGGTAAACAAAATGGTTCACCTCATCCATAACCATACACACATTACAATGACCACATTTTTTGTGTCCAGGTGCGCTCCCCTCGGAACCCGTTATAGCTTTCCGTAATTTGGCTGGACTCAAGATCTCCTTTAAATTTTGTTGGCGAGTCCACACACAACGAATGTGCTTGTCTGATAAACCTGGTAAGGTACTTAATACATTTTGATGACGACTAATGATCTGTGTGATCTTTTTACTCAACGGGGAATATTGGGTCACAAAATTTATACATCCCTGGTTTTCTATCCCTATGGGAGGCTTCTCACGAGTTTGCAGCAACAATGCTCTATTATTATAAAGGGCCCGTTTATATGCTATTTTTACTACCTTTTCCGGGTACCCCCGGGCATAAAAATCATGCATCAATATTTTAGCTTGTTTTTTGTATTCTTGTATACTGGAGCAATTTCTTCTATACTGGATGATTTGCGATAGGGGTAAACTATCCCGTAATTGCCAAGGATGTCTGCTGTTGTAATGTAAAAGAGTGTTACGATCAGTAGATTTTTTATGTACTCTAGTATCCCATCCACAAAAACTCTTTCGCACCTCCTCATCCAGAAAAACTATTTTTTGGGGGTGATAGGTGCTAGTGAATTGGATGTGTGAAGTTACTCCATTTTTTTTTTTTAAACGTTTATTTTCATTTTACAACAAACAAAGTAACAACACATCAAGAGAAACAAATACACACATACAATAAAGAAAGCAACCCCAATTACCCCCCACCCCAATGCTTCTTCTCTAAGCTGATTAGAATCATCATATGAGCGCTTACATACAACAATTATTGTACATCAAACAAACAGAAGGAGAATCTATGATACCGGATGAGCATGTGACAAAGATTAATACAGAATCAAACAGTCAACTGAGAGCATCGAAATTTTGAACATAATCGTTGAGCGTCTTCTAGCTAGACCAATAGTGAATAGTTTGACCGGAAGAGGCAGACATACTAGGTATTTGCGCATATTTACAATAAAGACAGATATGTTTCCCAATATTTCGTGATTAAGGAAATAGGAGATAGCAATACCCAGCATAAAGGCTAAAAGAAGTAAGCCAATTTAGGAAGAGAGGGGATCCCCGCAGCTAAGCGGAGCCCCACAAACTTCCCAAAGAGGGGATCCGAAATATATAAAATAGAATGAAGACGACCTCAGACCCGACTCCAGTAATACTGTAATGCGGGACAATCATACTTAACAGGAGTGTAGTAGACCAAAGGCCACATAGCATGTCCCGCATCAAGTGCACTGGATGGCATTCCAATTGGCTAACCTATCAGGAGTATTTGTCTACATGAGATAGCAGTACTGAGGAGATAGGAAAAATCTGATCTAGATTGTGAGTGATGGGGGGGGCTGAGAAAAGGTGGGCTCTAAGTCTGAGGGGTGAAGCAACTTCCATATATCAATTCACGCAAAATCTTTCATCAGGGCTGGCAGGGTGTGGAGACTCTGGGCGGACCACTCGTTCTAGGCGGCAGTCTATCTATCAAAGGAACAAATACTTGGTAGAAATCACCGCCGAGTAACAATAACAGGGTCATCCACATTCGGAGCATAAATACCAATACACGCAAATGCACTATCTCTAACCTTAAAATATACACAGGCCCAGCTACCCTCCCCATCAGAGCTAGTATCCATTACAGTGGTTGGCAAAATTTCTCAACTAAGATGGCTACCTCGCCCCGCTCAGAAACGGCGGGAGAATAGGCAGCCACCATATAAGGTTTGGCAGCAAGTTTCAGTGGTTCAACAGAAGTGAAATGGATTTCCTGAAGAAACACTAAATCAGTATGATCATGATTAAAATAACTAAGGATGGTCATTCTATTGATTGGACTATTGATGCCTCTTACGTTCAATACTGAGAGCATACATAAGGCCATACAACAAAGTCAAACATTCTGAGAAAGGAACATGATGGCGCACCGAGTTGCGCAATGTCCCTCATATCAACTATAAATGACTGTACACACGATATGATAGAAAATAATCCAATGAAAAATCATGAAGCGCCCTATATAACAGTAGAAGCACCGAAGTGCCTTAGAGAAGAAGCAAAACCCCAGAAATTACAGGCGACCTGATGTCTGCGGGGTGAAACCCCAGAGAAGGCCTAAATTGAAACATATAACCGGTATAGCTGTTCGTGCTCCGAATCCAACCGAGGTGCACATCATGGAGGAAAAGGAGACCAAGAGAGGTAGATATAAAAGAAAGGAAGGTCCAGGCAGTCTCCATTCCAGGCAATAATCACCGCGCCGGGCCATTCAAAATGGCGGGCAGTTCCAGCGGAGTCCATCCGAATTGTTGACTTAGCGCATCTGGTCTGCCTCTTTGGAATCTAAAAATGTTGCTAGCAGAGCAGGATCTTCGAAGGTTCTAGTTTGGTTATGGAGAGTCACTCTGAGCTTCGCTGGATATAAGAGGCCAAAGCGAGCCTGTAACTGTTGAAGTCTAGGACGAAAAGCAAGGAGTCCCTTCCGCCGGTCAGCTGTGGGCTTTGCCAAGTCGGGGAAGAAAGAGACTTTATGATCGTCAAACTGCAGATGTGGCATCACCCGGGCGGCTTTGAGAATTTGCTCAACTTGCTGATACCTCAGTAAACGGAAGATAATGGGCCGGGGGGTCGTCCGATTGAGTGCGATGTTAGTAGGAGCACGATATGCTCGGTCAATTTCCAGATCTCTGCAAAAGGTAATCTTCAGCAAGGAAGGGAGAGTTTTGACCAGAAATTCTCTGATATCTCCTGCTTCCGCCCCTTCTGGAACTCCTATGAGCCTGACATTGTTGCGACGAGCACGATTATTGCAATCCTCTAACTCTTTTTGAAGATTCTGTATGTGACGCTCAGCCTTGTCCAGGTTCACCAAACGCACCGCGTGCGAATCGAGGACCCCCGCCATGTTGTCCAGCCGTAGTGAAAGACCTTCAAGCCGGTCCTGAAGCATACCGAAATCTTCTCGCATGGCTCGGAGCGCCTCTCCGTTGGACTGTACCAGTTCCTTCACACCACGTATTTCCTCCAAGATCTCCTGTTGCAGTTCAGGGCTTACCCGAGGTGGAACCATCTTAGGTGGGGAAGACAACTCTGTTTTGGAGCGTTTTCCATGTGAAGAAGAGGGAGACCCGAAGTCCAAGCGCACTGGTTTGTGGGTCGCCATTCCCCCCAAGGCACCCCGGTAAGTTCGGTATAAAATATTAAGTTTATGCAGATGTTAAGTCAGGATTCTAAGTAGGCCCCTCGGGAGCTTCAGCGCGAAGCGTCTAACCCGCTGGACATCAGGCTCCGCCCCCCACATCAGGCTCCGCCCCCCGTGAAGTTACTCCATTTAACCAGTGTACAAATTGTTGCAGATCCTCAGCCTCGCCGTCCCATAAAACAAAAAAACATCATCGATGAATCATTTCCACAGGATCAACTGTCATCGATAGGGTGAACGGGCCAACCAATGTTGTTCATATTCTTGCATATACAAATTTGCCACAGATGGAGCACACGTGGCCCCCATAGCTATCCCGGATATCTGCTTGTAGAGGGTTTCTTCAAATTGGAAATAATTCTCAAAAATAGTGAGTTCAGCCAACTGAGAAATGAAGGAGATCAACTCTTCAGAGAAAACATTGCAATTTTGTAAAGATGTACTAATTACTTGATGCGCCGCTCTTTGAGGAATACTCGTATAGAGGGCAGACACGTCCAGTGTTGCTAAAAGTATACTTTCTTTACAAGCCCATTCCGAATATTCTGTCAAAATATTTTAAAAATGGGAGGTATCTTTTATATATGAAGAAATTGTGGGCATTAGTGGCCTCAGATACGTGTCAATGTACACTGAAAGGGGTTCCAAAACAGACCCTCTAGTGGAGACAATAGGTCTTCCTGGGGGATTTACCAAATTCTTGTGTATCTTAGGTACAAGATACAGGCGAGCTAATGTAGGGGAAGATTCATTCAGAAATTTCCATTCTTTCTTATTAATTAATTTTTTTTCTAATGCTGCCGCAGTGATCTCTTTTAGGCACTTTGTGGGGTCTTCTCTTAACACTTGATATGTGTCCACTTGTGACAGCTGTCGATCAGCTTCTGCTAGATACTGGGATCTATCCATCAGTACTATAGCTCCACCTTTATCCGCTCTACATATTACCACTTCTGTCTGTGTTTTCAATTCTTTCAAAGCTGCTCTTTCCCCAGGGGTTAACACTGTAGACCTGGTTCGTTCAGAATTTTCTAATATAGATATATCTTTCAAAACAAGCTCTTTAAATAAATTTAGAACCGGATGTACCGGTCCCGGTGGAAGCCAAGTGGATTTAATCTGTAGAGGGATTCTATGTATATCCGGTGCAAGTAAAGATTCTGTATTGCTTGCAGTGGTGGAAGCAAAATAGATCTTTAATTGGAGCTTTCGTACCAAACTTTCAACGTCCAGACGAAACTGAAAACTGTCAAAATGATTTCTTGGAACAAAAGACATACCTTTGTTGAGGACATTCAACTGGGCAGATGATAATTGTAACTTAGAAATATTGATTACCAAAGAGTTCTGAGGATCCTTAACAGCCCTTTCATGTATCCCCCCTACTAATCCTGCTGCCGACTGGCCCCCTTTCCCTTCGGTTTTGTTTTGCCTCCGTTTTTCTTTTTGGTTGTTATTTGTCCAGCGGTCTGAAAAACCTCTCGAGGTTTGCTACTAGAATCAGAGGTACTAGTATCGTCTGAAGTTGTTTCAAATTCTACCCGTCTTTGTTGTTTTTTAGTTTTTCTTTTCGGGTTCATCCAGGGATATACATACCCCTGCGTATAATCTCCATAGTCCCGTTTCAACTTATTTGCTTTAATTTTCTTGACCTCTTCATGGAGAGTTTTTAGTTGTTTATCTAGTTCCACAATCTTGTTATCATATTGATTAGGCGTCTCAATTTCTTTTAAGCTTTTCAGCTGGGAGTCAATGTCCTCATTTAAATCTTTCAGAGCGCTAGAGGTTGTATCTACAATCAGGACCATGAGGTCCAAGGAGCATTTGTTAAGTATGTTATTCCAATTGTTGATGAATTCCACATTCGATGTAAACAATTTTGGTTCTTTGTACATCCGGAGCCCTATTGTTTAGCTTTGAATGCCCTATTCTCTGACAACCCCTAGAAGTAATCACTTAGACTGGCCTTGAAATTAATCCAAAAAAAGTAATTTGGGACCAAGAGCAAATCTACTGTACCATGCTAGTACTAACTTCCAAAACTCACACATGGACCCTACCTAGAAAAAGGCAGCACCGTAAATATTGCAATGGGCCCTAAAACATCAATAAACTAATTGGAAAGCTGAACAAGCCAGATTACTACACATTCTTAAACAGAAATTCCCTGCTAACAGAATACCCAGTCTTGGTCACACACACACACACACACACACATACTACAGACAGGCCTTTGCCAATAAGCGACCACAAAGTGAAAATAGAAATATGTAGACAAAATTAAACTAAAACCTCAGAAAGCCAGATGATGCATGCAGTACAACACCTCAAAAACAGAAAGAAATGCATTTCCCCCTATACTGTACAAAACAAAAGATAGCAGATGTCAGGAATGGCATTAGGAGGGAAGTAACCAGAGCAATTGACCCGGGGTCCCAAAACCAGAGAGGGCCTCAGATCTGAATGAGACTGAAAAAAATCACAGCTTGCTAGCGGGCTTTAGGGTCCCTTCTCAGATTTTTGTCTTGGGCTAAGCCTAAGCCATGTCCAATACCAATCCTGTCTCCTGGCAGATGTACTTTCCAAAAACTAACATTTTCCAGTTATAGAATAGAAAATGCAATTATTTTTTCTACTTTTGTTGTTGTATCATTTTATTTTTCTAATGGTGTTTGTCCCAGTCTCTGGTTTTTATTTTTCTCTGTCTTCTCTTAGCTCTCTTTTCATGGTCTCCTCTCCGTTTGCCATTTCTTCTCTCTCCCCCTGTCTTCCCCGCCTTCCTTATTTCAGTTTTTAACACTGATCTCTTCCTTTCAGGTTTCCTCCATTTATTTTTCTGTTTTTCTATCCAGATTTCACTCCTTCTTCTTACAGCTTCTGAATTTCACTCTTTTTACTGTATCTAGCTAAAGCTTTCCCTCATCCCAACCCTCCTATTTCCCAGCACTTTCTCCTTCCCCAGCCTCTTAATTTCTAGTCTCACTAACTCTCCCCTTCTTTCCCCTATGCCCAGTAGCAACCCCTCTCCCTGTCCTTCTTCCATCCAGTATTTTCCTATCCCATCCACCCTCTTCTCTCTGTGTCCTCCATGATCAACATCTCCCCTTTTTGTCCTTTCTTCCTCTCCTCCATGTCTAGCATCCCCCTCTGTACCTATCCCCCCATGCCCAGCATACCCCATCTGCCCCATGCCCCTATACCCAGCACCTCCTTCTGTCCCTATTCTCCTATGCCCAGCATATCCCCATCTTACCCCACCCCTCCTATGTCCAGCATCAGCTCTCTCTCTCACACCATATCCAGCATCTGCCTTCCATGCTTACCCTGGGTCCAGCTTTTTCCCTATATCACCCTATTCCCCACCTCATCCAGAATCTGCCCTTTATCCCCCTATGACTCCTTCTCTGAGTCCAGCATTTGCCATTTACCTCAGTACCCCTACCCTGTGTGCAATGTTCCCTCTAATTTTCTGTAGGCTGTGTGCGCATAAAATATCAGCTGTGCAGCTTTTGAAGGAAGGTTAAATTTTTGTGCGCCACATAACGACACTCGGAGTTATATACTTTAAAATTTGACTACATGTCAGAATACAGTATGTACACCACATTGATTGCACTAGAAAATATTGTAGAACTTGTGAAAACCATAAATATACAACAACTTTTCAATTTTAAGAACGTCTGTGTTGTTTTCTATCAGAATGAGAACCGTAATTTTTGTGCGCTCTGTTGTAAAGTATGTGCGCTCACTTGGTGAGGTGTGTGCGCGCGCACACGCGCACAGCTTAGAGGGAACAGTGCCTGTGTGCCTCCACCCCTATGATCCCTACCCCATATCCAGTATCCCATCCCCTTATGCCCCCACCCAGTGTTCAGCTTCTCTCTCCACTCCATGTCCATCATCTGCCCTCCACTCCTCCATACGATATCCACTATCTGCTCTCCATCATCTTATGTCCCTTACCCATATCCAGCATCTAACCCCCACTCCTATCCATAATCTGCACTTTTTCCTCTTACGTTCCCACCCTGTGTCTGCTCTATACCCCTCCTTTACCCTCCCCTCTTCCTATCCTGCATCTGCCTCTGTCCCCCTTTATGCCCAACATCTGTCAGGACTCTGACCCCTAGAATATGCTCACCCCCAACCCTCCGCATTGTCACTTTTCCTGTTCCGATGGCAGCATCAGCAGCAGACCTCCAACTTAAAAATAAAAAAAAAGGCAGGGCTCTTTGTAACTCCACATTTGGACGAATGGTCTGGTCCCGCCCCCTCTGACACAAGCATACCTCAGAAAAGGGAGGGACCAGACCATCCTTGCAAGCTCAGAGTCACAAAGACGCATGTTTCTTTTTTAAATTGGAAGTCTGTCGCCACCACTGCCACCAGAACAGGACAGCAGCAGTTGAAGATGGGGGGAGAAAGCTGAGGCCAACCGAAAACCAGCCCTTCATTGACCGGTTTTACTGTTCTGCAGCTTGAAAAACCATCTGAGTGGCCTACAATTGGTCAGTTGGCAACCCTAGTCCCCAGCTGTTGTATTGTCTGTCTTGACTAGATTGTAAGCTCTGATGATCAGAGACTGTCTCTTACGTGTTTCTGCACAGCACTGCATATGCCTTGTTTTTTGGGGTCTTTTTTTAAATGCCATCAAGTCGGTGCTGACTCCTGGTGACCAGCAGCCCCAGGGTTGTCTTGGCCAGATCTGACTGGAAGTAGATTGCCAAGCCTTTCTCCCAAGGCAATGTCAAAGTCACATGGCGTGCCATTAGGGAATCAAACCCTGATCTCTTTGGTACTATGCTGTTGCTATAACCACTAGACTATTCCTGCACTACAAATGATTAGTAATGGAGGCCAGGCAGAAGAGAAGGTCTAGGGAGAACAGGACATTGCATTTTGCAGGCAGGCGCTCTGTCGGGGAGTGACAGGCAGAACCCAATGACTGGCTGAGTCTAGGGAGGAGAATGGCTAGGACATGGCCTTAGCTAGCTGGAACATACATCAATAAGCCCAACTTAGTTAATAAACCTGGAAGAAAAGGGAAAAGCTAAATATTGGAGAGTAGCAGCTGGGAGCAGGCTGTAGTTGAAGCCCAGGAGGCTGGGAGCCTGGTAAGTCCAATACTGGCAGAACTAGACTGAAGGTTTGGCTCTGAACCTCAGAAGAGAGGTGAGTTTGATTTCCCTTATAATGCTGAAGGTGTGTAACTGGAACCCCAGAGTTTTGGGTGTGGTGTTCTACCACAGGGTAAGCTGAAAGCTAAACCTTATTCTACTTAAAAGTACTTTGAGAAATGTGTGAGCTTACCTTATGATTAGGGTTGCCAACTGGCTCCAGATTTGCCCAACAGGCTTGATTTGTCCTAGGTTTGCCCCATGGGCTGCAGGCACTTGTAGTGCAATAGAGATATCAGAACTTCAAGTTCCTGTATGCAGTGGGGTAAACCCAGGACTGGATCAAACCTATCGGGCGAATCTGGAGCCAGTTGGCATCCCTACTTATGATTGTCTTCAGTTTGGTTTTAAAGAACTTGAATGCAAATTGAAGCAACTGTTAATGCTGAAGTTCTGTCTTGGTGACAGCTTAGCTGAATGCTAATGATTTGCATGGTACTGCGAAGTGAGAAGCGCTGAGCAGTGCTCTATCTCAGTTTCAATATGGTTGCAGACTGTGTGGAAAACCTGGTATTGATTCCAGTGCTACTATACCTTGTGAAGGATGTTGTTTGAAACTGGTTAAATATTGAACTAAAGTGAAGGGCTTCCAATTCAAGGAAGGAAAACATGAAGTAAATGAACTGTCTCTAGTTTATTGTGCCCTTTTGGTTAGAGACTGGAGAGCTGAAGTCTTACATGAATTATATAGAGAAAGTGGGTGACTTAAAGAGACAGTGTTTTGGTTCTGATAGTTTGAGTTCAGTATATAAATTCTATCTGAAACTAAAGATATTGTCATAAGCTATCTTGATTAAGTTGAACCTGTTTTGAATTGAGTTACACATGTGGAATATTTATTTATTTAACTAAACTTATATACTGCTTTTCACCAGGTCAAAGCGGTTTACAATGAACAAATCTTCAGTTACAGAGAACATATAACAATAAAACTGTTTTCAAACATTAAATTATGTACAGCTGGTGAACTATGTATAAATGGCATGTTCTCTAACTATTTACAGGTGAGAATTCTGTCTTGTTTAGGTCATGGCGGGGTGGGGGGGGGGAGGGTTTAGGTATTGTGTCCAAAGTGTTTGGTAAGTAGGAGGGTTTTCAGGTGTTTGTGGAAGGAGGGGAGGTCGGTGATATTCCTTGTCGTGTCCTGCAGAATGATCCAGAGGGATGATGCATGGAGTTCAAATGCTCTGCGGGAGGTTTGCTGGCTGAACTTTATCTTAGAACGCAGTATGGTGAGTTTGTTTATTGCAGAAGAACTTCGGGGTCTGTTTGGGGTGAGTGACTGAAGGAGGGATTGGAGGTAGGTGGCCGGGTGGGAGTGCAGTGCTTTGTGCATTAGGAGCAAGGATTTATATTTGATCTTGCTGGGGAGGGGCAGCCAATGGAGTTGTTTGAGGATGGGGATGATGTGGTCATGTTTAGAGGCTCCATGGATTGTGTGTGCAGCAGTATGTACGGCAGTTTGTAATGGGAGTAGGGTAGCTTGTGGAAGGCTCTGGTAAATTATGTTGCAATAGTCTCTGTGAGGGAGAATGAGGGCTTGGAGTGCTGAGTGGAAGTCTTCTGGTTCAAGGAGGGGATGGAGATGTTGTAGGGTTTTGGTTTTGAAATATATTGTTTTAGCTGTCATCGTTACTTGTGCGTTACATAAGAAAATAACATAAGATATGCCATACTGGGTCAGACCAAGGTCCATCAAGCCCAGTATCCTGTTTCCAACAGTGGCCAATCTAGGTCATACGTACCTAGCAGTTTCCCCAAAAGACACAGGTTCCACAATGCTTGTACTGGGTCAAGCATTGATATCCTGGGTCCCTTCTTAATAATGGTTTATGGACATTTCCTCCAGGAACTTAAAAATATTTTCTTTTATTAGTCTTAAATAGTTTACCCTGTAGCTTCATTGCATGTCCCCTAGTCTTTCTATATTCTGATAACATAAACAATTGATCTACGTTTACCCGCTCCACTCCGTTCATTAATTTATAGACTTCTATCATATCTCCCCTCAGCCGTCTCTTTTGCAGGTTAAAGAGCCCTAACCTTTTTAGCCTTTCTTCATAGGAGTATCCTTCCATCCCCTTTACCATTTTGGTGGCTCTTCTCTGAACCTTTTCTAATAACGCTATATCCTTTTTAAGATACGGTGACCAGAATTGCACACAATATTCAAGGTGTGGTCTCACGATGGAACAATATAGAGGCATTATAATATCTTTTGTTTTATTTTCCATTCCTTTCCTTATGATACCTAGCATTCTATTTGCTGTCTTGGCCGCTGCTGCGTTGAAGGATAGTTGTTGGTCGAGGATGATCCTGAGGTATTTTAGTTCCAGTTAACATTTATCTGAATATTGTTTAAATTTATTGAGGCTGGTTGGGGATGTGTGTGAATGAGAAGTCCTTTGTAATAAACAGGGCTTCAGTATTATTGTAGTTGATTGATAGGTTGTTTGTTGTAAGCCAGCAGGAGATGTCTGTAAAGCAATCCTGTATTTTTGTATATGTTGGTTGTTTTGTGTGGATTGGGTAGTATAACATAATGTTGTCAGCATATATGTGGAAGTGGATGTTATGCTTTAGATGATCAAGCAGAGGGGATGGAGATATAAATTGAAGAGGGGTGTGGATAGTGTGGAACTTTAGGCACTCCTTGTGTTTGCTGGTATGACTTGGAGGTGTTTGTTCCCAGTGTTATCTGCTGTCATCTGTCAGTGAGAGAGGACTGAAACCATTTGAGAACGGTATCTTGAATTCCATATGACTGTAGACACTGGAGGAGTGTGTTGTGGTTGACTATATCAAAAGCTGCAGAGATGTCCAAGAATACCAGGAGGAAAGCTTGGGAACGGTCTTGTATGCCTTGGGTTAGAGTGTTGATGAGAGAGGTCAACAGGGTTTCTACACCATGTAGTGGGCGGAAACCATGCTTTTGGGGATCAAGTAGGCAATTTTCATCAATGTGGTCTTGAAGCTGGAGCTGTACAGCTTTCTCAATGACATTAGCCAGGAAGGGGAAACCAGTGATGGGTCTGTATGAGGAGGGGTCCATGGGGTTGAGGCTTGGTTTCTTTAAGGTGGGGCAGATAGAGGATAGTTTGAGGCATTTTGGCATTATTCCTTGTAGTAGTGTTTCATTTGTTATTTTGGTGAGGATTGTACTGAGTTTGATCTTTGTTTTAATCCAGTTGGCTTGGCATGGGTCGAGTAGGGAGGTGGTGGTGTTGAGCGTCATTAGCAAATAAACTAACAAACAATAGAGCTTTTTCACATGCAGCGCCAACAATTTGGAACTCTCTCCCAGATGAACTAAGAACATTAACCAATATCATTGAATTTCGTAAAAAATTGAAAACGCATCTATTCACTAAACATTACAATAATACAGATCATCCCTCAATAGACCTAGATAAAGGCTAACCTGTTTTCTTATGAGATATCCCATGACCTATGAAAATTCTCATAGCAGTAACGGTACTTCGCATTATGCTTAAGCCCTAAACAATGTATATCTGTATAATGTATATAGTTTTGCACTGTTCTGTGCTAGTTAACTTTAACAATTGTTTTCAAGTTTTATTGTCTTTTGGTTATATGATGTTATATGTAAAACAAACTCTGCTTTGTTGATTGTTGTTTATTGTGAACCGCAACTGATGTATTGAAGATGCGGTATATAAGTGATTGTTAAATAAATAAATAAATAAATAAAAAATTAGTATGTCCTCGATATCTTCACTGGTGATCATATGAAAAGTAGACCAGCAAGCGGGGCAAGGGAATGGTGGTGGCAGGGGTGGTGGTGTGGTTAAGGTGGGGATGGAGCTGTTTGTAGTGTGCAGCTAGTTGTTGGTGGTTGATGGGTGTTGAGATGTGGTTGATGGATGGTTCTGTGAGGCACTTGACTAGGTCAAATAGTTCCCTTGGGCGACTTATGGAGACATTGATGATCTTTTGTATGATAGTTCTTCTTGACTTTATCTGTAGTTGCATGATAATTCTGAAGTAGTGCTAGGTAGTTGTTTCAATCTTCGACCAGGTTGGTTTTTTACCATTTCCGTTCTAGCCATCTTAGGGTGTACCAGGGAGTTTTACAGATCTGTCATTCTCTGGATGTGTTCTGCTGAGTGGGAGATAGTCCAGCTGCTTTTCCAAGTACTTTGTTCTAGTTGTCCATTAGCATAGTTATAAGTGCAAACTGAGTGTGTCTGGGAATTTATTTCCATATTGATAAAGAAATAGGGAGTAACGACATTTAATCAGCTATTCTGGAGTTGGGAGTGAGCTCCAGCACCCCGTTGTGGTCATAGTGTGTAGATTCAAACTCCACCTATGAACCAACTATGCTGTGCAAAGTGCTCACCATTGTGTGAATGTGCGTTCTTTTACACTGGTTGGTATTATATAAGATGTCATTTATGTGACCACATACGCTTACAAATGACCAAAATACCAGCCAAATAGGCACCTACCTTACTGCATAAAATACACATCCCGTAATAACATTTCTTAAATGTAGACCAAATAGCTATTTGACCCCAAAACAATTTATTTGCCCTAGCAATAGGTCTAACTGAACATGATTTTTGGGGCATTCTGGGGACTATGATGTAAGCTGAACACTGTCTTGAGCGAAAGTGAGGAAAAGCTGGTAAAACGTCAGGTCATATCCTCCACTGGGAGCATTGGTGAAGCTGGGTACTGGTTAGGGCAAAGTTGTTTCCCCTTTGCATTGCTTTTAGACATGGGAAAGAACCATACAACAGAATTACAGCTAAAGCTATAAAATTGGGGGGATATTCAAAGGGATTAATGCACTTAGTAGACCTGCTAACTGCGTTAATTGCTCTGTCTGGGATATTCAGCATTGTTAACATAGTCGGTGCAGCTGAATATTCCTGGATTCCGCTGCTGCATGTCCCAGTGCTAACCCGTTAGCATCCGGGTGATCCATGGGGTGGCTCCCAGCTATAACTGGGTAGCGGCAATATTGAGCTGCTGCCCAGTTATGGCAAAGCGGCGAGAGAAAGGTGCAGCAAATACTTTCAACGTGGAAGCTAACTGGGCGGTGGCGGAACATTGCCACATGGATATATCTGGCGGAATGGTAAGTAAATACAGGAGGTGAATAGGGGCCTGAGGGAATCGGGATCTGAAAGCAAATCTCAAAGAGGTGAGTTTTTAGGCTGGATAGGTCCAAAGATGGAGCCTGACATACCAACTTGAGTAGTTTGTTCCAGGCATAAGAAACAGCAAGGTGGAAAGATTGAAGCCTGGAATTGGCAGTGGAAGAGAAGGGCACAGATAGAAGGGATCTGCCAGAAGAGTGGAGTTATCTGGATAGTGCTATTGAATATTTCTCTAACCAGGACTTATCCGGTTAGCGGGGCTTGTTAACCAGATATGTTCTTTTGAATATTGATCCTTTAAGTTTCTTAGACCTCTATAGTCAGCCATAAAAAGTTCAGAATAACAGATTTGTGACTTACCAAAATGATTCATTGCTCTGTCTAATCCAGACATCCAGGGAAACCAACTTCTTGCCATTGACCCAAATCTGAACAAATCAACATGGTCCCAGACAAGTTCCCAACAACTGTAACCTCCCCTTTATCACTACCATAATGACTGCCTTTGGGGTATCAGATGGTGAAAGCTCTTCCTGAGCTTCTGAACACACCTTGAAGACCACTTGTATTATTCAGTGTTCTTTGCCAGTCCAATCATTCAGCTGCTACAGGCCTCTTTTTTTATAACAATTTTGCAGTGGGAGATCTTTCAACGATTTCTGTGCCTCCCAATGTTCGCATAGGTGGCTGTTTCTCAGGGCTGAGTGATATATCTGTCTTTGGCAGTAGGACACCCACTGCCACAAGGAATACCCCAAAGCTTGTCCAACCTCAAATAATGGATCTGATCATACTGCTGATGGGAGGACTTGAGCGGGACTATTGTGGGACTGCCCTAACTTTCTCTTCTCTTCACTACCATGAAGACAAAGCATCAGTTCAAATGAATGGAAAAAAATTTTCTGCCATGGAGCCTTAGATTGGGATGATAGAAAAGAAGAAGGAAGATAAATGGGCTTATTTTAGAAGCCCTATTTCTGATTTACACGTGTGAATATGGTCACACACACAAGCAAATTACATCCACATCCAAACAGCCATTTTTTTCATTGCCTGCTAAAAATCGATCCATGGCCCTTATACATGTATGTTAATGAAAGATCTCTGCATGAAAGTGCTGGTATCATTTTTGCGAAGGAAAATGCACTGGCTACACCCATGCTATTTGTCTGCCACCAAAGATAACACTATTAGCCTTCCAGTCCTCTCAGTCTGAAACCTTGGCGGTTTCTTTGGCTCCTTCATCTCCTTCTTCATGCAGATCCACAAAGCTGCTATAACATTGCTCTTTTCCCTATACCCCACTGTCCCTTCTTTTCTGAGCATATTACTGCAACCTACCGTTGAACTATCTCCATTGCAGTCTTCAACATTATACTCTTACTTCATTATACCTAGGGTTTCTGATTTGAGGTTTTAACCAAAAGACACTGATAAAACAAACATTAAAATAGGTGTTTATTGAATAAACACCTTAAATATACCACTTTCCCTAATGCTCTCTCCCATGCCCTTGGATTGTCTTGTATCCTCCACTCAGTTTTTGTCTTTTCTGAAATGATGACTCGTAAATGACACAAATTTAAATCTATGATTCCATCAGAACAAAGTACCCAGAAATAGTACTTGTGGCACAAAACATTGATAAATGTTAATTTTTTTAAACCTCAAGGAATCCTTAATTATAATTATTTTATATATATGTATGTATGTATGTATGTGTATTTATATATATATATATATATATATATATATATATATATATATAGATATAGATATAGATATATATAGTGTCGTCACTCCCCCTTGTGGCCAGGCGGTTGTCTAGGGCTGCAGGGGTTGTGACGATTGACCTTTGTTAAAACTTGCCTAAACTCATGTAGTTGTGTCCCCGAAAGGATTATAGCCAAGTGCAAGGTCGCAGGAAAATTTCTTTTATTCTCAGAAATCAGGAATTCCAAAACCAAGTCAATTCTTTAACATGAATTGATTGAAGATAAGGGAAAACAAAACTCAGGATACTTCTCCAAACATAACAATACTCAAGCCATTTATACAGTCCCTGGCTTGCTGTAGCCTTTAAACTGACATTCAAGTAAAACTTTACTTTCAATGATATTCTGTACTTGGTCTTCAGGAGGCGCTGTGCCACCCTCCGTTGTTCCACAGCAGGTGTAGCACAGTTCCTGACTCAAACAACTGCTTTCACACGTAGGGTAATTCCTTCTCAGTTGTAATACAAACTTTCAGCCTAGCTCTGGCCCAAGCAGCATTAAATGAAACAGCTACTTTTAAAAAGCATGGTTAAAAGTACTGGCTTAAAAAGTCCTGGTAAAAGGAACTTCCTCAGTTCTTTTACCTAATACATGGTAACTCAGAAATATACATTAACTTCACCCAGCTGAGTTTTTTTTCTTCACTCAAACCCTCTTTGGTCCTCTTATATTTCTCTTGCACAAATAGCACAGCTTATTTCCATATCTGAAATGCTATCTGACTCTCCAGAGACTCCTACCTCCATTTCCTCCACACTTGATTCTCCTGGGTCATTGGTTTCCTGGGTATGCTCTTGGGAAGCCTCCCCAGCCTGCAGAGCCTTCAGTAGTTTGCCCCAGGCACTCTTAACCGTGAGAGAGCTAGCGGGGGAAGGGCAGGAAAAACCCCTTTCCTCTAATAAGCGTTTTAACCGATGTAAAGGGCTCACCTTAGTAGTGCTGGGTTTTCTGCTGACAACGTCCTTACTGGGTAGAGAGTTGAGCCAAGACCCCTTTGAGAATATTTCCTCCTCTGAGGACTCTTCTCCCGAGGTTTCCACAAGCCTTGTCAGCCTTTTACTCCTGGCTCTCACCGGCTTCTGTGCAAGGGATTCCCCTGGACTTCTTGTCCTTCCTTCCTGGAACCCTTGTGTCCTCTGTGTCTGAATTTTCACTCTCTTTCTCTCCTCCCGAGGAAAGTCTCTTATCTCCTCCTCGTGTCTGTGTCTGTGCTTGCCTTGGTGCTTGCTCTGAGCCTGTCCTCCGTCAGGAAAATCTGCTGTATGAGTGCAGTTTTTCTTCCTAAATGTTTGGGGCTGTCCTATCCCTTCTGACTCCGCCCCCAAACCACTCCCTTCTCCTCCCTCTATCTCCATGGGAACAGGGGGGGTGTTTTGGTCTGTAGTTCTCTTTGAGAAACTTTTCTCTTTCGTATCTGAGTTAACCCTTTAAGAGCCTGCAGTTCTTTGGGTGAAAGGAAAAAAAGGCAGTTTTCCCTTTATTTTTCTGCCCTCAGCAGCTGCTTCTCCACCACAATAGATAGATATATAGATATATGTGTGTGTGTGTGTGTGTGTATTGTCACCCACTCGGTGGAAAGCCCAATGCCTAGGGCGCTGAGAGCTGGTCTGCCTTTGTATTCCTGACTCAGAGAGTATGACCCTACATTGGTCCTGCAAGGCCCTCTGGGAATGGTAGTCCCTTTTACCCTTTGAGAACAGAAGAGTTGTAGTCGAGTGTTTCAGGCAATGACAAGAATTTATTTTTCCCCTTCTCAACGGATTTCTGTGCAGGCAAATAACTTAGGAAAAACTGCCATACAATTGGCTTGAGGGATATGTACAAGAACTCAGGTAAATTAGCCTTATCAGTGTCAGGCTTACAACGTACAGTGCTCGGTACAAACAAACAATAACAGCTTCCTTCAGCAAAAGAGAATGTTCCCCCATTCTTTCTGTTGCTTTACCAGCTTTCTCAAACTAGTGTTCAGCACAGAGACTCAACGTGGTCAGCAAAACATAACGTGCAGTCCATCTGGTTATCCACTGTTTCACTGCTATCAGAGTCAATCTGCATTTCTTCAGCGTCAGCAATAGCAGGGTGTGTCAGTGAGCTGCTATCCTGAACTTTAAAACAGACGTCTTCACTATCCTCACATGGCTTCTCTCGGTAGCACTCTAAAGGATAGGACTGTGAATTACCGTATATACTGAAGTTTCTTTTTAGAGAGTCTGCTACATTCTGGCAACTGCAGGGAAATACTTTAAAACTAGGTTCAAATCTATGTAAGTTGTGAAGCCTACCTTTCGGCTTTGGAGGGAAAGGAATTCTCAGCTCTGCAAAGTCAGACTGATTCCCAAACACAGCTTGTGTTTGTTTGTCTCAGCCTCGTAGCTTCAGCCTTAGAGGTACAAGTATTGTCATGCCAGCAGGTTTCTCTCTCTGGAGCATGTGGGTTTTCCCAAGCCTGCCTTCCAGGAAATATCTTATCCTTCTTGCCTTTACCAGACGTCACCTGTCCTGTGCTGCTTCTTTCTGGCGTTAAGACTATGGCTCCCTTGGTTCTCACCTCTTGACGTCTTCCTTGTTTCTGCTCCCTTCCTCTAGTCCAGGCTAATGACCACTTTTTGTCATCCTGTTTCTCCGGGCTAAACTGTGCCCCTCCCTTAAACAGGTGTATCTCATTATCTCCTGAACTAGGGACTACGTCACAGCGAGGGAGTGTCTCTCCAGCTCGTGACTCTTTGTTTACATTCTCTCTGAAAACTCTGAGCCATGTGCTCAGACTGCCTGTCAGTTTCTGCAACGGAATCCTCTTCTCTCACCAACTCCATAGGCTCAGAAGGGTCTTCTTCATGACAGTATATATATATATATATATATATATATATACTGTATATATATATATATATATATATATATATATATATATATATACAGTATATATATATATATGATAATTATCTATAAAATAAACATCTACATTTGCAATTGATAAACACCTAAGAAGCTTGAATTTTGACTTTGTAACCCCCCTCTTCTGAAGTCACTATATTTCTCCCCATGTTGGCATTAGGTTCAATCATCTTGTACGCATTTAAAAATTCATTTACTCATTAATTCATTTGCCCCAACCACTAGGAGTGGCCTAGTGGTTGGGGCAAGGTACTTCAGGCCGGAAGGTCGGGGGTTCAAATCCCACTAGAGGACAGCAACCTTGGGCCGGAAGGACTGGGGTTTCTAGTCCCACAGGTGCTCCTTGTGGTCTTGGGCAAGCCACTTAACCCTCCATAGCCCATGTTCCCTGTAAAATAGTTATCTCCAAGTTATAATGCCCTGTTCAATGTAATTTCAGTTTGTTCAATGTAAACTGCACTGATGCAGAATAGCGCGGTATATAAGAGAATGTAAATTTAAAAAAAATATATCCCGTTAGTAGAGATGTTGAGCCTGCTATCTGGAAAACAATCTAGAAACATAGAAATATGTCAGCAGAAGGAGGCCATGGGCCTGATATTCAAAGGCATTTACACAGTTTACATAGCTGCAAACCATGTAAATGCCCCTAAGTGAGATATTCAGTGGCACTAACATGGTTAATGTAACTGAATATCCCTGAGTAATGCCACTATGCAACCTGATGCCAACCACTTACGATTGGGGCATGTCAGGGGAGTTCCTGGGGCAGTACCCGAGGATAATCGTACAGTGGCGATATTCAGCTGTTGCCTAGTTATCCTTCAGCGGTGAAAGTTAGGTGCAGCAAAACAGCACCAGAACAAGAAATTAGTTATTAAAAATGAAGACCAAAATCCCTTTAAGAGCTCTCAGGCAGAGAGCTTGTATTTAAAAGCCACATAGTATTACCTTGCTTGCAATGGATACCCTGTTAGGAATTCCCACAGCTTCCCTCATTCTTCATGGACATTAATGGGAAACTTCAAGTTAACTGACTAAACATATTTTTCAAGTGGGTGCAATTGAGTAGAAGTGTTAAATCAATCTGTTTTGTAAGTGGAGACTAGAATTAGAAGACAGCAATTAGAAGGCATGGATCGGCTGCATTGGATCACATGTTCCCAGCATCATTCTATATGATATGGTTTAAAAATGAGAAGGATAATATTCATACAATCTAGCCATGATAAAAAAGGAATAATGTGCCTAGATTATCGCAAATGGCTTCCTCAGCCCGCCTAAGAGAACACGTGTGCTCTTACCGCTGGACCGTAAAGCAGTATTTCCAGAAAGCGTGATTAAGTCGGGGAGGAAAATAGCGCACATTCATAACCTATTTGCATGCATGCATATTAATTTAGTCAGTTTTCTGCACAAAGCGGCAGGTGCAAAGTGCAGTGGCTTTTTGAAAATTTGCCTTTTTATACGGTGAATGCTGCTGCTCAGGGATTTCTCTAGAGTAGACTATGGAGCTCCTTCTACTAAAGTATGGTGTGTGTGCGGTATGTGCTCAAATGACCATGTGGTAGCTACAAAGTCTGTGCGGTGACTGTTGGGGGCATTCTCAGCTTGTTCCCATATGTTCACAGGATTCAAATCCCACTCCTGTTCCTTGTGATCTTCAGCAAGCCACTTAACCCTCCATTGCCTCAGGAACCGACTAGATTGTAAGCATGATGGGTATAGGAAAACGCCTACTGAACATGATTGTGACTCACTTTGAATATCTGAGAAAAGCATGAGCTAAATCCAATTCCCCTTTCCCTAGCGACTGCACAGAAAAAATCTTTATTGCATGATAAGTGCAGTGGCAAGCAGAGTGGTAAGTGCATTTGTGCTGCTTGTATTGGTGACCGCATGTAGGAAATTACTGTCTGCTAACTGCAAGGTGCGATCGACACCCATTATCCACGTGTTTCCCTTCCAATTCGAGGAAATGCAGTTAGCATCTGAATTAGCACGTGCTAACTTTTACCGCGGTTGCACTGTAACAGGTACGGCATGCTAATTCACACAGTAACCGCTTCCCGCATGCTTGTAAAAGGGCCCCTGTGTTTCCTTTACCAAATACCCTTCTCCGGAGAAGGTGAAAACTGCATTGTATGGATGGAGTGAATTAGCACCATGAATGCGTGACCAACCATGAAAGTGCAATGGCGAATTTCACGCCATTAGTTTATCAGCGGTGAGCTTTCTGACTTGTTTCTAGTATTGAGATTTTATTTGGACGATTTGGCTCTGGTACTCTGGGAGTGAATGACCGTGTGGCGTGGGGATCCTTGAAATAGAATTCAATTTTGAGCGTGGTATGCCCTGTGGAGATGAATTCCTCCTTACTTTTATTAGCTTGGCTGTTCTGCTGCATTATAAACATCTCAGGTTTTACTTGTTAACATTGGCCACTGTTGGATGTACGGTTGGCAAGGCAGTGTTTCACCCACACATACTGGTTCAAGTTTTGTATTTTGGGTCCTTGTACTAAAGCCCGGTGACTGGTCAATGTGCATTTTAACGTGCGGCAGCTGGCAGCCGGGAAGACGAATGTGTCAGAATGCCAGCAAGTGCATGATAAAAAGCATGGTAATCGGCCATGGTGCAATGGCACAGGGCACAGGCAGAGTGTGGGTGTAGTGAGCATATTGCTGCTAGTGTGGGAACTATTGCCATGCACTCAATGGCAATGTGACAATTAGCACAAGTTCTCCTAATGACACCTCTATGGGAATTGTTAGGTGAACCCACCTTATGGGAGCACACATTAGCATTCGCGTCTGAGTTTCAACTGCCAGGGACATGCCGGTCATATCCCTGACAGCTAACATAGAGGCTTTGCACTTAATGTGCATTTGTTTCACCTGTTAAGTGCTGATTCTCCATGGACAAGCAGGATGAGTCAGCCACACATGGGTGACGTCGTCTGACAGCACCATGGACGGAATTGCTCTCCAATAGCTCAGAAGAGTCTAAGACTCTTCTGAGCATGTGCCAGTCACCCCCACCACAGGGCCTGCCTCTTCCTCTTCAGTCTATTCTATCCGCCCGGCCATTCGGACATATCTCTCTGCTCTCCTCTAATTTTCTACATTACTATTCAAATGCTACCTTTTTCGCTAACATTTCCCTCTTCTTCCACAAACAGGATCAATTCTTGAACCATTCCCACTGTAATCTGCTTGTAAGAACATAAGAACATAAGATATGCCATTCCTTTCCTTATCATACCTAGCATTCTATTTGCTCTCTTGGCCGCCGCTGCACACTGGGCCGAGGGTTTTAACATGGTATCCACAATGACGCCTAAATCTTTTTCCTGGGTGGTGGTTCCTAATGTGGAACCTTGCATCGTGTAACCATAGTTTGGGTTGTTCTTCCCTAGGTGCATAACCTTGCACTTGTCCACATTAAATTTCATCTGCCATTTTGATGCCCAGTCTTCCAATTTATCAATATCCTCTTGCAATTTTTCACAATCCTCTTGGGTTTTAACAACTTTAAATAGTTTTGTGTCATCTGCAAATTTGATAACCTCACTCGTTATTCCACTTTCCAGGTCATTTATGAATATGTCAAAAAGCAGCGGACCCAGCATAGATCCCTGGGGTACACCACTATTCACCTTTCTCCATTGGGAAAATTGGCCATTTAGCCCTACCCTCTGCTTTCTATCTTTTAACCAGTTCCTGATCCACAATAGTACACTGCCTCCTATCCCATGACTCTTTAGTTTTGCCAAACGTCTCTGATGAGGGACCTTGTCAAAGGCTTTCTGAAAGTCCAGATACACAATATCAACTGACTCACCTTTGTCCACCTGTTTATTCACTCCTTCAAAAAAACATAACAGATTAGTAAGACAAGATCTTCCTTGTCTAAAGCCATGTTGGCTGTCTCCCATTAGGTTGTGACTATCTACATGCTGAGTAATTTTATTCTTTATGATGGTTTCTACCATTTTTCCCAGTACTGACGTCAGGCTCACCAGTCTGTAGTTTCCCGGATCACCCCTGGAACTCTTTTTAAAAATTGGTGTTACATTGGCGATCCTCCAATCTTCAGGTATTAGAGATGATTTTAATGATAGTTCACAGATTACTGATAGGAGTTCTGCAATCTCATATTTCAGTTCTTTCAACACCCTTGGATGTATACCATCCGGCCCAGGTGATTTGCTACTCTTCAGTTTATCTAATAGTTGTAAGACATCTTCCGAATGTATCGATATTTCCTTCAATTCTTCCGCACCTTTAAATACCACTTCAGTCATGGGTAACATCCCTACATCTTCCTCAGTAAAGACCGAAGCAAAGAATTCATTCAGTCTCTCCGCTATTGCCTTGTCGCCTCTTAGGGGCATGTTTACTAAAACCCCGGTAGAGTGCGGGCCGCGGTAGAGTGCGGATGCCATATAAGGAGTGGGCGTTCCTTCCTGAAAAAGAAAAGCCGGAATTTAAATATGCGCTAAGGTGCGCAGCGCCCTTGTGCACCCCGCACCTTAGCGCATCAGATGGTTGCGCGGGAGGCATATGTGGTACGCTGATGGGCAAGCAGAAGAGCAGAGCCACAGCACAATGGTTAAGGCACCTACCAATGGTGCAGGGAGCAGGGGTTCAATCCCCCAGAGTGCTCAATGATGCTGGCTGAGTTGTTAATTTATGAGGCAGAGAAATACGGGGTGGCCTAAAGCGGGGGGGCTGATGTTTTGGGCGGCATAAGGCGGCGCGCTGATGTTTTCGGCAGCAGTCTAATACTGGGAAGTATAAGCAGCAGGCTGATGTGTAAGTAGAAAAACAGAGCCACAGCACAATGGTGAAGGCACTTACCAAGGGTGCAGGGATCAGGGGTTCGATCCCCCACTGTGCTCAATGATGATGGTTGGCTGAGGTGATATTTTAGGAGGCATACAAAGAATGGGCGGCATAAGGCGGCACGCAGATGGGCATTAGGCGGTGCACTATTGATTTAGGAGGCTGTTCTATTATTGAGAGGCATAAGGCGGCACGCAGATGTACAAGCACAGGATCAGAGCCACAGCACAATGGTTAAGACACTGATCAATGATGCAGGGATTAGGGGTTTGATCCCCCACAGTGCCCAATGAACAAGGCTGGCTGAGGCATTGCTTATTATGGGGAAGAGTGCTTTAGGGGGCATGTTAATTTTTGTTTAATTATCATTACTAGCAAACGCACCCTCAAAGCGTGTTAACATAAGGCGCCCTATAAGGCACATTTTAAAGTGCACTGTCCGCCAACGCACCCTAGAATGTTGCTTATAGGGTGCTTTAGAGGGTGCCGTATGAGGTACCGCAAGGTCAGAGTACTGTTTTTATGGCAGCACTGTGCAGTTTAAGGAATGAAAAGCATACGTAGGTGCGCTGACATGCATGGAGGAGCAGCAGTGGAGCACAATGGTTAAGGCACTGACTGCTGATACAAGGGTCATGAGGTAGCTCCCCAGGGTGCCTAAGGCTGGCTGTGGCATCAGCTTTGCAATATACATATCTGTTCCTGCAGCACCATATGTGTATTTTATTAATTGCTGCCTGCAAACACGCCCTCACGTGCCATAATGGAAGGTGCCGTAAAAGGCACCCTATATGGCACTCCATAGGGCACATTATAAAGTGCACTGTCCGCCACGGCACCCTAATATATCCCCTATAGGGCACCCTATAAGTTGCGTCACAGGATAATGTATAGTGCACCTTATATGGACGGGAACCATAAGGTGCCCTATAGGGTGCCCTATAAAGCGCTCTCAGAGGCACAGTACGCTGAGGGTGTTTTTGCTGGCATCAAAATATGTACATTAAAGAAAAACAATGCTTTGGACAACCCTTTCAAATAACCCCACTGTGGGTTTGAACCCATAACCTCTGCCTTCACAGACAGTGAAGTAAGCATTAGGCTACAGCTCTATAGCTGCTAACAAGCCCCTGGCTGGCTGTAGAGAGCCTGCACGTCACCACACAGACAGTCTGCTGTGGTCTCCAGGATAGGGTTAGCCCACCCGTACCCATGATGCACTGCACATTCAAATCAGCTGTCCACAGATGAACACAAGATGGGGAATGCACCCCCACAGCACCTCGGCCTGGTAGGAGGAAGTGACCGGGTGCACCCACACAGCACCTCGGCCTGGTAGGGGGTATGGACCGGGTGTTTTACTGGCACAGAGTAGCTACACACCGTCACATTGTGCGGGTACTGTGCTCACCCTGAGTGTGTGATGAGGCGCCCAGGACCAGGTCCACCACACCTTACATGGCTGATGGAGGCCATGCTGGAGTTTCAAAGCAGTGTTAATGTGTAAGCTAGGTAGTTTCTGCACAAACATCATGGATATCTCTGTCTGTCTCAGTCAGGTGTAGCCCCCATGGACCCCCCCAGGTGGGCCATGCACCTACCACCACCCCCCCCCCCTTCCCCAGGACCAAGGGTGGCAAACATGGTCCCCCATCAATAGATCCACATTCTATCTCCCTGCAAAGGTGGCAGTAGAGGGGACCATCAACCCCAGTCCTGCTGAGGAACAGACACCCCACAGGGCAGTTAATGCAGCTCTATCCACATCCATAACACAATAGCAGACAGACATTAGACAAGGTTATGGTAAGCTGCACCCCACCACTATCTGTTATTCTCCTCCAGCAAGACACATACCAGCTACAAACAGTCTGCTAGTTAGTCCATAGTGCATGTTCCCAGTGGAGATGCATGCACCCAGAACTGGGATGTCAGTAAACACAGCAAGCAGATATATCAGTGACTGGACCCCAAAAGAAAACCCATAACTATCACACAAGAAAAATGCTATATAACACTATGGGGGTGCCTAGCCATGCTGTGGTCACTGCACAGTCAGGGTGAGAGTGATCTCTCAGCAGGACATACTGAGGTCACCCTGTCTGTGTAGGTGGTGGCCGGGCACTACAATGTCCCGGTCAGTGCCCTATGCACTGTGCAGATGCACCCTGGCCAGGCCACCCAGTCCGGCCTATACCCATGGTACCTTGCTCCTCATTATGCACATTGGTAGCCCAATACTGGCAACATTGCTGGCAGTGTGGGCTGTGGAAGGTGTTTGCAGCCACCACACACTGGATAGACAGACAGCCACCCCCACACCTATGCCAGCATTGTGCTATTATAGATGAGGTCAGCAGCCATAACCACCACACCAGTCCTGGGCACAGTACAGGCATGGATATGGTACTCAATACTGTTGGGGGTCACCCCCCAGGGTGGTAGACACTGTCAGGGACCAGACCTGCAGCACACACCGCAAACATCAGAATGATTATTATGGTGGAGCTCAATGACCAAAATGTGCTTAACATCGGAATTGATATATGGCAGTTATCATAGGAAGCGTTTGATAGCTGTGTACCGTATACCCAGGTGTAGGGTGGCATTGCTAAGGTTTGCAACTGCTAGTATTGGGAGATACAGGCAGGGCCCAATGTCCTGCCTCTCCAGGAGGCATTGGCCAATGCGGCCTGTGGTGGGGGGGGGTGTGGGTGTGGGTGTGTCTGGCCCTGTTGGCTGCTGCTTTACGGCAGGGTTTCCCGACTCCAGTCCTGGTGTTCCAAACACTGGTTGGGTTTTTATTCTGTCCCTCATAAATATGCATGAGCTACATCTGCATACCATGGGGGTGGTGCATAGATATGCAACACAAGCATCATTATTAGAGGCAGCATGGGACCTCCAGGACTGCATTTGGGAGACTCTGCTCTAGGTAATGCGCCTGTTTATGGTGTCTGTGATTGGTGTGGTAAAATATAGGCGTATTAACAATGCATATGTTCTCAGCTATACAGTTTTGTCCTTACTATCACGGTTTAGTTGTGGGAAAAAAATGTGGACAGGTTTGACACTAGTCCCAGCTGGGATTTGAACCTGTGCCCTTCTGTTTTTGCACACACTGTCTGTGTGCACTGCACCACTGTGTTGCCACAGATGTGCTGCATTCCTTGGGGAGGCCATGACTGTACATGCGACAGAGCCTGTCTGTTGCGGTGGACCGTGCCAGTCTGCACATGCCTAGGCCACTGTGTGCTGTGGCTTGCAGCCACTGGTCCCTCCGCCACCTGTACCCTTCCGCCAACATGCTGACATGTTCTTATCTTGGAAAAAGCATGTGACCGGATTGAGTTGTGGCACTCCAGGATTGTATTTGGGGGAATTGGCTGTAGGTAATGGCCATTGGTATGGTTTGTGTGTGGTGTAGGGTAAAATATGGGTGTTTGCACCATGCTTATGTGCTCTGCAATACAGGGGTGTCCTGACTATCACTGTTTTGTGGTGGGTAAAACTATGGGGACTGGGTTGTCATGAGCCCTAGCTGGGATTTGAACCTGTGACTTTCTGGTCCTACAGACACTGGCTGTGTCTAATACACCACACTGTGGCCACAAAGACAGAGCAGTCCCTGGAGATAGATAACCTGACCGAACGGCTCAGAAAACCTTCTCTGCACAATTTTACTGTGGACTCATTCACCTTGTATGGTGACAAAAGGGCAAATAAACCTCAGAAATGACCTCGAAAAAAGGGGTAAACAAACATAACCAAGCTGGGCACCAGTAATATCAATGGGCAACATTAAAAACACTCCCACGTAAGCTCCAAAAAAAGAAATGATTTTTGGAAGGGTCTACGCTCCGTATTTTAGGTTTCCCCGGTTTTGCTGTACATTGCTGACAGAAATGGTTTCTCTTCCCTTTAAATGCAGTCTACCGCGAGTGTTTCACTCGCGGTAGTTTTTACTTGTAAATTCGGCCCCGCTCCTGTGCGGGGAGCCTCTCCCCTCTCACTTTCCACCCATTGACCCCGTCTCTCCGCCCCTCGGGGGCCTTCCTCCGCCCTCCTTTCACCTTTCCCCGCCTCTATCGCACAGTACCGCACCGCACACGTGTGCATGTTCGTCGCACGTGTGCGGGGCCCGTTAGTGTGACGTGCACTCGTGCGGGGCACTTAAGAGCACTTAAGTGCATCATTTTCGCACGCTCAAGTGCGCCCCGCACAATTGCGCGGTTTAGTAAACATACCCCTTAGTGCTCCTTTAACCCCTTTATCATCTAATGGACCAACTGACTCTCTCACAGGTTTTTTGCTACAAATGTACTTGAAAAGGTCTTTATTTCATGTTTTTGCTTCCACAGCAAGCTCTTCTCAAATTCTCTCTTTGCCTGCCTTATCAGTGCCTTGCATTTGACTTGCCAGTGCTTGTGCTGTTTCCAGGTTTCGTCGTTTGGCTCTTTTTTCCATTTCCTGAAAGATGCTTTTTTGGCAACAACAGCCTCTCTGACCTCACCTTTAAACCATGCTGGCAGTTTTTTGGACTTCCTTCCACTTTTCTTAAAGCGTGGAATACAGCTCGTCTGGGCTGCCAAGATAGCATTTTTCAACAACACCCAAGCTTGATGTACGCCTTTAACCTTCGCAACTGCTCCTTTTAGTTTTTTCTTAACTGTTTTCCTCATTTTATCATAGTCTCCTTTTCGAAAGTTAAAAGGTAGTACTGTGGATTTCCTTACTATCCCTCCTCCACTAATTAAATCAAAGGCGATCATGCTATGGTCACTATTGCCAAGTGGCCCCAACACCCTTATCTCTTGCACTAGATCTGGTGTTCCACTAAGGACTAGGTCTAATATGGCTTCCCCTCTGGTCGGTTCATGAACCAGCTGCTCCAAGAAGCAGTCATTTATTTCATCTAGGAACTTTATCTCCCTAGCATGTCCTGATGTGACACTGACCCAGTCGATACCGGGGTAATTGAAATCACCCATTATTATTACTGCGCTGTAACTTTTGTTAGCTTCCTTGATTTCTTTGAGCATTTCATCATCCATTTGGTCATTCTGGCCAGGTGCTCGATAGTACACCCCCACTGCCATCGCCTTCCCCCGTTTATATGGAATTTCAATCCATATAGATTCTACAGCAGATTTTGTTTCCTGCAAAACTTTAATCCTTTCTGAGTCAATGCCCTCTCTAACATAGAGCGCAACCCCTCCACCAATTTGATCAGCTCTATCATTACGATATAGTTTGTACCCAGGTATCACAGTGTCCCACTGGTTGTCCTCCTTCCACCATGTCTCTGATATTCCAATCATATCTAACCTTTCATTTAGTGCTATATATTCTAACTCTCCCATCTTATTCTTTAGACTTCTAGCATTTGCATACAAGCATTTTAGAGAATGTATTTTATTCATGTTAATTTGGCTATTGTTAGACATGGGTAAATTGGGATCTTTAAGCTCTGTCTGCTCCATACTTGAGGGCATTTGGGGTACTTTACTCTTTTGTGGAACCTCTCTGCTTTTGGTAGTATCCTTCAAGGATACATTCTTCCGAACCATCCGCTCTTGGGCGACTGTCGGCTTTCCCCTAATACAGTCAAACCTCGGTTTTCGTATGCCCTGGTTTTCGTACGATTCGGTTTTCGTTGACTTTTTTCATCAAGATTTTGTTTCGGTTTTCGTACGTTGTCTCGGTTTTCGTACAGCATTTTACCCCCCCCCCCCCCATACCTGCCATGGATTAGCGTGAGCCAGCGATCTCCCACGGAGCTTGAGCCAGCGATTCTGCGGGACCTCTGGGGAGCCGAGGAGTTCAACGCTCCAGCGTGGCCTGCCCGAAACTGCTTCCTGCCCCGGACTCTCCCCCGATTGACGTCTGCCTGCTGCCTCTTCCCCTGCACATCCCTTGAACCGGGACAGGAGCTGGTGACCGAATCTGCTTCTCCTTGGCGGCCCAGTCTCCCGCCGGGGCCCCTGCCCTCCCGATTGGATTCTGGGTGTCCTGCAGGCCTGCACACGCGGCCTCTCCTTGAAACCTTGCAGTCTGCAGCTGCAGGCTCCTGCTGGCACAGCCCCACGCTGTTCTCTGACTCTCACCTGTGTCAGGCTGCTACCTTAGGGGGGCCGGAGGCAGCCTAAGACTCTCTGTCCCACTGTTTCTCAACTGCCTGCTGCTTGGCTGACACTGCCTCTCCACCTCTCCCGACACTGTGTAGGAGTGGCTGCCCTACAGGCTGGTGTGACTTCGGGCACTGTCCTCTTTCTGGTGCCCTTACTTTTGCTGACATTGGCACTACCTCTCCTGACACTGTGAGCTTGGTAACTGGGTGTGATGGCTGCTAAGTTAAAAGGCAGGCTGGAGCCCCGATTGTGCAGACGGCCAAGATGGCTGTTCCCACCTCCGCTGCTGGTGGTGATTGCTCGATCCCCAGAGGGGAGAGCAGCTGGAGCTGGCTGGAGTGCGTCCCATATGCCAACAAAAGTCTTCAATAAAGGTAAAAGTGATGTTACATGCTCATTTATCCATTTCATTAGTCATTTATATGTATTTCTCATTGTTTTCTGTATGTAAAAAGATAGTTATTCTCTATAAAATGTATTTTTTGTCAATATTTTTGGGTGTCTGGAACGGATTAATTGAATTTACATTATTTCTTATGGGAAATCTTGCTTCGGTTTTAGTCCGTTTCGGTTATAGTCAGACTTTTTTGAACGGATTAATCATGAAAACCGAGGTTTGACTGTATCTAGTTTAAAAGCTGCTCTATCTCCTTTTTAAAGGTTAATGCCAGCAGCCTGGTTCCATCCCAGTTAAGGTGAAGCCCATCCCTTCGGAAGAGCCCCTCCTTTCCCCAGAATGTTCCCCAGTTCCTAACAAATCCAAAACCCTCATCTCTGCACCCTCATCCACGCATTGAGACTCCGGAGCTCTGCCTGCCTTTTGGTTCTGCGCGTGGAACAGGAAGCATTTCAGAGAATGCTACCCTGGAAGTTCTGGATTTCAACTTCCTACCTAAAAGCCTAAATTTTGCCTCCAGAACCTCCCTACCACATTTTCCTATGTCATTGGTACCGACATGTACCAAGACAGCAGACTCCTCCCCAGCACTATCTAAGACCTTATCTAGGTGGCGCGTGAGGTCTGCTACCTTCGCCCAGGCAGGCATGTTACCAGGCGATCCTCACGTCCACCAGCCACCCAGCTATCTACATGCCTAATGATCGAATCACCAACTATAATGGCTGTCCTAACCCTTCCCTCATGGGTACATGGCCCTGGAGAAACTTCCTCGGTGCGAGAGGGTTTTACATCACCTGGAGGACAGGTCCTAGTTACAGGATCACTTCCTGCCACACCAGTGTGATGCTCTCCTGTCACGTGACCTCTCTCCTCCATGGCAACAGGGGTGCTGCCAGACTGGAGGTGGGACTTAAGGACTATATCCCTGTAGGTCTCGTCTATGTACCTCTCTGTCTGTCTTATGTTTTCCAAGTCTGCTACTTTAGCCTCTAGAAAACGGACTTGTTCCCTGAGAGAAAAGAGCTCCTTGCACCTAGTGCACACGTAAGACCTCTCACCAACTGGGAGAAAATCATACATGTGACACTCAATGCAAAAGACTGGAAAGCCCCCATCCCACTGCTGGACTGCTGTCTGCATCTTAGTTTTAAGTTTGTGTCTAGATCTTTAAGTTCTTACTTACTAGGGGTTGCTATGGGTATTTATACCAATAAAACTGTACCTAATACGTTTAATATACCTTGTTCACCTGAAGCTTAATTAATCTCAGGTCCTTAGTGTATGACTGATTTGGGTAATGAGCTTCACCTGAAAGCACCTCCTGTCTTTTAAGATGTGTAAGTACCTATAAAGCTACGATTATCCCAGGGGAGGGAGGGAAATAACACTTATTAAAAGAGGGCTGCTACACAGTACCCTGTCTTGTGCTGCTGAGGTAAGCTAAATTCTGATTTGATTTAAATTATAGCTCTTAGCTGCTGCTAGGCTCTAACTTCTTATGAAATTTAAACTACAAGCTCTCTGCTGGGTACTAAATTTAACCAGAAACCTCTCTTCTGTGTGTTAAATTTAAACTAAAAGTACTTTGCTGTTACTCAGCCCTGAGTGACTATTAAATGTAAACTACAAGCTCTCTGCTGGGTATGAAATGTAACCAGAAAGCTCTCCTCTGTGTTTTAAATTCAAACTTTTGCCCCAGATCCGCAGCAGAACTCCTTGGCCTGTCGGCCATGTGCTCAGCCAGTTGACTGCTGATAAATTCAGAAATGAGAGGGCAACGTGCCGAGGCGAGGAGCATGACAGGCACGGGATATGCTGGGAAAACAGCCTCCATCCCCAGCCCAGCCAAGGGCAGTCCATATCGAGGCAAGGAGCATGCTGGGCACAGGAAGTGCCGAAGAATGGCTTCCATTCCTGGCCCAGCTCATCAAACCGTCTCCATCCCCAGCATGCCTTCAATTGAACCCTGGAGGCTGACGGCCCAGCCTGATATTCCGCCACAGGACATCCTCAGGACATCCAGCGGAAAACTGCAGAACTACTGACTTGCCTTCAGAACAATTCTATCCATATGGCAGTCTTGTGCAGGCCTGGAGATGAAGCAGGAGCAAGCCTGGGCACGAGATTGGGAACCAAAAGGCCTTCGCCCCAAGCCGGTGCATTGGGAAGACCCTGGAGGCTAATGCAGAATCCAGCATGGCACGTTAACTCCTCCCTTGGCTGTGAGGACTCCTGGCAGTCCCATGATCATCACTCCTCCATTCCTCCCACTGAGGGGATGCAGGCACAGTGGGTATGCCAGCCAGATGTTCACTGGTGAAGAAGCCATTCCAGCGCTGCACTTCCTTGCCTCGTCATTCAGATCAGTGCCGACAACATATCCTCCACTCCGGTGCCTCCCCTAAATACAGTGCTTTGGGGTCTGGGCTTCAACACCAAGAACAGTGCCATCAAATACCAGGCCTCATCATTTGGGGCATGCCGTCATGTTCAGGACACCTCATGGAACGAGCCCGAAGGCTAAAAATGCTTGGGTAGGTGGCTGAATCCTTCCAACGCTGCTGCACCCTTTCACTGAGATGGAGAGAACTCTTTGGCCTGGAGCTACGCCCTGTCTCCAACCATTGGCAGGAATGGAGTCTGATGCCTCCACCCTCTCAGCGCAAAGCCTGCACCAATGAGACTCTGACAACACCACAGAGAACTGAGTCCTCTGGCACCAACAATTTGTGGTGTGGCCTTCATGCGCCCAGGTACAGGAGAGGGAGTGCCTCAGAAGCAGTATGGTGATGGGGCCTCCGGGGCATGGCATCCACATAGCTAGGGTCAACAGCTCTATGTTAGGCTCCATCAAAAAATGAAATGCCTTGTGCAGGGTTAACAAAGCCTCCAGCATTCATTCCGACACAAGTCTGCGCCGATGAGCCACGGGCAGGGAGGTGAGTCCACTGGCGCCAACAATTCAGAGCAGGTTCTGCATACGCTAAATCGCAGGCCAGTAGAAGGGAGTGCATCTGAGTGACAGCAACATGCTGCTAGGAGATGGGTCCTTCCATTGTTTACACTGACCTCAGTATAACCTATCCTACATTTAAAGCTCTGGCTACACGCTGAGCCACTGGGACTTCCAGCACAGGGTTTTACTTGGCAACCGTTCTTCCTTCTCCCATCTCAGGCCTGCTGAAACTGTTTTGACTTGGAGATTGCACCCAGCAAACCTCAGTGCAATCTCAGAGGCACCTGAGCCATCACCTCTCCCCAGCGCCGAGATCCGACAACTCCAGCTCTAAGTCATCCCTAGGGGCTACAGGCATTACCATGGCCAGAAGACGGATCCTGTACATGACTGGCAGCCACAATTTGGTCAATGCGATATGCGAGTACACCATGCATCTAGACCTCATCTGCTACAGGGGACAGAAGTCCCTTACTGGGATGCCGACAGCACCCTCTCCACAGTGCCAATAGTCTTGTGGACTGCACTGGCACTGAAGGGATATCAGGGAGCAGTGAGCTGCCATGGGGCAGAGACCCATGTGTCTGCTTTGCACAAAAGGAGGATGCTGCAACAAGTGCAGAGAGTCTTACTGCAACCGCCCATATAAAGCTCTACAAAGCTGATGGCACCCAACATCACTTCTATTATGAAGGTATTGTACAAGGGGCACTGAGAAGGGGCACATCTCACTCCTGCTCCCTGTGATCACCACAAAATTGGAGGAGTAACTCAGTGGCCAGAGCACCAGCCTAGCACTCTAGAGCCCAGGGTTCAATCCCACTACCACTTCTTTTTGACTTTGGGCAAGTTTTATTGACCCCCATTGCCTCAGAAGAAAAAGCCTGCTAATCTACTTCTGATCATTCATTGCCAAGGAAACCCAGGAGTCTTAGTCGGCTAAGCCTGCTCCTTTCATTAGATTTGCAGTGAGGGGTGCTTACTCCAAGTTTTCATCCCCCTATGCACCTACACCTAACACAGACAGCTGCATAAAATCATAGTGTGCCTGACCTCCCCAACCAGGAAATTTCTTACAGGGACGGCACAACCACTTGGCATACTCTGGAGCATAGCAAAGCAGGCCATTCAAACCTAAAGAATAGATTTTGACAGCCAAGGGGATGTAAACCTTCACTTTGGACCAACTCTAGGCCCGGACCTGCTTCCATGCATACCCGGCTTGAGTCTCAAAAGAGGCGCAGCTTCTCCTGCGGGGTTCCTGCACACCAGGCCAGAGTGGTGGTCAGTTCTCATATAGTCCACCAATGACCATTCTACAGGCATCATGCCAAAGAAACCCCCCCTTGGAATTCACAAGATCCAACATGCCTGGATACTCCATCAAGGCGCACTGGAAAACTCAGTCTAATCAAGCCTGTGGCATCCAACAGGATGGGGAAAAAACCCATATCCCCCTGCCTCAATGCTCCGATCACTTGGAAGGCTCTCAACAAGGGGACGACTTGAGCCCACCACCTCTGAACTTCTGTCATAACACTAGACACAGAGTACTAAGGTATTGAGGATTCGGGGCCCCATAGTGCCAGAGAACTTCCCCCCCAGGAGTCACGGGATTAGCAGTAAGCTTAATGGCTCGGTGATTGGATCACATTTCTTATGACCCCTGTCATGTCCAGGGTCTAAGCCCAGTACGGTACAACTCCCATCATTATGAGAGTAACCACTGGCATACCTGGGCAGTTCATGACAGCCAATTAGGGCAAAGAGTAGCTCTACAGTAATGAATAGGATATGCCATGCTGCATCAGACCAAATATCCATCAAGTCAGATATCCTGTCTAAAGCAGTGCCCAATGAAGAACACAAGTACCACACCCAATCAGGATCACAAGTGCCTGTCATATTACCAATGGTTAGAGCAATGGGTTAGGAGCCATCGAAGCCAGTTCCAAATCTCACTGCCGCTCCGCTACCACCAATCACCTCTAGGACTCGATACAGGAGCATGACACTCTGCCTTTCTGGCAGCACGGTACCAGCAGTCCTCCGGGATATGACTCAGGCTGGTCACAGAGTTGGCTCAATGGCTTGGCACTTCAGAAAAACCCTGAGCCCTCAATTGTTTTAGCTTGAAGGCTCGGCTTCTTTGCCACACTCCAGAAGCCGCCACCCCAGGTGACTGCCTAGCATCCAGGGCTCTGAACAAACCCATCGCAGGACTAAGCCTTTTGAGCTGACTACAGGGCCCTTAGGACCCTCCTTCCTTTACTGAGTTCAAGAGTGTTCCTAAGGCAGGATGGTAATCAGTAATTCAAACTCCTAATGGTTTTCCCACTGCACCTCAAGGACTGCTTATCCTCGATATAAGCTCACCTCCATCATTCCCAGCTTGCAGGGACTAGGTCCCCGCAGCAATCGTCAATTGTAAAAAAAAAAAAAAAAAAGCAAATACATGAATGGGAATAGTCCGCTAAGGACATGATGTCTTGGTAACATGCTACCAATGGCTAAGGATAAGTCTCACTGAATCTGTCCTAAGGGTCATGCCAGGTTAAGTGCTGAATCTTTGCCGGCTTTAGTAAAAGGAACCCTTAATTGTTAATGGAGAACCATACAGCTCATTTCCACAGAGCTTCACAGCACTGTATGATATTATTTCAGCACCAGTCAATCTATTTTAGCATACAAATTCCTTGTACTTGGCAATTACACCTCAGCTTTGTATCATGTGACCTGGGGCTCTCATGCATTTAGAGCAAATTTCATATGAAGTCCCAGGTTACACCATGGAAAGGTAGAGGGGAAGAATAGGTTTATTTCTCAATGTCTTTAGATTACTCATGTCAGAAGCTGATGGACAGCTGAGTGACACAAAGATGTTAAAGAGATAGAAGAGGGAAAGGCAGGCTATTATAGGCTAACTCTGATGTTGATAGCAGTGTTACCAGCAGTTATGTCAATAAAGTTTCATGCAGCTGTTGATAAACACCAGAGAAACTGCTCTGTTTGTTTGGTTTAAATCTAATCTTGCTTTACATAGGCTGAGTCATCCAAGAGAACAGCAAACTACTTGACTTCTACCTACTGCAGGGTAGTTCCCTCAGAAGAGGGTGGAGGCTACTCTTGTATGTTTGGGGAGGTATTAATTTTGCTAAGGCTCGGTTCAAATTTCAAATAACTTTTAAAAGTGAAACACCTAGTGACAACCTTAGTAGCAGCATTCATTAACTAAATATGTTTAACACAAGTCTAGCATTGTCAGAAAGCACAGACTTGATGGACCATATTAAAAATAAATGTTGAGATACAACATTCTCATCCATCATGTGTGCTATCAAAATGTAGGCTTTAGTTTAGGAGAATGACTTCTTGGAGCAGGAATTTACTTTGCTCCATACTCTTTTAGCACTCTTCTCCGTAGCTAACATAGTTACAGTGGAAGAAAGTACTGAAAGTGTATCCAGGACCATACAAAGCTAGAAATGCGTCCTGTGCGACTAACAAATACTGAAACCTCCCTCCGCCCCAGCCACGTGCAGTAACTCCCTCTTTTAGAGCTTCCTGGAAGCCCAGTAACATCAGCGCCCCTTCTGGGCTTGCGCCCTGTGTGTCTGCATTGCTCACTCAGCCCTTGGTATGGCCCTGGATGTATCTCCACATTTCTAGTAATTCTGCCCTTTTGCGCATTTCATCCTATGTCATCGATCTCTTCAGCTATCAAGTTATGCCTCCCCTGCAGGCCCGGATTTATGTATATGCATCGATTTGCTTTATCTTTCAGGTTATGACTGCCCTGCAGCCCTGGATTTATGTATAGGCCACAGAGGCACTTGCCTCTGGGTCAGAATTAGAAAGCCTTTTGAAGTCAGTGTCTCCTGCCAAGAGCGCTAATTATTTAATTGTCCCTTGTAACACAGAGGCAATATAAAGAAGAACTTCCTTTCTTGATGGTTTTATCCCAAGTTCTCTTCTACTTTGCATGCATTCTCTGAGCTCAGCTGTCTCACCTTTCGCTTTTCATTATTATCTTTCTGGAGGCCACACGCGGATGGGTAGCCGATTAACTTTTCTAATATACATAATCAATCTTCAAATGTTCCAGCACAGAAATTCTGATTTTGGTCTTATTTCAAGATAGATGGCACACATAAGCTGTTTAGTCCTAATTATTTAACCCTGGTTTAAGGAAAGGCCTAAAGTGATACTAAAGAATATTAGAGCTCATTCAAGTCATCAGTGAGAATAATTTCTGGTATAATAAATACAGTACATAGGAAGCTTTGAAGTGAGCACATTGTTAGACTGAGTGTTGGAAGTGGGATTGTTGTTAGAATGATGAGTGTAATGTTCAAGATTTACTGAAGGGCTTAAGACTGAAGAGAAAATTTGCTCACAAATTGATTTGAATAATGTGTGTCAAGTAAATGAAGCAGAATATACTGAATCGATCATATGACATGCACGCATACACAGATAAATGTATACGTGATACTGACAGTACAGTAGAACCAAGTTTATCTAGAATTCTGCATGTCTGTGGTGTTCAAGGATCATTGATGCATCAGTGAAATAATGGTCAGAATTCTCCTCTTTGTTACGGGCTTTAGTAAAAGGGGCCCTTAGTCTTCCTGTAATTCTAATTACTACTTTGTTTTCTTAAACATTTTCACCACTCTCCTGACACATCCCCCTCCTCTGCCAGTCCCTTTACTTTACAACTCTGAAAACAAACATCTCATTTATTATACACTCTAGAGTTTACTTGCATATTTGAGCAACATGATCCTTAGCTCATTCTGAACTCAACTGATGAAAGTAACATAATTCTTGAAAGTTAGTGAGAAATGTACTTTTGGTCCATTAAAAGGTAGCTTGTTTGACCTTTCTTCAGTTTTATTAATAAATGCAATCCTGTAAGATGTCAAGAACAACATCTAGGCAAATGTTAAAAAATGAAAATATTGAAATCTCAGGACAATATTAGATGACGCGTTTGTTTCTGCTGACTGCTTATATCTCTTTTGTGGTCTGTTCAGATTTAATGGAACAGAAAGTAGTACTCCAATCAAGTAAACTTTCTAAAGGAAGAAATTTAAAAAGTACAAAAAGAAACATGAACACTGGAAGATTGTGAAAACTGCAGAAAAGACTGAAAATTACAGTCAAGCATTTTTTTGTGGGTGTAATTTTTTGGTATATCTTGAGTACAATCAATTATATTTCTTAACTTTGGAATTTAAAAAAAAAAGGGGTGCCACCACTTAACTGCACTCTGTTTATATTTGTTGGATGGGAGCTTGTTTTAAATTCTAGTATATTTAAGGGTATGTTTACTAAGCTGCTCTAAGATTTTGCAGGTATTGTGCATTGCGAGTAGAAATGAACGTGTGGTACTGTATATGCAACAGTTGTACAGTACTGAACTCTTGTTGGCAGCAAAAGCATTTATTGTGGATGTACTTAATGCCACCTATTGAGGTGGCATTAAGTGCACTCACGCTAACTGCAACATTGACGGCAAGCGTGTGCAGTCAATCACTGGTGCTGTGTTGTGCAGACACACCCATGCTTTGCCACCACCCTGCCCATTTCACTCCCCATTGGGCAATAAGCAGATAGCACAGAACTAACCCCGTGCTGTCAGTTTACCGAGTGCACTGTCAGCATGTTCCACTAGCGCTGAAATGTGCATAACAGCTAGCGCAGCTAAGTAAGAAAGCCCCTTAATTTAAAGTAGCACTTATACAGTACCTAGCTTGATAATGAATAAATACCTCCATAGGGTGTGCAATACTAAAATATAATAATGTCTGGGGCCTATTTACTAAGCTCCATTAGCTGTTAACACGGCGATGTGTGCAACAAACAATGTGGACACTGCACCAACAGTTAACAATGGCACCTTAGCAGTTAATGCCCGGTAATTTCCACATTAATAGCTAATGTGGAATGGGGCAGAAAATGGGTGGAGAATGGGCAGGAACTATGGCTTGCAATTAACACATGGGGTGTTATCACAGACTATTAATGTGACAGATAATGTGATGCAGTTCATGCCACCTAAATAGCATTTTATCTGCCATTCGGTTAACAGGCAATAAAGACTTTTTTCTCTGAATGACAAAATGATACGAGCACCCCCAACAGTTAATGCAGATGAGGTATGATGGTTCTCATCAGTAGGAAAGAATCAAGAACAATGAGTGGACAAGGGTCACGGAAAGGCTCTCTACAGGATGGGGCACCCCAAGTCCAGGTGCAGCTAGGATTGGGTCTACTGCCTATAATGGCCACCTTCCCTCCAGTTTGAGCTCTCTAGTGCTGGTAGCCACCAGGTCTTTGCTGCCCAAATCAAGGACCCAAGATTAGAACCACGAATCAGAACAACTCCAAAGAGACTAGAAACATGGTCACAGGACATTCACCATGGTGGAGCAAGGCAGGAGAAAAGCAGAGGTACAATCAGAGCAGAATCTAAGAGTTTCCAATAAGGTGAATCAAGATAAGAAGTGAAACAGGAAACCAAACACAAGGTGATACTAACTTCTGGCAAATAAGTCTAACCAGAGCTGAGTTTTTATACAGATTCTAGACCTGGACAAGATGACCTCTGAAAAGAAACGGCAAGTGTGGAGCAGGCTAAGCAGCCAGTCAGCCAAGTGGAACCTACTGACACCTGCTGACTGGAGGTCAGAGGTTCACCTGGATAGAGTTCTTCCAAGAACTTGGTCGCCTGCAGGCTGGCAGTGGAACTTCACCAGCTTTGCAGTTACTGCACATTAATTTTGGTTGTTAACCCGTAATAAATGCAAAATCCAACTCACTTCTGTAAACAAGCCTTTCTGTGTTCAGAAAGAAATTTTGTGATTGCCTTTTGGATCTTAACTTGACCGCAGGTGGGGCTATGATAAAGCCATTTTATCTCTGCCTTTCCTTTCTATTTTGGTTTTATTTACATCTTCAATGACGTTTTCTAACCACCACTCCCTCCTTGCACATAACTAATCTGAAATGGAAATGTAGATCGGACTATGCACTCTAAAAATCTGTTTGGCAAAAGCATTGTGATAATATTTTTTTAATTTCCATAATGTTTCATCAGAAAACCAAAATGAAAATGGTACAATTCTTGTTTTGGAGATCTATCAAGTTTCCATTGATCTGCAGCTTCTGAAACATTTTCCGTTTCCAAAAAATCATTAGTGCTCCCATTAATGGGTTGGAAGCAGGACAAGGCTTAGAAATGGAGAAGGTGGAAGAATGGGGCACATTTGGACAGTTCTAAATAATCCAATTTTACTAAAAATAAATCCAGGATTTTTTAAAGGTTTGGAACTACATTATAAAAAATGTATTCAGTACTCTCAAATTATTGGGGGGTGTTTGGGATTTTAGAAGCCCTATTCGTGAGTTGAAGTCTGAAAATGGGCACTTCGATGTGCAAAGCATGGAGACATTTCTGGAACCATTTTAGAAGCCAGGTATATAGACGTCCCCAGCCTGACAACGTACATGTAGGAAGGAGGCGTGGTGGCGACATGGTGTGGATGGAGCAAGGGAGATGCACTTCATGCTACGATTTCAGAATGGCACAAGCAGATCTGGCCCTGGTTGTTGAGGCACCCATGCCTATACCTGCTTCTGATCACGAATAAGGTGAAGAAAGTGCTCATTTCATGAATGTAAGTCTTCCGAGGCAAGCACATAATGCACTTACATCACCACAGTTAGTTTCTGCCCCATGAAATGTCAGCATAAATATATACTCCAGACTTATTATTGGCCGCGGCCGCACGTCTGAGTATCTGGAATGACTGGCTGGGATGTGCAAGTCTCATAATATAGATGCTCCCTTTCTGACCTACCCAGGCAATGGCGTCCAAGTAACAGATTCTGTGAGCATGCACTTTGGGGATGTCCGAGTTTGTAAAATGGCCTACGCCAAATGTACACACCTGGCCTTACCATCTGCTTCAGGCTCGTCTCCAGAACTGGTTACTGGGATGTTCATTGTTCAGGGTGAGGACCGTGCGATTTCGGAAGCCACTGCTGCTACGCCCCTGGTTTTTGGACGTTCTGCTCCTGACGTTCCATATTCTTCCTTGACATTGCTTTTAAAATGCCACTTTATATGCGCCTTTTTATTATCTGTGCATTTCAGAAGCCCTTTTAAGGTTGTTAAGCAGTCAATGTGCGGCAACAGTTAGCGCAAGCCTGAGATAATGGCTACTGTTGGTTATAAGCAGCCAATGCAGAAAAAATCCTGCATTAATTGCTTAGTGTGATGGGGTGGGTGTGGATTCCACGTTGCTGTTAGTCAATTTTGCATTTAGCACAGGTGCACTTAATGCTACCTTAAATGACCTTAAATGAGATAAGGTAGTTTTCTGTGTGGTAAGAGCCGGGGACCTGCTGAGAACTCTCCTGAGAGCTACCACAAGGCTTTTACACTGACCGCATTATTGGGTTTTGCTCCTAATGTGATAAGTGCACTAACTTAATGCATTTTAGTAAAAGGGCCCCTCAATTTTACAATGAGTTTAAAGTCCCACTGCTTTAATAAGGCTGAAATCAGAAACTTGGTTTCACGGTAGAATAATGATGGCATCTCACTTTCAGCACAGCAGCCTATGAATCAATATTAACAAGAGGCATATCTGCTAAACTTCCTGGGGTTTAACTGAATTTGTTTGCTTTAAATGTCAATTCAATTATCTAAGATAGATTTGTAATAGCGTTCCTCAATTAAGTGATGTCAGTGTTTTCTTTCTGATGAATAATGAAGTTTTACTAAGCCCAGAGATAACATTATCACTAAAATACCCTTATATGGTATATAGGCCAAGGGTCAGCTTGAGTCATTGTATGGAGTATTATACAGGCAAATCTAAATGTGATCCACCTGTTTGAGAGACATACAGTTGCAAGAGCCTTCTAAGAATATGCACTCTCAGTAATAGGTACATGGGGCAGCTTAATGAGATCGGCTACATTTTTTTCCTAAATATTGCAGGAAACCTCAGTGGATGTGCACTGATATGAAGAGCAACTTTGGTGTGATAATGTCTGACGATCTTAAGGTAGTGAAATAGTGTTATAATGTTGTGGCTCTGCAAGGGTACATAGGAAGAGGAATGACAAGTCTTCACATTGAACTATTGGGACATTGCAGAATATAAAGCTTCTATTAAATTAAACTCAATTAAATTCTAAGGAAATTATCTATGAAAGTATATAAATACAGTCAAATGTCCTCTTCTCCACTACTTCCATTGGGAAACTATTCCATGCATCTACTACTCTTTCCATAACAAAATATTTCTGGATACTACTCCTGAGTCTATCCTGTTTGACTTCCATCCTATGTCCCCTCATTGCAGAGCTTTCTTTCAATTGAAAGAGGCTCTTCCAGTGCATTTATACAATGGATGTATCTAAATGTTTCTGTATCTCCTCTCTCCTGCCTTTCCTCTAAAATATACATATTGAGATCTTTAAGTCTGTCCTCATATGGCTTATAACGAAGACCAGTGACCATTTTGTTAGCCACCCTCTGTGCCAACTCCATCCTGTTTATATCTTTTTATAGGTGTGGCCTCCAGAATTGCACACAATATTCCAAATGAGGTCTCACCAAAGACTTAAACAGAAGCACTATCACCTCCTTTTTCCTGCTAGTCGTTCCTCTTCCAATGCAACCAAGCATCCTTCTGGCTTTTGCCATTGCCTTTTCTACCTGTTTAGCCATTTTAAGATCAACAGAAACAATCACGCCCAGGTCCTGCTCCTTTTTCATGGACAGAAGTACTTCACCTCCTATATGGTACCACTTTCTTGGATTTTTGCAGCCCAAATCCATGACCCTGCATTTTTTAAGATTAAATCTCAGCTGCCAAATTCTTGACCATTCTTCAAACTTAGCTAGATCCCTCCTCATGCTATCTATTCTATTTCAGATTTTGGTATCATCCACAAAGAGGCAAACCTTATCTAACAGCATTTTAGCAATATCACTAACAAAAATGTTAAAAAGAATCGGACTAAGGACTGATCTCTGAGGCACACCACTGGGAAACATCTTCTCCGAGTAAGCTCCAGTTACCTGTAAACTTTGTCACATCTTACACAACCAATTTCTAACCTTGTCAGTCACTTTAGGGTCCATCCCTAGGGTACTCAATTTATGTTTAAGTCGTCTGTGCAGAGCGGTGTCAAAGGCTTTACTGAAATCTAAGTACAACACATCTAGGGCTCTCCCTCGATCTAACTCTCTGGTCACCCAGTCAAAGAAAACAATCAGATTTGTCTGACAAAACCTGCCTCTAGTAAACCCATGCTGCCTCAGATCCTGCAATCTACTGGACTTCAGAAGCCTCACCATCCCTGTTTTAGCAGCATTTCTACTAATTTACTCATGACAAAGGGCAGACTAACTGGCCTGTAGTTCTCAACCTCATTCTTTCTTCCACTTTTGTGTAAAAGGACCACAAGTGCCCTTCTTTAGTCCTCTGGGACCACTCCCGATTCTAAAGAAGCATTGAAAAGGTCAAACAGTAGACCTGCTAGAACTTCCCCTAAATTCCTTCAATACTCTTGGATGTATCCCATCCAGCTCCATCACTTTCCTACTTTTAGTTTAGCTAGTTCCTCACGAATACAGTCTTCTCGAAAAAGTGCAAGATTCCCATCACTTCTGTTCATATTTGTGGGTGTTTTATGAGGTCCTGCTCCTGGCCCTTTTTCTGTGAACACAGAACAAACATATTTGTTAAAGCGGAATTGCTTATCTTTAGCTTCTACAGATTCCTCCCCTTCACCCTTGAGTCTGACAATAGACTTTTGCAGTTCCTTCTCTAGCTAACATATCTAAAATAATGCCTTCCACCCTCTCTCCCCACCCCCCCCAAATTTACTGCATTGGCTATTTCTTCTACTTTTTGTATCTATGCTTTGCTGACTAGTTTCTCTAAGGTTTTACAAATATTGATACTTGTCTTCCTCTTTCTGTGATCTCTTATGAAGGCCACCCTCTTTTACTTCATCTTTTCAGCTACTTTTGAGAACCATAGTAGCCTCCTTTTTCCTTTTACATTTATTTACCTTTTTAACAAAAGATTTGTTGCTTTTAAAACAGGACTCGTCCCACAGCTGTTCCCAACCCGCTAACGACTCCCTGAGGTATTGTCTCATCTTGGCAAAGTTAGTTTTCCTAAAGTCTAAGACCCTTGCTTTTGAATAGATTTTATCAGCCCTGGTCCTAATACTGAACCACACCATCTGGTGATCAATGGATGCAAGATGATCTCCCACTATAACATCATAAACACTTTCCCCATTGGTAAGCACCAGGTCTAGTATGGCCCCTTCATATGTGGATTCTGTTACCAGTCACCGGCATAGTTCTCCCTATAGAGAATCCAGGATCTCCTTAGTTCTAGATGACATTGCAACATGGATGTGCCAATCAACATCCAGCATATTGAAATCACCTATCAGTAATAATTCTCCTTTTATGGCAATACTGTGTATGTCTTCTATTAAATCTATGTCCACTTCTTCTGCCTGTGAAGGAGATCTGTATATCAAACCAATGCAAATGGATTTTAGGTTCTCTTTTTCTAGTTTAACCCACAGTGCCTCCTTGCTCCCTTGTAAGCCCTGTAATTCTGTAGCCATAATATTAGTTTTTACATATAGTGCCACTTCTCCTCCATTTCATCCTACCCTGTCCTTCCTAAATATAGTATAGTTTGGTATAAGTACATCCTAATTATGGTTGTGCATGAACCATGTCTCCGTAACTGCCACTAAATCACAAGTCAGCCTCCTCCATTAAAGCCTCAACATCTGGGATATTATTTCTCATACTATGGACATTAATGCACACTGCTTTCTAGATGTTGCACCTTTTGCCCATTTCTACAGAGGTATTTAATGTTTTTCTTACCTGAGGGCTTTTACTTACCTGTGGACTTTAATAACCCATTCTCAATGAATTTAGTTTAAAGCTCTCTTCAGTAGATTATCCAGTCTGCTGCAGAAGAGATTTGACCCTCTTTGGATAGGTGGATGCCATCTCTGCTTTGTAGCTCTTGGAAAATCATCCCATGGTCCAGGAAACCAAAATGCTCTTGATGACACCATCTATGCAGCCATGCATTCATCTCCAGGATGACAACTTCTCTGCCTCATCCTTTATCCTCAACAGGGAGGATTGAAGAGAACATTATCTGTGCACCTCTCTGCTTTGCCCTCTGTCCCAGAGCTATGAAGTCACTCCTGATATGCTCAGAGGGATACCTAACAGTATCATTTGTGCTGACTTGGATGAGCAACATTGGATATAGTCAGTAGGCTTGGTGAGTCTTGGCAAACTCTCCATAATATCTTGGATTTTGGCACCTGGCAGACAGCAAACCTTCCTGGACATCAAGTCTGGTCAGCATATGGACACCTCAGTACCTCTCAGAAGAGAGTTACCAACCACAATACCTTTTTGTTTCCTTGTGGTTACTGATTCTGCAACTTTGCTTGAGCTCTGGTTCCTGGTCCTTCAGTATGAGGGCTGGAGGAGTTGGGCTATCGATTCTGCAGCCTCTGGTGACTCGTGTCCAACTCTCTTCATTCTGTGGCATACCATCTTCACCTCTGTCAGAGAGCTTGGATGCTTCAAGAAGCATCTCATCAATGTACTTTTCGCTGTCATGGATGCTTTTCAGCCTCGCCATCTCTTCTCTGAGCACCTCCACTTGTTTCATGAGGGCTTCAGCTTGCAGGCATCCTGCACATGGAACTGGTCCCTCGACTGGCATCAGGCTGCCTGTCTGGATAGAGGCTGAAACTGTAATGGGGCAACAGCTTTGCATTTCTATTTTTCCCAGCCATTGCTCAGTTGGTGGAACTCTGGTACCTGTTGAATAAACGAGAGAGACTTACCAAGTCCTTAACTTTTCCTCAGCTGTCCTTTAAGAGAAAAAGCAGCTAACCTCTTTTATGTGTGTTCTAGCAGCACTGTTCTGTATCACTGTGTTTTAGCCCTGCTTGCTTGCTAAACAGTTATTATTTTACACTAGTAAATTCTGATCTTACAGTATGGACCTGATTCTGTCCCCCATGTATATCTCCTTTGTATGTCCCGGCTGACCCTGACATAGAAAGGAGATCGCAATTCTGATCCCGCGGGGCACATCTAGCCCCTCAGGATCAGAATCATGAACAGGCATGTACGTGCAGGCCGGGACTGCGATTCAGTCCCAGCCTGCACATACAGCCACAGCCCGGCTAACTCAGCCAGGGCTTTTGAATGGAGCTGAGGTGCCATGGAGTCATGTTGCCATGGCACTGTGGCTCAATTTAAAAGGTGCAATGCGGGCCGCCTGCAAACTGAGTTAATTCACCATAGCCCGACCCCCGATCCAGCCTCCTAAGGCCAGGATCAGGCTGCGGGGAATTACTGTAACTCTGCCCGTCCCTAGCCCCATTCGTGCCCTGATCTCAACAAAAAGCAACATCCAGGGAAGTTATTCCACCTCGGAGGTGTAATGGCTTCCCCAGCCATTTCATCGGCCCTGGACATACAGGGCCGACATTAGAATCGGCCCTGGACATCCATGGCCAGTGACTGCCTACTCTCCGCCCTGTGCTGCCTCTTCCCCACCCCTGTCTAATTTCCCCGCACAACTGGCGGGGAAGTTAGACAGGAGGGGAAAGCCAGCACGAATAGCGGGGATGGACGTCCCGTTGGGACGTCCATCCCCGCTATTCATGTCTCATAATAACCCCCTATGTGTCTGAGGTATATAGATTAATGTGTTCTCTTTGTAAAATTAACTAATCAAAGCTCCTTTAAGTTTACTTTTAGTAGATACCCAAATATGGATCTATTTGCTTCCTAGATTTTCCCTACAATCATTAAAATCTGTTTTTTGAGCACGACAAAATACCAAATACAGTAGTTATCAGTAAGAGAAATTTCAAAAGGAAGTTTATACCCTTCCGAACAAGCCTGTTAAGAGAATAATTTGTCAAGAATTCATTTATAATGAAAGTTTTTCCTAGTGGAGAAAGCTAAATTCCAATGATCGCAGGACACAATGATCTTTTATATTCTAAATAAACTAATAATTGTGACATATATGCTGTCAACAGATCCATGCATAATCTTAAAAACAAAGCACAGCAATTTGAAAATAATCCTTGCCTGAAAAGGTAGCCAATGTAACCTTGCCAATAAGCAAGTAATTCTAGCCATAACACTAGAAAAATGAATCTAGAAGTAGTATTCAATAAAAATTGTATTCTTTCTCTTTGTTTTGTATGAAGATCTAAATAAATAATGTTGCAATAAATTCCACTATTAAAACTTGGGCTAGAATTCTAAATTGAATTAAATCAATATAAGATTAGACCTGTCTAAGATGCTGTAATTTAAATAATACCTTTTTCACTATGTAGGATATATGTCACTCCATGGATAGAGTCCCAAGGTCTTCAAAGAAGTGACAAATGGTATTTTATAAACTGCCAAAATAGGAGGACTCTGTGAAGAATCAACAGGAGCATTTCCTAACAGCAATAGCTTGTTTTACTTCCTTTCAAACATAAACCATGAGGACGAGTCCATCTCTCTATATACAAATAGAACCTTATTTAGTAAGTCATATGTGTGTAACAGTATCTCTGAAATAGATATTAAAATGTCATAAGAATAGAAGTACTGTAGGCTACATCAATCAGCGATCACAATTTATAGCTATACACAAAATTATTATAAAATACTGGGAGCCATCAATCTGGGGATTGGTCAATATTTTCTCATAGATACTGTGTCATTTCCCATCAATTTCATCATCGGTTCCCAACAGCTGTTAAAATGTATTCAAAAATCTTTAAAAACTTATCTGAATGTAATATGATCAATGCTCTAATGGCATGACTTCATGTTTCGAGGAGTTCAGATTTTGCTACTGTATGCTCCTCTGCTTCAGGGACTCACAGAAATCTCTCCAAAAAATGATGCAAGAATGGTGGATTTGAAAGCCTCCCATACAAGAATGGGAGAAAGTTCCACTAAGACATTCCTCTGAAAATATCCACAATGAACTGATTGAGCCTGGCTTAAACTTCCTAATCCGTAACAACTGGAAATCCAGACTCCATAATGGATTTCTCGTACCTTGTGATCCACCTCAAGTTATGAAAAAGGACACTGCCACTATGATAATATCTATCTTGATTTATATAAAGGTCTCTGTTAAAACTTCAGTGATTAAAAAACATCAATCCTAGAATGTTTGATGCCTTTGCTGAATAAAAAGTGTACTCTCTCCCATCTGGATTAAGAAGTCTCCAAGCATCAAGAACTGACATTAATTAATCAAAAATTCAAAGTTGTTACTGCCTTGGGGGGGGGGGGGGCATGTTCCACCATTTGACTGCCTATCCAAAAACTCATCCAGAAGCATTTTAAAATCCCTATCTACCACAATAGGGTGAACAGCATATGGTAACAATGTTTCTGCCACTTGTACAGAAAACTTGGGACTATCCAGAGTGGGGGTGTATAACGAGATAAATACTATCTGCTTCCCAATTTGCACCTGTGTTAAAAGCTATCTCCCCTCCAAATCAACCAGCTCATCCAACAGACATATTTCCAGATCAATTGCAAAAATAATCATTACCCCATTCTTTTTCAAAGAGCCCAGAGAACATATTATTTGCCTCATCCATTTCTCTTTAAACGTCAAGGCCTCTCCAAGAGATAACTGAGTTTTTTGCAGCAGCAACTTAAAATAGCGCAACATTTTTTTTCGCTTGATCAGGTACTGCAATCTATGCCCATTAAGAGTTACTCTCTGCAAGGTCAATGACTTATCTATCTCTAATTTTGCCCATTTCTCAATCCCCTCTTGCTGACACTTCATTAGAATCCATTCACACCCCCATAACATTGTATATCCACAATCATCCAACACTCACTACACATAATCCATATGTCTCAAGCTAAAATGTACTACAAGGCATAACCAAGCAACCCACAACAAAGAACACTCTTGGATAATAAATTGCCTTGAAATGTATAAAATAAATCCTGGTTTGATAGATTATATTAAGTTCACCATGGCAATGTGGCAAACCACATTCTTTTTGAGAAATGAAGATGGTCAGTACATCATTCATAACATTAAGATCCAGTAAAGAATATTTCAGGGAGATTCCCTGTCGCCCCTTCTGTTTTATGTGGCATTTATTCCAATAAGTACTTTCATCAACTCTTTGAGATACAGATTTAGCCTGAATCCTAAATAAAGTAACAACCCAGAAACAACATTGCATTTATTTGTAGACGATCTGAAGCTCTACAGTTCCAGTGACCAACAATTAGCAGAGCAATTCTGTGTGGTGAAAAGCTTTTTTGATGACATCAGAATGACCTTTGGCCTTGACAAATGTGCTAAGACAACTTTTCTTTTGAGGAAAATTGAGCAAAAAGAAAACATCTCCCTGGCTGACGGTTGTGACATCAAGGATCTTGAACAGGAAGGCGTATATAAGTATCTCGGAGTAGAGGAAGGAATGACACTCGAGCAGAAATTACTGAGAGAAAAGATCAGTAAAGAATACTACAGGAGATTAAAATCGTAATTGAAAAGTGCTTTAACATCACGGAACAAGATACAGGCCATAAATTAGCTGGCAATTCCTATACTTTCATATAGCTTTGGGACTGTGGATTGGCCTGAAACATTTTGAAAAACTGGATGTGCGAATAAAAAAAATTCCTTCATGTCCATGAATTAATGTACAAGAATCAGCATATGCCAAGATTGTACATCCCTAGAGATGAAGGAGGGCTAGGCATCATAGAGACTGATTACATATACAGAGATACTATCATAGGCCTCCAGGCCTACCTATCTGCATTGTTGGATCCAAATGCGCAAAAATGCTGAAATATGAAAGTAAACATCCAGAATTTATCTCCATCATCAAACTTGGAGAAGCATTCTGATGACTAAAAGGAATGAGTGAGAATCATCAGGCATACATAGGGAAGGAACTAATAGTATTTGCAAAACATGAGAAAAAAGCTTTACAAAGAATTGGCTCAACAAGCGAGGAAAAACAAGTGGCAAATGCACAAATACAATGGGAAATTCTGAGTGTTACTCCAGGAACCCTTTCTCAATCAAGAGCAGACACATAAATGGTTGAGGAGAAATGAACTGAAACCGAAGGATGAGAGTTTGATAGTTGCAGCCCAGGACAGTGACTTACGGATGAGATGCGAGCGTTGAAAAAACTGGCCAAACAGATATATGTTGATTCTGTGGGAAAAACCTGGAAATGGTGACTCGCCTCATAGCTGGCTGTAAGTTCTGACAGCACAAAATTTCTCTATAGAAAGGCACACAGTATAGTAATGCACCTTATCCATTGGAAACTCTGTAAGCACTACAACATCACTGTGCCTGAAAAGCAATGGGATCATGACCCTAAAAGAATTACAGAGAATGAAGAGGTTATGATCACCTGGGATACTCCCATTCTGACTGATAAAAAGCTGGATGCGAGGAAGCCAGATAAAGTGGTAAAGGAGAAAACCACCAGAATGGCATTGATTATAGAGGTGTCAGTTCCAAGCGACTACTCAGTGAATCATGTTGAGAGAGAGAAAATATTCAAGTACCAAGAAATGCAGTCGGAGACTAAGAAAATGTGTCAGAAAGATACTGAGTTATTTACCATCGTGTTGGGTGCCACAGGCCTAATTAAGAAGAATTTTCAAGCATACCTTGATAAATTACCCATACATGTAACATCCTACGACCTTCAGAGGGAGGCTGTCTTTGGCACGATGCAAGTACTATGCCGAGCATTAGCAGTAAATTTGAGAAACTGATCATACTCCACATACCTTGGCTTAGAAGTGAGGTTCATGACTGTCATAGTATGCACAAAACTCACCCATTTGGAGAAACTGCCCCAAAAGAACACACTAGGTAGCATGGTCTCGAACAGACAGAGGAAAGGGCTTCTGCTATCACTTCCCCACAGCAAAAACCTGAGAAGAATCACACCCTTTACTAACAACATGAGAACATTAACATAAGAACATAAGATATGCCATACTGGCTCAGACTAAGGTCTATCAAGCCCAGTATCCTGTTTCCAACAGTGGCCAATCCAAGTCACAAGTACCTAGCAGTTTTGCAAAAAGTTAAAACAGCAAACAAGTAGGGAAAGCATGCAGAGCATGGCTCATGGAATCCTTTCCAACCCCTGTGTGTATGTGTCTGTAAATATGATATGTGTGTGAGTGAGTATGAGGGTGTGTATGTATGTATATGTGTGTTTAGTGTGTATATGTATCTTTGTGTATGTGTTTGTATGTCACTGCATATGTGCTTGTATGTATGTGCATGTGTGTGTGTGTGTGTGTTCTGTATGTGTCTTTGATTGAGAGAGGAGATAAAAGCAGAGGGCTGTTTAACAGTGCAATTGTGTTCCTGTGACTCAGTGTTAGTATGCTGCAGCTATTGGAATTGCTTTTCATAGAGAAATGCATTGAAGCATTTGATTTGGGGGGGGGGGGGGGGTTGGTTTCACATCTCTTCCATCTCCCATCACACACAAAAACGAAACATACACAGCAGAGGGAACTTCTCTCAGGTGAAGCTCGTTATCCAAAGCAGTCATACACTAAGGACCTGAGATTAATTAAGCTTCAGGTGAACAAGGTATATTAAACGTATTAGGTACAGTTTTATTAGTATACGTATCCATAGCAACCCTTAGTAAGTAAAGAACTTAAAAATCTAAACACAAGCTTAAAACTAAGATGCAGACAGCAGTCCAGCAGCGAGATGGGGGCTTTCCAGTCTTTTGCATTGAGTGTCACATGTATGATTTTCTCCCAGTTGGTGAGACGTCTTACGTGTGTACTAGGTGCAAGGAGCTCTTTGCTCAAAGGGAACGAGTCTGTTCTCTAAAGGCTAGAGTAGCAGACTTGGAAAACATAAGAAAGACAGAGAGGTACATAGACGAGACCTACAGGGATATAGTCCTGAAGTCCCACCTCCAGTCTGGCAGCATCCTTGTTGCCATGGAGGAGAGAGGTCACGTGACAGGAGAGCATCACCCTGGTGTGACAGGAAGTGATCCTGTAACAAGGATCTGTCCAGCAGTCTGGGAATGGCTAATTTCCAAGATGACGACAGTGCAGTGCTGAGCTGGAATTCCTAAACGGAAGGGTAAGCAGAAGGCTCCTCCCGCGGAGCCTTCCTCTGCGAAACCCTCTCCTTCTGCTAGTGCAGGACCTATGGACCGCTTTGTCCAGCTAACCAAGCAGCAAATTGGGGAGATAAGAGGGGGTTTGAAGGTGCCGGCTGAAGGAACTTCGGCTCTTCCTACCCTGGATGTTACTCTTCCCCCCCCCCCCCGATGGGCGTGCTCCACCTCCGGCTCCGAGTGCACCGGTACCTCCTCTTTCAGGCGCAGCCGAGAATCCCTCCGACCTGGTGGGAGCAGTGGCATGTGAGCGGGGCCTTCTCGAGGTCAGTTCCGGTAAGCAGCCAGTTACAGCTATAGCTGCAAGTGCCTCGGGGGTGGTTCAGACTCCGGAGGGTGCAGTTGCTACTTTGGGAATGACTGAGCCTAGTGTGGAGGAACTTCCCCTGCCTTTACCGACAGATTTGGAGTCGCCATTGTGTTTTACCTTGCCGCGTCCTTCTGTAATTTCTCTGGACAGCATCTGGGACTCGATTTCTCAATTGGCCACGGTAGTGAGTCAGCAATTGGTGTTGGCCATCTCTCGAGTATCAAAGCTTGAAGATTCCTGTTCTAAACTTCAAGGGGAGATTGTGGAAGTTAAAACGCAAGTTTCTATTGTTGAGCAGAAATTATCACAGGTTTCAGTTGTAACAGACTCCTTAGTTAAAGAAAATATGGCTATGCGGCTGAAGCTAGAGGTTTTGGAGAATGCTACTAGATCTTCAAATATTCGTTTGCTTAAATTTCCTATGGTTGCTGTGGTCTCTCCGGTGGATCTCTTTAAGAAATATCTCCAAGAAACTTTGAAGGTGTCTTCAGACTTAATTCCCCCAATAACCAAAGCTTATTTTTTGCCTTCTGGAAAGAGAACTGGGGAAAAGGTAGCTGGTCTGTCGGATATGAGCTTCTTGGATGTGACAGCCTTGCTTCAAACGCCTAAGGATGAAGATTTACCAGTTTCTACATTGATTGTTTCATTAGCGTTACCATCGGATAGGGATTGGCTTCTCAGGCTTTATTTCAAAATGCGTGCCAATTTGTTTATGGGTAAAAAAGTTGTGGTTTTCCCTGATGTGTCCAGGGAGACGCAAAGAAGGCGCAAATCCTTCTTAATTTTGCGACCAGGGGTGACACGATTGGGTGCTTCCTTTGTACTTAGATATCCGTGTAAATGTATAATTGTGTATCAATCTCATAAGTATGTTTTTTTCCAGCCGGAGGATCTGTCCTCTTTCATTAGTGCTCACATTGTAACTTCTTCTCCCATCCAGTAGTAATTCCCATCGATAGAACTATTGCTTGGTTCTCTGTTTCCTTTTGGTATTTTGGAAATAACTTTTTTGCCTTATCTTTACAGGGGAGTTTCCTGACCTCTGTATATTACGTTAGCTCTCTCCCTTAAATTTGGGGACTAATAATAATCTTGTCTAATGTTTGTCATTTTCTTCAGCTGTAATTTTGTAACTGTATTGACGGGCTTAATTTACTGTACAAGTGTGATGCTTGATTCAATGTTAAAATGTATAAATAGAAAATTAAAAAAAACAAAAATAAATAAAAAAAAACCAAGGACCTGTCCTCCAGGTGATGTAAAACCCTCTTGCACCAAGAAAGTTTCTCCAGGGATCATGTGCCCATGAGGGAAGGGTTAGGACAGCCGTTATAGTTGGTGATTCCATCATTAGGCATGTAGATAGCTGGGTGGCTGGTGGACATGAGGATCGCCTGATAACATGCCTGCCTGGTGCAAAGGTAGCGGACCTCACACGCCGCCTAGATAAGGTGTTAGATAGTGCTGGGGAGGAGTCTGCTGTCTTGGTACATGTCGGTACAAATGACATAGGAAAATGTGGTAGGGAGGTTCTGGAGGCTAAATTTAGGCTTTTAAGTAGGAAGTTGAAATCCAGAACTTCCAGGGTAGCATTCTCCGAAATGCTTCCCGTTCCACACGCAGGACCCAAAAGGCAGGCAGAGTTCTGGAGTCTCAATGCGTGGCTGAGACAATGGTGCAGAGATGAGGGTTTTGAATTTTATAGGAACTGGGGAACATTCTAGGGAAAGGAGGGGCTCTTCCGAAGGGATGGGCTTCACCTTAACCGGGATGGAACCAGGCTGCTGGCATTAACCTTTAAAAAGGAGATAGAGCAGCTTTTAAACTAGATAATAGGGGAAAGCCGACAGTTGCCCAAGAGCGGATGATTCGGAAGAATGTATCCTTGAAGGATACTACCAAAAGCAGAGAGGTTCCAAAAAAGAGTAAAGTAGCCCAAATGACCTCGAGTATGGAGCAGACAGAACTTAAAGATCCCAACGTAATTACCCATGTCTACCAACAGCCAGATTAATATGAATAAAATACAGTCTCTAAAATGCTTGTATGCAAATGCTAGAAGTCTAAAAAATAAGATGGGAGAGTTAGAATATATAGCACTAAATGAGAGGTTAGATATGATTGGAATATCAGAGACATGGTGGAAGGAGGACAACCAGTGGGACACTGTGATACCTGGGTATAAACTATATGGTAATGATAGAGCTGATCAAATTGGTGGAGGTGTTGCGCTCTGTGTTAGAGAGGGCATTGAGTCAGAAAGGATTAAAGTTTTGCAGGAAACAAAATTTGCTGTAGAATCCCTATGGATTGAAATTCCATGTAAAAAGGGGAAGGCGATGGCAGTGGGGGTGTACTATCGACCGCCTGGCCAGAATGAACAAATGGATGATGAAATGCTCAAAGAAATCAAGGAAGTTAACAAAAGTTACAGCACAGTAATAATAATGGGTGATTTCAATTACCCTGGTATCGACTGGGTCAGTGTCACTGCAGGACATGCTATGGAGATAAAGTTTGTAGATGAAATAAATGACTGCTTCTTGGAGCAGCTGGTTCATGAACCAACCAGAGGGGAAGCCATAGTAGACCTAGTCCTTAGTGGAACACCAGATCTAGTGCAAGAGATAAAGGTATTGGGGCCACTTGGCAATAGTGATCATAGCATGATCGCGTTTGATTTAATTAGTGGAGGAGGGATAGTAAGGAAATCCACAGTACTACCTTTTAACTTTCGAAAGGGAGACTATGATAAAATGAGAAAAATGGCACAGGAGAATGTTTGTTAGTGAGATGGTCAGAATCAGATTTTTTTTTTTTTAAATTAGATATTGAGTTTTGTGGGTGGATGTGTCAGTTCTGCTCTGCACCCGTTGTTGAAGGGGGATGGGGGCTTCTGTGAATGCAAAATATATGTTCAAAAAGAAAAAGCAACAACCATAACACAGTTTATAACAACAAAATAAAATGAGTTATAATTTGGTGTTATAAACTGCGCAGTGGTTCTCTCTCTTTCTTTTAGTTCCGTGATGTGTGAACATCTTTTTATTTCCTCCACATTATCTAATGGACTTTTTGATTTAGTTCAGTCCCTGACAGCAGTTTTGAGAAAGCCTCTCCCGCCCCCCCTCCCCCAGCTTGGGAGGAGCTGCAGGTGGGTATGACCTAAGGCAGGAATGTGGTGAAGTTTCAATTGAAACATCAGACCTAGCTCAAACTTTCTCAGAATGATAAAGAAATATTTACTTCTGGATAAGTGCAAGCACTGAAACTTTATGCTTAATTAGGATTTGGCAATTGTATGTGCACCTAGTTTTAGTCACGATAAGCAATTTCACTGATGCACGTCTATAAAATGGGCAACTTTTATATAATGTCAGACAGTTTCAGATGTACTAGAAACTCTGTCGCTATCTCTCTTGCCCTTGCAAATAAATAAAATTCAATAGATGAACTTGTCAGTCTGAAAATGACAAAATATATTACAACACATGTTCTATGTGAGGGTGGTGGAGTATTTATGAAGGACATACGTTTGAGGGTTGGTGACAGTTGTGGGGAGGTAGTTTTGGGTGTGGGTTAGATGGAGGATAGTGGGGAGTTTTGGCGCTGGGGTCTTTGCGTTGGGGATTATTGAGAGGGGACAGTCTGGGATATTTTTGGTGAGTAGGGTAGTATGCAGGGTGGTGGAGCTGTTAGGGGGAGTAGCTTTTGGGGGTTGGGCAGTTATGGGTTTGTAGTTTTTGGGAATGAAGGCAGTTTGTCGGGTGGTAGGGCATATGCAGGGGCATCTGGTGAAGTGGGGGAACAGTTGCAGAGGGCTGTTTTTAGAAGTGGGATATTTTGTGAGGTGATGGGGCAGTTGGGGGTATTGTTAAGGGGCGGAGCAGTTTGAGGGGTGGTACGGTAGTTGCGAGGGAGTGGGTTTTTTTAAAACAATGAAGCAGCGTGTAGGTTGGTGGAGTAGTTGTGGTGTGGTAGTTTATGGGGATAGGACAGTTATGGGGTAGTTTTGTGGGATTTTGTCAGAGTGGTGGGGCAATTTTGAGGGCTATTTTTTTAGGGATGGAGCAGTTGTGATCGGTATTGAGGATGGGATAGTTTGCAAGGTGATGGGAAGCTGGGGTGGGGAAGTTGTGGGAGTATAGTTTTTGGAGGTGGGGCAGTTTGCAGGGTGGTGAAGCATTTGTGGGAAGTTGTTTTTTTGGGGGCGAGGATACTTATTGGTGTTGTAGGGCAGTTGTGGGGTATAGGTTTGAGAGTGGGATAATTGGCAGGGTGGTGAGGCAGTTGGAATATTTTTTTGTGTGACAGTATTTGGTGGGTTGATAGGGCAGTTTCAAGGGAGTATTTTTGAGGGTGAGGGAGTATATAGGTCAGTGGGTCAATTGTGCAGGGGGTGACAATTTTGGGTGAGATTGGGAATGTAGAGAACATGGAGAGGGAGTTTGAAAGGAGCAATTCTCTAACAATGTTTCAGTGTATGTAAGTTTCTATGCCACAGTAGCACTATTACTACTACTAATCACTTGTATAGTGCTACAAAGCATATGCAGTGCTGCACATAGAAACGTAAGAGGCAGTCCCTGCTCTATAGAGCTTACAGTCTATTCAAGACAGATGCTGCAATTCCTTCTTCCATAGAAATACATAGGGCTAGTTATTTGGAAGGCTTATTTCTCTGGAACCCTAGTCCATTTTGACACATTTTTGAATTCAATAGGCCTGATTCCATCCCGGACGTAGATCCCTTCTGTACGTTCGGCAGACCGGACATACAGAGGGGATCAGAATTGTGAACAGTCCTGCACGTGCAGGCTTGGACTGCGATTTAGTCTGGCCTGCACATGTAGGACTGTCCCCGGCTAATCAGGCAAGACTCTTCAATGGAGCCGCGGCGCCATGGCGTCATGTTTCAATGGCACCACAGCTCCATTGTAGAGCCGTGATGTCGGCCACTGGAGAAAAATGCTGATTCCCCGATCTGGCCTCATAAGGCCAGGGTTGGGCTGTGGGGAATGTCCTCCGACCCCCCTGTCCCATCCATGCCCCGGCATTTCAATTAAATCACGTCCAGGGAAGTTATTCCACCTCGAAAATGGAATAACTTCCCCGCACATGTCGCCGGCCCTGGACATACTGGGCCGACATTAGAATCGGCACTGCACGTCCAGGGCCGGTGACCGCCCAGACTCTGCCCCTTCCCCACCCCCGTCTAACTTCCCCGCACAACTGGTGAGGAAGTTAGTTGTGGCCAGGTGACGGCACAAATAGCGGGGATGGACATCCTGTTGGGTTGTCCATCCCTGCTATTCATAGCACAGAATAACCCCCAATGTGTCTGTTTACTAGTTTTGCCCACATGCCATGTTTCTTCCTGTTTCATTAAATTTTTGGAGCGTTATTTCCACTGGGTTGGACAGAATATAAAAGAAGGCAAAGATAAGATGAAAAGACCAAAACAGAGAGAAATGGTTGGCTCCATAAACTGAGACCGGCAAGCAAAGCAAAAGTATCCAGTAGATAGTCTCACAGATGGACCAATTAGAAATAAGGAGATTGGATCCGCTTGTTCTCGGGCATCTACTGCCTCCATGCAGGATTCTATCTTAACATCTGAATACTTGTATAAAATCAAAATGAGATCTGCTGATGTAACACAACAAACGTGAAACTCTTAAAGCAGCCTCAAATTAGAAAAAGCATTTCTGAAGCCTTAACTCCCGACCTCCATTCAAGATATCTGAACCAATTATGGATGTGCATTGGTTTGAAACAATGTGGGAAATATAAATGACACAGAGAGGCTTGCCTCAAACCAGTAACCACAGAGTTAAAAGGCAGTATCTTGCAAGAAGACCTATTAAGTCTCAGTGGGGGCTGGCTCTATCCAGGCTGCATTTAACTGTGTCTTTTATTATTGATGATCTTCATTCCTGTTTCCTTATTGGCCTACGGTTTGTCTGGTCTGGAGCTCTGTGCACAATGCTGCCTGGATTTTTTGCCTTGTGAATCTATTGACTCCTGCAGTAGAAACTATTCCATGTCTTGTGACAGAAATTCTGTGAACCCATGTCTACATATGCTATCAGAGGCATTTACCAAGCCTAATCCAGAGTCTGGTTGTCTAATCAGTGATGTTCACTAAGGTGACCCCTAGGATTTGTAGAAGCCATTTCTCCAAGTAGCAGACCATATTAGGAACTTCCACTCCCTCTAAATTCAAGAATATGCAAATTGTGTAGAAAGGTCCTTTTTGCACCCTTTCCATCTTTTCCAATTTGCCCAGTTTCTTTTGGAGCTGCCCAGTCACTTCTGTAGTTTGTCCTGCCTGCTGCTTGCTCTTTCGTTCCTGTAGCAATGGTAAAGGTTTGCTCCCCTTTCGTGATTTGGTCCATATGTCTTTCAAAAGGAATATTGAAAAAGCTTCTACAATAAAAAAGGGCACTAATATGATATTTTTAGGTAGTGGGAGTGGGAGCTACGTACCATGCGTCCATCTTGTTCCATGGCCCTCTAGTGCCCCCCCCCCCCCACCAGCTTCATCAGTTCTGAAATTTATAATACTCTCTGCACAGTGGATGATTTTATAAGTCACATAGAAAGTTCTGCACTAATTCTGCATGTTATCCCCTATTTTAAAGAACATATGTGCGTAATGGATACTTACATGCTTTAGGAGGTTGTCATTCTGGAAGCATGCATGTATGTCTTATCATGCACAATTTTGGTTTGAGTGTGCAGAAGGTGGAGTGTGAGGGAAGCATAGGCGGAGCCTAAACTTACATGCAATGCATTTTTCTGGACAGTCTGGGTACTTTAGGGCAGGCATAATTGCCATAACTTGATTGAGGCGCGTCTTTGCATTCCAAATTACTAGTTTTCATTTTTTTTATCAATAATAATAAATACTATAAAATGCCATGCATTGGACAGTATCTGTTGAAACCTTTAGGAGTAATTCTACAGTCCAAGCCTAGGTATAATTTTGCTGCTGGGAATCAGGAGTTTCTCTTTACATGTTACCTTTTGAGGGTGATTTTCAGCCCATCTGCTTTGGGCTTTCTGTTTGCAACATGCAGCAGGTGCAGTTTTGCACCTTTTCAGATGGGCAGCTGTTCTATGGGAAAGAAATATAATTTATGCATGTGATTTTCCAATGATACCCAAAAGACACCAAGGGGGATGCCTTGGTTAGTAGAAGGCTGCAATCATTCTTCTCGGCCTCATGTGGCACTGCATACTTGAAGTGACAGATTTTCTGGCGTTTGCAAATTGGGAAGGTTTTCCCATAATGCTAAGTATTGGTTCTGAAAATCTGTTAACTCCAATAGCTAAATGAAGAATCCAACCATCGGGTCAATTTTCAAAAAGCCACCGAGTATTGAAGATAACTGGCTAATTTTAATCAGTTAACTTTTGGTGAATTTTCAGTGGCACCTACAGCTAAATATTTTCCGAAATCTGGCTGATCAAAATTTGGCCAGTTATTAGCAAGAGCAGGGTTGACTTATTGAATTGAACTAGCTGTAAATTTAGGAAATGAAATTTAGTCAGTCAAAAGGGAAAAAGTTTTAATAGCAGAGCTAATTCCTGAAATTAACCAGTTACATCTCTTGAAAGTTGACCCATATATTTGTAAGCCTCCTATGCACTGACAGGTTGATATACTGACATTTAGTTCACACCTTTTCAGTAGTAGTTATTTAATTAACTTACAATGTAACCACATAATGCGTTATCTTGAAAATTCAAGGCAACCAACTGCCCAACATTTGTCCAGACATCTCAATATTTGGCCAGCAGTTATTTGATGAAGTCTGGGAGGGATCAGAGGTGTTCAGAAGATGGGACAAAATGATAAGTGGATAATGCCAATATTCAGTCCATTAAAGAAGGATTGCATGAACTGCTGTCTTGGGCCATACATTCGGTTCATTGGCAACCTTAAACGTGAAGGCAAATTCTAGATAATACATGGAGATTGGACTTGAGACGTCAAGGTTGGGATGCACACAATTCTGGCTGTATTTTAGCAAAGGCTCAGCCAAACGTGTCAATTAACTACAGAGACCACTATTTTTAATTCATTTCAGTTTGGAGGAGAAAATAAACAGAGGATAACTCCATTCATCCCGCCTCTAAAGGACTGGCTAAAATGGGCACTTAAAAAAACCAACAACTTATTTTAGAGGCCTTATTCACAATTTCCATGTGTAAAATTAGGAGGGCTGACGCTACCCATTAGGCAAATTAGGCAGTTGCCTAGAGTGCCAAAATTTACTGGGTGACTCATTGCCACTGTTGCCACCCCTCTCTGGGCCTGCAATGGCAACAATGCCATTAAAACAGTAATGCAGTGCTTACCTAAAGCCTCTGACGCTGTGTTGCTGTTAGTGCTTGCTTTGGGCAGTCATTTCTTCCCCCTCTGACGCAGACTTCTAGTTTTCATGGGGGTGGAAGCACCCCAAGCAAACAGGAAGTCTGTGTCAGAAAGGGTGGAAGCAGATGATCATGGGAAAGTGAATAAACGTGGATAAAGGTGAACCAGCAGATACTGTATAAAGCGGGATATTAGAAGGGCTGTCTAGGAGGAATCTGGGATGTCCACATCCAAAATTCTGGGGGAGAGGCAATAGTGAAAGGAGGTACGTTTAAGTTCCTTCTGAAATCCCACCAGCTGTGCGCATCCCCAATAATGGGAGGGAGGAGTGGCCTAGTGGTTGGGGCAAGGTACTACAGGCCAGAAGGTCAGTGGTTCAAATCCCACTAGAGGACAGCAACCTTGGGCCAGAAGGACTGGGGTTTCTAGTCACACAGGTGCTCCTTGTGGTCTTGGCAAGCCACTTAACCCTCCACTGCCCATGTTCCCTGTAAGTATTAGTGTATGTGTCTCATATCCCCTCATGTTAAATGTATCCCCCAACCACTTTGACCCAGTGAAAAGCAGGATATAAATGCAGCTAAATAAATAATGGGTCTGAGAGGAACCCATGCATATTAGCAAGACTGGATACACACACATTTGAAGACCATTTCTCTCTTCCCTTGCAAGTATTGCTGCCATGAAATGAGCACTATTTTGCAACTTATTTATGGTCAGGAGCAGGTTTAGGCATGGGATGTGTGAACAGCCAGGGCCTGACGTCCATATCACCTGTAGTCCCACGGTGATGTGTATCATCGACCACGCAGGCCACGCCTTAATCATGCCCCCACCCTACATTATTATGCTTGCTCTAGGGACGTATTTATACCTGAAGTTCTAAAATGACTCCAGGAATGTCTCTCTGATTTGCATATCTGAATGGCCATTTTCAGATACCCAAATCATGACTAGAGCTTTTAAAATGACCCCCACAGAGTATTTAGACTTTCAGAAAGCATTTGACAGTCCCATATGAGAGACTTCTAAGGAATTTAAAAAGTCATGCTATAGGAGTCAATGTCCTACTGTGGATTGGAAACTGGTTGAGAGAAAGAAAATAGCAAAGAGTTAAATGATGAATTTTCCTAATAGAGGCAGGTGAATAGTGCAATGCCCCAGGCATCTTTACCCTGTAGCTTCATTGCATGTCCCCTAGTCTTTCTATATTCTGATAACGTAAACAATCGATCTACGTTTACCCGTTCCACTCCGTTCATTAATTTATAGATTTCTATCATATCTCCCCTCAGCCATCTCTTTTCCAGGTTAAAGAGCCCTAACCTTTTTAGCCTTTCTTCTTAGGAGTATCCTTCCATCCCCTTTACCATTTTGGTGGCTCTTCTCTGAACCTTTTCTAAAATCGCTATATCCTTTTTAAGATACGGCGACCAGAATTGCACACAATATTCAAAGTGCGGTCTCACCATGGAACGATATAGAGGCATTATAATATCTTTTGTTTTATTCTCCATTCCTTTCCTTATGATACCTAGCATTCGATTTGCTCTCTTGGCCGCCGCTGCACACTGGGCCGAGGGTTTTAACAAGTTATCCACAATGACGCCTAAATCTTTTTCCTGGGTGGTGGTTCCTAATGTGGAACCTTGCATCGTGTAACCATAGTTTGGGTTGTTCTTCCCTAGGTGCATAACCTTGCACTTGTCCACATTAAATTTCATCTGCCATTTTGATGCCCAGTCTTCCAATTTATCAAGATCCTCTTGCAATTTTCCACAATCCTCTTGGGTTTTAACAACTTTAAATAGTTTTGTGTCATCTGCAAATTTGATAACCTCACTCGTTATTCCACTTTCCAGGTCATTTATGAATATGTCAAAAAGCAGCAGACCCAGCACAGATATTCACCTTTCTCCATTGGGAAAATTGGCCATTTAGCCCTACCTTCTGCTTTCTATCTTTTAACCAGTTCCTGATCCACAGTAGTGCACTGCCTCGTATCTCATAACTTTTTAGTTTTGCCAAGAATCTCTCATGAGGGACCTTGTCAAAGGCTTTTTGAAAATCCAGATACGCTATATCAATCAACTCACCTTTGTCTGCTTGTTTATTCACACCTTCAAAATAATATAACAGATTAGTAAGCCAAGACCTTTTTTGGCTAAAGCCATGTTGGCTGTCTCCCATTAAGCCATGACAATCTGCATGTTCAGTAATTTTGTTCTTTATAATGGTTTCTACCATTTTTCCTGGTATTGACGTCGGGCTCACTGGTCTGTAGTTTTTCGGATCACCCCTGGAACCCTTTTTAAAAATTGGCGTTACTTTGGCTATCCTCCAATCATTTGGTATTGCAGATGATTTTAATGATAGCTCACAGATTACTAATAGCAAATATGTTATTTATTTAACAAGTTTTTATAGTGCTTTATCATTTCAGTCAAAGCAGTTTACATTGTAACTTAAACTTGGTAATGTATATTAAACAGGGACATTGATAACTTGGATTTTTCCGAGGCAATAAAGGATTAAGTGAGGTGCCAAGGCCACAATGAGTGCTAGTGGGAATCAAACCCTGGTCTTTTGGTTGCCCAGTCAGTGCTCTAACCATTGTGCTACTCCTCTGGAATGTGGGACAATAAGCAAAATGATTAAATTTGTAGATGACACCAAATTATTCAAAACTGTTATATCACAGACAGATTGTTAGAAATTACAGGAATTTGTAAGACAGCGAGACTGAGCATCCAAAGGGCAGATGAAATTTGACATGGATAAGTGAAATGCTGTTGTTTAAAATTTTTCATGGAGCTTCAAGTTGTTATCTGTCCTCGGTGGCTGAAATATATATACCTATATGATGTCTTCGGTCTCGGGGTTCTATGCAATTAGGACTCCTGCATTTTCCTTTGTCCACTATTAAGAATTTAGATGGCGAATATTTGCTTATCTCCAGGAACAAGCAGGAATGTAGTCTTCACATATGGGTATCGTCGGTACCAATGGAGCCTGAGCGGGAACGCTCCCAAGCGTCCAATAGGAAAGCTTTTGGGAGCATCCCACAGCGCCTGCGTGCTGTCTTCCCACCTTTCCAACTCTCCCTTTTCAGTTCTTCGTTTTTCATGGAGCCAACAGGACGTATACCCTGTCACCGCAGAAAAATTTATCCTTATTGTTTTGTTTTTTGTGGTCGCGTCTGCCTTCATTCGACGCCTACCGGTACCGCCGGTTCTCTTTTCTTCTTTTACAACCCCCCCCCAAAAACCTAGCTTTCTAAAAGATTTTTTCTTTCAGGGGCCTTTCCCCTCTCTGTGCTAGGTGCCATTTTGGGCACTAGGCCCACTTTTCTTCAAACATGGAGAAAACCAGCTAGTGGTTTCAAGAAATGTTCTAAATGTGGCGATACCATATCCGTCACTGACACCCATGAATGGTGTCTTAAGTGTTTAGGTCCTGACCATTCTCCATCAGAGTGTCTCTCCTGCAGAAAGATGATCAAAAGGGGCCTGCAGAATAGAGCTGTAAAACTCGGTATCCTTTTTGCCGTAGATACGATGTCAGTTGCATCGACGTCTTCCAGGGCTTCATCTGCCTCCCATGGATCTCAGGTAACTAAACCTAAGTCTTCTAAGACTGGCCGGTCCTCAAAGGGTAGATCGATCTCCTTCTAAGTATTGAGATGCCACTGGGGTTGCCCTCGAGGAAAGTTCACCGGCAAAACAGCCCCGGCGGGAGGTCTCAGTCTCCAAAGCATTAACGGGGCTCCAGAATGTTCCAGAGGCTTCCACCTCTGCAGAACTACTGGTGACATATTCTGGGTTCGTAGCCGCTTCCACCGGTACCAACACCCAGGCATCGGCAGGAGCGATGGATCAGAGAATCCTCGCTATCAAACGCAGTCTAGCGGCCCTCTTAGCAGCTTCAGTACCGCTAAGACCGCTACAGACGGTTCCACAGGTATCGGTACTGACACCGGTACCGGTACCGAGTGCCTCAGCTGGTATGCGTCCCCCTATGCCGAGCCTTGAGTCTATCTCAGGTATCGACGGACCGGTACCAAGACACCCCGATACCGATTTCGAGCAGTACCGATACTGTGCGTTGCAGGAACACCCGTTGCAGAGATACTTCGAATCATCCAATTCCGATGACTCTGCCGGTACCAGAGCTATCCTTCCGGAGGATGCATCTCCTTCTCCTCAACGCAGAATGTCTCCTCCAGAAGACATGTCCTTCCAGGATTTTATACGTGATTTAGCTCGAGGTCTTGCAATAAGGGTGACTCCAGAGAAGGAACCCAGAGCAGAAGAATTAGAAATTCTTCAGTACCCTAAGGCTCCTAAAGAGGCAGCTACCCTGTCCATTCACAGAATCTTGTATGATCTTATGCTAAGAATGTGGGAAACTCCTTTAACAGTGTCTCCACACTCTCAACGACTCGATACCATATACCGAGTTCCAATCTGCCTTGGCTTCCAAAAGACTCGGTTACCACACCATTCAATGGTAGTGGAATCAGCGATGCATAGGATTAAGAGTGCTAAAACACATTCTTCCAATCCTCCGGGCCGTGAATCGCGGACGCTCGATGCCTTTTGTCGTCGATGTTTCCAATCATCCATGTTGGCAGCCAGGATTAGCTCCTACATCCTCTATATGGGAATGTTCCTCAAAGAAGTTGCAGGTGACTTGAAGCTTATGAGCCCTCTTCTCCCTGAGGAAAAAAGGGGGGAATTCCTTACTCTGGTCAAACATGCCCAGGATGTCTCTAAGTTTGTAAACCGTGCAACCTTTGATTGCTTTGAATGCATTAGCAGAACCTCTGCTATTTCCATCGGTGCACATTGTATTGCCTGGCTTCAGGCATCAGACTTAGAACAATGGGTGCAAGATAAACTGGGAAATATTCCTTGCACAGGAGAAAATCTCTTTGGCAAGGACTGGCAAGACAAGGCTATTTATTTATTTTATTTATTTATTTAACATCTCTTATATACCGCGCTATTAAAATCAGTGCGGTGTACAATGAACAAAATATACTGCAATGTGTACAGGTAACATCGAGTTTACAGAGAACAAGGGAATATATAACATGGAATAACAGGGATAACTATGTACAATCAACATTATACTATGAATATGCTTTTATTATATATAACTATGTACAATCAACATTATACTATGAATGTGCTTTTATTATATACCATATTTAAACTCGAGTGGATATTGTACGTGAATTCATGGGTGGCATGGGTCAGTAGAAGTAAAGTGAAATATCGTGGGAACTAACCATTTTCTGATTGGATAAAGGTGTTAAAGTGTTTGGTGTGGGTGGGAGGCCTGTTGGCTGTGTGAGTGTCTGTGGTCACTTCTGGGTAGTATTTTGTGAATAAGTGATGCTTTACAGCTTTGCGGAATTGTAATAGGCTTTTGATGCCGCGGATTTCATGGGGAAGTATATTCCAGTTCCTGGGTGCGAATAATGAAAAAGCTCTGTTTGATGTAGCTTTAGTACATGATGTCATCATCTTGGGAACTATTAAGGTGTTCATAGTTGTAGTCCTTCTGTTTCTATTTTCAGGGGTGTTATGGATTAGTTTTCTGATTGGTGTTGGTGGGTAGATATTCATGGCTTTGAAGGTCAAGACTAGTGACTTATATGAGAGTCTGGCTTGTAGAGGTAGCCAGTGTAGGTCTTTCATGATAGGCGTTATATGAGCAGACCTTGGTGATCCAGAGAGGACTCTTGCAGCTGTATTCATAGCCAGACGAAGTGGATTTAATGTTGATTGAGAGAGCCCATGGAGGATGATGTTTGCAAAATCTAGATGTGGGAGGACTAGTGCCTGGAAGGTTGATCGGAAATCAGTATAGTCCAGTAGTGGACGGAGGTGGCGTAGTGTTCTGATCTTGTGATATATATTCTTTGTCACATTCTTCACATGCATTGTCATATCCAGGTGTTGATCTAATGTTATGCCGAGGTATCGGATCGTGGGTTTGGACGTCAGTTCTATGTTGTTGATCAGCAACGACGGAGGAGGTACGAACTTAAGATTCCTTGTGACAAATAGGACATCAGTTTTGCTATGATTTATTCTTAGGTTTTGAGTCAGCAGCCATTCAGCTACTGCTCCAAAGCAGTTGATTATTGGAGTATACACTGGTTGGTCAGTTTTGAACGGCATGTATATGAGGATGTCATCAGCGTATGCCAGGCATTGTACGTTGAAGGATCTGATCAATTCACATATCGGCTGCATATAAACATTGAACATTAACGCCGATAGTGAAGATCCTTGTGGTACCCCTTGAGACTGTAGGAATGGTTCTGAGGATTCCTGGCCTGTTTTAACTTGTTGCCACCTATTGGAAAGGTAGGATCTACACCATTCTAGTGCTGTGCTTCGAATCCCCTTTTCTCTCAGGCGTTGCAGTAGTATATCGTGGTTCACAGAATCGAATGCGGCGGAAATGTCTAAAAAGATGAGAATAAATCCTTGTTTGATGTTGTTTAATCCTGTGATCAGATCGTTGAATAGGGTTGTAAGGATTGTGTCGACTCCATGTGCTTCTCTGAATCCATGCTGTGATTTGTCTAGTGGTGCTTCTGTGTCAATATGATGCTGGAGTTGTTGTTGGGCAGCTTTCTCGATGATTTTTGCAAGCTGGGGGATGCTTGAGATTGGCCTAAATGATTCAGCTTTGGATGGATCAAGCTTACTGTTTTTTAGTAGAGGCTTGATAGAGGTGTGTTTAAGACTCTGGGGGAATGAGCCTGTTAGAAAGGACTGGTTCAGTATTTTGCATAGGATTTGGCTTAGATCATGTCGCAGGTCTTTGATCCAGTTGGCTGGGCAAGGGTCGTTAGGTGCCGTGCTAGGATTGATGGAGGCGACAATTTTCTCAATTTCATTAGATGATATAGTATTGAAGTTGCAAAATGGAGTTATTTGAGATGCCTTAGATGATATAATGGGGTCGATGGTATTTATGCTTGTGCTGGTTTTAATCATTTTTGATTGCAGGTAGATTGCGTAGTCCTGTGGTCGAGGCATTGCAGGTTGGGCTGAAACTGGCTCTCTTGTTATGGATTTTACTAAGTTGAATAGAGCATGAGGTTTATTGATGGAGCGTTTCAGTAGGTTTGTGTGGTATAGCTTCTTACTCAGTGTTACCTTCTCACGGTGGGTAGCTAGGTGTGTATTGTATGTTTCAAGGGCTTCTGGTGAGTGGGTTTGGCGCCACTGTCTTTCAAGTTTGCGTAGGTGGGTGAGAGATGTACGAAGGTCAGTAGAGAACCAAGGTGCGTGTTCTCGTTTTCTTATTTTCTTATCCTTGTGCTCTGGACATGAGGCGGCTCTGAGGTTCTCGTCCCATTTGGCTACCAGGTCATCTAGCTTGAGGGAGGTGTCCGTCAAGAGTGGTTGGAGGTTATCTAGGACCTTGTCACGGTTGAGAGGTTGAAAACGGACTGCGTGGGTTCCGGGTGGGTTAGATGGTATTTGACTCACGTGAGTGGTATGGGTGGGTATATTGAATTGGATAAGGTTGTGATCGGACCATGGTACTGGTATAACCGATAGTTCAAGGGCTTGGTGTGTTAAGGTGTTGGAATGGGGTGCGAAGATGAGGTCTAGTTTACCTCCTTTAGTGTGGGTGGGAGAATCAACATATTGTTTGTAGCCTAGATCCCCTAGTGCGTCTAGAAATGCTTCAGAGTGGCTGTCATGGAGAGATGGGAGGTTGAAATCACCAACTACCCAATTTGGAGAGCGTGAGGTGGATGTTGCGCATGCAAGCTCGATTATTGTTGGAAGGTCATCTGGTGATGGGGAGGGTGCTCGATAAAGCAGGTTGATTGAGCAGAGTTCATTAGATATAGTGAGGGAGTCAAGGTGGGTTGAGCTGGAGGAGTTGCATAGTTTGAAATTAAGATCTGTTTTGGCGAGTATGAGCGTTCCGCCTCCTTTTTGAGTGGATCTGTGGCTTGTGTAGAGGTCAAATCCAGGAGGTAGCATCTGATTCAGGAGGATGTTGTCGCAATCAGATAGCCATGATTCCGTGACCATCAGGATGTCAAGCTTGTATTGAGGAATCAAGTCCATGACTGCAGGCCATTTTGATCGAATGGATCTGGCGTTTATCAATGCACATTTTAGGAGGCGTTGTCGATGGAGTTTCTCATATTGTGCTTTGTTGATGATTTGAAGGGGAATGTTAAGTAGATGGGAGTGGGATGTGTGGTTGCGTTTTGCAGTTGTGTGGTGGGGGAATTCAAACCATCTCCTTCCATATGTATGAAGTATTGGTATGTATCTAGTATCGTGGTTGAGGGCGTTTATGATGCGGGGGAGCCCAAAGGTAAGGAGGGTAGTGAGTGATAACAGGACCTTATACATTTTAGATTAAATAGAAATAGTGCAATGACTAGCAGCAGTGCAGTGACCCGCAATTGCTATCAACAGTACAATGATTAATTGTTATTGGCACAGTCAAAGGACTATAGACAGTGGTAGTACAATGTGCTAAGTTAGTATTGGCAATGGTATAAAGATTATTGAGTTGCAAATAACAATATTATAGCTTTTGAGAGGCTAATTAGTACTGACAACAGTATTGTACTGACTGGTGATAGCTTCTTACTGACTGGTGATAGGTTCTACTGACAACAGTATTGTATTGGCTGGTGATAGGTTCTACTGACAACAGTATTGTACTGACTGGTTATAGCTTCTTACTGACTGGTGATAGGTTCTACTGACAACAGTATTGTATTGGCTATTGATAGGTTCTACTGACAACAGTATTGTACTGACTGGTTATAGCTTCTTACTGACTGGTGATAGGTTCTACTGACAACAGTATTGTATTGGCTAGTGATAGGTTCTACTGACAACAGTATTGTACTGACTGGTTATAGCTTCTTACTGACTGGTGATAGGTTCTACTGACAACAGTATTGTATTGGCTATTGATAGGTTCTACTGACAACAGTATTGTACTGACTGGTTATAGCTTCTTACTGACTGGTGATAGGTTCTACTGACAACAGTATTGTATTGGCTAGTGATAGGTTCTACTGACAACAGTATTGTACTGACTGGTTATAGCTTCTTACTGACTGGTGATAGGTTCTACTGACAACAGTATTGTACTGACTGGTGATAAGTTCATGCAGTATGCTGGTTATTGGTGGTAGAGTGTAAAGGAGCAGGTTATTGTCAACAAAACAGTTATACTTGCTGTGTCCTTGGTCTTTTGACGTGTTGTTGCAGGGGGTGCTCAGCTTGAATCTGAAAATACTACCTTGAACAGACTATCAAAGTCTACAGCCAACCCAGCAAAGAAAAAGTCAGTCAAGAAACCCTTTTTCAACAAGAAAAAGAGGTTTTACCCATCTTACACCCATCAGGGCCACTGTCCAGTTCATGTTCCCCAAAAGGGACAGCAACAGACCAAACAGCAGAGGAAGCCACAAGTTCCTAGAGCTCAACCGGCTCAACCGGCTCAGCAGACCCGGCCTCCTCAGGGGCTTTGACTCCTTCCTAGAGAACTTAGTCTTTCTGCCCCTGAAAGGTCCAGAACCCCTTACTATCCCAGGCAGATTATGCCTTTTTGCCAGAAGATGGCAACAAATAACATCAGAAAACTGGACCCTGTCCATTGTACGAGAGGGGTACAGACTTCATTTTCACAGCATGCCCCCTCCTACAATCATAAGACAGTTCAAGTCTCAGGTCCCTGCCACCAATCTCTTGGGTCAGGAGGTCGCATCACTTCTTGCTCAGGGAGAAATAGAAGAGGTACCCATATCCCAACAAGGTACGGGATTCTACTCCCCCTACTTTCTCATCCTAAAGAAAATGGGGGGACACAGGCCTATTCTGGACCTCAGAGAATTAAACAAGTATTTGTTCCGGGAAAAATTCAAGATGATCTCCCTCAGAACACTCCTGCCATACCTTCAGAGTCAGGACTGGCTATGTTCTCTAGATCTAAAGGATGCATATAGGCATATTCTCAGCCATGCACATCACAGGAAATTCCTTCGATTCCTTTTCCAGGGAAGACACTTCCAATACAGGGTTCTTACCTTCGGTCTGGCTTCTGCCCCAAGAGTCTTCACAAAATGCATGGCAGTTATAGCAGCATTCCTGAGAACTCTAGGAATATTCGTCCTCCCCTAATTAGACGACTGGCTCATTCGAGCATCAACAGCTCCAAAAGCCAGCTTCTCTCTTTCTCGCACCATGCGAATCCTTCGATACTTGGGACTGGTCATAAACCTCCCAAAATCTCATCTTACCCCTTCTCAGTCTCTAGAATTCATAGGGGCTCGGCTAGACACAAAGCAGTCAAGGGCTTTCCTGCCACAGTCACGTTGTCTTTGTATAGTACAGCTGGCTTCCCAAGCAGCTATGAAGTCCTTCCTGACTGCTCGGGAGATGCTTCAGCTTCTGGGGCATATGGCATCCACGGTCCATGTGGTTCGCTATGCTCGCCTTCATATGCGAGCAGCCCAATGGACCCTATCCTCTCAGTGCACACAAGCCTCGGATCGGCTAACAGACAAAATCAGAAACTTCACATGTCTCATTTTGTCCCTGCAATGGTGGCAGTCACTGGAAAACCTTCTCATGGGTTCTCCTTTCCAGCAGCCCCTATGCCAAACCACCCTAACAGATGCATGCAATTTGGGTTGGGGGGCTCACTTGCACGATCTTTCAACTCAGGGTCTCTGGACCCCACAGGAGGCTTGTCTTCACATAAACCTCCTAGAACTCAGAGCCATTTTCCATGCTGTCTGAGTTTTTCAGGCCCATCTCGGCTACAAGGCAGTTTTGGTTCAGACTGACAATCAAGTAGCCATGTTCTATGTGAACAAGCAGGGCGGAACAGGCTCTCTGTTGCTATGCAATGAAGCTTTGCGACTGTGGGCCCTCACCAGAGAGCTTCATATCCACCTTCTAGTGTTATATCTTCCGGGCATTCAAAATCTTTGGGCAGACAAACTCATATGAATACTGCTGCCACATGAATGGTCTCTGCACTCAGACCAGCTTGCTCAAGTCTTTCGAATCTGGGGAACGCCAGATATAGACCTCTTTGCAAGTCCACAGAATGCCAAACTTCCCCGAGTCTGTTCCAGAATTCCGGCTCAAAACTGTCAGGCAAGGGACGCTTTCCTCCTCCACTGGGGTCGGGACTTCCTCTATGCCTACTGAAAGCCTAGGATTCCCGAATATCAACCCAAGACTGAAGTGGTATTTAAAGGTGATACTGCAGAGGAATTGAGAGAAATATCGCTACACCAGGAAGATATATTACAACTATTTGATAAACTGAATAGTAGCAAATCACCTGGACCGGATGGTATACATCCCAGAGTGTTGAAAGAACTGAAATATGAGATTGCAGACCTGCTATTGGTAATCTGTGAACTTTCATTAAAATCATCTGTAATACCTGAAGATTGGAGGGTCGCCAACGTAACACCAATTTTTAAAAAGGGTTCCAGGGGTGACCCGGGAAATTACAGACCGGTGAGCCTGACGTCAGTACCAGGGAAAATGGTAGAAACCATCATAAAGAACAAAATTACACAGCATGTAGATAGTCATGGCCTAATGGGAGACAGCCAACATGGCTTTAGACAAGGAAGATCTTGTCTTACTAATCTGATATGTTTTTTTGAAGGTGTGCATAAACAGGTAGACAAAGGTGAGTCGGTTGATATAGTGTATCTGGATTTTCAGAAAGCTTTTGACAAGGTCCCCCATCAGAGACTTTTGGCAAAGCTAAAAAGTCATGGGATAGGAGGCAGTGTACTATTGTGGATCGGGAACTGGTTAAAAGATAGAAAGCAGAGAGTAGGGCTAAATGGCCAATATTCCCAATGGAAAAAGGTGAATAGTGGAGTACCCCAGGGATCTGTACTGGGTCCGCTGCTTTTTGACATATTCATAAATGACCTGGAAAAGGGAATAACGAGTGAGGTTATCAAATTTGCAGATGACACAAAACTGTTTAAAGCTGTTAAAACCCAAGAGGAAAGTGGAAAACTGCAGGAGGACCTGGATAAATTGGAAGACTGGGCATCCAAATGGCAAATGAAATTTAATGTGGACAAGTGCAAAGTCATGCACCTAGGAAAGAACAACCCACACTATAGTTACTCGATGCAAGGCTCCACATTAGAAGCCACCACCCAGGAAAAAGATTTAGGAGTCATCGTGGATAACATGTTAAAACCCTCCACCCAGTGTGCAGCGGCGGCCAAGAAAGCAAACAGAATGCTAGGTATCATAAGGAAAGGGATGGAGAATAAAACAAAGGATATTATAATGCCTCTGTATCGCTCCATGGTACGACCGCACCTTGAATATTGTGTGCAATTCTGGTCACCGTATCTTAAAAAGGACATAGCGTTATTAGAAAAAGTACAGAGAAGAGCCACCAAATTGGTGAAGGGGATGGAAGGCTACTCCTATGAAGAGAGGCTAAAAAGGTTAGGGCTCTTTAGCCTGGAAAAGAGACGGCTGAGGGGAGATATGATAGAGGTCTATAAATTAATGAATGGAGTGGAACAGATAAACGTGGATCAATTGTTTACGCTATCAGAATATAGAAAGACTAGGGGACATGTAATGAAGCTACAGGGTAAACTATTTAAGACAAATAAGAGAAAATATTTTTTCACTCAACGTGTAATCAAACTCTGGAATCTGTTACCGGAGGATGTGGTAAGGGCTGATAGTATAGCTGGGTTTAAAAAAGGTTTGGACAAGTTCCTGGAGGAAAGGTCCATAAACCACTATTAAAAAGGGACCCAGGATATCAATGCTTGACCCAGTACAAGCATTGTGGAACTTGTGTCTTTTGGGGAAACTGCTAGGTACGTATGACCTAGATTGGCCACTGTTGGAAACAGGATACTGGGCTTGATGGACCTCGGTCTGACCCAGTATGGCATGTCTTATGTTCTTATGTTCTTAACCTGTCTCAACAGGTAAGGGAGATCCTTGTGGCTTCCAGGAAGCCTTCCACAAGGTGATCCTACGCTTTTAAGTGGAAGAGATTCTCTGTATGGTGTTCTCAAAGGGGACTTAACCCCCATACAGTGCCTGTGGAATCGCTTCTGGAGTATCTCCTCCATTTATCAGATTCTGGTCTTAAAACCAATTCAGTAAGGGTCCATCTTAGTGCCAATGCTGCTTTTTACAAACTTCTGGATGGACAACCTATTTCCTCTCATCCACTCATAGCAAGATTTATGAGAGGTCTACTCTTAACAAAACCTCCCATTAAGCCGGTGGCATGGGATCTAAATCTTGTTCTTGGGCAGCTCATGAAACTGCCCTTTGAGCCCTTAGCCACTACAGCTTTAAAATTTCTTTCATGGAAGGTCATCTTCCTAGTTGCTCTCACTTCTGCAAGACACATCAGTGAGTTACAGGCCTTGGTGGCAGATCCTCCCTATACAAGATTTCACCATGATAAGGTAGTTCTTAGGACTCATTCCCACTTTATGCCAAAGGTGGTTTTGCTTTTTCATTTAAACCAAGCGGTTTACCTTCCTGTATTCTTCCCTAGGCCTCATGCCTCTAATGCAGAAAGGAACCTTCATACTTTAGATTGTAAAAGAGCCTTGGCTTTTTATCTTCAAAGAACTAAGCAACACAGAAAATCTTCTCAGCTTTTTGTTGCTTTTGATTCTAGTCATTTGGGACTTCCAGTTTCCAAAAGAACTCTCTCTAGATGGATTGCAAATTGCATATCCTTTGCATATGAGAATAAGGGATTTTCTCTCGAAGGCCATGTCACAGCTCACAATGTGAGAGCAATGGCAGCCTCAATGGCTAATCTTCATTCTGTGTCCATTGATGACATCTGTAGAGCAGCCACTTGGGCTTTGGTACACACCTTTACAGCCTGCTATTGCTTAGACAAGGACTCCCGTCGGGATGCCTCGTTTGGCCAGGCTGTTTAGATGCCAGAGATCCATGGGAGGAAGCATGACCCATCTCACCTTGGGTTCTCAGCTTGCTGGGGTCATCCCCCTGGCATCTCTCAGCTGGGGAGTCCCCATATGTGAAGACTACATTCCTGCAGATACCGTATTTACTCACCTGTAACAGGTGATCTCTGGGAACAGCAGGAATAAGTCTTCACAACCCACCCACCTCCCCTAGGAGTTGTGTCTATCTCTCTCTCTCTCTCTTTGTCTACTTCTCTCCTTTGGTCTCAGCTATAAACTCAGCTGAAGAGGGAGAGTTGGAAAGGCGGGAAGGTAGCATGCAGGCGCTGTGGGATGCTCCCAAAAGCTTTCCTATTGGACACTGGGGAGTGTTCCTGCGCATGCTCTGTCGGTACCAACGATACCTATATGTGAAGACTTATTCCTGCTGTTCCCGGAGATCACCTGTTACAGATGAGTAACTACACTTTCCCAGCCCTATGCATTGGAATTGGCTTCCTGGCTTTATGTACCAAAGCCAACTTGGTGAATTTTCAGAGGTTCATCAAGACTCACCCGTTTCTGTAAGCCTTTTGACCTAGGGTTTCTTTGGGTCGGATACTTTTGATTGAATTTCTGGTTGTGCTGTTTGACCTTTGGTCATTTTATTTGTTTTTAATTGTGGTTTTGTATTGGTGGTTGTTGAAAGCCGCCTAGTTTTAGGCAGCATAAATGTTTTGTAACCATTAATCCATTAATGCATGTAGGGAAGAATACCAAAGTATAGCTACACAATGCTAGGTTCCTCATTAGGAGACATAAGCCAAGAAAAGGTTCTGGATGTGATTGTAGACAGTACATTGAAATCTTCTGTTCAGTGTATAGTGGTGACCAAAAAGGTAAACAGAATTTTAGGAATTATTAGGAAAGGAAAAGAAAAGAAAAGAAAAAATATAAAGTCTAGAGACACATCATGAAGTTACAAAGCAGTATATTTAAAACAAATAGGAGAAAATATTTTTTGTCTTTAATATATAATTTAGCTTTGGAATTTGTTTCCAGAAAATGTGGTAAAAGCAGGTAGGGTAGCTAGGCTTAAAAGAGGGTTGGAGGGTTGTGCATATCCCTATTAAAAAAACAATCTTCTGAAACACTTAGGGGCGTGTTTTCTAAAGCGCGTTAACTATTAACATGGTGATAATGCTGGAAATGGACACCTGTAACTTGCCATTACTGTGGGCACTGACAGCACGCGGTAATCACATGTTTTATAGACATCATGGTTGCAGCTTACGCCACCCCAATGGGTGGTGTTAACTGCATCGGTGATGCTGCCGCAGCAGTGATCTCATCATTTTTGTCCCGTTATCTGCCGGGGAAATACTTTTGCAGCTAACTTGGCGCTATCTGTATTAACGCCAGGTGTTACCTGCAAAGGCCTAATGCCCTTTAGTAAATATGCCCCTTAATGTCATTATTGGTTGAGTCAATTAAAACTGAAATTACTTTGGAGAATTTTGACATGGATTACTTATATAGCCCCAATGAGTGTTGAACAGTGATTAAGAAGATTGGTTTTATTATAAGAGAAAAATATATAAAGAAAACTACTTTTGAAAGATTACTTTCAATATAAAGTACTATGGTAGCAGAACCTACATTGCTTTCAGATATGAAATAGTCCAACATATTGAAATTGAATTGGGTTTGAGATGTGGTTTGTGGTTTTTGATTTTTATCTATTTTTGGGATATGTCAGGAATAGTCACTGTTGGAAACAGGATATTAGGCTTGATTGACCTTGGTCTGAGCCAATATGGAAAATCTTATATTCTTAACCAATTCAGTCCGGAGATTTGACTTGAAATATGCTGATTCTAGTGGTCAGGTCATTAAAGTTTCATTTTTTATTACCTTTTCCATGAACATAAAGCAGATAATTTTGTAACAGGGCGTCTAGGTTAAGTGGGCTGCAGGACATCTATTTTGCTTCTTTTTGATAGAGATAAATAAGCATCTATTTGTCTTTCTAAAATACTAGCGTAAATCCTGGAGCGATCCCGCCAGCGTTGCAGACATGGACATTGCACCTGCTGGAGAATAGGTGTTAATGTCCATGCATAGATTAATGACGTATGCACATAAATTAAGGTCTTTTATAATTAACTTTGTCCCTGCTCTGCCAGAACCATGCCCCTGGTAATGCCGACAGTCAGTGTGCACACGTGCATTTTTATACCTGGCGCAATATTACAAGAACCACCTTACAGGCGTATATTGCCACGTCGAGGTGAAAATGGATACGGGAGTTATTTTATAAAGGTTTCTCGCACGGAAACCATGTTCTGCACATGGATGGCCTGTTATAAAATTACCACATGGATTACATGTGCTGACAAGGCGCATGCTTTTATGCAACCCATGTGTAAGCATGTTTGGGTATAATGTGGGCGGAGTCATGAAGTATGTGCATAATCTAGAAAATCCACACCTATGCACATACTTTGTTCATGTGCATTACACCTGCTTGGGAGCAGGTATATATGGATTTCAGTCACTATTGTGCAGAATTTGAGAGACTATAAAATGGTCTCAAAATAGGCATCTACTGTGGCTTCCACCTTGGTGGCCTGTTAGAAAATGATCTTCTACAGGTTAGATGCTTGCGTGGGCTTTTTATCGTACTGAACAACTCATTCTATTTGTCATGTTGGTAGAGAAAGGATAATAAACGTAATAGGCGGCAAGAGCAAACAGGGATTTTCGAAAACATGGTTTACCAAGATTCAAGATTTAGTCAATGAGAAAATTGTTCTTCATTGCACTTTCCTCCTTCCTAACAACAATATTCCGATTAGTCGATGTCTCTTATGATATCTTCTATCATGTCGAAATCGTATCAGCTGAACTAAGAGATCCGTTTACTAAGGTGCACTAAATGGTAGCACGGAATTAGCACAGGGTATCTGGTAGTGCTGGTGCACACTAACTAATCCCATGGTAACTGCACATCGCGCCATTATCCAATACACATGCAGGCTTTCCTGGGGAATGGGCAGGTTAGGGGTCGAGAGCACATTGAGGTTGGCATGGGGGAACATATCCTGCGCTGTCAGTGTTGCAATTAGCATGGCTGCAATTAACATCACCTCAATGAGTAGCATTAAGTGCACCCATATGAATTGCGAATGCTACTGCCATACATTAAGGTATGTTTCAGTGTGGTAACTGCAGAGAATATGCTGTGCATGCCCCCAGCAGCGCTTGGCTGTTGCACTACCATTCGTTAAAGTTTCTTCAAAACGCATAGTAAGTGCAAAAACGTATCACAACTTATTAAAAGGGTCTCTGAGTGCATACTGTACCTTTATCTACTGCTTCTAGGATGTTATAATCCATTCTAAACTTTCTGTGACAACGGCAACAACACCAAACTTAAACTGCGCGAAAGGAAGGCCCGGCAATCTACTTCTGTATCTTGCCATGAAAACCCAATGGATAGTTACAACAAAACAAATTGTGCTATGGTGCTGGAAGATGAGACTCCCAGGTCGGAAGGCACTCAACTAGCTACTGGGGAAGAGCTGAAGACTTTTCAGAGTAAAGCCAGCATTTATGATGTGGTTGGATCAAAGCCCTCGGGAAGTCTGACTGCTGATGTAGCTGCGCATGAAATGAGAGTCAGAAGCTGTAAAGATGTCTTACACATTGGAACATGGAACGTACGAAGCATGAACCAAGGGAAGTTGGAGGTGGTCAAGAATGAAATGGAACGTGTACAACTTGATCTGTTGGGTGTCAGCGAACTGAAATGGACTGGCATCGGGCACTTTGCATCAGATGATCACATGGTCTACTATGCTGGAAATGAAAGACAAAGAAGAAATGGTGTTGCATTTATAATAAAGAAGAAACTTGCAAGAACTGTAATGAAATACATTGCAGTCAGCGAACGCTTAATCTCTATTCATCTACGAGGATTGCCTATCAACACAACTATAATTCAAGTATATGCCCCAACAACAACTGCAGAAGAGAATGAAATTGAAGAGTTCTATGAACAAGTACAAGCTGAAATTGATAGAACATGCAAACAGGATATCCTGATAGTCATGGGTGACTGGAACGCAAAAGTTGGCAACAAAGAAGAAGGCAAAGTAGTTGGAAAATATGGACTTGGCAACACAAATGAAGCTGGAGAAAGATTGATAGAATTCTGCAAGACCAATGATCTATTCATCTCAAACACCTTCTTCCAGCAACACAAGCGACGACTGTACACATGGACTTCACCCAATGGATTGTATAAAAATCAAATTGACTACATCTGTGGAAGTCAACGATGGAAAAGCTCTGTAACATCAACAAAGACAAAACCTGGAGCTGACTGTGGTACAGATAATCAACTACTAGTATGCAAACTCAAGCTAAAGTTGAAAAAGAGCAAACCACTCATGAATGCACCAAAATATGACCTTGAGAATATACCACTGGAATTTAAAGACTGCCTGCAAAATCGATTTGCTGCTTTAGATACAAATGACAGAGCTCCGGAAGAGTTATGGAATGACATCAAGAAGGTTGTGCTGGAAGAAAGCGAGAAGTCTCTACAAAAGGTGAAAAACAAAAAACGGCCAAAATGGATGACGGAAGAAACTCTGAAAATTGCCCAGAAACGCAGAGAAGCTAAAGCCAAAGGAGAAAGAAAGACAATCGCAGAACTCAACAGAGATTTCCAACGTGCAGCAAGACAGGACAAGGAAAAGTACTACAATGACACTTGCAAGGAAATAGAAGCAGAAACTATTAGAGGAAGAACAAGATCGGCTTTCCTAAAGCTGCGAGAGTTAAAGAAAAAGTTCCAGCCTCGAATTGGAATGTTACAAGATGCTCAAGGTTCTATGTTGAATGATGCTGAGAAGATCAAGAAAAGGTGGAAGGAATATACAGAGTTTTTATATGATAAAGATCAAGTGGACCAACAGCCGTTTCAACCTATACCTTATGATCAGGAACCATTGGTGATGAAAGAAGAAGTTGAAGCAGCATTGAAAGCCTTATCAAAGAACAAAGCACCAGGCATTGATAGCATTCCCATAGAAGTATTGCAGCAATCTGATGCAGCTGTTACCGTACTTACAAGGCTCTGCCAAGAAATATGGAAGACAACATCATGGCCAACTGACTGGAAAAGATCTGTGTTTATACCAATACTAAAGAAAGGTGATCCAACTGACTGTGGAAATTATCGCACAATCGCTCTGATCCCACATGCCAGCAAGATTCTACTGAAGATTATTCAAAAGAGACTACAGCCATACCTAGAACAAGAACTACCTGAAGTGCAAGCAGGGTTCAGGAAAGGGCGAGGAACGAGAGACATCATTGCGGATGTGAGATGGATCCTTGAAAAGACTAAAGAATACCAAAAGGATATCTATTTGTGCTTTATCGACTATAGCAAGGCTTTTGACTGTGTAAACCATGAGAAACTCTGGGCCACATTAAGAAGCATGGGTATACCAGAACACCTGATCGTTCTCTTGCGTAATCTGTACATTGATCAAGAAGCAACAGTTCGAACGGAACAAGGAGAAACAGAATGGTTTAAAATAAGCAAAGGTGTAAGACAAGGCTGCATACTTTCCCCCTACCTGTTTAATTTATATGCAGAACAAATCATCAGAGAAGCAGGACTGTATGAAGACAACAGAGGTGTGAAGATTGGTGGAAGACTCATCAACAACCTTCGCTATGCTGATGATACCACATTACTGGCTGAAAGCGAAGATGATCTGAAACATTTGCTTCTCACAATCAAAGAACATAGTCTCAAAATGGGCCTGCACCTTAATGTAAAGAAGACAAAGATCATGACAACTGGCATAATCAACAGGTTCATCGTTGAAGGAGAAGAAATTGAAATTGTGAACAACTTTAACCTACTTGGATCAACTATCAATAAAGAAGCAACAAGCAGTCAAGAAATCAGACGACGCATTGCTCTTGGCAGAATGGCTATGAAAGACCTAGATAAGATTCTCAAGAGCAGAGATGTGTCTCTCCATACAAAGATTCGACTTGTTCAAGCCATGGTATTTTCAATAACATCATATGGATGTGAAAGCTGGACAGTGAAAAAGACAGACAGGAAGAAAATTGATGCCTTTGAATTATGGTGCTGGCGGCGAATACTGTGTATACCATGGACTGCCCGAAGAACAAACAAGTCGGTACTAGAGGAGATCAAACCTAAGCTTTCTTTAGAAGCTCAGATGACAAGACTTCGACTTTCATACTTCGGACACATCATGCGAAGAGAGATCATTAGAGAAAGACATCATGCTTGGCAAGATAGAAGGTCAACGCAAAAGAGGAAGGCCAGCAATGAGATGGATTGCTACAATAACAGCAGCTACGGGTACCAGTCTGTCGTCAATGAGCCGCCTGACTGAAGACCGAACACAATTTAGGATAGCTATCCAGAGGGTCGCCATGAGTCGACTCCGACTCGACGGCACTTAACAACAACAACAACAACAAACTTTCATGCAGAAATATAGCTTCTTGACAGTTTCCGCATGCTTATAATAATCCTGAGAAAGGAGATGTCAGTAGAACTCTTTCCTTTTCCAAGGGTGTACTTTCATATTGTTTATGCTGAATGCCTCCAAGTGAGAAAAGAACCCTCTGGCTAATGCAAGAGAATAGCCACAGAAGAAGGATGGAACAGGCAGCAACAATCTTTACGCGAGGGTAGGGGAAAAGAAAAAAAGGAAGGACAGGTGAAAGACAGTGTGAGGGTAAGAGGAGAGAGAGGGGAAATGGGATGGGTTGAGAGAGGGATGGAGAAAAGCTCCATTTGGAATGTGAAGGACATGGATATCCCTGAGACACGTACAGGGCCGGCCCGTCAATTGAGCAAGAATGTTTTTTGCACAGGGCCCCGCGCTTCAGGGGGCCCCGCGCAAAGAACATTCTGCTTTTTTTAAAATTACATAAAAAAATAAAAAGCTGGCTCTGGCTGCTGCCGCTGCCGCCGTCGCAGCAGCGGCAGAATGAAGTGTCCCGCGGGGCCTCCTCTGCTCGCTGAGCCCCTCTGCAAGGGCTTTCAGATTCGCGAAGGGAGAGTGTCTCCTTCGCGTCTCTGTTAAGCCCGCAGGGGCTAATGGGAAATTTCCCATTAGCCCCTCGCGTCTAAAGGGGCAGATGGGAAATTTCCCATTAGCCCCTGCGGGCTTAACAAAGACGCGAGGGAGACACTCTCCCTTCGCGAATCTGAAAGCCCTTGCAGAGGGGCTCAGCGAGCAGAGGAGGCCCCGCGGGACACTTCATTCTGCCGCTGCTGCGACGGCGGCAGCGGCAGCAGCCAGAGCCAGCTTTTTATTTTTTTAAATTTTGCCATAAGCCGATGGGGGGGGGGGGGGGTTAAGACTGGCAATGGGCTGTGGGCTGATGGGGGCTGTCTGGAAATTGGGCGATGGGGGGTTAGGACTGGTAATGGCTATGGGGGGGTTAGGACTGATAATGGGCTATGGGGGGGGGGGCTAGGACAGGAAATGGGCTGATGGGGAGGGGTGAGGACTGGTAAAGGGAGGTGGGATGTTGGGTGGGTTAGGACTGGTAATGGGCTATAGGGGGGTGTTAAGACTGGTAATGGGCTGTGGGCTGATGGGGGCTGTCTGGAAATGGGGTGATGGGGGGTTAGGACTGGTAATGGGCTATGGGGGGGGGTTAGGACTGATAATGGGCTATGGGGGGGGGCTAGGACAGGAAATGGGCTGATGGGGAGGGGTTAGGACTGGCTGTGGGCTGTTGGGGGGGTTAGGACTGGTAATGGGCTATGGGGGGGGGGGGGTTAGGACTGGTAATGGGCTGTGGGCAGATTGGGGAAGTCTGGAAATTAGGTGAAGGGGGGATATGACTGCTAATGGGCTATGGGGGGTTAGGACTGCTAATGGGCTATGGGGGGCTAGGACAGGAAATGGGCTGATGGGGAGGGGTTAGGACTGGTAATGGGCTGTGGGCTGTTGGGGGGGTTAGGACTGGTAATGGGCTATGGGGGGGTTAAGACTGGTAATGGGCTGTGGGCTGATGGGGGCTGTCTGGAAATGAGGTGATGGGGGTTAGGACTGCTAATGGGCTATGGGGGGTTAGGACTGATAATGGGCTATGGGGGGCTAGGACAGGAAATGGGCTGATAGGGAGGGGTTAGGACTTGAGGAGGGCTGATGTGGTTAGGACTGGTAATGGGCTGTGGGCTGATGGGTGGGGTTTAGGACTAGCAATGAGCTATGGGGGGCTGACTGGAAATGGGCTGATGGGGTTAAGACTGGAAGTGGGCTGATGGGGGGTTAGGACTGGAAGTGGGTTGATGGGGGGCTAGGACTGGTAATGGGTTGGGGGTTGCTATGACTGGAAATGGGCTGAGTGGAAGGGGAGGCTTGAACTGCAAATAGCTGATGGGGAGGGAGCTTGGAATGGAAATGGGCTGTGAGGGAAGGGAGCTAGGACTGAAAATGGGCTGATGGAGCAGCTAGGATAGGACTGGAAATGGGCTGTTGGGGGGAGCTAAGATTGGAAATGGGCTGTGGTGGGGGCTTGAATTGAAATGGACTCATGGAGGGGCTAGAACTGGAAGTAGGCTCATGGGGGGCTCGGACTGGAATTGGACTGAGTGGAGGGGAGCTAGGATTTGACACGGGCTGATGGTGGGGCTAGGAAATGACTAGAAATGGGCTGATGGGGGCTAGGATTGGAAATGAGCTGATGAAGGGACTCAGACTGAAAATGGATGGGGGAGCTAGGACTGGAAATGGGTTGATGGGGGGCTAGGACTGGACATGGGCTGATTCAGGGACTAGAAGGGAATGGATGCTGGGTGAGACTGGAACTAGAAGGGAGCTGATGTTGGGGGAGGATTAGAATGGGATGGGGCTGGGAGAGTAAAATGGAGAGGGGAATAATATTTTGTGTGGGAAGGATGAAAAATCTACAATTGGCCGGGTATTGGGAGATTAAGTGGGGATTGAGGATGGAGGGGTAAAATTTGTGTGGATGAAATAGGAATGAGGAAAGAGCAAATGGAGAAAAATTAGTATGTCAAAGCAGATGTAGAGAGAGAGAATGGAAAAAAAAAACTAGAAGAGAGAAGAAAGAACAAATGGACAGCAGACGATGGACAGTTAGCAGAAAACATGAAGAAACCAGAAGAAAGTGGCTGGAGCAATTGCAACTGAAAAAAATGCACAAAAGGTAGAAAGATATCTCTTTATTTTGAATTTATTAGCTGGAATATGAAAGCTCTGGGAAATGTGTATCATTAACGTCTGCGCTTTGTTTGGTACAAGAGGAAATTAATTTATAGTTTTATTTCTACAGTGTTGTTGTACATTCCAAGTTTGGCTTTTGGGGTTCCCAGTTTAATTATTGCCTTCCTGTTTCTAAATTGTGATTCCTTGTTTGGTGATGGTCTATGTTCTCCATGTGTAACTGAGCTGAGGTATTCTATTTATGTAATTCCTATTTGACATTGCCACTTGTTCTCTTTCCCCAGTATTCTCTGAAATGTATTGGTTTAATATTTGCAGTGTTGCCTTTTGATAGGTAGGGTATGGTGCTTTGTGAGTCCTGGTAATGCTGTCAGGATACGGCGGGTTTGCTATGGGTTCTAAATGGGCAGCGTTTGTAGTAGTTCCTAATGTGCCTGGCGGTTGGCACTGGATTATAGTAATGTAGACATCTTTTAGTCTTTCTTTATCCATACACTCATTAAGAGACATGTTTACTAAAAGTTAGTGTATGGTAACATTATGCAAATATTTATGCAAATTAGGCCACTTATGCAAATGAGGCCCCGCACCGAGTCTCCGCACATGGCCCCGCACCCCCCTTGGGCTGCCCCTGGACACGTAACTAGAAAATGGTCAGTGTGCATGCATGTGGAGATTTTGATGGGAAAAAGTTAATGCATTTGGACATGCCTCCGCCATTAGTCACAATTTACTCATTTAACCTGGAAACAAAGTCCAGTTGGACACACACAGCAACCACCCTACAATGGTTTACCTAAAAGGGAATAAGGGAATGTTTAGAACATTCTTCTTTCGTGGACAGCCAACTTGACATCAAGTTAATATTTACATTGTTAAGAGGTTTTGGCTCTAGTGCCCTGCTTTTGTCTACAAACCTGACTAACTGGTTACATCAGACAAAGAACTCCCTGAGCCTCAAGTAAAGCTATGGCATGGTGAACACATTCAGAGAGGAAACGGCAGCCACTTCAACACATTTCCAAGCAGCATGGAGCCTGCCGAGAGCAGCCCACAATCTCACAGGTATGATGCCAAATACTCTCAGACGTACCAAAGAGTTTTCCACATTTTGTATTGGTGAGGAAACCTGCTTATTACATCTGGTTCAAGTGAAACAGAATGTATTTATTATTGGAGGGAGGTCAATGGCACAATTACTTGTATTATTATGTAAGTAAAGAATTAAAACATTAATTCAGATTTTACAAATAAATCTGGACCAGTTTCTAACTACTCAAGTCACTATTTTGTGAACTGCTTATCCCATGCAATATTGGAACTCTGCTAATGTTTTTGCATGGACTCGTTTTCTTCTACAATCTCAGTCCTCCAGTGTAAATTATTTAAACATAGAAGAGAAAGGTTAGGCACTTCTGAAATGATCTTTTCATCACATAATGAGAGACAATCCCACATTTCAGTTTCTTCATAAAATGCCAAATGGTGTCTGAGTACATCATAAACAGACAATTGATTGCAACATTTTGGAGTGTTTATATCATTCTGAACACCTGGTGAACAGAATGATGGCTGCAGACATTGGATGAGAGCAGTCATTCCAAGTTAGCGGTAATGATAATAGCAGGGTTGTAAGTGTAGATGCCTCGAGGATACCCAGATCCATAGAGAGACACAGACATTTTTGTACCAAAATGAATAGTCCACAAAACTAGAATATTTGCCTCCTGTATTAATATGACGGACTATGACAAAATGAACAGACCATACATAAATAGACTTGGCTCTTCTATTAGGCTTATTCCTAATGTTATTTATTGTAGTTTTAGCATATTTTATTTAAACTTTTTTATATACTGCTTTTCTGGCCATCAAAGCGGTTTACAGAGAACATTAGGGGAAGGGGTATGTTGGGAACATTGTAACTTTAAACGGTCAACTTATATACAATGGGTTGAATGGTTGGGTAGGTGGGGTAGGTTTGGGTTAGGAGGTGGTTGGAGTGGTTATCGATGGAGGAGGTGAGGGGGAATTGGGAGGTTTATAGGTGGGATAATTGGGTGGAATAGTTCTTTAATTACATTTTTTTATTATTGTTATGTTTATTACTTATCTTCATAAATTTGAAATCTATACTCCATTATCTATTACTTTTATTGTATCTTTATATTAATTTTACTATTTTATGATTTATTGTTGTTTTTAAAAGTTTTCCTTTGCATACATTGGGGGATTTTCATGAAAGTTTGCTAAGCTGTTAGCATGAGATTTAACATGCGCTTACCATTGCGGGAACCCTCATTAACTGCTAATGAACGCTAAAACCAGCCAGCACTGTAAAATCTGTTGCTAACTGCTAAGCATGGGTTGGAGTGGGAACAGGACAGGAGACGGCATGACCAGCTCTGGCAGCAAGTGTATGGCACATTACCTCACGCAGTCATGGCTGCCAAAATAGCATAGTGAGCACTTAACGCTGCTTTTTCTGGCAGTCAAGAAGTGCACCTGCTGCCCAAACTGAAGTTAAAAATTAGAAATCACGGTCACTGGCCAGTCAACCCCTTGATCACCAATTTCTGCCCTTCCTGATCTCATCCCCAACACCTGATCAACAACCTGTACCCTTCCGGATCACATCCCCAATACCTGATAACAAAATCACCCCCTAGACACATCCCAACACCCACACATCTACCCTCCCGCTCATCTGAATCTTTCCTCCAATCATAACCCAAGATCTGATCCTCCACCCCCCACTTCTCATCCCTCCTGGCACTTACCCAAAGGTCTCCCTGATAAAGTGATTCCTCTCTGCTCTTGCCCTGTTTCTGTCTATGATCAAAATGGCAGATATGACTCCTAGTAGTAGCATTATGGTACCTAGGGGTCAATCTCCTAAAGAAGGAATGATTGGCTACTACTAGAGTTCATAGCCACCATTTTGGTCCTGGGCAGCAACGGAGCAGGTGTAGAGTAACTGCTCCTTCCCCATCCACTCAAATCCCAGGGAGATCCTTGGGTAAATGCTGGAGGGGCAGGGATGGGGAAGGGTCAGATCTTGAGCTGAGGGGGACCAATGGGGGCCTTCTAATCAGGAGGATGGTAGGTGATTGGGTGTTGGGGATGTGATTGGAGGAAGGTTTGGTAATTGGGTGTCAAGGATGTGATCGAAGAAGGTAGAGGATGATGATTGGCAGGGTTGACTGACCATATTTTCTTTTTTTTAACTTTGGTTTGGGAAGTGCGGAGGCCATCATTGCATGCTATGATAGTGTGGGTGCATCAGCAGGTAGCAGGCCCATGTAGTAAGAGTGTATCCTGTGGACTAACTGCAGGGCATTTGCTGGCCACACCCCCAACAGCACACAGTCTTTGCACTTACTGCACTTTCATTTATTCAGTTAAGGTGCAATAGGTGCAAAAACTTACCACACTTTAGTAAAGATCCCCATTATCTTGCCCTCATCTTGAGCACTAACAGTAGAAAGGAGAATCATAAAAATAATAAAACAACAACAAAAAGGATAAATATACTTATGGGACCTTTGTTTCTCACGAATGGGTATAATGCACTAATGTTTTCTGTCATTTAAGACAGAAGAGTGGGTGCATCAATTCAATTAAATTGAGCAATATTGATCTAATCACTCATGGTCCTTACCCTGAACTGTGGACTGTGGGAAAGGCTGCAGTCATTTGTCAATTCTCATATGATTACTGTGGACAAATATAACATAACATAAAGAAGATGTGATATGGATTAAAAACATCCTTTAAAGGGGGGGGCGGAGCCTGATGTCCAGCGGGTTAGACGCTTCGCGCTGAAGCTCCCGAGAGGCCTACTCAGAATCCTGACTTAATACCTACATAAACTCAATTTTTTTGCTCCGAACTTACCGGGGTACCTCGGGGGGGATGGCGGCCCATAAACCAGCGCGCTTGGACTTCGGGTCTCCTTCTTCTTCACACGGAAAGCGCTCCAAAACAGAGGTGTCTTCCCCACAGAAGATGGTTCCACTTCGGGAAAACCCCGAAATGCATCAGGAGATCTTAGAGGAAATACGCGGCGTGAAGGAACTGGTGCAGTCCAACGGAGAAGCGCTTCGAGCCATGCGAGAAGACTTCGGTGTACTCCAGGACCGACTTGAAAGTCTTTCATTACGGCAGGACAACATGGCGGGGGTCCTCGACTCGCACGCGGTGCGCTTGGTCAAACTGGACAAGGCTGAGCGCCAGATACAGAATCTTCAAAAAGAGTTAGAAGATAGCAATAATCGAGCCCGTCGCAACAATGTGAGGCTCCTTGGAATACCGGAGGGGGCGGAAGCAGGAGATATAAGAGAATTCCTGCTCAAAACTCTTCCTTCCTTGCTGAAGATCACCTTTCATAGAGATCTGGAAATTGATCGAGCACATCGTGTTCCTACCCATATGGCGCTCAACCGAACGACCCCCCGGCCTATTATCTTTCGATTACTACGATATCAACAAGTGGAACAAATTCTAAATGCTGCCCGGGCGAATCGTCATCTGGAGTTTGAAAGTCATAAAGTCTCCTTCTTCCCTGATTTGGCAAAGCCCACAGTTGACCGTCGGAAGAGACTCCTTGCTTTTCGCCCTCGACTTCAACAGCTACAGGCTCGCTTTGGCCTGTTGTATCCAGCGAAGCTCCGAGTGACTCTCCACAACCAAACTAGGACATTCGAAGATCCTGATCTACTATCAACATTTTTAGACTCCAAAGAAGCAGAGCAGATGCGCTAACCCAACTACTTGGACTTATTATCTGCCGGCTCTGTCCGCCATTTTGAAGGGCCCGATGCGGTGGTCATAGCCAAGCACAGAGACTGCCTGGACTTTTCTTTCTGTCTTTATATGACTTTCTTGGTCTCCTATCCCTCCATGATGTGTGCCTCGGTTGGATTCGGAGCACGTACAGTTATACAGGTTATATGTTTTTAATTTCGGCCTTCTCTGGGGTTTCTCCCCGCAGACACATGGTCGCCAGTAATTTCTGGGGTTTTGCTTCTTCTCTACCGCACTGCGGTTCTTATTTTTTAATTTGGGGCGCTTCATTGTATTATATTAGCTTATTTTCTATCATGTCATGTGTACAGCTAGATACAGTTACTATGAGGGACATGGTGAAACTATGTGCGTTATCATGTTCTCTTTCCGAATTTTTAACCTTTTTCAATGGCCTTATGTAAGATCTTATCACTTAACGTAAAAGGCATCAATAGTCCAATCAAAAGAAAGAAAATTCTTAGCTATCTTAACCATGAGCATGCTGATTTAGTGTTTCTTCAGGAAACGCATCTAAACTCCGCTGAAACACTGAAACTCAATGCTAAACCTTACATGGTGGCTGCCTATTCTCCCGCCGTTTCCAAACGGTGTGGGGTAGCCATTCTGGTTAAGAAGTCTTTGCAAGCTACTGTAATAGATACTAGCTCTGATAAGGAGGGTAGATGGGCCCGTGCACACTTTAAGGTTGGAGATAGTGAATTCACGTGTATTTGTATTTATGCCCCGAATGTGGATAACCCTACTTACTATGCAAGTATTGCGCAGTTGGCACAGGCCTCTGCCAATACTCCATTAATACTTGGTGGCGATTTCAATCAAGTGCTAGACCCTTTGATAGATAGACAACCGCCTAGAACGAGTAATCCACCCAAGAGTCTTGCTACCCTTACAGCTCTGATGCAAGATCTTGCGCTAGTAGATATATGGAGGCTGCTTCACCCCTCCGACTTAGAGTACACCTTTTTTTCTGCCCCCCATCACTCACAATCTAGAATAGATTTCTTTCTCATTTCCAAAGCACTGATTTCTCAAGTGGACACGGCTAGGACTCATCCTCTCCATATTTCTGATCATGCTGCCATATCTTTTTCATTACATGTCACTACGCGAGATGATCATCCCCGTGCTTGGTTTTTTGATAGATCCCTACTAGATCAAAAAGATTTTCAGGTTGCCATAAAGGCCGCTATCCAAGATTATTTTCATTTTAACTCACCCCATGACACAGCGAGCTGGGCTTGGTGGGAGGGTTTTAAGGCATCTATCCGTGCTACTATAACCAGTTATCAAATTCGACAGGGGAAACAACGAAAGCAACACTTACTGATTCTAGAGCAACAGATACAAGCTGGGGAGCGTCTCCTCACGTCCCGTACTGACCCATGTATTTTACTCCGTTTACAACGCCTCCGCTTTCAATACAATCAGCTGTTATATACTGCTGCTGCTAAAAATATTGAATCACAACAAGGGTTGTATTACCGGGAAAATAACCGTGCTGGCAAATTGTTAGCGAATGCCCTGAAAGGTCAAAAAGAAGCCAAGCGTGTTACCGCTCTCCGTAATCCGTCGGGGGGGGGGGCCTGGTCACTAAAGATACAGAAATCTTAGAACTCTTTCGTGAATTTTATACTCGGCTTTATCAATCTGAATGTGATTTTGAGCCAGAAGTATTTGAACGATTGCTCTCAGGGGTACAACGACCGACCCTATCTGACGAAGATAGAGAGGCCATGGACAAACCATTCACTTTATCAGAAATTCATTCTGCTCTCAAGAGATGTGCCACAGGTCGAGCTGCAGGCCCGGACGGTCTCCCTGCTGAATTCTACAAAACCTTTAACGCTGACTTAGCTCCAGTTTTGAAACTTTATTTTTCTGCTCTGGCCGAGGAGGGCTCTCCTTCTGGATCCTTTTCAATGGCAAATGTAGTAGTTTTTGAGAAAGAGGGGAGAGATCCGCAACTAACAGCTAATTATCGTCCAATTTCCCTTCTAAATGCGGACTATAAAATATTTGCCACCATTCTCTCCACCCGGCTCTCTGATAGGATGTCTACTTTAATACACCCAGATCAATGCGGTTTCATTCCCGGTAGATCAACTGCTGACAATGCTCGGACTCTATGTCATGTATTGACTACCGCAGTTAATCTCGATCGACCATTTGTTGGCCTCTCACTTGATGCTGAGAAGGCCTTTGATCGCTTAGAATGGCCTTTCCTGTTTGCAACTCTCCGCTGGTACGGATTCGGAGAAGGTTTTCTCCGTTGTCTCCACACCATGTACGCACAGCCTACAGCCAGTATCTGTGCTAATGCTTTAAAGTCTCAGCCATTTCCCCTTCAACGCGGTACTCGCCAGGGATGCCCACTGTCTCCACTTCTTTTCGATCTTGCACTCGAACCCTTAGCTTTACTAATCCGGCAATCGGAGGAGATTCATGGAGTCCCCTTCTCTCATAGGGAAATCAAAATTTCCGCATATGCTGATGACCTTATGCTCTTTGTCTCTCTAGACTCAGTGCCGGCTGTCCTAGAGCAAATCGGTAAATATTCACAACTCTCGGGGTATAAGATAAATTGGACCAAATCGGTAGCCTTTCCACTAAATCCTCTGATTCATCAAGCAGATATGCAATCCTTTCCCTTTTTATGGCAACCTCGCATGGTCAAATACCTTGGGGTTCACTATTGCTCTCCTTTGGAAGACGCTATCTCCTTTAATGCCAAAGACTTAACCTCTAAAGTCCGGGCGCTTACTCACCGTTGGACTCCTCTAACACTTACCTGGTGGGGTCGCCTAGAAACCATAAAAATGATGATTGTTCCTAAAGTGAATTACATTTTAGAAATGTTGCCCTGTCTCCTACCTCGACGTACATATAAAGATTTAGAGGGCCTTCTGACTAGATACTTATGGCAAAACAAGACACCTAGGATAGCGAAGCATAAGTTGCAAGCTGATAAGGAAAATGGGGGTGTCAGATTCCCTGATTTCCTGCAATATCACCTCTCTTTTCTTCTCAAACAAGGCGCTCGTTGGCTGGAAGATCTAGCACCGAGTAGACCTGTGTGGCTAGACATAGAGGAGAACCTTTGCAAACCCTTTCCTCTTACTTCTCTCCCTGGTATGACTCTCCCATCAGACTCCCACTATCCACCAATGCTTTTAGACACTTTAGGTGCCTTTAATACTCTTATTCAATCTCTAGACTCCCGATTCTGTCCGTTAGACAGACTCCCGCTTTGGTACAATACTCGATTTCAAATACAAAATAAACCGATGGCGTGGAGCCCCTGGTACACTAGGGGCATTTGGACCCCTACCCAGTTGTTCCATAATGATCGCTGGAAAACTTTTAGTGAATTGCAAATTGAATTTGGTCTCCCAGCGAAACACTACTTTCAGTTGGTGCAACTACAGCATTGTCTTCGGAGTGCTAAGGTGCTCCCGCCATCGGAATCCCCTACCCAAGACTTGTCGGAGACTATCCGATCTATCGGGAGCTTACCGGGTGTAGCATCTAACTTTTACAAAACCTTAAGTAATGCTGTAAATAGAGGTACCCCTATAGCACAGAAAGCATGGGAGCGGGAACTGCATGTAACTTTGACCCCGGAGCAATGGAGCCTTGTCTGGAGTAGAGTGACACGGGTCTCCAGATCCGCCTCACTCACTCAGACACTCTTCTTTCTAGCCCACCGGTGTTTCTATACTCCTGACAGATTAGCCAAATGGAACACCTCCCAGGGCAATAGATGCTGGACATGCCATGCGGCCATTGGTTCACTAACTCATGTTATGTATGAATGTCCCGCACTACAGTATTACTGGCGTCGGGTCTGGGGTCGTATCCAATCTATTTTGCACTTTCAAGAGCCCCTGTCTTGGAGGATAGTGGGACTCCGCTCAGCTGCGGGGATCCCCTCTCTTCCAAAATCGGCTTACTTCCTTTTGGACTTTATGCTGGGCATTGCTATTTCCCTAATTACGAAATACTGGAAAAATAGCTCCCACCTGAGCCCCAATGAATGGTGGAATCATGTCTGTCTCTACAGTAAATATGAACAAATACCTCGTATGTTTGCTTCTTCCGTTCAGACCCCCCATCATCTGTCTAAATGGAAGATGCTCAATGACTATGTTCACACTTCTAAATGCTCTCATCTGACTGTATAAATTTGTATAAATCTCTGTCACATGATCATTCTGTATCGCAGATGCTATTTATGTTCGTTTTGATGTACAATCACTGTTGTTTGGAAGCGCTCACATGCTGATACTGTCGGCTTAGAGAAGAAGCATGAGGGTGGGGGGTAATAGGGTTTGCTTTTCCTTATTGTATACTTGTTTTGTCTCCTTTGGTGTGTTGTTTCTTTTGTTTGTTGCAAAATGAAAATAAAAGTTTAAAAAAAAAAAAAAAAAAAGAAGATGTGATATGGTACCACCCTGCTGACAGGTGGATGGGAAACTTATTAAGGGTACAAATTGGGAAGTTGCAAAGCAGAGAAAGCTGATTCCCAAACTTACGGCAACTGCTGACTCTGGTTGTGTGAAATATCTAAAAATCTTACGAGTCTTCCATTGCTTACAGTATAGACGTTTGACAAAAAGAGATAGAAGGTGATGTGGAGACAGAGTTTATTCTGGTTCTCTAATTTTCTGATTGCAGATAGCAAAAAAATGGGTCTATGGCTGGGGGGAATTCTCTTGACTTCTGTAACACTGGTGTTACACAGAGCATTTTGGAAAGATGCCACATTTGTGTGTAAACGGAAGCAACTTTGCCTAACAGCCAAGTGATCTGGATTGCCCTGAGATAGAGTAAAATCTGTGGGAACCTCAGCTAATTTTCTAGGGATTATGTTGGGGAGAGTGGTGGCGTCTACCTTCTACACCGACTGCAATGGGAAAAGGGTAGCAAGCTCAAAAAGTTTCTAGGTCGATGACCGAGACTGGCAGTGCAGTCTGGAAAAGAATTGAAGGATTCTTTCAAATATCATTGCTTGGTGAAGTTGAATTTAAGATTTCTGTATTATAGGCATGGATCACCCAAAGGACCAAGTTTATTAAGGCTAACATGCATTAATCAGCTTTAATGAGCACTATGTGCCACCGTGGTCCATTTCATTCCTATGTGCTCAGCAGCACTTAGCACACATTAATGCTCATTAACCTTTAGTAAACATGGCCCAAAGTGTTGGAGAGAAGAAAAGATCTGGTGATAGTGAGACCATGAATATATTAAGTGAACTACATGTATTGGTATTGTCTGTATTTTATATGGCATTTTTATTATTGTTACCCACCTCAGATCTTAAGAGTTAGAAGTGGGCTATAAATACCACTTTAAATGAAATGAAATGGAAAAGGTTCCAGGTTGGTTACCTGGTGTGGCCAGGTAGAAAACCACCAGTATATTTTTGAAGGCAATCGACTTGCCAGAAAATATTCACTGCTTTCCAGCCAAAGAATTCTCTGAGCACTCTCCACAAGAAAAGAATGAAAAAAATCAGAAAATGAAAGTGTCAGTCCATAGATTAGCAGCAGCAGCAACTAAGTTAATAATGATAACCTATCACTATCTCTCACTCTTACTGCAATTACCTCCTCTTTGGGTCTTAATTCTATGTCCCTATGTTTTTGTTCTGATATATTTCAATCAATAAAAAGAAAAAAGCTATAGACCTGTGTTTTAATGAGAACTCTTGTTTTTAAAAAGGTATCCTCCTCTGAGTCCACTTTTTAGGTGGCTTATAATGCATTCATGTTTTACTTGCATGGGGTTCAGACAAGGAATAGCTTAACTACTCCCGAGCTTATTGAGATTGACAATATATAATATTCTGATGGTAGAAAATCATGAATGAACCCATCCAGCCTTTCTGGTTATTCCTGTCCATACTCTAAGTATATATCTTAGAGGTGTGCAGGAAAAAACTTTTGTATCATTTTGTTTACTGACCAAAGTACTTAAACGTTGATCTTGTTTTGTCTTTTTCCGTTTTTTCCTCACGTCTAGGTTTCCATTAGTAGTACGCGCTATTGACAAAAACCCGGAAGTGACTACATTTTGTCATTTCGTTTATTGTTTTCTTTTGAAAACAATATGAAATAAAATGGGAATTATCACTGACATTTCTCATTTCATTTCAAATGAATGCACCTCCCTAATGAATCTCAGCTACTAGTTTTAGAAGCATGGCTGCTTATGGGCTATCCCTCATTTATCCAAGTCAGTGCTGTCTGCCTCATTGGTTCTCCGAAGTCCTGCGTAGATGAGGACACAAGGTTCCATGCTTAATCCATAAACGAACCGTCCTATTACATGTTACTATTTAGCTGAACCTGCCACCTACTACTAATTTGCTGGCATCAATGTCATTGGTTTCCGAGGAGCTGTAGCCCAATGGCTCTCTCTCCGTTACTCCCAGTCTGTGGTATTTCTAGCTTATGCTTCAGGTGTTCACTGTCTGTTTTCCCCCTGCTCTCAAAGGAATGAATAGTAGGGTTTTTTGCAATGCTTCAGTCTCTCAATCTTGCTTCCTCTGCCGTCCTGTATATCTGTGCTTGCATTTGCCACAATACTGGTTTCTACCAAATCTGGCAATGGCTTATTCCAGGCATCCACTACACTCTCTGTAACTAGGTATTTTTTCATGATTCCTCATCCTTTCTCACTCGAACATCATATTACAACCTTTTGTCCTTGAAATTCCTTAACATGCAAGTTTCCCCTTTGTGTGATTTATTGTTAAACGTTTGAATGTTTCCATCAGATCTCATTTTCTCTTCTTTCGTCCAGTAAGTATGTTTTAAGTGCCTCAAGTCTTTCATCTTGCAGGCACTGATTCATTTTTATAGCCTTTCTGTAAACTGCATCCATCTTCTTGATGTCCTTATGAAGGAATATCTCCTAGAACTGAATACAGTACTTTAGCTGAAGTTTCACCGGTGACCTCCATAAGAGCAATATGATTCCTCTTTCCTGCTAATCAACCTCTAAGTGTGCAACCAAAAATATTGTTAGCTTTCCCTATAAGGCTTTTTTCACATTGACTATCTTCAGATCACTGAAATGATTACTCCTAGATCTCATATTCCTCCTTCTCCATGGACAAGTAGGAAAAAAGTCCTCATGTATGGGTGATGTCATCTGATGGATCCCCTCTGCAGGAGTATTCCCAGCTCCTTCTAGAGGCTTTTAGGAGCTCTATCATGCATGTGCCCATCTTCCCACCTGTTGCCATCTTAGCCTTAGTCTGTTTCTTTTCACAGAGTCTCTTCGCCGTGTTTTCGTTCCAGCATGTGAGTAGGATCCTGTGGTTCTCTAATTCTCTTAATGTCTGCCATTTTGGGGTTTTCTTCATTTCTTCATTGTGGTGTTAAAAAAATAAGAAATATTCCCTGTATTCTCCTCAGGTAGGTATTTCGACTGATAAAGTTTCCTTTCTTTCCTGCGATGCCCCAGGCTTGGTATTTTGGTTGGGTATTTATTTTTTTTGTAAATTGAGCCATTTAGTTTTGCTGCAGCTATTTTTCTGGACAGCATGTCTCAGAAACTCGCCAACAGGTTTAAAACGTGTTCCAGGTGCTCAAGGACTATATCTATGGCAGACACGTATACTTGGTGCCTCCAGTGTTTGGGACCCAGTCATAAGCCCTCTTCTTGTAAATTGTGTTTACAGATGACAAAAAGAGGGCTGAAGGGTTGAAAAAAACAATGCAACTTTTTGGCACTTCAAAGTCTGATCAATTGACATCGGCATCAGTGGCATCGGTCTCAATTGCTTCCAAGACTGCACCAGATGCTGGCAGTGCATTGGCATCAAGGAGCTCTTGAGCCCATTTTGAGCCAAGCACTTGTATGTTGCCTGGACATTGGTCATCCATCGATATTCCTCTGAGGACAAGGAAGGATTTGGCTTTGAAGGGCAAGGGCATTGAACATCGAAGGGCAAGGGCATTGAACATCAGGCAGAGGCCTTGGTCCTTGGGTTCAGAGGAGCACCACTCCAAGCTGTCCCAAAGGGAGGAAGGCTTAACGTCATCAGTTCTGAAGGGGCAATGCCGGCCTTCTCTTATCCAAAACCAGCCTACCAATACATCCTCTCAGATTCCAGGAATATCAGCTGATTCTGCTGCGCCCCCAGCATCTTTGGAGATGGCAGCTATTGAGAATCACCCTCTAAAGGCTGTTGAGGAAAGAATCATGATGGTTTTCACCATGCAGCATGTCAGAGCCTCAATTAATGTTGCCATGGTGCCTCTAGCCCTCAAGCCTATCCTTAAAGCACAGTGTGCCTGAGGGAGAGGCATCAGCATCAGGGTATTGAAGGGCACTGACACTGATTCCTGCCTGGCTGATGTTGTTCTCCAGCGCATCGGGGATCGATGCACCCCTCTCCAGCATGTAGTAAGTCATTGATGTATTGACACTCCCAGAGGAACTCCCATTCCCCACAGGAAAGGAGAGGTGATGATGCTGAGACTCAGAAGTACATTGACTACAACTCTGAGTCTGATTCAGAAGGCTGTATCACAGATGAGAAGTCTGATGGCCTTTCAGAGGACAGATCTCCAGAGCTCTCCTTTTATCCTTCTCCTCAAAGTATGCAAGTCTACACTTGAAGACATGACCTTCCAAGATTTTGTAAGGGATATGGCTAAGGCCATACCATTTTCTTTGGAGACTTTTGCAGATGACACAAAATTATTCAAGTTGTTAAAACCCAAGAGGATTGTGAAAAATTGCAAGAAGACCTTGATAAATTGGAAGACTTGATGTTCAAATGGCAGATGAAATTTAATGTGGACAAATGCAAAGTTAAGCACCTAGGAAAGAACAACCCAAACTATGGTTACACAATGCAAGGTTCCATATTAGGAACCACTAACCAGGAAAAAGATTTAGGCATCATCGTGGATAACATCTTGAAACCTCTGCCCAGTGTGCAGCAGCAGCCAAGAAAGCAAATAGAATGCTAGGAATCATAAGGAAAGGAATGGAGAATAAAACAAAGGATATATAATGCCTCTGTATCGTTCCACGGTGTGACTGCATCTTGAATATTGTGTGCAATTCTGGTCACCATATCTTGAAAAGGATATAGTGTTATTAGAAAAGGTACGGAGAAAAGCCACCAAAATGGTAAAGGGGATGGAAGGATACATAGAAACATAGAAATATGACGACAGAAAAAGACCACATGGCCTATCTAGTCTGTCCTTCCATATCAACAACTACAACAGTCCCCTTTTTACCTTTAGAGATCCTCTGTGTTTGTCCCATGCTTTTTTGAATTCAGTTACTGTCCTCATCTCTACCTCCTCCACTGGGAGACTATTCCATGGATCCACTACTCTTTCCGTAAAGAAATATTTCCGCATATCACTCCTGAATCTATCTCCCTTCAACCTCATCCCATGTCCTCTCGTAGCAGAACTTGCTTTCAATTGAAAGAGGTTCTCTCCCTGAACATTTATGCCATGGAGGTATTTGAACATCTCAATCATATCACCTCTATCCCGCCTTTCCTCTAAGATGTACATATTAAGATCCTTAAGTCTGTCCTCATAAGCTTTATAATGAAGACCACTAATCATTTTAGTAGCCACCCTCTGCACCGACTCCATCCTGTTAACATCCTTTTGAAGGTGCGGTCTCCAGAATTGCACACTATACTCCAAATGAAGTCGCACCAAAGACTTATACAGAGGCATTATCACCTCCTTTTTTCTGCTAGCTATTCCTCTCCGTATGCACCCAAGCATCCTTCTAGCTTTTGCCATCGCCTTTTCTACCTGTTTAGCTACTTTAAGATCATCAGACACAACCACGCCTAGGTCCCGCTCTTCTTTAGTGGACAAAAGTACTTCACCCCCTATACTATATTGCTCCCTTGGATTGCTGCAGCCCAAATGCATGACCTTACATTTTTTTAACATTAAATCCCAGCTGCCAAATTCTAGACCATTCTTCAAGCTTAGCTGGATCCCTCCTCATGTTATCTGCACCTTCCTGAGTGTCTACTCTATTGCAGATTTTGGTGGTATCCGCAAAGAAGCAAACCTTACCCGACAGCCCTTCCGCTATATCACTAACAAAGATGTTAAAAAGAATTGGACTAAGGACAGATCCTTGGGGCACACCACTGGTAACATCCTTCTCCTCAGAGTGAGCTCCATTTACCTGTACTCTTTGTCGCCTCCCACCCAATCAATTGCTAACCCAAGCAGTAACTTTAGGGTCCATCCCTAGGGTGCTCAGTTTGTTTATAAGTCGCTTGTGTGGAACAGTGTCAAAGGCTTTACTGAAATCTAAATACGCCACATCTAGGGCTCTCTCTCGGTCCAACTCCCTGGTCACCCAGTCAAAGAAATCAATCAGATTTGTCTGACAAGACCTGCCTCTGGTGAAGCCATGCTGCCTCAGATCTTGTAATCCGCTGAACTCCAGAAACCTCACTATTTTCTCTTTCAGCAGTGTTTCCAATAATTTACTCACCACCGAAGTTAAACTAACTGGCCTGTAGTTTTCAACCACATCCTTACTTCCGCTTTTGTGTAAAGGCACCACATGAGCCTCTCTCCAGTCCTTTGGCACCACTCCCGACTCCAACAAGTCATTGAAAAGGTCAGTCAGTGGAGCTGCTAGAACGTCCCCAAGTTCCCTCAGTATTCTAGGGTGTATCCCATCTGGTCCCATCACTTTGTCTACTTTAAGTTGAGCTAGTTTCTCACAAACACAGTCTTCTGAAAATTGTTCAAGATGTCCCTCGCTTCTGTTCCTGTTTGTGGGTGTTTTATGAGGTCCTGCTCCTGGTTCTTCATCTGTGAACACAGAACAGAAATATTTGTTAAGCAATTCTGCTTTATCCTTATCAGCTTCTACATATTCCTCCCCCCTCTATGAAGAGAGGCTAAAAAGGTTAGGGCTCTTCAACCTGGAAAATAGATGGGTGAGGGGAGATATGATAGAGATCTATAAATTAACGAATGGAGTAGGTAAAGGTTGAATGATTGTTTACGCCATCAAAATATAGAAAGACTAGGGGACATGCAATGAAGCTACAGTGTAACCCGTTTAAGACTAATAAGAGAAAATATTTTTTCCCTCAATGTGTAATCAAACTCTGGAATTCGTTACCGGAGGATGTAGTAAAAGCTGGGTTTAAAAAAGGTTTGGACAAGTTCCTGGAGGAAAGGTTCATAAACCATTATTAAAGGGTACCTAGGAAATCTTCTGCTTGCCACAATACTAGCGTTGTGGAACCCGTGTCCTTAGGGGAAACTGCTAGGTACTTGTGACCTAGACTGGCCTCTGTTGGAAACAGGATACTGGGCTTGATGGACCTTGGTCTGTCCCAGTATGGCATATCTTATGTTCTTAAGAACTGGAGATCCTTCAGTATTCTATGGTCCCAAGTAGGTGATGACAGTGCCCATGCACCGCATCCTTCAGAGCGTGGGAGATTCCCTCACTGTGCATCCTGTTAGTATAAAGATTGACTGGATGTACTGAGTTCAAAAGGCTCCCAGATTCAAGAACGTCCAGCTCTGTACCACCCTCTAGTCATCGAATCTGCCCTAAAAATGTCCAGAAGTTCCAAGATGCACTTCTCAGCACCTCCAGGAAGAAAGACTGAGACATCAGACTCTTTTGGAAGGAACATTTTTCAGAGTGCCATGCTAGCTTCCTATGTGGCCTCTTACCAGCTCTACATGAGCATGGTTTTGAAGGACATCATGAACAGCCTTCTTTCTTCTTCTTTCTTTAATCTTTAGCTGGTGTTTGGGGAGCAGGTCATCTTGTCAACCAATATGCTGCTGTAGGTGTCACTGGATTCCATGTGTTGTTCACAATACGCTTCCAACCTTGGCGATTGGTGGCAATATTTCTGGCCTCGGAGATTGTCTATCGCTGGTTTCTTAGGTATTCCTCAATGTATTTGAGCCACAGTTTCTTGGGTGCTGCTCGTTGAACCTTCCAGTGGACAGATTGCTCTCACCAGAGGACTTTGTATGGCAGCTGACTGGTGTTCATTCTGCAAATGTGGCCAAATCATTGCAGTCTGCATTTTTGGATTTATTTATTTATTTTTTTATTTATTTATATATTTCTTCTATACTGCCCCTTCCAGAGATCAAGGGTGGTTTACAGTTAACAGTTAAACAAGTTTTACATGGAACAGTGGTATTAACTATTTACAAGGAACATATTGTACAAACAAACTTGTGTGTCAAACTTTGTATTTACATATATACAGAGAGTCGACCTCTTAACTTCGCTTTTTCTTTGGAAAGGGTTGGGGAAGGATCTGGGGTTGTTTAGGTGAGGGGTGAGGGGGAGAGTTAATAGGCTGTAGGTTATGGAGGTTAGTAGGTTGGTTCTGTGTTTGTTGAGAGGTAGCTCGTAGGAGGTGAGGGATTTCAGTTAGGTTTTCAAAATGTTCAGTGAAAAGGTGTGTTTTGAGTCCTTTTCTGAATAGTTGGAGGTCTTTTGTCATGTGGAGGGTAAGTGGAAGCTCATTCCAGAGGGTAGGGGCAGCAAATGAAAAGGCTCTGGAGCTTGTAGTTTTCTTTGTCCTGCAGATGGTTTTGGGTATGATAAGTGAGTGGGTTGCATTTTGTCTGCATGTTCTGGATTCTGGTGGGGAGTGTAGGAGGGTGGTTAGGTGTGAGGGGGAGATGTCATTGAGGAGTTTGAATGTTGTTAAGAGTATTTTATATTTTATCCGGCTATTTATAGGGAGCCAGTGTAGTTCATGTAGAATGGGGGTTATGTGGTCGGCTAGACATGCTTTTGCTATCACCCTGGCAGAGATGTTCTGGGCTCTTTGGAGTATATTTGTGTTTTTAAGTGGTAGGCCATTCAAAAGACTATTACAGTAGTTGAAGTGGGGGGTAATTAATGAGTTGACTACAGACCTAAAATCATGGGTGTTGAGGAGGGGTCTTAGGTGCTCTACAGTCTTTAGTTCATAGAATACAGTTTTTACTGTTTGCTTTATGTGGGGGAGCATACTGAGTGTGGGATCTAATATTATCCCTAGGTATTTTACCTCTTGTTTAACTGGAATAGCGGTGTTGTTGATTATGATGGTTTTTGGATAGATTGTATCATGTTTTCTTGATACGAACATAGCTTCAATTTTTTTTAGGTTAATGCTGAGGTAGTTGGTTTCTATCCAGGATTCAGCCTCTCTGATACATTCAGAAAGATTGTGGTATGAGGGGTTGCTAGTGTTTATGGGGATAGCGAGCATGATGTCATCGGCATAAATGTAATGGTTGATTTTGAATTTTTTAAATATGTTCGTGATGGGCTGTAGGTATAGATTAAAAAGGAGGATCTAGAGGGCAGAACCTTATGGAATTCCCTGTCCTTGGGAGAATGTTTCTGAGGTGTTATGGCCTAGTTGGACACATAGCAATCGGTGAGATATATATGACATAAACCATTTAAGGACAGTGCCTCCTATTCCCAGGTTTGCTAGCCTTTCAATTAATGTGTTGTGGTTGATGTTGTCAAATGCGGAGACTATATCTATGAAAAGGAGGATGAAACCTTGTTTGTTGTCGTCTGTTCCTCTAATGAGGTTATCCATCAGTGTTATTAGCAAGGTTTCTACTGAAGATTGATGGTTGCACCTTGTCCGAATTGTCTCATTTCAATGGCAATCATGAAGAGAGGCATCCAAAATCTGTCTCGGGCATCGCATTTGAAAGACCTTGAGCTTGTTCTTGTTAGGTCTGAGCAGAATCCACATTTCTGATCCATACAGGAGAATTGGCAGGATCAGCCCCAAGCCAGGCTATAAAAGGAGAAGGGTGGTCACTCTGCTGTTGTGACCTTAACTGGGAAACCAGGGAAACTAGGCAAGAAACCACATGGCAATGAGCAGCCTTGATGATATGTCCATATTTCTTCCTCCAGAGAAATTCAAGTAATATTGTTCCTTAGTGAGACATGGCTAAGACTGCTCGAAATTCATGGTCCAAGTGACCTATGACATTTTTGATGCGGTATCCAGAACTTCTGTAGTAGATATTGGTGCCAGAGACTCGCCTGGCTCTGGGTTTCAGTCCTCCAATTATCAGTGCAGGACTGGCTTACCAACGTGCCGTGCCATAGAGAGAATCTCTTCAGAGATAAGGTAGAAGAGACTGCAGGTTTCATAGAGAAATAATCCATCACTCTTTGGAATCTCCCAGGTGCATCTCTGAGCTGGCCTCCTGCCACAGATTTCAAAGTGGTAGCCAAAGAAAGACTTACTACTCTCAAAGGTGTAAGTACTTCCCTGGCTCCCACTATTCTCAGTCCAAGAAGACTTCTCGAGCACATCCTAAGCAAGAGATGTCTGAGAAAGCCCAGTCTGTTCCCAAGCCAAAGCCAGGGGTAGGGTTTTGACTGGTTCCTGTGGAGCATAGCTGCTCTTTAGCCTCGAAGGATGACTCTCCTGTAGGGGAGATGCACACTTTCTTTGCCCAGAGGTGGCCCCTTGTACCTTCCAACATTTGAGTCTTACAACTTATCTAAAGAGACTACAAATTGCATCTATTCGGCTTTCCTCCAAATTGCCCCCTGAGGGTTCAATCTCTAAACTCCTGTTGCTGAGGGTTCAATCTCTAAACCCTCAGCAACAGGAGTTACTGCTTCAGGAAGTCACCGCCCTTCAGAACGATTTAGCAATTGAGCCCATTCCATTAGTGCAGGAAGAGTGGGGATTTTACTCGGGGTACTTCTGGTCAGCAAGAAAACAGGAGGATGCCATTCCATCCCAGATCTGAGACCTGAACAAATATTTGGTCAAAGAAAAGTTCAGGATGATTTCTCTAAACATCCCACTTACTTTTCTTCAAAAAGGAGAAAGACTCTGCTATCTGGATCTAAAGGCTGCACATACCCACATCCAGATACATCCCAGTCACAAGACATAGCTCTGATTCGTTGTAGGAAAGTAGCAATTCCAGTAACCGAGGTATCCGGATGCCCGACCCGGGCCACAGCCCCCCCCCCTCCACCCGCAGAACCACACCACCCCCGACAGAGCACACAGACTTCAGGTATTGGTGCAAACTATGCTTGGTCGCAGCTTTTATTATTATTAACGGTAAAACACCGGCCCAACATGGGCCCACAATAATCAGAACAATACAGAATACCTCACACCCCCCCCCACCCGTCCTCCGGATGGTGTCCCCCCCACCAGCCATATTAGCAAAGCGGGGGCACCATCCAACCCACCCCACCCCCCCCCCCCGCAACCCCTTGGCGCCCGCCTCGCCGTATTAGCAAAGGCTGGCTGAAGGGGTTGCCTATATCCGGGTTGAGACCCCAGCCGGGACGTCTCCCCCCAACCTGAAGAGCCGAGCCGCTCACCTGGGAAGCGGCATAAAGCTGAAATGAGCCACCGGGTCGACGAGCACCAGCTCGCCACCCCGCTCACCTTCCCTCCACACGCCCCCCCACCCCCAGCTGCAACAGACACACGCCCCCCCCAACCCTGCTAAAGGAAGGGAGGGAGGGCGGGAACCTTCTCGCCGGCACGAGCAAGGAGGAAGAGGGAGATCGCCAGCCGGCGATCCCTCCTTGCTCGCACAGGCCACGCCCCCACGACCGCCCATGCGGCCAATCCGCAGACGCCACGGGGAGGACGTGAGGGGCCTGCAGGCACGCAAGCCTGCCCGTGCCCCCCCCTCCCCCCCCCGGCCCACCGCCGCGAAGAGGGCTGCCATGTGGTCGGGCCCCGGGAACCCGGTTACCCGGCCAGCCGCGGGACCGGGGCCCGTCGGCTCAGCCATCATAACCGAGGTATCCGGATGCCCGACCCGGGCCACAGCCCCCCCCCTCCACCCGCAGAACCACACCACCCCCGACAGAGCACACAGACTTCAGGTATTGGTGCAAACTATGCTTGGTCGCAGCTTTTATTATTATTAACGGTAAAACACCGGCCCAACATGGGCCCACAATAATCAGAACAATACAGAATACCTCACCCCCCCCCCCACCCGTCCTCCGGATGGTGTCCCCCCCACCAGCCATATTAGCAAAGCGGGGGCACCATCCAACCCACCCCACCCCCCCCGCAACCCCTTGGCGCCCGCCTCGCCGTATTAGCAAAGGCTGGCTGAAGGGGTTGCCTATATCCGGGTTGAGACCCCAGCCGGGACGTCTCCCCCCAACCTGAAGAGCCGAGCCGCTCACCTGGGAAGCGGCATAAAGCTGAAATGAGCCACCGGGTCGACGAGCACCAGCTCGCCACCCCGCCACCGGCGCTAGGTAGCTCGCTATCCTAGCGCCGCCCCCCCCACCGAAAGCTGCGACCAGCACCAATACTCCAAGGCCTCCTGCCAGTCGTTCAGAAGTAAATCCTGCCCCACCGGGGAAAGGTGGACCCCATCAAGACGGTACAGGCCCGCACAAGCGAGGTCCGCCCAAGGGTGACGAACCTGGAACCCACCCGTCAGCTCTACCCAGCGCCCAATCTGACGATTGATTTTGCACAGACCCCTCGACCAGCGCCGCTGGGTCCGGCAGGCCGGGCGGGGTATAATGTCCGACCAGATGATGGCCACTCCGGGGAGGACCACACGCAACTGGGCAATGTCACTCTGAACCGTCATGATGAGGTGCCAGCAGGGCCAACAGGCGACGTCATTGCCCCCAAGGTGGAGCAGCAGCCCGACCGGCCGCCGCCGCCGACTCATCTCCGTGCGAACGCAGTCCAGGAGCTGTCCCCAATGCATGCCACGGCGACCCAGCCAGGACAGACGCACTCCATGCGCGGCGAGGCCAAGGTGGGTACCCAACGGCCGAACCGCCGCTCGACGCTCAGCCCAGTAAACAAAGGAGTGCCCGATGATCCACCATTCACCCTCCGACACACCATCTGAAAGCAGAAAAGAGCGGACTACCACCAGCCCGCCACTCTGGAAAAGGAAGACAAAAGGTTAGTACCCCCCCCCCGACCCCCCCCCCTTTACTTCCCACAGCACGACTCAAACGAGCCACCGACCAAGGGCATCGGCACGAGGGCGCTCAGTTAGGGGCAGATGGGCGAACGTACCCCGCGTAGGCCCCCGAACACCATCGGCCGATGCGCTGAATCACCCGTGAGTCCAAACCTGCAGCCGCCGCACTAGTAGCCGCTCCTATCCGGAACGAGTGCGAAGCATAACTACGCTCGGGGTAACCCAAAGTACGCAGAACAAGGCGTAACACAGCCGTGAACTGGAACTGGGTCACTGGACGGCCATCCGCATGGACGAAGAACTGGCCACCAGCCTCCGGACGCTGGCTCACGTATGCGCGCAAAGCACGAACGGGACAAGACAAGAGGGGGGAAATGGCACATAGGAGGACCCAACCCCCTAGTCCGGACTGATCCGTCTTGGACCGTGAAAGGAAGATCCGGACACGCGCTGGATCGACCCGGACGTGCCCCGCGTCAAGCCCCCCAAAAGCCCCCCGCCTCGCCGACCGAGGAACCAGCTCGGACACCCGAAAGGCGCCGAAAAAGGCCGTCGTAAACAGCGCCTGAAACAACACTGCTTCGAAGCTCGAGGACGCCACCCGCGGCAACAGCGCACAGATCCGCACCAAAAGCTCGTGAGATACCGGCAACCGCCAATCCCACGACTGTGGCGTCCCACGGGCCCAACCGGCGAGGAGCCGCCCGACTAAAAAGGAAACCCGGGGGTTCCCCCACCCCGCAGCCTTGCAAAAGAAAGAAAAACCCGCCAACGCACCAGTGACCGCCGACCGAGCCCACCCCTCCTTTCTCGCCCATAACACGAAACGGCCAACTAGACCATCCGAAACCGCCCCCCCAGACCAGCCGTGCGTTCCCAGAAAATCACTCACCTGAGAGTAGCCCCGGCGATAAGACACCCAGGTACTGCGCGCCACCGACGCCGCAAGCAGAGCCATTAGGTCAGGGTCCCAATCGTCCAGAGATGCTCCGGAACCCGAGAGGGCCACTCGTCCGCCCTGGAGCCAACCGCCGAAACTGCACCCACTGAAAACGGGATAAAGCGTCAGCAATGGCATGCTGAGAGCCCGGCACATGCCGGGCCCGGGCGGTGACATTTAGGCGCAAGCAGGCTAGCACAAAGACCCTCATCAAAGACGCCACCCTGGGGCACCGAGGAGCATGTCGATTAATGACCTCGACGACCGCAGCATTATCACACCAGAAGACCACCCGTCGATCCCGCAAACGGTCCGGCCATACCCAGAGGGCCACAACGATGGGGAAGAGCTCCAGGAAAGCAATATTCCGGACCAACCCGGAGCTCACCCAAGCCGCGGGCCAAGGCTCAGCACACCAGGAACCATGACAAAAGGCCCCAAAACCAGAACCGCCCGCCGCGTCAGTGAACAACTGAAGGTCAAGATTGGAGAGCTCCGGCAACTGAAGGACGGAGCACCCGTCAAAGCCAGCCAGAAAAGCGTCCCACACCCGCAGATCCTCCCGCATCCCCGCGGAGACCCAGATCCGATGGTGAGGCAGCCGCAGACCAGCCATAGCCAAGGATAAACGCCTCGTGAAGGGGCGCCCCATGGGAAGGACTCGGCAAGCGAAGTTGAGATGACTAACCAGCGACTGCAGGACGCGAAGGGAGGCCTTCGAGGCAGAGCCGACGGCGGCCACCAACTCCCGAAGGCGCCGAACCTTCGGCGGCGGCAAACGAACTACCATGGCAGCCGTGTCAATCTCAATGCCAAGGAAGGTGAGGCAAGTGCCCGGGCCGACCGTTTTATCCCCAGCGATGGGGACGCCAAAGGCGGCAGCTACACGTTGAAAGGTGCTCAAGAGGGCGGAACAGGTGGGGGTCCGCTCAGGCCCGACAAAAAGAAAATCATCGAGGTAGTGGACAATACTCGAGGCTCCCGACTGCCGTTCAACCACCCAATGCAAGAAGGTACTGAAAGCCTCGAAGTACGCACAAGAAATAGCACAGCCCATGGGCATGCACATGTCGAAGTAGTACCGCGCCTCGAAGCAAAACCCGAGCAAAGGGAAGGCCGAGTGATGCACCGGCAACAAACGGAAAGCCGATTCAATGTCCACCTTGGCCAGGAGGGCACCGTGCCCACACTGCCGTACCAGGGCGACGGCAGCATCGAAAGAGGAGTAGCGCACGGTGCAGAGCTCGCGGGGAATAAGGTCATTTACCGAAGTGCCCGGCGGGCAAGAAAGATTGTGTATCAATCGAAACTTGCCCGGCTTCTTCTTGGGAACCACCCCCAACGGCGAGACCGTGAACGGGGAAAAGGGGGGTTCCAGGAACGGACCCGCGATACGGCCAAGCGCACACTCTTCCGAGAGCTTTTGCCGCACAATCTCCCGGTGCTGCCGAACGGAGGCGGCATTGCGGGCTCCACCGAGCCCGGACGCCCCCAGAACGGGGATGCGGAAACCCCGGGAAAACCCCCCAAGAAGCAAACCGGCCGCCCTGCCCCGACGGGATCGCCCGTATAAGAGGAGCCACGGACGCATAGCCTCGACCCGTACCGGGGTCCGGGCCGAGACCGCCGCAGCCTCACTTACCCCCCGCAGGGGCCCCCGCGGGACCCTTGCGGGTGCACTTAGCAGCCGGGTGCGCACCCCCACACAAGGAGCAAGCGTGTTTGAACTTGCAGTCGGGAAAGGGGCAGGACGCCTTGTTGAAGCGCCAGCAAACGTCCCCTCCGATGGCGCCCCCCCTTTGCTGCGGCAAAACGGGGGCGGGGACACGAAAGGAGCGCCCACCAGCCCCCAACGGGGATGGCCCAGCCTTGGCGACCGTCGGGCCAGACCCCCCAACCCGACCCCTTACAGACATCTGAGTCAGCCACAGATTGATATCCTTCGTTCCCCACTGCAACTGACAGTTCTCTTCCATTTGATCACGAAACTCCTCGTCATAATTCAACCAGGCCCACCCCTCATGGGCCTGGGACGCCGCCAATATATTGTCAGCATGGGCCAGCAAAGCCCCGTACTGCTCCGGGAAGTAGTGCCCCCACACACTCGCCAAACGCAGGAAAGCGCGGGTCCAGTTGAGGGTGTTGCGAGAAACCTTACGCACCCTGCCCGCTTTTTCGTCTTCCTTGCGCTTCCGCCGGCTCTCTCCGGAGCGCTTCCGACCATCGAGCAAACGGAAGATGTCAATATATTTACGGCGCTTAATCCGCCGACGCAACTTCCGCGGTACGGACTCCCACAATTCGGAACAACGTATAACGGGGGCGCCACCGGATGCCCCACCATCCGCCGCCCCCGGAACTGAGCCGCGCGAAGAAGCCGAAGAGGACGACGAGGAGGAAGAGGAAGAGGACGCTCGCCGGCAGCGGCGCGCCCGCTTGCGCTTCCCCTTGGCTTTGCCCACCCCAGCGGAGCCCGAAGCGGAGTCCCCTCCCCCCACCTCGGCCCCTCCAATATACTCACCAGGCGTCCCAGAAGAGGCAGCGAGAGTACCCCCGGAGGACCCACCGGGCACCAGAGGACCCAGCTCAGCCGTGGAGACCGCAGGACCCGCACCGGCCAGCCTGTCCTCAGAAGCCATGGAGATGGTCGGTGTCGAAGTCGTCGGGACCTGCGGAGGAAAGGGAGAAAAACAAGCAGCAGAGACCCCAGGGGTACCGGGAGCCACCGGCGAGCCGGCCCCCCACGCACGAGCCGAAGGCCCCAACCCACCAGCCTCCCAGGCCGCCGCTCCCGCAGCCGCACCACGCCCCTCGCCAAACCAGCCCTCCCCCAACCCCCACCCCACGGCCCTACACCCCCCCACGGGACCGCACCATAAGCCCAGGAGGCCGCAGGGGCGAAGAAGCCGTGCGGTGGAAGGGGAACCGAGGGATTGGGGGTAGGACCCCTCTCCCCAGAGGGAGAGGAGGCGAGCGGAGGGTAGCCCGCGCCCACCTCCCAGGACCGGTTGGGAATCGGGGCCCCCGATGACCCAGGCCCGCCAGCACCCGGACTATCCGTACCTTCGGGCTCTGCTAGCACAGCCGGCGAGGAAACCCCACGGACGCCCCCCCAGGAGGGACCAACTCAACCTGGGAGGCACACTCGACCCCGATGACGGGCGCAGGACACTCGCCCGCTCCGCCACGGCCCCGAGCCCCGCCCACCCGGCTGCGCCCTCGCCCCTGCCGGACCCCCGAGAGGACCCGGGCCGTCGAGGTCGTAGAACGCGGGGCCCGACCACGGCCCATGGGCCGCGCCACACCGCGCCCCCTAGTAGTGCCACGCGCCCCCTGGGCCGCCCCCCGTGACCCCTTGGCCGCCCCCCGCGATGGGACCCTTCGGGCCATGAGCAAGGGGTACCCCAGGCAACAGAAGCCCACCCCCAAAGGGCACGTGCAGCTCAGGACCCTCTAACTGCTGCAGCCGCAGCAGCCTGGAGGTGTGTGTTTTCTGTCTTTTTTATTATTTGTATTATTATTGTTGTTTGCTCTTTTGTTTTTTGAAGCAGCAAACGGGGCCCCCCCAGAAGTGGCAGGGACAAAAGGTGACCCAGCAAGAGGGGACCCAGCACCCCGCTAAAAGAACCCCAAGGAAGACCGGGAAGCCCCCCCTCCTCTCCCCTACCCACGTGCCGAGCGGCAGGCACACGCAAGGTGCGCCGCGAAAATTGGAAACGGCCGGCGACCAAGCCGGCCAACCCGGCCAAGACCAGCGCTCGGGGGCAGAGGGGAGACCAAAAACCCGCCGAAGAACAAGGCCCCGAGCCAAGGCCCAACTCACCAGCTCTCCTCCGCGGCGCCAACCTTCTCGCCGGCACGAGCAAGGAGGAAGAGGGAGATCGCCAGCCGGCGATCCCTCCTTGCTCGCACAGGCCACGCCCCCACGACCGCCCATGCGGCCAATCCGCAGACGCCACGGGGAGGACGTGAGGGGCCCACAGGCACGCAAGCCTGCCCGTGCCCCCCCCTCCCCCCCCCCGGCCCACCGCCGCGAAGAGGGCTGCCATGTGGTCGGGCCCCGGGAACCCGGTTACCCGGCCAGCCGCGGGACCGGGGCCCGTCGGCTCAGCCATCATACTGCAAACTGCCCTTTGACCTCGTGTCAGCTTCTTGGGTATTCACAAAATGCCTCGCTGTGGTAGCAGTATTTCTATGCAGGCTGGGTGTGGACATTTTTCCTTGGCTTCTCAAAAGCACCGTTCCAGAAAGAACTCTGGAATCTACATGGATCACCATTGAGATGTTGGAACAACTAGGGTTTGTAATCAATTATCTCAAATCCCCCCCATCTTTGCCTCTCTCAACAACTGGAATTCATTTGAGCTTTGCTTGACATGACTGAGGCAAAAACTTTTCTCCCACATGAAAGACTATTCAGATTGATAGCGATAGTGCAGGAGATTCAATTGCGTCAGCAGATGTCAGCTCATGACAGTTCATGTAACAGCCTTGGCACTTCTTCATATTTAAAAGTCGTTCATACTCAACAACGAAAAGATAGGAAAGCTTTCAACATTTAACTTATGTGATCACGTTTCAAGCACAGAAAGGTCTCAGACTTTCAACAGCTCTGCTTATGTGATGACTCGTGTCTTTTTCAAAAGCAGTTTGCCCTTTTGCATCAACGACCTTTCAAGACACTCAGACGTTACTCACTGGATAATCAATCTTCAAGTATACAATGATAGATATAAATCACTTAACTGTCGTGAGTAAACTCCAATCTTCTATACATTCAAAAGATCCCGACGCTTTTCCCAGGCACCATTCATGCGTTTCACGCCACTAGTTTCATCAGGGGATCACTCGATATTCTATAGTCTGTGTCTTGGTTAAATTTCATACTTCGATACCGCTGCCCACGTTCTGCCTTTAGCTGCTGCTTCTCGCTTGTAGCAATTCTAAAAGAACGCCGCGCATCTGAGTCTGAGACCTTTCTGTGCTTGAAACGTGATCACATAAGTTAAATGTTGAAAGTTCTCCTATCTTTTCGTTGTTGAGTATGAACGACTTTTAAAAGGAGAGTGTGTAGTAATCGTTCACGAACAGACCAACACAAGGTGTAATGTCTTCATATTTGACAAGCTCAGTGGACTTCGAATACCCAGTGGTCCAGGCCACAGGGGAGATTGAAGATGTTCTGTTAATCACTACTCTACTCATTCAGTCTCTGCCCTGATGGACTGTGCAGGAGAATCTTGCAAGGGGTTTTACCTTCCAGATTTCCGCTCATCAAGCTACTGATGACAGATGTGTCCAAACTGGGGCGGAGAGCTCATCCTGATGGGTTTCATACTTGGGAAAATTGGTGGAGCTTTACATCTTTCCGAAGTGGGGCATAAGAACATAAGATATGCCATACTGGGTCAGACCAAGGTCCATCAAGCCCAGTATTCTGTTTCCAACAGATGCCAATCTAGGTCATACGTACCTAGCAGTTTCCCCAAGAGACACAGGTTCCACAATGCTTGTATTGGTTCAAGCATTGATATCCTGGGTCCCTTCTTAATAATGGTTTATGGACCTTTCCTCCAGGAACTTGTCCAAACCTTTTTTAAACCCAGCTACACTAACAGCCTTTACTACATCCTCCAGTAACAAATTCCAGAGTTTGATTACACGTTGAGTGAAAAAATATTTTATTTTATTAATTATGGTTCCAATTGGCTGTTGTCACAAAACCTACGGATCAACCATGGCCAGACAGATGTCCTATTCGTCACGAGGAACCATAAGTTCACACCTCCCTCATCGCTACTTGCCAACAATGTAGAGTTGAAGTCCAAATCCACAATCCGTTACCTCGGCATCACCCTGGACCAGGACCTGGATATGACAACACATGTGAAAAACATCACAAAGGCAATATACCATAAGATCAGAACGCTACGTCACCTCCGACACCTACTGGACTTCACAGACTACCGAACAACCTTCCAGGCATTAGTCCTCCCACATCTGGATTTCGCGAACATCATCCTCCATGGCCTCCCACAATCGACCTTAAATCCCCTCCACCTAGCTATGAATGCAGCCGCAAGAGTCCTCTCTGGATCATCAAGATCCGACCACATAACGCCCATCATGAAGGATTTGCATTGGCTACCTTTACATGCCAGGCTCCAATACAAGTCATTGGTCCTTACTTTCAAAGCCCTAAATAACTACCCCTCTACGCCTATCAGCAAGCTAATCCATGGCACCCTGGAAAATAGGAACAGGAGGTCTACTGCACTGAACACATTAGTAGTCCCCAAGCTAATGACTACGTGTACAAAGGCTACCTCTAACAGGGCCTTCTCCATATTCGCTCCTTTAAACTGGAATGTACTCCCCCATGAAATCCGTGGTATTAAAAGCCTCATCCTATTCAGAAAAGCCTTAAAACACCACCTGTTCACAAAATGCTACCCAGAAACATCCCGAAACAGAAGCACAACCAGCAAGCGTCCCTCATGCCCCAGCCGCCCCAGCACATCAATACTAACAGATAATAGGTAATCCCCACTTAAGCCCACCAAACAACTAATCTTCATCTTCACAAAACCAATGCAACACTCATTTGAATTAGAGTACTGTACATAGTTTCGAGTTAATATGTATATAGTTTCCCCGGTTTATATCCCACGTTCAATTCCTTGTTCTTTGTAAACTCAATGTTGTTTGTATTGTATGCATTGTAGTATTTCTGTTCGATGTACACCGCGCTGATTTTAATAGCGCGGTATAGAAGAAATGTTAAATAAATAAATAAATAATAAATCATCTTAAATAGTTTACCCTGTAGCTTCATTGCATGTCCCCTAATCTTTCTATATTCTGATAAGGTAAACAATCGATCTACGTTTACCCGTTCCACTCCGTTCATTAATTTATAGACTTCTATCATATCAGCCCTCAGCCGTCTCTTTTCCAGGTTAAAGAGCTCTAACCTTTTTAGCCTTTCTTCATAGGAGTATCCTTCCATCCCCTTTACCATTTTGGTGGCTCTTCTCTGAACCTTTTCTAAAATCGCTATATCCTTTTTAAGATACGGCGACCAGAATTGCACACAATATTCAGGGTGCGGTCTCACCATCGAACGATATAGAGGCATTATAATATCTTTTGTTTTATTTTCCATTCCTTTCCTTATGATACCTAGCATTCTATTTGCTCTCTTGGCCGCTGCTGCACACTGAGCCGAGGGTTTTAACATGTTATCCACAATGACGCCTAAATCTTTTTCCTGGGTGGTGGTTCCTAATGTGGAACCTTGCATCGTGTAACCATAGTTTGGGTTGTTCTTCCCTAGGTGCATAACTTTGCACTTGTCCACATTAAATTTCATCTGCCATTTTGATGCCCAGTCTTCCAATTTATTAAGATCCTCTTGCAATTTTCCACAATCCTCTTGGGTTTTAACAACGTTAAATAGTTTTGTGTCATCTGCAAATTTGATAACCTCACTCATTGTTCCACTTTCCAGGTCATTTATGAATGTCAAAGCAGCGGACCCAGCACAGATCCCTGGAGTACACCACTATTCACCTTTCTCCATTGGGAAAATTGGCCATTTAGCCCTACCCTCTGCTTTCTATCTTTTAACCAGTTCCTGATCCACAATAGTACACTGCCTCCTATCCCATGACTCTTTAGTTTTGCCAAAAGTCTCTGATGAGGGATCTTGTCAAAGGCTTTCTGAAAGTCCAGATACACAATATCAACCGACTCACCTTTGTCCATATTCACTCCTTCAAAAAAACATAACAGATTAGTAAGACAAGATCTTCCTTGTCTAAAGCCATGTTGGCTGTCTCCCATTAGGTCATGACTATCTACATGCTGAGTAATTTTATTCTTTATGATGGTTTCTACCATTTTTCCCGGTACAGATGTCAGGCTCACCGGTCTGTAGTTTTTCGGATCACCCCTGGAACCCTTTTTAAAAATTGGTGTTACATTGGCGATCCTCCAATCTTCAGGTATTAGAGATGATTTTAATGATAGTTCACAGATTACTAATAGCAGGTCTGCAATCTCGTATTTCAGTTCTTTCAACATCCTTGGATGTATACCATCCGGCCCAGGTGATTTGCTACTCTTCAGTTTATCTAATAGTTGTAATACATCTTCCCGATGTATCGATATTTCCTTCAATTCTTCCGCACCTTTAAATACCACTTCAGTCATGGGTAACATCCCTACATCTTCCTCAGTAAAGACTGAAGCAAAGAATTCATTCAATCTCTCCGCTATCGCCTTGTCGCCTCTTAGTGCTCCTTTAACCCCTTTATCATCTAATGGACCAACTGACTCTCTCACAGGTTTTTTGCTACGAATGTACTTGAAAAGGTCTTTACTTTGCGTTTTTGCTTCCGCAGCAAGCTTCTTCTCAAATTCTCCCTTTGCCTGCCTTATCAATGCCTTGCATTTGACTTGCCAGTGCTTGTGCTGTTTCCAGGTTTCGTCGTTTGGCTCTTTTTTCCATTTCCTGAAAGATGATTTTTTGGCAACAACAGCCTCTCTGACCTCACCTTTAAATCATGCTGGCAGTTTTTTGGACTTCCTTCCACTTTTCTTAAAGCGTGGAATACAGCTGGTCTGGGCTTCCAAGATAGTATTTTTCAACAACAGCCAAGCCTGATGTACGTCTTTAACCTTTGCAACTGCTCCTTTTAGGTTTTTCTTAACTGTTTTCCTCATTTTATCATAGTCTCCCTTTCGAAAGTTAAAAGGTAGTACTGTGGATTTCCTTACTATCCCTCCTCCACTAATTAAATCAAAGGCGATCATGCTATTATCACTATTGCCAAGTGGCCCCAACAACCTTATCTCTTGCACTAGATCTGGTGTTCCAGTAAGGACTAGGTCTAATATGGCTTCCCCTCTGGTCGGTTCATGAACCAGCTGCTCCAAGAAGCAGTCATTTATTTCATCTAGGAACTTTATCTCCCTAGCATGTCCTGACGTGACACTGACCCAGTCGATACCGGGTAGTTGAAATCACCCATTATTATTACTGCACTGTAACTTTTGTTAGCTTCCTTGATTTCTTTGAGCATTTCATCATCCATTTGGTCATTCTGGCAAGGCGCTCGATAGTACACCCCCACTGCCATTGCCTTCCCCCTTTTACATGGAATTTCAATCCATATAGATTCTACAGCAGATTTTGTTTCCTGCAAAACTTTAATCCTTTCTGACTCAATGCCCTCTCTAACATAGAGAGCAACCCCTCCACCAATTTGATCAGCTCTATCATTACGATATAGTTTGTACCCAGGTATCACAGTGTCCCACTGGTTGTCCCCCTTCCACCATGTCTCTGATATTCCAATCATATCTAACCTTTCATTTAGTGCTATATATTCTAACTCTCCCATCTTATTTTTTAGACTTCTAGCATTTGCATACAAGCATTTTAGAGAATGTATTTTACTCATATTAATTTGGCTATTGTTAGACATGGGTAATTTGGGATCTTTAAGCTCAGTCTGCTCCATACTTGAGGTCATTTGGGCTACTTTACTTTTTTGTGGAACCTCTCTGCTTTTGTTAGTATCCTTCAAAGATACATTCTTCCGAACCATCCGCTCTTGGGCGACTTTCGGCTTTCCCCTAATATCTAGTTTAAAAGCTGCTCTATCTCCTTTTTAAAGGTTAATGCCAGCAGCCTGGTTCCATCCCGGTTAAGGTGAAGCCCATCCCTTCGGAAGAGCCCCTCCTTTCCCCAGAATGTTCCCCAGTTCCTAACAAATCAAAAACCCTCATCTCTGCACCATTGTCTCATCCACGCATTGAGACTCCAGAGCTCTGCCTGCCTTTTGGGTCCTGCGCGTGAAACAGGAAGCATTTTGGAGAACGCTACCCTGGAAGTTCTGGATTTCAACTTCCTACCTAAAAGCCTAAATTTAGCCTCCAGAACCTCCCTACCACATTTTCCTATGTCATTGGTACTGACATGTACCAAGACAGCAGACTCCTCCCCAGCACTGTCTAAGACCTTATCTAGGTGGTGCGTGAGGTTCGCTACCTTCGCACCAGGCAGGCATGTTACCAGGCGATCCTCACGTCCACCAGCCACCCATCTATCTACATGCCTAATGATCGAATCACCAACTATAACGGCTGTCCTAACCCTTCCCTCATGGGCACATGGCCCTGGAGAAACTTCCTCCAGGGCCACTGCTACTACTACTGCTACTACTACTACTGAGCATTTGTATAGCGCTACAAGATATACGCAGCACTGCACAGACGTGTAAGAGACAGTCCCTGTTCATCAGAGCTTACAATCTAGTCAAGACAGACAATACAAGGGAAACAAAAGGAGATCAGGTGAGTGAAGATCTGAAAGTGGCAGCAAAGAGGTATGTTTTCGGCCTGGATTTGACAAATGTCAGAGAAGGCGCTTGACGTACAGACTCAGTTTGTTCTAGGCATAAGGTGCAGCAAGGTGAAAGGAGCAAAGTCTGGAGTTAGCAATAGAAGAGAAGGACACTGATAGAATCGATTTGCCAGAAGAGTGGAGTTCCCGAGGTGGGGGGGTGTAGGGAGAGATAAGAGAGGAAAGGTAGTGAGGAGCAGCAGAATGAATGCACTTATAGGTCAGCAGGAGAAGTTTGAACTGGATGTGGAAACGGATAGGTAGCCAATAAAGTGACTTGAGAAGAGGGGTAATTATGAGCATGATGAGGCTGGCGGAAGATTAGTCGTGCAGCAGTGTGATGAACAGACTGAAGGAGAGAGAGATGATTCAAAGGGAGACCAGCAAGGAGTAGGTTACAATAGTCAAGACAGGAGGTGATTAAGGAGTGGATAAGTGTCTTAGTAGTGTGTTTAGAAAGGAATATGTAGATTTTGTTGATGTTATAGAGCAGCGATGGCGAACCTATGGCACGCGTGCCAGCTGTGGCACGCGAAGGCCTTGCAGCTGGCACGCGTGAAGGTCCGCAAAAAAAGAAAAGCGGGCTCTGGCTGCTGCCGCGGACGCGGCAGCATGCAGTGTCCCGCGGGGCCCCCTCCGCCCGCTAAGCCCCTCTGCAAGGGCTTTCAGATTCGCGAGGGAGACAGCGTCTCCATCGCGTCTCTGTTAAGCCCGTAGGGGTTAATGGGAAATTTCCCATCAGCCCCTTTAGACGCGAGGGACTGATGGGAAATTTCCCATTAGCCCCTGCGGGCTTAACAAGAGACGCGAGGGAGACGCTGTCTCCCTCGCGAATCTGAAAGCCCTTGCAGAGGGGCTTAGCGGGCGGAGGGGGCCCCGCGGGACACTGCATGCTGCCGCGTCCGCGGCAGCAGCCAGAGCCCGCTTTTCTGTTTTTAAATTTGCCGGGGGGGGGGGGGGGTTAGGACTGCTAATGGGCTAGGGGGGGGGGTTAGGACTGCTAATGGGCGGGGGGGGGGGGTTAGGACTTCTAATGGGCTAGGAGGGGGGGGGGTTAGGACTGCTAATGGGCTAGGAGGGGGGGGGTTAGGACTGCTAATGGGCTAGGAGGGGGGGGGGGTTAGGACTGCTAATGGGCTAGGCGGGGGGGGGTTAGGACTGCTAATGGGCTAGGGGGGGTTAGGACTGCAAAAGGGCTGTGGGCTGATGGGGGCGGTCTGGAAATGGGGTGATGGGGGGTTAGGACTGCTAATGGGCAGGGGGGGGGTTAGGACTGCTAATGGGCTGGGGGGGTTTGGACTGCGAATGGGCTTGGGGGGGGTAGGACTGATAATGGGCTAGGAGGGGTGGGGTGTTAGGACTACGAATGGGCTGTGGGCTGATGGGGGCTGTCGGGCAATGGGGTGATGGGGGGTTAGGACTGGTAATGGGCTATGGGGGGGGGTTAGGACTGCTAATGGGCTAGAGAGGGGGGGGGTTAGGACTGCTAATGGGCTAGGGGGGGGTTAGGACTGCTAATGGGCTGGGGGGGTTAGGACTGCTAATGGGCTAGGGGGGGGTTAGGACTGCTAATGGGCGGGGGGGGGGGGTTAGGACTGCTAATGGGCTAGGGGGGGGGGGTTAGGACTGCTAATGGGCGAGGAGGGGGGGTTAGGACTGCTAATGGGCTAGGGGGGGTTAGGACTGCTAATGGGCTAGGAGGGGGTTAGGACTGCTAATGGGCTAGGGGGGTTAGGACTGCTAATGGGCTGTGGGCTGATGGGGGCTGTCTGGAAATGGGGTGATGGGGGTTAGGACTGCTAATGGGCTAGGGGGGGTTAGGACTGCTAATGGGCTAGAGAGGGGGGTTAGGACTGCTAATGGGCTAGGGGGGGGTTAGGACTGCTAATGGGCTGATGGGGAGGGGTTAGGACTTGAGGTGGGCTGTTGGGTGGGGTTAGGACTGGAAATGGGCTGATGGGGGGTTAACACTGGAGGTGGTCTGATGGGGTTAGGACTGGTAATGGGCTATGGGGGGGTTTAGGACTGATAATGGGCTATGGGGGGGGCTGGGACAAGAAATGGGCTGATGGGGAGGGGTTAGGACTTGAGGTGGGCTGATGGGGTTAGGACTGGTAATGGACTGTGGGCTGATGGGGGGGTTAGGACTGGCAATGGGCTATGGGGGGCTGACTGGAAGTGGGGGGTTAGGACTGGTAATGGGTTATAGGGGGGGGGCTTAAACTGAAAATGGGGTGATGGGGGGTTAGGACTGGAAGTGGGTTGATGAGGGGGGGATAGGACTGGTATTGGGTTGGGGGGCTGCTAGGACTGGAAATGGGCTGATGCAGGGACTAGAAGGGAATGGATGCTGGGTGAGGCTGGAACTAGAAGGGAGCTGGTGTTGGGGGAGGATTAGAATGGGATGGGGCTGGGAGAGTAAAATGGAGAGGGGAAAAATATTTTGTGTGGGAGGGATAAAAAATCTACAATTGGCCGGGTATTGGGAGAGTAAGTGGGGATTGAGGATGGAGGGGTAAATTTTGAGTAGATGAAATAGGAATGAGGAAAGAGCCAAAGGAGAAAGATTAGTATGTTAAAGCAGATGTAGAGAGAGAATGGAAAAAAAAAACAAGAAGACAGAAGAAAGGACAAATGGACAGCAGATGGAGAGTTAGCAGAAGACACGAAGAAACCAGAAGAAAGTGGCTGGAACAATTGCAACTGAAAAAAAATGCACAAAAGGTAGAAAAATATCTCTTTATTTTGAATTTATTAACTGGAATATGTCAGCTCTGGGAAATGTGCATCATTAATTTTTGCGCTTTGTTTAGTACAAGAGGAAATTAATATATAGTTTTATTTCTACAGTGTTGTTGTATATTCCAAGTTTGGCTTTTGGGGTTCCCAGTTTAATTATTGTCTTCCTGTTTCTAAATTGTGATTCTTGTTTGGTGATGGTCTGTTCTGCATGTGTAACTGAGCTGAGGTATTCTGTTTATATAATTCCTATTTGACATTGCCACTTGTTCTTTCCCCAGTAGGTCATGTATTGTTGTTCTCTGAGATGTATTGGTTTAATATTTGCAGTGTTGCCTTTTGATAGGTAGAGTATGGTGCTTTGTGAGTCCTGGTAGTGCTGTTAGGATACGGCGGGTTTGCTATGGGTTCTAAATGGGCAGCGTTTGTAGTAGTTCCTAATGTGCCTGGCGGTTGGTACTGGATTATAGTAATGTAGAAACCTTTTAGTCTTTCTTTATCCATATACTCATTAAGAGGCATGTTTACTAAATGTTAGTGTATGGTAACATTATGCAAATATTTATGCAAATGAAGCACCTTATGCAAATGGGGCTTTAATTGACGTGCTGGCACTTTGAGGAAATTCTTTGGTTTTGTGCGGCAGTTTGGGCACTCGGGCTCAAAAAGGTTAGCCATCACTGTTATAGAGAAAGAAACGGCAGGTCTTAGCTATCAGATGGATGTGTGTGGAGAAGAAGAGAGAGGAGTCAAAGTCGACCCCAAGGTTGCAAGCTGAGGAAACAGGGAGGAGTAGAGAGTTATCCACAGAGAGTGAGAAAAAAGGAAGAGGAGAGGAGGTTTTAGGGGGAAAAATAAAAAGCTTGGTTTTGGCCATGTTTAATTTCAAGTGGCAGTGAGACATCGAAGCAGCAATGTCAGAAAGGCAGGCAGAGATCCGAGTCTGGATTGCCGGAGAGATTTCAGGTGTAAAGAGGTAGATGATAGATCTCTTTGCCCCCCCCCCCTCAAAATGCCCAGGTAGATCAGTTCTGTTCCAGGGTGGGGTCACACAGAAAACTATCCTTGGATGCTTTCCTCCTCAATTGGAGGGAGAGCTTCTGTCCACATATCCTCCAATACCTCTCATTGCCAAGACCCCCGTGAAACTCACAACAGACAAAGACCTCACAACGTAAAAGACCTTGTATAAAATTAGGTCATGTCTGAAAGCAGCATGGTGCAAGAAGGTTGCCCTACTGGAGAGAGGAGTATGAGCAGAATTACGATTTATACACATACTTTATGCACGAACATTTACGCCTGTTCCCATGTGTAGATTTGCAAAATAGCTCCTCCACTTCCACATATTGACAAATCCACATGCACTCTTGCATTATTTTAGAAAAGCCTTCACATTTAGCAAAGTCTTTTCTAAAATACTGCTGAATTGTATAGGTTGCAACCTCAGCGTCTCAATTCCCATCTCCGCATACTATCTATAATGTGCTTTAGAGGGGTAAGTTACTAAGGTGTGATGTTAACACGCATTAATTCACTATTGACACGCCATAGTACTAACATTTTACTAAAGTGCATTAAGTTTTTGCACTTAACATGTCTTTGAGTAAAAATGAACAAGCAGTAAGTGCAAAAGCTGTGCATTAACAGTCGGGGGTATGGCCAGCATATTCCCAGTAGCTACTACACTGAAAAGCAACCTAATGTACTTTAAAATCATTCATAATTACAGTGGGTGCACATAATAATGTCACCCACTGAGGTGACATTAAATGCACCCTCGCTAATTACAACATTAGAAACATGACAGCAGAAAAAGACCATATGGCCTATCTAGTCTGCACTTCCATATCAATTACTATAGCCCCTTTTTTCTTTTTTAAGTGCATGCTAATGACATCCATGCTTGCCACAATGTGCAGTGCAGAGTCACTCAGAGTCACTACCCTATTGCATGATGTGCAGTTAATGCAGGAATTAGTGCACGGTAACCAGGGGCGGCCCAAGGGAGGTGTGGAGCCATGTGCGGAGACTCATTGGGCCTCATTTGCATAATTATTTGCATAATGTTAACAGGCACTAAATTTTAGTAAACATGCCTCTTAATGAGTGTCTGGATAAAGAAAGACTACCAGATTTCTACATTACTATACTCCAGTGCCAACCACCAGGCACATTAGGAAGTACTACAAACACTGCCCATTTAGAACCCATAGCAAACCCGCTGTATCATAACAGTACTACCAGGACTCACAAAGCACCAAACCCTAACTTATCAAAAGGCAACTCTGCAAATATTCAACCAATACATCTCAGAGAATACCAATACATCTCCTACTGGGGAAAGAGAACAAGTGGCACTGTCAACAGTGATAATAGCACTTTTGCATGCCCATAATGCACATTTTGTGGGACCAATGGTGTTGCTGTTGAGCATGAATTAGTGCTATTTGCACTGCAGAATGCCCTTATTCTGAGGGTCCCTTATTATTGACAAGGATATGTTTTGACATTTAGCCATAGGGAACCTATGCTGATTCCTTCTGGATTATTTTACATGGAGTACTCTAATAAGATCAGATATTATTGATAGTGTGATATGGCATCCACTGTGCCAGGCATTGGGGGACACGACTGATGTAGTGCCAACATTCCCCGGATTGTCTCATGCAGCTTACATCCCTACCCAGGCCAGGATCAATGAGAGCTGGAAAGAATGGTGATATATCTGGAGTCTGGCTACTTGGTGTGATGGCACATGGATCTCCCCTCCCATGCCCACACAGCCCTGACCAGGGGAGCAGTGCCACAAAGCTGGCTATGGGAAGACAGACAGGGTTGCCCTACAGATAGCGGATGTATACAGACTGACATACACCACAATGGAACAGGTGTAGCTGCTGTGAGAAATGCCAGTACCCAGATAGGTGGGTCCTCATGCCATAGCCAGAAGGCCCTACTACTACCACTACTACTAATCATTTGTATAGAGCTACAAGGCATACGTAGCGCTGCACAGACACACGTAAAAGATGGTTTCTTCTCAACGGAGCTTACAATCTAGTATAGACAGACAACACAGCAGCTGTGGACAGGATATATCCAAGGGGAATGGTCAGGAAATACAAGGGAGCTAAGGTGGATCAGATCCAATAGTAGCAACGATGAGGTGAGCACTCAGCCTGAGTCTGAGTGGGACCAGAGACGAAGCCTGACATACAGACTCAGGTAGTTTATTCCAGGCATAAGGAGCAGCAAAGTGAAAGGCGTGACATCTGGATTTGGTAGTGGAAGAGAAGGGCAAAGATAGAAGCAATCTGACAAAAGAGCGGAGTTCCCAGGGAGGGGTGTAGGGAGAGATAAGAGAGGACTGGTAGTGTGGAGCAGCAGAATGAGTGCACTTGTATGCCCTTTTCATGCCTATGGGCTATATTTGTTGCCCAGCAATATTATGCATCCTTTGGGGAAATGCAAGGTTAGTTTGGGGTTTTGTGCACTTGGTGAGGGTCCATCCCTTGCAGTTTAAGGTGTGTTTGTAGAGATGACTAGGGCAGGAAGAACCGGGGATGGTTCCTAATACCACGTACTATTTGATGCAAGGTATGTCCTGACATACATGTTCATATTTACATTCTCATATACCATATTGGGGTGCACTGGGCTTACCTAGCACTTTTCAGACCATGAGGGGGACTGGTATATGATCTAGATTCCAGCGGCTGTCATTTCTCATTGGTATTTATGTCTAGTGTGCATCAGCAAACTACCGTCTGTGATGAGCAGCTTAGGAGATGCACGTTTTTCCTGAGGAGTGTGGCATCTGCGGGTACATCGCGGGGACAGGCAAGATGCGAAACATGTAGCTTTTCAGAATACGGTGGGTGTGGAGATGTCCATAATGTTTACCCTTGACCGAGACACTGGCCGGCTGAATAGCGCTTGCACGTGCTGTGCTGAATGTGTCTATATCTCTGATTCCGGACCCGTGTGCACAGCCAGACCTTCGGATGCGGAATTAGGTTCAAAGGGGGCCCGTTTTTATTTATTTATTTAGACAGATTTGTACACCACCTTATCCTTCAATCAAAGTGGTCACATCACATCACAATTGGAGGGTTACATTTAACATGAGGGTAATTAACATCGTTATACAACGTTTTTGATTTAGACATGCCCATAGGCCAGACGTGTATGTTATGGAATCGCATTCCATGTGTCTTCCACCTCCAAACCTAGGCACCTTTTGATAAAACTACACTCATTATGGTCCATAGCTTTATCCACTGTCATTCTAAGCGTTTCAAATTATTACTGCCTTTTCCTCCCCTCACTTTCCCCTTTATGAATATACTGAACAATATAGCGTATTTAGATTTCTGCCTTCTGTGCTTCCTTCTCTTTGCATATCTTTGTTCCTCCCTTTATTTTACCTAATCTCCTCTTCCTTTAATGGATCGGTTAAGATCCTAATACTGGCATTCAGATTTCTCCAGGTGAATAGACCTGCTTATTTATATGATAACCTGATGTGGTATAATCCACCTAGAACACTGAGATCTAGCTTCTCTAGACTTATAAGTCAGTTTCATGGAGCGTCATTCTAAAACTTATCAAGTCTTCATCTGTCCTACAATCAAAAAATGATCAGACTAAGGAATTAGATAGCAGCTTAACATATACTGTAAGCCTGCATCTCTGACCCAGTTCATTGAACAAACCACATAACAAGTGTGTGACCTAAGAATTGAGTGGGTCCTGAGAGAAGCTGCTTGAACCTTAGAGTAGCCATTTCCTCAATAAAGATTTCAATGTCATGATTTGCCACATGAACAATGTGCAAATTAAAGTCACCTAAAATAACTGTTGCACTCAAATTGATATTTACCATATTCTGTCAAATGCATGTAAATCTAGTGGTCGATAAAATAAGCAGACAACCAAATATGAAAAACAATCAATCCTTCACATCCTCAATACAATTGTACAATCACCTCTCCTTGTCCTAAATTTGCTTTAAAACTAAACAACATTCTTCCGCCTTTCTTGGTGGTCCTATATTGATATTTATATAAATAGCCAGAAGGACAAATCTTGTTCACAATTAACAAGTCTGCATCTGAATGCCAAAACCTCTTAATGCAACAAAGATCTGTAGAATATCAGTAACAAGATCTGCAATAGTAGAGGCTTTATTTTGTACTGATCGAGAATTTAGGTAAAATTATTTTAAGATATCTGCAAAGGCATCGGAAGAGATGTCATCTCCTACCATTGGGGGAGAAGTCAAAACTCTAGGATACCCCACCACTGATCTCCTACCTTGCCCAATCTTTACTTTACTATATCTCCTGTTCCCTAGAACAACAGAAATATGATTGCCACCCCTTATCCATCCAGCACAATCCCCTCAAAAAAGTGGAAAAGTGAAAATACAGCATGTACAATATCAACTACTCCTAAAACCACACACAGTCTGCAGCAGTCTTCCACAGTTCTTCCTAGCAATCCCTTAGTCAAATCCAAACATGACACTCAACCAGAACAAAAAAAACATAAATTATAATATAGCCTTGATTTCATCCCAAATGTGCAAAAAGCACACAAAGTGATAGCAGTGACAGAGAGACAGGCAATGGGCGCTAGTAACCCTGGCAGAGGCCTCAGCCCCTAGATTCAGGCTGCAGGCTTGTTTGTTCATTAATATCTTTCAAGTATTTGAAAAATCTGTATCATATCCCCCTGTCACTCCTCTCCTCCAGGGTATACATATTCGGGTCTTCAAATGACATGCAACTTCTGACATAGACCCCATACCAATCCCCAACTTCCTAAAACTCCTTTATTAATGTTGTTGCAGCTCCTCTCGTTTTTTTCTCTCTTTCTGCAGTGTATTCTAATATTTTACAGGATTTCACAAGGCTAAGAATTTTAGGAAACATTTGTATGTGCGATTCCATGATAAATTGTATTGTACAGTGTTCTGTTTTGCTGTTATCTGCTTTCTAGATTTATATTATGGAGCTAGGGATTTGCTGTTTGTAGGAGTATCTTTGATATCTGCAAGACAAATTGCTGCTTAAAATATACATCTATTCAATGGGATGCAATTTCTGTCCGCAGACTTCAGTTTATAGTAAATTGAAATCCAGTGGGAGCCTCTGTATGCAGCAGTTTTTTAAAATTCAGATTTATTGCACTTATTATGCATCTTTGTGAAGGTGCCAAAGACACAACAATAAAAAAGAGACAGGGAAGCCAGTGGAGCAGAGGGTGAGTTGCCTAGGCAACCCACGGGACACTGCGGGATGCTGGGTATCGCTATGCAGACAAATAGAGACTATAACAAAGGTGCATTTCACTGTGGGATGTCCAAGAGCAATCTGGGATGTCAAAGCCAGAATGGCTGCAAAAAAAGCAAGAACGTGCAAATTCAGGCATGATTTCGGAAACATGGATGTGCCCGATAAGCACGTATAGCAAACGTGTATATAGACATCCCCAGGGGAGCATTTCAAAACCAAGATATCTAATAGCATAATGGTTGGAATAGTGGTTTAAAAGCAGGATAGCTGGGGTTCAAATCCCACTATTGGCCTTTGTGATCTAAGGCTAATTGCTTAATTCTACACTCTCTGGATGTTTTAAAGTGAAAACAAGCACTTTCTTGATGCCTATTCTTGCCGGGAGTAGGTATACACATGTTTCTGGCATTTCTGAGATGGAACAGGGACATGGCAAGGTACCACAGGCTGGAAGGTCAGTGGTCCAAATCCCACTAGAGGACAGCAACCTTGGGCTGGAAGGATTGGGGTTTTTAGTCCCACAGGTGCTCCTTGTGGTCTTGGGCAAGCCACTTAACCCTCCATAGCCCATGTTCCCTGTAAGTATTAGTGTATGTGTCTCATATCCCCTTGTGTTACTGTAAATGTAGCCCCCAATTGTGTTGTGACCAGCTTGATTGAAGGATAAGGTGGTATACAAAGCTGTCTAAATAAATAAATTTAAGTCCATTGCATCTCCCTGGGCATGCCTCTGCCACACCTCTGTGCCTCCTTGGACGTCCCTGCACTGGAGACATCTGCAAATGTCAATTTTGGAATGGCTACAGAGACGTTCCATGATTTAGTCGTCACGTGCATGTCTTCAGACGTCCTTTTAAAATAACCCTTAGAGAGGATGGGGATAGATCTCAGGAAGATCTTCACTGACATCCTTTCAAATGATTAAGCGTGCAACCCATTCAAATTTTAAACACACTTACTGAAATTAGTTTTAAACAAGTTTGCTGAAAGCTGTCATGAAAAGACATGAACTACTTTTTAAACTGCTATGCACTAAGTTAAACAAGGAATGCAGGGTAATTGGATGGCCTGAATTCTCTAAAATTCCTAAGGGTAGACCCTGGGGAATCATGTATAACAATTCTAGAGTTAGAACTTAAATGTTGCTGAGGTAGCTATGCAATACATCTGTGATGCAAGTAGCTTTTTATATAGTGAAATATTATTATACATGGAAAGTCACAGCAGTATAAAGAAGTAGTTATTTGCAATGATATCAGAACTACCTTGGAATGCTTTTAAATGTTATCTCTAGTATGTTTAAATTTATTGAGCATTTATAGTTTAATATGGATGAAGAATACCCATATCGAACTATCCACAATTTTAACTGCACTCATTAAGATGATCTTGATTGATCTGCCTGCTCCATGTGTTTCTGAAGAAAGAGGCAGGGTAAACTGCACTGAGTGAGGGTAATTCTATAAGGTAGAGCTTAGTTAAAGCATTTTAAGGCACTTACGATAAGCCTGTTTTATAAAAACAAGTAGGCACCTCCTTGTCTTTATAAAATACTAACCTAACTGGTCTAAATGCCCGTCAGGACCGTGTTAAGCTAGAAGTGCGCCCTGTGCGACTAACCAATCTGGTGCCCCCCTCCACCCAGCCATGTTCAGTAACTCACCCTGCTTGGGCTTTCTGGAAGTCCAGTGATGATTGATATCTGCGCCCCCTTCTGTGCTTGCACCCCATATGGCTGCACCGCTCGCATAGCCCTTGGTACGGCCTTGATGCCTGTGCCTAGATATTTGCAAGAACGCATGTAAATTACGGTATTTATAAATCCACTCGCATACTTGTGCTTTCTGCCCATGCACATGCCCACCGGCAAAGTAAATGCCATCAAACAATTCATGGACTTTTACACTGTTCGGCATTTTATAAGCAGCCATTAATTCACATATAAAGCTACATACATACGTTAATGGTTAGAATAACCTTCGTTTAGGAAATGTATGCCCTTTGCAGGCTATGATACCAGCAGGAACCAAGGGCAAGAAGTCATGAAGGGCACAGATTTTTTTTTTGCCGACGAAACATGTTGATATGGGATTATTTTCAGTCACTCTCTTTCTTGTCTGGATCCTATATAACTGATTGAATGTGTGTTTCGAAAAGTACGCATTTAACGTGACGTGATAACTGAAGCATGGCAAGAGATTTGGTGCCATTAGTCTATGCAGTTTCCCTTCCTGTTTCCTGGCTTCTGAAATGATTGTGCATTGTTCTGAAAATGATGAAGAGATTCATCCATAGGGAAATGAGGCAGCTAATGCATTCAGCAGTTCAGAATCAGGCGGACCATAAGTGTTTCCTAATATGCCTATTATCATCTTCTGAGTCACCACTGTTGGGTCTATCACACAAGCTCAGCTCTAGCTCTGGAAAATATTTCTTAAACTGACCAACCTTCTTGAATACCATTCACCTCTTTCCCACCTGGAGAGGTGGTCCAAATCTCATGGCTAGTTATGACCAATAAATATTATTTTCAGAGTATGAATGCCAAGAGAAAACTCATAGCTGTCTTTGTTGTGATACTCGTAGCTAAAAATAATTTGAGAATATTGTTTGCTATTATAATTAAATTGTTTGGGAAATCATTTCTTTGAGTTATGATATTACTGGTGTACCTAAATATAATAGGTTTTATGCACTTTTTTTGGTATCAAGATTTGTAAATTAGTCTAGTTTATTTATTAGGCTTCTTATACCACTTTATTATTTCAGTCAAAGTGGTTTACATTGTAACTCAAACTTGGTAATGTGTATTAAACAGGGACATTGATAACTGGGATTTTTCTGAGGCAAGGCTACACGGAGCACTGGTGGGACTTGAATCTTGGTCTCTTAGTTCCCAAGCCAGTGCTCTAACCATTGTCGGCTACTCAACTCCAACTAAAGCTGCCATTGGGACTTTGTGTCCCAAGTGGTGATTCATCCATGCTGGGGGAGACTGGGAATGGCTTATTGGCACTTTTTGGAAGAGTTTAGTGGGTTAAGTGGGTTTAGTCAACTGTTATTGAGGCTGATGTACTAAGAATAGGAAACTTCTGGCAAACAGACTTTGCATGCTGTAACATGCAGCAACTCTGAAATTCTGAAGTTTTTATGGATTTCAGGACACACAGTCCTCTTGTGAAAGTTTCCACAAAATTCCTGTCCACAGTAGTTAAATATTATGTCTGGCCTGCTACATGTGAAATCTTACTCGAAGTCAAAATTAGTGAGCTGCGGTAATGCAAAATCAAAATAAATGAACAGCATTTTGAATTCTGCAAACGCCAGCATGCCAAAATGTCTTCGCATGCTGTTTTTTACTTTAGATAGTACATGGAGATCAGAATTAAGACATTGAGGTCAGGACGTATTCCACTCCGGCAGTATTATAGAAAAGGTTCTTCTAAATGTGGAACTGTTTCTAAAATACATAGAAGAACGTGCAGGAACGCTCACGGACTGATATCCGCCTACAGCAGGAGGAGTCCTTTTCTAAATTTACATATGGGGGAAATTAAGGGGGGAAGCCCAGCATGGGAAATGCCCTGCCAACACATCACAGCATGCGCATGTAAATGTCGGCACTTGCACGTGGATGACCGCCATTTTACAAACTTAGCTAACTAGCAGTGGCAAGACGTCTACAGAGGACGCCATCTTGAACTCATTTCAGTTTGAAGGGGGAAATAGATTAGGGAGGATTAAGGAGGTTGATGCCCTGAATCCCTTCTGTAGAGGGCTGAATGAAACACACATTTTTAAAAACTGACCTGTGACAGAGAGTAGTTGTAAATCTGGATGTGTAAAATTTTGGGCTTACACGTTCATTTCCTATATGAAATATGCATGGATTTTTGTCCTGCCCAGACCATGCTCCCTCGAGATTTCAAGTACTTAAGACATCTGCATGTAAATTGGACCCATTCTAAAATGGCCATGCACACTTGGATGTAATTTATATATGTTTATACCTGATTATAAAATATGAATCATAAAAGGGCTTCTAAAATAACCCCCAAAGTATGGTGAGATCTTGCAATTACCTTGAATTAATTGTCAAAATTAATGCCCAGTAGATGAAAAACCTGTGTTAACTGTTGATGGCATCCCCAGCATATCCCATTCAGTGAACAGAGAGGAAATGTCATTATGGTACATTAACTACATTGCAGACAGGGGTGGCCCGTCCACTAGGTGAGCTAGGCGGCTGGCTCAGGTGGGTGGCGGTAGCAGCACACATGGGAGGCGGTGCCGTTCCCTTCAGCTGCCGCTGATTCCGTTTGGTGGTGGGGGAGGCGGGCAGCGACAGTTTTTCCAAAAGTGATGGCAAAAGGCTGCCGCTTTTGGAAATGGTGCCACCTCCCTCTCCCGAGACGGAATCAACGGCAGCGGAAGGGGGAGTGTATGGCAATGGGGGGGGGGGCGAGGCTGTGGTTTCTGCCTAGGGCACCAGAAACCCTTCGAGCAGTCCTGATTGCTGATAAAACAATGCAGCAAGTTGCACCAATGCAGGTGGCATTAACTGAGCCATGCTATCTGTTGCTTTAACAAGTAACACACGGTAAGGTGCATTCCTCATCCATTCTCTACCTATTCCAGGCCAGCGGTAGCTGCATTGTTGGCATGCCTAATTGCTGCATAAACAACAAATGCAGCTTGATAAATAGTGAAAAACATTACCAAGGCAATTTGCATTGAATAATGAAATTGGAGGAGTAGCCCAATGGCTAGCGAAGCAGGCTGATAACTATGGAAGCGAAGGTGCAATTCACACTGTTGTTCCTTATGATCTTGGGCAAGTTACTTAACCCTCCATTGCCTCAAGTTATAATTTATTTATTTATTTCTCTTATATACCGCGCTATTCGATATCAGTGCGGTTTACATGGAACATCAAGGTATTTTACGGTGGGGGGATTACACCGTAATTACAAATAACAGGTAGCTCAACTTGGATAACCATATTAACTATTTACACATATATGAATAGCAGATAAGTATATACACATATATACATCACTTTGAGGGACAGTTACGGGTAGTTATGGTGCTTTGTCGTGATAGGGGCAAGTAGGTGTACCTTCCTCTGGGTAGCACTTGAGGAAAAGGTGGTGCTTCAAAGTCTTTCTGAATTTAGATATATCAGTGATTGCTCATATGCTGGGTGGTAGGGCGTTCCAGCATCTGGGTGAACAGAGTCTAAAAGCCCTGTTTGCAGTTGCCTGTGTGCAATGGGTTACTGTTTTGGGGATTACCATAGTGTTTATTGCTGTATGTCGTCTGGTCCTGTTGGGGGGGATCATGTGCGTAAGGCCCGCGAGAGAGGAGGGGGAGAGCCCATTGATGGCCTTGAATGTTAGTAGCAAGATCTTGAAGGCGATCCTACAGTGGATTGGGAGCCAGTGGAGACTTTTGAGGATGGGTGTTATATGGTCCCGTCTTGAGGCTCCCTTTAGTACTCTGGCTGCAGTGTTCATGGCTAGTTGGAGCGGGCTCAGGGTGGATTGTGGGAGCCCTTGAAGGATCGCGTTGGCGTAGTCAAGATGAGGAATGGTTAGTTCTTGGAAGATCGTTCTGAAGTCATCTGATTGTAACAGGGGTCGTAGATGTCTGAGTGTCCTGATTTTATGATATGTTGACTTTACCAAGTTGCCAATGTGCATCTTCATGTCCAGTCTTTGGTCGAGTGTGACACCCAGGTAGCGGATTGTGGGTTTAGTTTGAAGTTCTACCTCCCCGACTTTTAGGTAGGCTGGTGGGGAAAAATTAAGGTTTCTGGTAATGAACAGCACTTCAGTCTTTTTGTGCTGTATCCGGAGATTCTGATTTTGGAGCCATTTTTCTACTGAGCTGAAACAGTTTGTTATTGATAAGAGGTCCATCTGGTCAATCTTAAATGGCGTGTAGAGCAGAACGTCATCAGCATATATCATGCATTCGACGTTGAATGAGCGTATGAGTTCGCAAATGGGCTGCATGTAGATGTTGAACATTAGCGCTGATAGGGAGGATCCTTGCGGAATGCCTTGTTTCTGGTGGAAGGGTTCAGATGTTGAGATCTCTGTTCAGACATGCTGCCATCTATCGGATAAGTATGACTTACACCAAGATAGTGCTAAGTCATAGATGCCCTTCTCTTCGAGCCATTTCAGGAGGGTCTCGTGGCATACTGAGTCGAAAGCTGTAGCTATATTCAGAAATACAAGGACAACCCCATGATGGATGTTATCTATTGCGTTTAGAATGTTGTTGAAGAGGGTAGTGAGTAGTGTCTCCACACCATGAAATTCTCTGAAACCGTGTTGGCAGTGGTCAAGTGGTGCAGCATTGTTGACGTGTTGTTGTATCTGGCATTGGACCTCTTTTTCGATTATCTTGGCCAGGAGTGGAATGCTGGCAATTGGTCTATATGATTCCACTTTCTGGGGGTTGAGCTTGCTGTTTTTCGGCAGGGGTCTGATGGATGTGCGTTTGAGACTTAGGGGGAATGAGCCTGAAGCAAAGGATGTGTCAATGAGTCTAGCTATGAATGGGCTAAACTCTGACCGAATTTCCTTTATCCAGAAAGCAGGACAGGGGTCGGTCTGAGCAGTGGTGGTGTTGATTGTGGAGATAGTGTCAGCGATTTGCTTATTGGATGGGGTGGTGAATGTTGTTAGTGTCATTATGTTTGTTGGTTCTTTGGTGATGGAGGGTGCGTCAGACTTGTTGGTATGGCATAATTTTGATTGAAGGAAGTCAGCATAGTCTTGGGCGTGGATCTCAGTTATTTGTTCTGGTCCTGGTTCTTTCATTAGGTTCTTGACGAGGTTGAATTAGTCGTGTGGTTTTCTTAGTGATCGCCTGAGTGTGTCTGTATGCGCTTGCCTCATTTTCTCAGTTATTGCATTGCGGTGCATTGTCAATTGGAGGTTATAAACGTCCTGATCTATTGTGGATCGTGAGCGCCTCCATCGCCTTTCGAGTTTTCTGAGTTTGAGGTGAGAAGTCCGCAATTCATCGGAGTACCATGGCGCGGTGGCCCTTTTCCTTGGGGCTTTGTTGTTTACTGTGCGTAGTGCAATGGAACTAAGGCTGTCATTCCAGCTGGAGACTAGCTTATCAAGGTTGGTTGTTGTCATGCCAAGGAGTGGCTGTGTGTGGTTCATGATGGTTTCCTTGTTGAAAGGATGGAAGCTTCGTAAGGGCAGCCTCGTGGAGTTTGACTTACTTCCAGGAAGCTTCCTGAGCTGGTTATCCAAGGGAATTTGGAACGTGATTAGCTTGTGGTCGAACCACGGTACTGCAGTATAGGTTGGTAAGGTGAGGTGTGTCGTGTCACAGACAGATAGTGGGGCAAAGATCAAGTCCAATATGTTTCCCTTCATGTGGGTTGATTCGTTGATTAGCTGCTGATAGCCTAGGTCTTTAAGTGCATCAAGAAAAGCTGATGCTTGAGAGTCTTGTAGGGTTGGCAGGTTGAAGTCTCCCAGTATCCAGTTTGGGATGCGCGAGTTTGGAGTATTGCAGGCTAGCTCAATTATCGTGGCTAGATCGTCAGGAGATGTTGTTGGAGCTCTGTATAATAGATTGATGGAGCAGTGATTGTTCGCTATGTCTACTATGTCAAGGTTGGTTGAGTTGGAGCTGTTAGAGAGGTGGAAGTTGAGATCTGTTTTAACGAGTATGAGTACTCCGCCGCCCCTTTTGTTGTCCCTATGGCAACTGTGTATTGTAAAGTTGGGGGGTAGAAGGTGGTTGAGGAGGACCATGTCATCGTTTGATAACCATGTTTCTGTGATCAGAAGCATGACGAGGTTGTGGAGGGCTAGTAGGTCTGTGATGACAGGCCATTTCTTGCATACTGAATGCGCATTTAGGAGGGTGGCTTTTAAATCTTGTGGAGGTAAGCTATCCTTTTTCACCCTTGTGGAGTGTTGAATTGCAATGTGTAGAAGGTGCTGATAGGTTGGGTGTGTATCATCTACTGACTTGTGAGGGAGGTCTCTTGACCATCTCCTCCCACCACCATGTAGAATAGGTATGTGTTTGTGGGTGCTTGTTTGGGCTAGAGTGCTGCTGAACAACCCTAAGAGGAGGTAACCACAAATTATTGTTGTAATGGTGTGAGCCATTCTTTAAGTTTGATCTGCCTTGTGTTTATAGGGCCTTATGTATAAGTAGATATTGGTGTTGTACTGATTCAGAATGATTGTGCAGGTGTTGGCGTGCAGATGAGCCCTTTAGTGACTGGCGGTTAGAAGTGTATCTACATTCAAGCCCAGTGTTCATGCAGTTGGGATGTGTAAATATACATAGGATCATAGGTATTTAAAATCAATGTCTAACCTAGTTCTAAATATAAAGGTAACTTACAAGCGTGGTCATGCAGTCTACTCATCTGCTAGTCCACCCAGATTTCTGGCATGTTATAAGCTTGAGATAGGAAAAAACCTGCTACATAGAGGTATGCACAGCCAAAAGGATTCAGTTAGTATTAGTCCAAAGCAATTTTCATGGTATTTTTGTGCATATTCATCTTAATTCCGTGCCTTCTATGCATGCTGCAACTTTTTTGCAGACGCAAATCGATTGTATGTGTGTTGATTCATAGGTGTGCATGCGCACAAGTGATTTGCATGCACAAAGATTTTTTAGAATCGAATAAGTCACGACGAATGGACACCTTACTATTTATTATTTTAGAAGCTTTTCTATACCGCGCTCTTTATTATCAGTGTGGTTTACAGATAACAATTTGGCTCTAGGGCAAGAGCAGAGCTGCCCTGAGTTTACATATAACAGGGAAGATAACATGGAGTTGAACTGGGGGAACTATGTACATTTAAGCTGTGAGAGATGAGGATAGGTGGCTATTTACTACTGTATCTAGAAGTAGTTCACCTTGAGATACTACTGTAAGAGCACAAGCTAAGTTTAAAACCCCTACCCATCCCCTTCCCCTTCGTTTTGCCTTTCCTTGAGGATGTACTCAATGCACTTTGGATGAATACGTAATTGGTATTTTCTTTGAAGCTGCTATTAGTCATTTGTCACATAAATGTAGTTCTCAGTGAAAAAGTTTTTAGTATTCTTGAAGAAGGTAACCAATATTTGACAGATAAATATTTACCTGAGTGTTTGGCAAATATATCACAGTTTTCATATATCTACCTGCCTCTCTCTCTCTGCCTATAAAACACACTTGGGGGGGGGGGAGCATGGTCTTTTTTGCTAGCATGTGGGATGCGCAGGTGCATCACTGCACAAGCAAGGCAAGTGTAAGGGTATTAAGTGCCCTGCCTGGACCTTCACCCTTGCACCACCTCCCCTCCCCCTCCCCCCCCAGTTAACTTAAAGGCTCTTAACCCCACTGAGAGTTTGATAACACAGGTCTGCGACTAAAAAGCTGTTTGATTATTTTCATCTAATTTCCATGTATTTTGGTGTGCTGAAAACAAATAAAATATTGAAAAAACTAGACATCATGATTTGTCACAACATGCAAAATTGTCTTCAAATGTATCAATTTTTTTCAAATTACTATTAATTAATTCACATAAGTGCATTTAAGATATAAAATGCCAAAAAAACCTTAAAGGGGTTGTCCGAGTTATGTAAAAAAAAAAAATAGCACTGTAAATCTGATGGTCAGCAATATATACATAAGCTAAGCAAGTTTTTAGTCCGTGCTTCTAATGGTAGAAGGGGTTAATCTTTCCTGAAGAATCCAGTGGGAGGGAGACACAGGGCAGATAGCAGCAGCTCCAGTCAGTGCAGGGGGCGTGGCCAGCACTGTGACGTCTTGTGTACAGACACAGAGCTGCTCTCTCCTGCATGCCACACTTGTGCATGAATCATCATCAGGTTCTTGGTTCTAGGATGTTCACACTTTTTCATCACAATTCATGTTAGCTCGTCATTCTTCAACCGTTATGTTATGGCTCTGCGAAAGTGTATTAATTCGCCAGACAGTTTCTGTTTCATCTGTGGTGAATATACAGTGTTGAAGCAACAGGAGAATATTACAGACTTTGTGAAAAAAGTATACTTTGCATACTTTGGACTAAAAATTGGAGATCAAGATAAAGTCTGGGGGCCTCATAAAGTGTGCAAACGGTGTGTTGAGGACCTCCGAAACTGGTTCAAGGGTAAGAAAAAATCGTTCCGTTATGGGATTCCTATGGTATGGCGAGAGCAAAAGAACCATAGTGACGACTGTTACTTTTGTTCATGCGATGTGAAAGGGTTTAATTCCAAATGGAAGCATTCCATTTCATACCCCAATCTTCACTTGGCAATTCGTCCCATCCCCCATGGCACAGATATACCAGTACCCAAGCCCCCTGCTACCTTGGAAGAGATACCTAGCTCCGATGAAGGTGAAGTCATACCTGAACCAGATGACGAATCAAGTTCTGACTTTGAAGATGATACAAGACCAAAATTGTTTTCTCAGGAGGAGATGAATGATTTGGTAAGAGACTTGAATCTTCCCAAAGATGCCGCTGAGTTACTCGGATCAAGGCCAAAAAGCAGGCATTTATTGTTGCCAGGAGTGTCATCTTCATGGTTCAGACATCGTGAAAAGGAGTTTGTTCCTTACTTCGCCCAGGAAGACAAGTTGGTTTATTGCATCAATGTCGAAGGTCTGATGGGTCAATTTAAAATCCAATATGATTCAGAGCAATGGCATCTTTTTATAGATTCTTAAAAAAGAAGTCTCAAAGCAGTTTTACTCCACAATGGTTTTTATGCTTCCATACCTGTAGGTCATTCCGTACACTTGAAGGAAACCTACGAGAACTTGGAATTGGTTATTCGTAAACTTAAATATGAAGACCATGGTTGGCAAGTGTGTGGGGACTTGAAGGTCTTGTGCATGCTGCTCGGGCAACAAGCTGGGTATACCAAATATCCTTGTTTTCTGTGTCTATGGGACAGTCGAGACCGACAAAATCACTGGACCAAGAAGAGTTGGCAGTCGAGGGTGCTAACAGTCGGTGAAAAAAATGTCCTCCGAGAAACTTTGGTACCTTCCCATAAAGTTCTTCTACCACCTCTCCACATAAAATTGGGATTGATGAAGCAATTCGTAAAATCACTTCCAAGAGATGGAGAATGCTTCAAATACTTGGTCACCAAGTTTCCAGGCCTGTCGGAGGCAAAATTGAAGGAAGGTGTGTTTGTCGGACCAGACATTAGAAGGCTTATAGTTGATCAAGAGTTTGTCAATACCATGACGGATCCTCAAAAAGAAGGGTGGATTGCATTTAAAGAAGTCGTACAGAAATTTTTAGGCAATAACAAAGATCCTCACTACAAAAAGATCGTTGGACGAATGCTGAAAGCATTTCAAGCTTTAGGTTGCCTGATGAGTTTGAAAGTGCATTTCGTCCAGTCCCACCATGACTACTTTCCTGAAAATTTGGGAGCTGTGAGTGAGGAACAAGGTGAACGATTCCACCAAGACGTTAAAGAGATGGAAAGGAGATATCAGGGAAAATGGAGCATTACAATGATGGCAGACTACTGTTGGATGCTTCAGAGAGACATTCCAGATGCTACTCACAAGCGTAAATGCACCAGGAGGAGCCTCACAAGGAAGAAGAATCAAGTTTAGTGTGTGTAGGTGAGCTCATTTCAGTTAAAACAAGGATTTTCATGAAAATATTGTAATAAAACTTTAATTTTATGTCTATTTCCATTTATTTTGAGGTATTGCCTTATTTAACATAGTTACCTAAATTGTCAGGAAACGTGATGTCCTATGACAAAATAGAGATCATTTTCAGATTCAGCGCACCAAAAAACATAAAGATAACCAAAACAGCTCTCGAAAAAAAATCATGATCACCTTGACATCAACCCTTCCAGAACGATCCTGTAATCAAGCATAATTATCCATTATGGAGGTAATTTTTAAAGCCATACCTGTGCATAAATGGCCTCTTACAGGATACTGACTGACTGGCATGAAAGCGCTTTGGCATGACGACATGTGCTTTGCGGGTAGGCATGAACATGGGTTGAGTTTGGGCGGAGCACACAAGTACACCTGTAGATTATAAAATATGGCAATTTACGCATGTACTGAAAAATTATAGGTGCAGACATCTACATCTGCTTCAGGGCAGGTGTAAATTTCTGCACCCTCAATGTAGGTGTGTGTTATGGCACTTATACATTAGGGGCCCAATATACAAAAGATTTATGATCCTAATTTTGAGTGTCATACTCCTAAATCAGCCTCTGAAAATTTACTAATGCTGAGTCAGGGCTGGTGTTAGATGTGCAGGGGCCCAGGACAGAAACTGGCGAGGGGGTCCCCCGGTAGGCCATGAAAGCCATTTTAGAAGCCCCATTTGTGCTTTGGACATCTGAAAACAGGTATGTCCAAAACACAGAGACTGTCACAAGAGTCATTTTAGAAATCTGCTGTGGGGACATCCCCAGCGTAAGGACGTCTGAATCTGAACGGATGCATTGAGGAGGCACAGTTCTCAGGAACCTTGAGGTATGGTTAGGGCATTTCCAGGAACCAGGATATCCCTGCCTGATCACAGAAATGTCATGGATGTCTAGCTGAAAAACATCCAGTAGGTGTAGAGAAGAAAGCACGCTATCATCCCCAGTACTCAGCTCAACTTTAACTATAGCAGCAGCAAGATATGAACCCTAGCTGCCCTGTTTCTAACCCACCACTCTAACCATTATGCTATCCTAGATGTCTGAGTTTTGAGATGTGGTTCTGGGGATGTCTAAGAATTGCCCTGCAGATGTCCCTATAGGTCACGTCCAGATCTGTGAAATCACGTCTGCACCTGGGCATGCTTGCATTTTTTTCAGATGTTCTTGCTTAGACATCCCAGATGGCACTTGGATGGATCTTCAAAAATTTCTCTCTATGCCTTCTTCAGTTTGAGGCGGGCTTGGGGGGTCCCCTGTGTCATGGGGGCCATGGGCAATTGCCTTGTTTGCCACCCCTAACACCAGCCCCGGGCTGAGTGCCTTAATATTTTCTTAAAATTTCATTAAATTCCTAAATTTGAGAGCATAATAAGTAGGTGGCAATGGGGGGCAGATTTAGGGTGTTGAAAAGAATTTCGGAGCTTAGCACGGATTTTCAGCACCAGGCCCCTGAATTAGGCTCATAAATCCAGGCAATGAATGGCAGACCTAAATTTAGGAGCATGCAGTTTAAGCTCCTAAATTAGGATGAATTTTCTTCTAAAAACTTAAGACTCGTAAGTGTAGCTGAAAATAGGACACAAATTTAAGAGCCTAACTTAGAAGTCTAAATTTAGGAGCTCAGGCTTTTTTTTTTTAATACCGTGCCCTAGTATTTTATAGACACACAGGGGCGTATTTACTAAAGTGCACTACCAAGTAGCACGGCGTTCAGTGTGTGCCATGGTAGAAAGTGCCACGTATTATAAATGCAGCTGTGGCTACCTGAGTAGGATGGGTTGAGGCAGAGACTGGGCAGTTCTGGGGCATAGCATGTAAATCACGGGTAGCACAAGCACTTTTGGCACGTGCTCCCTGGTGATTTTGTACTTAGCGTGGGTGCGCTTACCATCACCTCAATGGGTGGCGTTAAGTGCCCCCGCGTTGATCGTGCTAAACAGTAGGAGCATGGGGGTGGAGCACAACCCACCTGGCAACATGGGGACAGGCCAGGCACATCTCCACTTTCAGTAGTGCGGATGGAGCACCACCCGTGTGCTCATTTTCAGGGCTGAGCGTGCACAACCGGTGCAAAGCTTAGTAAACATGCCCCATAGGCACCTATGTGTCTATAACATTGCGCCTATGTAGATACCCTTATAAAATTCCCTTCTGCATGTTTATATATTAAACTTAGTTTCATGTATATTTGCATAATGAGGCAATGTGGGTACTAACTATTTGAAAATATTCCACCCGCCCAATCTTTGTAGCAAGCTCTGTTGGAGCCAGTATGGAAATCCAGCTTAGGGGAAACAGATGCGAGCCCAGTGCAGTGGAGCAGGACACTACCAAACCTAAAAGTGGTGAGGGAGTACACTTTATTTCGGAACTTATGCCAAGCTTGTTGCTTAAGTGGCATACAGTTGAGGTTAACATTATTGGCATCCTGCAGTTCAACGCCTTAATGTCCAATGCCCCCTAAAAAAAACGTGGCCAGTGAAATGGCTTTGCACTGTTATATGCACAGATATTTGACACATTAAAAAATAAAATAACACAAGACCAATTAAAAAAGGAAATAGTATAAAAACTGGGACATTGCCAGGACATGATTATTCACCCAGAAGCCTAACCATTCACAGAGCGAAAAAATGATATAATCATCCACAAAACGTATTTCACTCCACTCTTAAGAAAGACATCAAATGGAACACTTTTAATAAGGAGAAAAGGATCTTAGACCGCCACAGCCCTGGTCATAGGCATGAATTATAGCCCTTGACCACTGATCAATTGCATCAATGATCCAGAAAAACTCCTTATGTAAACATTTATATGTTTGTGGTCTTCCAGTTGAATTTAATTATTAATCCATAACAACTTCATTATAAAGTCCTTCCACCCCACAGAGCACACTGTGTTTCAAATGGTATTGATTCAGGGCCATACCAAGGGCTGTGTGAGTGGTGCGACCGCACAGGGCAAAAGGATGGAAGGGGGCACCGATATCATCACTACACTCCCAAAAAGCTCAAAAAGAGTGAGTTACTGAACATGGCTGGGTGGAGGGGGGCACCGGATTTATTAGTCGCACGGGGCGCATTTCTAGCTTGGTGCGGTCCTAGATTCTACTATTCTTCAGTCCTGCCAAAATCCATGCAAGTAAACCACACCATAAACACTGTATTAACAGCTGAATGGCCAACTTATCTGCTTCATTCCATCGTCATTGTTCTTTCATAAAGGGGAAAATGAAAGAACAATGACAATGGAATGAACCAGATAAGTTGGTCATTCAGCTTTTAATACAGTGTTTATGGTGTCCTGTGGATATCCTTCCATCCCCTTTATCATTTTGATGGCTCTTTTCTGTACCTTTTCGAATTCCGCTATATCCTTTTTAAGATATGGCGTCCAGAAATGCACACAATATTTGAGGTGCGGTCGCACCACGGAACAATATAGAGGCATAATAATATCCTTTATTCTCCATTCCTTTCCTTATGATACCTAGCATTCTATTAGCTTTCTTGGCCGCTGCTGCACACCGGGCGGAAGATTTCAACATATTATCCACGATGACACCTAAATCTTTTTCCTGGGTGATGGTTCCTAATGTGGAACCTTGTATCATGTAACTGTAGTTTGGGTTGTTCTTTCCCAGGTGCATAACTTTGCGCTTGCCCACATTAAATTTCATCTGCCATTTGATCATCCAGTCTTCCAGTTTATCAAGGTCCTCTTGCAATTTTTCACAATCTTCTTGTGTTTTAACAACTTTGAATAAATTTGTGTCATCTGCAAATTTGATCACCTCACTCGTTATTCCCATTTCCAGGTCATTTATGAATATGTTAAAAAGCAGCGGGCCCTGCACAGGTCCCTGGGGTATTCCACTATTCAACATTTTCCATAAAGAAAATTGGTCATTTAGCCGTACTCTCTGCTTTCTATCTTTTTAACCAGTTCCTGATCCACAATACTACACTGCCTCCAATCCCATGACTTTTTAATTTGGCTAAGAGTCTGTCATGAGTCTGTCAAAAGCTTTCTAAAAATCCAGGTATACCATATAGAAACATAGAAACATGGCGGCAGAAAAAGATCACATGGCCTATCTAGTCTGCCCTTCCATATCAACTACAATAGTCCTCTTTTTATTTCACGGTAGTTTCTCCAAATGGCAGTCGTGAACCTCACTTCTAAGCCAGGGTATGTGGAGTATGATCTTAGTCTCTCAGATTTACTGCTAATACTCAGCGTAATACTTGCATCGTGCCAAAGAGAGCCTCCTGCTGGAGTTCATAAGATGTAACATGTATGGGTAATTTGTCAAGATGTGCTTGGAAATTCTTCTTTATCAGGCCTGTGGTTCCCAGTACAATGGGAAATATTTCTGTATTTTTCTGCCACATTTTCTTGGTTTCTGACTGCATTTCTTGGTACTTCAGGATCTTCTGCCTCTCCATGTGAGTCACAGAATAATCACTCGGTGCTGACATTTCTGTTATCAATGCCATTCAGAATAATCACTCGGTACTGACACTCCTATCAATGCCGTTCTGGTGTTCTTCTCTTTTACCACTATGTCAGGTTTCCTGGCATCCAGTTTCTTATCCTTTGGAATGTTAGAGATCCTCTGTGTTTGTCCCATGCTTTTTTAAATTCAGATACTGTCCTTGTGTCCACCACCTCCACTGGGAGACTATTCCACGGATCCACCACTCTTTCCATAAAGAAATATTTCCGCGTATTATTCCTGAGTCTATCCCCTTTCACTCTCATCCTATGTCCCCTCATAGCAGAGCTTGCCTTCAATTGAAAGAGACTCTCCTGTGCATTTATGCCATGCAGGTATTTAAATGTCTCTATTTTATCGCCCCTATCCCGCCTTTCCTCTAAGGTGTGTACATATTAAGATCTTTAAGTCTGTCCTCATATGCTTTATAATGAAGACCATTAGCCATTTTAGTAGCCACCCTCTGCACCGACTCCAACCTGGTTATATTCTTTTAAAGGTGCGGTCTCCAGAATTGCACACAGTACTCCAAATGAGGTTGAACCAAAGACACCTCTTTTTTTCTGTTGGCCATTCCTCTCCCTCTATACCCATGTATCCTTCTGGCTTTCGCAGACACCTTTTCTACCTGTTTAGCTCCTTTAAGATCATCAGACAAAATTACACCTAGGTCCCGCTCTGCTTTTGTGAACAGAAGTACTTCACCCCTTACACTGTACCGCTCCTTTGGATTTTTGCAGCCCAAATGCATGACCTTGACATTTTTTAGCATTAAATCTCAGCTGCCAAATTCTCAACCATTCTTCAAGCTTAGCTAGATCCCTCCTCATGTTATCTGCTCCTTCCTGGGTGTCTACTTATTGCAGATTTTGGTATCATCCACAAACAAACAAACTTATCTGACAGCTCTTCTGCAATATAACTAACAAAGATGTTAAAAAGAATCAGACCAAGGACAGATCCCTGCAGCACACCACTGGTAACCTCCTTCTCCTCAGAATGAACTCCATTTACCTGTACCTTTTGTTGCCTTACAGTCAACCAATTTCTAACCCAATCAACAACTTTAAGGTCCATCCCTAAGGTGTTTAGTTTGTTTGTAAGTCACAATCAGCTCACCTTGGTCTACCTGTTTATTCACACCTTAAAAAAAATAACGGATTAGTAAGACAAGATTTTCCTTGGCTAAAGACAAGTTGGCTTTCTCCCATTAAACCATGACTATCTACCTGTTCACAGGGCCGGCCCATCCATTGTGCGATAATGTTGTTCGCACAGGGCCCCGCGCAAACACCATTATGGCACACCGGATGGCTTCAGAGGGAGCCAGGGAAGCCCTGCGAGGCCCCAGCTCCCTCTGTACAACCACCAGCATGAAGATCCTTTTCCTTCACGTTGGCGGCTTTTCGTGTGAAGCCGCGATTGCTGGGAAAGGTTAAAGGCAATGCCCTTTAACCTTTCCCAGCATTTGCGGCTTCACACAAACAGCCGCCAGCATGAGGGAAAAGGAGCTTCACGCTGGCGGTTGTACAGAGGGAGCCTGGGCCTCGTGTGGGCTTCCCCGGTTCTCTCTGAAGCCCCTCAGACAGCCGTGGGGCTGGTCGGGGGGGGGGGAGGCCAAGGACTGGATGGGCTGTGATGGAGAGGGGGGGACCTGGACTGGAAATGGGCTATGGTGGGGGGAGAGGGGAAACTTGGACTGGAAATGGGCTGTGATTAGGGGGGCTAGGACTGCAAATAGGCTGTGATGGTTGAGGGGGGGAATTTGGACTGGAAATGGGTTGTGATGGAGGGGGGGAACTTGGACTGGAAATGGGCTATGGTGGGGGGAGTGGACCTCGACTGGAAATGGGCTATGGTGGGGGGAGGGGGGAACTTGGACTGGAAATAGGCTGTGATTAGGAAGGCTAGGACTGCAAATGGGCTGTGATGGTTGGAGCGGACGACTTAGACTGGAAATGGGCTGTGATGGTGGGGGGGCCTAGGACTGTAAATGGGCTCTGATGGTGGGGGGGGGCTAGGACTGGAAAGAGACTGTGATGGGGGGACTTGGACTGTACCTGGGGTGTAATCGGGGGAGGGGGCTAGCGCTGGAAATGGGCTGATGAAGAGCTGGAGTAGGACTGGAAGTGGGCTGATGGGGGCGCGAATAGGACTGGAAGTGGGCTGACAAGGGGGCTAGGATTGGAAATTGGCTGATGGGGGAGCTTGGAGTGGAAATTGGCTGATGGGGGGCTGGAATAGGACTGGAAATGGGCTGATGGGGGCTCGAATAGGACTGGAAGTGGGCTGACGAGGGGGCTAGGATTGGAAATTGGCTGATGGGGAGCTTGGAGTGGAAATTGGCTGGTGTGGGGGCTGGAATGGAACTGGTAAAGAGCATATGGGGGGCTAGGACTGGAAATGGGCTGATGAGGAGCTGGAATAGGACTAGACATGGGCTGATGGGGGGAGCTTGGACTGCAAATAGGTGATGGGCTAGAATAGGACTGGAAATGGGCTGATGTGGGGCCATGGGAGAATGGGACTAGAAGGGAGCAGATGCTGGGTGGGTCTAGAACAATAAGGGAGCTGATTTTGGGGGAGGACTAGAAGAGATGGGTATGGGGATGGGGAATGAGGATGGAGAGGGGAAAATATATTTTGTGTGGAAGAAAAGTCTACGATGGGCCGGGTATTGGGAGAGTAAGAGGGGATTGAGAATGGAAGGGTGAAATTTGAGTGGATGATAAAGGAATAAGGAAAGAAATGGGGGAAAGAGCAAAAGGGAAATGATCAGTATGTTAAAGCAGATATAGAGAGAGAATGGAAATCATCTAAAAGAGAAGAAAGGACAAATGGATAGCTCGCAGAAGACACGAAGAAACCAGAAGAAAGTGACTGGAGCAATTGCAACTGAAAAATAAAATCCCAAATAGGAGGTAGAAAAATACTTTTTATTTTGAATTTTTTAACTGAAATATGTTTGGTCTGGGAAGTGTGTTTTGCTAACATCTTTGCGTTTTTGTTTAGCGCAAGAGGAAATTACTTTATAATTTTGTTTCTCCAGTGTTGTACATTTCATGTTTGGCTTTTGGGGTTCCCAGTTCTTCCTATATCTAAATTGTGAGCTCTTGTTCTTTGTGTGGTGATGGTCTATGTTCTGTGTAACCGAGCTGAGGTATTCTGTTCATGTAGTTTCTGTTTGACAGTCCTACTTGTTCCCTTTCCCCCACTGAGATGTATTGGTATTCTCCAAGATGTATTGGTTTAATATCTGCAGTGTTGCCTTTTGATAGGTAGGATTTGGTGCTTTGTGAGTCCTGGTAGTGCTGTCATGATAGGGTGGATTTGCTATGGATTCTAAATGGTCAGTGTTTATAGTACTTCCTAATAGGCTTGGCGGTTGTCACTGCAATATAGTAATGTATAAATCTGTTAGTCTTTCTTTATCCAGACACTCATTAAGAGGCATGTTTACTAAATGTGGATGTTAATATTATGCAAATATGTATGTAAATGAGACTCCTTATGCAAATGAGGCCCCACAATTAATCTCCGCACATGGCCCTGCACCCCCCTTGGGCCGCCCCTGCATGTTCAGTAATTTTAGTCTTTATAATGGTTTCTACACACACAACACACAATGATTTCTACCATTTTGTCTGGTACTGATGTGAGACTAACTGTTCTGTAGTTTCCTGGATCTTCCTGGAACCCTTTTTAAAAATTGATGTTACATTAGCCATTCTCTAATCTTGAGGTATTACAGATAATTTTAATGATAGTTCACAGATTACTAATAGTAGGTCTGCAATCTCATCTTTCAGTTCTTTCAACACCTTTGGATGTATACCATCTAATCCAGGTGATTTAAAACTCTTCAGTTTATCGAATACTTGCAATATATCTTCCCAGTTTATCGCTTTTTCTTTCAATTCTTCTGATACATCACCTTTAAATACCATTTCAGGCATGGGTAACTTTCCTACATCTTCAGTAAAGACCGAAGCAAAGAATTCATTCAATCTCTCCACTATGTCCTTGTCCTCCCTTAGCGCCCCTTTTACCCTTCTATTATATGATGGTCCAACAGACTTTCCCACAGTTCTTATGTTGTTTTCTGTTTTTGCCATTTGACTCCTTTTTCCATTTCCTGAAAGATGCTTTTTTGGCAACAAAAGTCTCTCTGACCTTTAAACCATGTGGGCAGTTTTTTGGCCTTCCTTCTACTTTTCTTAAAGTGTGGAATACATCTGGTTTGGGCTTCCTAGATAGTATTTTTAAACAACGCCCATGCTTGATGTAAATCTTTATCCTTTGCAGCTGCTTCTCTTAGTTTTTATTTAACTATTTTCCTCAGTTTATCATAGTCTCCCTTTTGAAAGTTAAAAGGTAGTAATGTCGATTTCCTTGCCATCCTGCATGTTATGATCACTAATGCCAAATGGCCCCAACACCCTTACCACTTGCAGCAGATCCTGTGTTCCACTAAGGACTAGGTCCAGAATAGCTTCCCCTCTTGTTGTTTAATGAACCAGATATTCCAAGAAGTAGTCATTTATTTAATCTAGAAACTTTATCTCCCTAGCATGTCCTGCAATGACATTGACCCAGTTGATACCGGGGTAATTGAAATCACCCGTTATTACTGTGTTGTAACTTTTGTTAGTTTCCCTGATTTCTCTTAGCATTTCATCATCCATCTGTTCATTCTGGCCAGGTGGTCGGTAGTACACCCCCACTGCCATTGCCCTCCCCTTTTTACATGGGATATCTATCCATAGAGATTCTATTGGTTTTCCTGCAAAATTTTAATCCTGTGTGACTCAATGCACTCTCTAACATAGATCACAAATCCTTCACCAATTTGATCTTCTCTATCATTGCAATATAGTTTGTATCCAGGTATCAAAGTCTCCCATTGGATATCCTCTTTCCACCAGGTCTCTGAGATACCAATCTTTTTTTTAATTGAATTTTTTCATTATGCCAACCAAATAACATAATACAATGAAAATAAGCAGTATAAACTATAATAAGAACAGGATAATGTGTGGAAGAAACACCCCAAAGTATAAACAGCATCACAGCCCACATCACGGAGAGTACAGCAGTGACACAATACCAAGGTAAACAACTGAAGGCCACAACACCTAACCTAAACCTCATTACTAATAACAGAATGAAAACTCCAATATAATCCTCTCAAACCTGTAAAGAAACTAAAAGAGATTCAAGCTGAGAAGGATCAGAATAAACATAGTTTACGCCTTGAATAGTAACCAAACATTTACATGGAAAACGAAGGAAGAAGGTACCTCCCCCAGCCAGCACCCTAGGTTTAAGCTGAAGGAAGGACCTCCTCCGACATTGCGTGTACCTGGAGACATCGGGGAAGATAGATAACTTGTGGCCATAAAAAAGAAAATCCTTTTTAGAAAAAAAGCTTTCATAATGGAAGCCTTATCTGCAAGATTGGCCAAAGTAGCCACCAGAGTGGCGCGGGAAGAGATTGGTATCTGAGAATTTTCCAACAAACCAGTTAAATCAGAAACAGTACTCTCCTCACCTAGCACCACTCCGGTCTCCCCAGACGTCACCCGTACTGGCAAATAAAAAGAACGATCAATCAAAATAGTATCAGTGTCAGCGAGTAACAAAACGTCTTTACAATATTGCCGAAATAGGACAGATGACAAAAAACGTGTTTTAGGAAAATTCAAAACCCGAAGGTTTTTAGCACGAGAGACATTTTATTATTTAGACATTCTCTAAAGACTCTAGCTGTTGATAGATAAGTAGAGTATCCTTCAAGGTAGATGCACCGGCCGACTGTATGGATGCAATCTGAGCATCAACCCTGTCGGCATGCTGAGATAAGTGATTAACAGAAGTCTCCATTGTATGCAATTGACCGACAACTTGTTGCAAGAAAACAGCAGTCTGGTCCATAAATTTGGATAATAATAAGTTGGTAGCAGACACCTGTTTCCAGATATCAGTAAGAGTAATTTCTACCCACATTTGAAAGCGAGGAGGAAGCTAAACTCTCAATACCGCCAACATCCAATAAAGGAACAATAGGGAGTACCTCACAAGGAGTAGACAACGATGAAGCCAGAATCTCTTCTTCCTCTCCCGAGGACAAAGTCACCTCAGAAGAGGAGGTAGTTACAGCAGAGGCTTGAGACGGTCCGGGGTTAGGTGGAGGAGTCCTATCGATCGAACTGAGGGAAATCCCAGAAGCAGGAGAAGAAGAGCACTGACCCAGAGAAACAGGATTAGGCATCATCACAACATGCCGATCCATAGGACCAACAGTAACAAGAGGAGTAGAAGTAGCAGCAGAAGATTCCTTTGTAGACTGGGTCTTCTTGTTCTTTCTCTTCGCATGACCCCAAGACATTTCCACAGCGGCAGGGGCTCAAGGCCCCGAAATAGCACCGAAGGGGCACCAAAGGGGTGTTCCCCCTTTGGTCACGCCCCCTTCAGGCACGCGTAGGGCAGCCAGCGTTGAAATATACTGCAGGAGGGGGGCGGAGCCTGATGTCCAGCGGGTAAGACGCTTCGCGCTGAAGCTCCCGAGAGGCCTACTTAGAATCCTGACCTAATACCTATACAAAATTACTATTTCGCTCCGGGCTGACCGGGGTACCTTGGGGGGGATGGCGGCCCATAAACCAGCGCGCTTGGACTTCGGGTCTCCTTCTTCTTCTCACGGAAAACGCTCCAAAACAGAGGTGTCCTCCCCGCAGAAGATGGTTCCATTTCGGGAAAACCCCGAAATGCACCTGGAGATTTTAGAGGAAATACGCGGCGTGAAGGAACTGGTGCAGTCCAATGGAGAAGCGCTTAGAGCCCTGCGAGAAGACTTTGGAGTGCTCCAGGACCGACTTGACAGTCTCTCATTACGGCAGGACAATATGGCGGGGGTCCTCGACTCGCACGCGGTGCGCTTGGGCACACTGGACAAGGCTGAGCGCCAGATACAAAATCTTCAAAAGGAGTTAGAAGATAGCAATAATCGAGCCCGTCGCAACAATGTGAGGCTCATTGGAATACCGGAGGGGGTGGAAGCGGGAGATATGAGAGAATTCCTGCTCAAAACTCTTCCCTCCTTGCTGAAGATCACCTTTCATAAAGAACTGGAAATCGATCGTGCACACCGTGTTCCTACCCACATGGCGCTCAACCGAACGACCCCCCGGCCTATTATCTTTCGCTTGCTACGATATCAACAAGTGGAACAAATTTTAAATGCTGCTCGGGCGAACCATCATTTGGAATTTGAAGGTCACAAAGTCTCCTTCTTCCCTGATTTGGCAAAGCCTACCGTTGACCGACGGAAGAAACTCCTTGCTTTTCGCCCTCGACTTCAACAGCTACAGGCTCGCTTTGGCCTGTTGTATCCCGCGAAGCTCCGAGTGACTCTCCACAATCAAACCAGGACATTCGAAGATCCTGATCTACTATCAACATTTTTAGACTCCAAAGAAGCAGAGCAGATGCGCTAATCCAACGACTTGGACTTTTATTTGCCGGCTCTGTCCGCCATTTTGAAGGGCCCGATGCGGCGGTCATAGTCAAGCACAGAGACTACCTGGACTTTCTTTCTTTCTTTCTATGACTTTTTTGTCTTTGGTCTCCTATCCCTCCATGATGTGTGCCTCGGTCGGATTCGGAGCACGCACAGTCCTACAGGTTATGTGGTTTTTTTTTTTCTCCATATCGGCCTTCTCTGGGGCTTCTCCCCGCAGACACATGGTCGCCAGTAATTTTTGGGGTTCTGCTTCTTCTCTACCGCGCTGCGGTTTTTCTTTTTTAATGTGGGGCGCTTCATTGTATTATCTAAGCTTATTTTCTTTTATGCCATATGTACAGCCAGATACAGTCAATATGAGGGACATTGTGAAATTATGTGCGCTATTATGCTCAGAATTTTTAACTTGTTTAAATGGCCTTATGTAAAATCTTATCACTCAACGTAAAGGGCATTAATAGTCCAATCAAAAGAAAGAAAATCCTTAGCTATCTTAGCCATGAGCATGCTGATTTAGCGTTTCTTCAGGAAACGCACTTAAACTCTGCTGAAACACTGAAACTCAATGTTAAGCCTTACATGGTGGCTGCCTATTCTCCCGCCGTTTCCAAACGGTGCGGGGTAGCCATTCTGGTTAAGAAATCTTTGCAAGCTACTGTAATTGATACTAGCGCTGACAAGGAGGGTAGATGGGCCCGAGTACATCTTAAGGTTGGAGATAGTGAATTTACATGTATTTGCATTTATGCCCCGAATGTGGACAACCCTGCTTACTATGCTAGTATTGCGCAGTTGGCACAGGCCTCTGCCAATACTCCATTAATACTTGGTGGTGATTTTAATCAAGTGTTAGACCCTCTGATAGATAGACAGCCGCCTAGAACGAGTAGTCCACCCAAGAGTCTTGCTACCCTTACAGCTCTGATGCAAGATCTTGCGCTGGTAGATATATGGAGGCTGCTTCACCCCTCCGACTTAGAGTTCACTTTCTTTTCTGCCCCCCATCACTCCCAATCTAGAATAGATTTCTTTCTCATTTCCAAAGCACTGATTTCTCAAGTAGACACGACTAGGACTCATCCTCTCCATATTTCAGATCATGCTGCCATATCTTTATCATTACATGTCACTGCGCGGGACGATTCTCCCCGAGCTTGGTTCTTTGATAGATCCTTACTGGGTCAAAAGGATTTTCAGGTTGATATAAAGGCCGCTATCCAAGATTATTTTCATTTTAACTCACCCCATGACACAGCGAGCTGGGCTTGGTGGGAGGGTTTTAAAGCATCTATCCGCGCAACTATAACTAGCTATCAAATTCGGCAGGGGAAACAAAGAAAGCAGCAATTACTGATTCTAGAGCAGCAGATACAAGCTGGGGAGCGTCTTCTCACGTCCCGTACTGACCCATGTATTTTACTCCGTTTACAACGCTTGCGTTTTCAATACAATCAGCTTTTGTACACTGCTGCTGTTAAAAATATTGAATCACTACAAGGGCTATATTATCGGGAAAATAATCGTGCTGGCAAATTATTAGCAAATGCCCTAAAAGGTCAAAAAGAAGCCAAGCGTGTTACCGCCCTCCGTAATCCGTCGGGGGGGGGGGGGGGCTTGGTCACTAAAGATACCGAAATCTTAGAACTCTTTCGTGATTTTTATACTCGGCTTTATCAATCTGAATGTGATTTTGAGCCAGATGTATTTGAACGCTTACTTTCAGGGGTACAAAGACCGACCCTATCTGACGAAGATAGAGTGGCCTTGGACACACCCTTTACTGTCTCAGAAATTCACTCTGCTATCAAGAAATGTGCCTCAGGTCGAGCCGCAGGCCCAGACGGTCTCCCTGCTGAATTCTACAAAACCTTTCACGCTGACTTAGCTCCAGTTTTGAAACTTTATTTTTCTGCTCTGGCCGAGGAGGGTTCTCCTTCTGGGTCCTTTTCAATGGCCAACGTAGTAGTTTTTGAGAAAGAGGGGAGAGACCCGCAACTCACAGCTAATTATCGTCCAATTTCCCTCCTAAACGCGGACTATAAAATATTTGCCACCATTCTCTCTACCCGGCTCTCTGATAGGATGCCTACCTTAATACACCCAGATCAATGCGGTTTCATTCTGGGTAGATCAACTGCTGACAATGCTCGGACTCTATGCCATGTACTGACTACCGCAGTTAATCTTGATCGCCCATTTGTTGGTCTCTCACTTGATGCTGAGAAGGCCTTTGATCGCTTAGAGTGGCCCTTCCTGTTTGCAGTCCTCCGCTGGTACGGATTCGGGGAAGGTTTTCTCCGTTGTCTTCGCACCATGTACGCACAGCCTACAGCCAGTATATGTGCCAACGCTTTAAAGTCTCAGCCTTTTCCCCTTCAACGCGGCACTCGCCAGGGATGCCCACTGTCTCCACTTCTCTTCGATCTCGCACTCGAACCCTTGGCTTTACTAATCCGGCAATCAGAGGAGATTCATGGAGTCCCCTTCACCCATAGGGAAATCAAAATTTCAGCGTATGCTGATGACCTTATGCTTTTTGTCTCTATAGACTCAGTACCGGCTGTCCTAGAGCAAATTGGTAAATACTCACAACTGTCCGGTTATAAGATAAATTGGACCAAGTCGGTAGCCTTTCCCTTAAATCCTTTGCTTCATCAGGCAGATATGCAACCCTTCCCCTTTTTATGGCAACCTCGCATGGTCAAATACCTTGGGGTTCACTATTGTTCTCCTTTGGAAGACACTATCTCCTTCAATGCCAAAGACTTAACCTCTAAAGTCCGGGCGCTTACTCACCGCTGGACTCCTTTAACACTTACCTGGTGGGGTCGATTAGACACCATAAAAATGATGATTGTTCCGAAAGTGAATTATATCTTAGAAATGTTGCCCTGTCTCTTACCTCGACATATATAAAGATATAGAGGGCCTTCTGACTAGATACTTGTGGCAAAACAAGACACCTAGGATAGCGAAACATAAGCTGCAAGCAGATAAGGAAAATGGGGGTGTCAGATTCCCTGATTTCCTGAAGTATCATCAATCTTTTCTTCTCAAACAAGGCGCTCGTTGGCTGGAAGATCCAGTACCGAGTAGACCTGTGTGGCTAGACATAGAAGAGGACCTTTGCAAACCGATTTCTCTTACTTTTCTTCCTGGTATGACTCTCCCATCAGACTCCCACTTTCCACCAATGCTTTTAGACACCTTAGGTGCCTTTAATACTCTTATGCAATCTTTAGACTCCCGACTCTGTCCGTTAGACCAGCTCCCACTTTGGTACAATACTCGATTTCGAATACAAAATAAGCCGATGGCGTGGAGCCCCTGGTACACTAGGGGCATTTGGACTCCTAGTCAGTTGTTTCATGAAGGTCGCTGGAAAACTTTTAGTGAATTGCAAATTGAATTTGGTCTTCCAGCGAAACACTACTTTCAGTTGGTGCAACTTCAGCATTGCCTTCGGAGTGCTAAGGTGCTCCCGCCCTCGGCTTCCCCTACACAAGGTTGGTTGGAGACTATCCGATCTATCGGTAATTCACCGGGCGTAGCATCCAATTTTTACAAAACCTTATGTAATGCTATAACTAGAGATACCCCTATAGCGCAGAAAGCATGGGAGAGAGAATTGCATGTGACTTTGACCCCGGAGCAATGGAGCCTTGTCTGGAGTAGAGTGACACGGGTCTCCCGATCCGCCTCACTCACTCAGACACTCTTCTTTCTAGCCCACCGGTGTTTTTACACTCCTGATAGATTAGCCAAATGGAACACTACTCAGGGCAATAGCTGTTGGACATGTCATGCGGCCATTGGTTCACTACCTCATGTTATGTATGAATGTCCCGCACTACAGTATTACTGGCGTCGGGTCTGGGGTCGTATCCAGTCTATATTGCATTTTCAAGAGCCCCTTTCTTGGAGGATAGTGGGACTTCGCTCAGCTGCGGGGATCCCCTCTCTTCCAAAAACGGCTTACTTCCTTTTGGACTTTATGCTTGGCATTGCTATTTCCCTAATCACGAAATACTGGAAAAATAGCTCTCATCTGAGCCCCAATGAATGGTGGAATCATGTCTGTCTCTACAGTAAATATGAACAAATACCTCGTATGTTTGCTTCCCCCATTCAGACTCCTCATCATCGGTCTAAATGGAAGATGCTCAATGACTATGTACACTCTGCTCAATGCTCTCATCTGACTGTCTAAATTTGTATATATCTTTGGCCTATGATTATTCTGTATCGCAGATACTCTTTTGATTGTTTTGATGTATAATCACTGTTGTTTGGAAGCGTTCACATGCTGACATAATCAGCTAGAGAAGAAGCGTGGGGGTGGGGGGTAATTGGGTTTACTTTTCTTTTTTGTATACTTGTTTTGTCTCCTTTGGTGTGTTGTTTCTTTTGTTTGTTGCAAAATGAAAATAAAAGTTTAAAAAAAAAAAGAAATATACTGCAGGAGCCAACTGGATCAGTAAGGAGGAACTATTGCAGCCAATCACAGATGGAAACCGAGCTGCCGCCAGACCCCGATATCCGGCACCGCTGACTCTCACCTCCCTCGGGCAGCCGGCGTTCAAATATATTGCAGGAGCCAACTGTATCAGTAGGGAGGAACTACTGCAGCCAATCACAGATGGAAAACGAGCTGCTGCCAGACCCCGATATCCGGCACCGCTGACTCTGAGATACCAATCTTATCTAACCTTTCATTTAGTGCTATAGATTCTAGCTCTCCCATCTTATTTTTTAGACTTCTAGTATTTGCATACATGATTTGCATACATGATTTGCATACAGACATTTTATTCAAATTAATGTGGTTATCAGTTGATAGTGGTAATTTGAAATCTTTCAACTCTGTATTTAAGGACATCTGGGTTACTTTTATCTTTATTGAAACCTCTCTGTCGGGATGCCCTAACTTCCCTCTTTTGCTACTATCCTTCAAGGATACTAGCTTAAGGCATTTTAGTAAAAAAAGACCCCTAAAGTTTTGTAATATTTAGCAATAGTTCTATTTGTAGCAAAATATCACAAAAATAGCCACTAACCTATAAAGACGTTCACAGATTATTTATTTATTTTAATTCTCTTATATACCGCGCTATTCTGCATCACTGTGGTTTACATTAAACAAACTGAAATTACATTGAACAGGGCATTATAACTTGGAGATAACTATTTTACAGGGAACATGAGCTATGGAGGGTTAAGTGGCTTGCCCAAGACCACAAGGAGCACCTGTTGGACTAGAAACCCCAGTCCTTCTGGCCCAAGGTTGCTGTCCTCTAGTGGGATTTGAACCCTTGACCTTCTGGCCTGAAGTACCTTGCCCCAACCACTAGGCCACTCCACACATCAACCTCTCTATCTTAAGCTAAATGGAGCTTTTTAGATATGTTATTGTCTTTGGCTTTAAGGATTATTACTCTTAATAAGAAATAATTCTCATTTGTTTACGTGTATTTTTTGTGAAACATTGTGGGATCTATTACTAAAGTGCGTTAAAGATTTGCACTTACTGTGCTTTCACTACAAAAGTTAAGGCGCAGTATGTGCAAAACCTGTATGGTAAAGGCAGGAGTGTGTCCAGCATCTGCCCCGCATTTACTGCACTTACTGCACATGCCTGCGCTATATACCTTGGCAGTAACATGGGTACACCAGCGTGTATGTAATGCGGGTCCAGCCTAACATTTATTTATTTATTTTTATTTAACATTTCTTTTATACCGTGCTATTAAAATCAGCGCGGTGTACATTGAACAAAACATACTGCAATGCATACAGGCAACATTGAGTTTACAAAGAACAGGGAAAAATAACACATAGGATAACCGGGATAACTATGTACAGGTTAACTTTATACTATATACTTTAACTATATACAATATTCTAAACTCGTTTGTATATTGTAAGTTATTTCATGTGGATGGTGCAGGTAAATGGTTATCATGTGGGCTATCGTGTGGGCTAACCATTTTCTGGTTGTATTAGGGTGCTAAGACGTCTGGGGTATGTGGGAAGCTTGCTAGATGTGTGAGTGACCGGGATGACTTCTGGATAACATTTTGTGAACAGATGGTGTTTCAAGGCTTTTCGGAATAGTATTAGGCTTTTGATGCCACGGATTTCATGGGGAAGTGTATTCCAGTTTAGAGGAGCGAATATTGAGAAAGCTCTGTTTGAGGTAGCCTTAGTACACGATGTCATCATCCTAGGAACTATTAAGGTGTTCATAGCAGTAGGCCTCCTGTTTCTATTTTCGAGGGTGCTGTGAATTAGCTTGCTGATTGGTGTAGGTGGGTAGTTATTCAAGGCTTTGCAAGTAAGGACTAGTGACTTATAGTGGAGTCTGGCTTGTAGAGGTAGCCAGTGCAGATCTTTCATGATAGGCATTATGTGTGCAGATCTTGGTGACCCAGAGAGGACTCTAGCAGCTGCATTCATAGCCAGGTGAAGCGGATTTAAAGTTGATTGAGAGATCCCGTGGAGTATGATTTTCGCAAAATCTAGGTGTGGGAGGACTAATGCCTGGAAGGTTGATCGGTAGTCAGTATAATCAAGTAGGGGGCGGAGGTGGTGTAGTGTTCTGATCTTATGATATATAGTCTTTGTCACATTCTTCACATGCGTTGTCATATCCAGGTGCTGGTCCAGTGTGATGCCGAGATATCGGATTGTGGGTTTGGACTTCAATTCTATGTTGTTGACCAGTAGCGATGGAAGAGGTATGAACTTACGATTCCTTGTAACAAAAAGAACATCAGTTTTGCTGTGATTGATTCGTAGGTTTTGTGTCAGCAGCCATTCAGCTACTGCTCCGAAACAATTGATTATTGGGGAGAACACTGGTTGGTCAATTTTGAACGGCATGTATAGGAGGATGTCATCTGCGTATGCCAGGCATTGTATGTTGAAAGATCGGATCAATTCACATATCGGCTGCATGTATATATTGAACATCAGTGCCGATAAGGAAGATCCTTGAGGTACACCTTGGGACTGTAGGAATGGTTCAGAGGATTCATGGCCTGTTTTGACTTGTTGCCACCTGTTGGAAAGGTAGGATTTACACCATTCTAGTGCTGTGCTTCGAATCCCCTTTTCTATCAGGCGTTGCAGAAGTATATCATGATTCACAGAGTCGAAAGCGGCGGAGATGTCTAGGAAGATGAGGACAAATCCTTGTTGGATGCTGTTTATTCCAGTGACCAGATCATTGAATAGAGTTGTAAGGATTAATGAAGAGGCATGAGGAGGCACAATAACATACCACCCTTCCAAACCTCCCTGTGTTCCAATCTCCCTACCCTGTATTAACCCCTCCATATTCTCATCCCTCATCCCAATCAATACCCCATTCCAATTTCCTCATCCTGATCGGAACCAGAAGACCCCCCCTCGTGTAAAGGCCCCTCCCAGATCACGTTCCCTCTGGCAACCTTCCTAGACCCTCCTTCCCCTCCCCCACCCTGAGATCCATCCAGGAGTTTCTCTGGTATCTAATAGAGAAGAGCAGGAGCTGCAGGGGTGCAAAACAGTTGCCATGACCCTTAGCAGAAATCTCACAGTACTATTGCTAGGAGTCAATCTTCATACTACAATGAAGTATGTTAAGAAAGAAAAATAAGAATATATATTGACTGCACATTGTGCACTAGGATAAGAGATTGTGCACACACTACAGATGAAGATAACACCTTTGTCACAAATAATGGCCATGGTGAGGGGGTCACATGATGCAGTAAGCCAAGAAAGTCGCACTTCAGTCGATTCCAGGGCTTCCCACCTTTCACAATCTCATTTTTTTAGCTTTTTGAAGCCGAGTCTGCCTCACCCTGAACATATTGGGTCCTGTCACGTACCTGCACTGTTTCAGCTGCTAGACAGCGCTCTTCATGGCTAATGGGATCTAAAACGGTTCATCGGGAAGAGTCATGTACCTGAGACCAAGATGGCCAACGGCTCTCCACCTAATCCGCGTGTGGAGTCTATTAACATTATGTGGAAGAGGTGTCCTCTGCAATCATTAAGGCACTGGAGGAGCGGTTTCATACTCATTCCAACCAATTGACACGTGTAGCACAGGCAGTTATTGATTTTAATGGGCTCATAGATCAAGTGGAATGACATGTGTCAGATATCGAGGATGCCCAGCAGACTCACTCTCATAGCATGAAAGAGCTTGAGGCCCTTGTATGGTAAGGGAAAAAGGTTGATGACCTTGAAAACGAAGGAAGAAGGAAGAACCTCCAGTTCATAGGTATTCAGCAGTCTGTCACAGGCTCGGAACTGTGTGGTTTCCTTGAGGCATGGCTGCCCCTGAATCTCCCTTTGGGTAGTCAAGAGGGGAAGATTGTGTTGGAGTGCATCCACAATTTGTTCCTTCGTAGGGAGAGCAACCCCTGGCCGCAAGTTGTTATTGCCCACTTTCATGATTACACCCAGAAGGTGGTGGAATTGAGAGTGACCCATGCCCAACGCAATGTGGAGCATGGAGAGTACTTATTCTTCAAGATTATTTGACACTTCTCAATAAGCATCGTCGGGAGTACTCTTCTATATACAGCCAGTTGATGTCTCGTGGACTATGATTTTCCCTCCTCTACTCAGCCGGATTTCAGGTGGAACATCAGAGATAACAATGTTACTTTTCTAGCCCAGCTGAAGTGGCGTGTTTCCTGAGAAATCTAGCATCCAGATCCTTGCACACAAGGTGGATTATAGCAATGGACTAGCACTGGTTTTCTTTGGTCTCTTCTTGTCTCCACATGACTAAGGGATGTCTTTGAGAGAGAAGGTCGGAGGTCTTCAGTGGCTATCAGCACGGGTCATGCTATTCTGACACAGACATTACTGACTTGGACCCATTTTCTTTCTTTTTCTATGGATTGCCTATGTGGAGCATGGACCATCAGCATTGCAGCTTAGTTGGCTGTTTCAGTTTATATTTTCCTCTGTTGGATAGTTGGGGTTCGTGACTCGAGCCTGAAAGCAGTGTTTTGTTTTGGGTTTTTTAAATTTAAATTTCATTTTTTTTCTTCTTACTTTTTGAATCTTCCTTTTCTTTCTATTGACTCTAGTTCTATTTTTTTGGTTATTTTCTACTCGCCTTTACAGTGTTGTGTTGATTGTTACATTTATTATTGTTCCTTTTTGGTTTTATTCCTATTTTTTATCCTTTTATATGTCCTGCCACATGGGTTTTTGTTCTTCTGAGGCACCGTTTGTTTGGCCATCTCTTCCCCATTCTTGAATATGTGTATCTTTTCCCGCCCATTCCTCTCTCTCCCCCCCCCCATTTATTTGTTCGCCCCTTTATCATTTTGTGCTCCTTTGTTCTGATCTGTGTGGTCTGTGGTCTTTCCTCAATGGTATGTGCTCTGGCTATTTCTGTTTTTTCTATTTTCTTCTTTTTGTTGATGAGTGAGAGCCTCATTGGGTTGCTGATTATAGCTTCATACCCTGCGTTGTGTGGGGTAATTTGCTGGAGGGGCGGAGCCCTCATGGATGAGGAGTGGAACTGTATGGTGTATCACTTCTTCAGCCCACTGAGTGTGAGGGGTTCTGTTTGCTTGTGTTTGAGTGTGGTGGGCTAAGGGGGCTGTTTATGTATAAGGGTGGGGTGTGTGTGTAAGCTGGAAAGGGTGATTGGGCCAGAATGGGGGGAGGGAGTTATTGGAATGTGGGGCCTGGGGTCTGTTACTGGGGATGGTTGAGAAGGGTAGAGCTTAATATGATGAGCAGTGTGTGGCTGAGTGAGTGGGGATTGGATTGGATGGTAGGAGTGCTTGGTATCAGAACTGATGGTGCGTTGTACTTTTGAGGGGAGGGCCAGGTATGGTATCCACTCTTCTCGGCCCATGTGGCAGCAAACTATCTGTCCATGAGTTTGGTTATAGAAATTAGACAGCATTGAGTGCTGTCTCTGGGTAGGGGAACATGACAATGTTCAGGGTGACATGCCCGTGTGCATGCCATGTTGTTCTCTGTTATTTTGTGGGTGCTGGATGTGGGGTCTGGCACTGTGTGGAGGTGGTCTTTGGTGTGTATAGGGTGAGGAGGGGATTAAGTCAATAGATGCTATTTGGGGTGGGGGACTGGAAGGCGGGGCACCAATGTCATGAGAGGCCTTTTCTTCTTTCTTCACATCCTGGGGATATTGCTTATCTGTGGGATTGGATGATCGGTTTAGCACTTTTTTACAGGACAAATAAAGGGAGTTTGCCATTTCCTATACAGCACATTAGGAAAACCTAGAAACATGACGACAGAAAAAGACCACATGGCCTATCTAGTCTGTCCTTCCACCCTGCCCTATATTGGGAGACTCAACAAAAAACTCAATCCTCAAAAGATAGCAGTGAATTAATCACCAAATCAAAGCAACACTGTCATCATAATAGCACTATGCTAATCCACATAGTTGCAAATTCATAAAAAAACAAACAAAACAGAGGAGTGATGACATCAGTATCTCAGTTCCATGGGATACCAGTAACAAGACAACCTGATAAATAATTACCCTGCAGGCCCTTAGATAACATCACATCTCACTTCAATCCTCTCAACTATAAAGCGGTTACAGTCTAGTTCAGAAGTAAAAAATAACTTATCTTCTCAATGTGTCGCCCAGCTCCAAAAGTCAAATAATGCCTTGACACTGGCAGCATTTTGCATCTAAGTTGCTTCAGGAGGCGAACATTAAATAAATACAATAAAAGATTAGCATCAGCACATACAAAATCATGACGACATTCAATCATGGTTCCAATCCTATCTTGCCGACCATTCTCAGCAGGTTAAAATAAGAAACCATACATCATAGCCCTTCTCTCAGAAACAAAGTTCCACAGGGTTCTGCCCTATTGGCCCTGCTTTTCAATATATACCTCCAGCCAGTCTGCCAAATTATACAGCAATACACCAATACAACCAAATTCCAACATATATTGAACCCTAAACCTGTTCTTTTTTGTCGGAGTCAGTCGTCAAAGTGAGTGGAAGTTGACCACACACCACCGCGACATCTCCTTTTTTTTGTAAATTTATGAATAAAACTTCACACTTAGCTCAGATGATTATCTCCCAAAAGATAACATGCCAGAGTATCAAAAGCGACGTGCCACACGTTTCGGGTTGTCTTCAAAAAACATTCAACCATCAAGTTACACAGATTGTTCCTCCACTTATGTGGTTTATTTGATAATTTGTCCTTGTTCTAAATACTACATAGGGCGTACGAAATGGTCAATCAAATTGCAGCTGTCAGAACATGCTTCGCGTTTACGTACAAAAACACTCTCAGCTCCAATAGTGGAACACTGTTTGCAACATTCTCATGCCTTTTCTTCATTGCGTTGGCGAGTTTTGGATTATATACCTAGAGACCCTAGAGGTGGTGATCGCGAGCAGCGGCTACAGCTCTGTGAACAAAAATGGATCTATCGGCTGAATACGGTCGTTCCCAATGGCCTTAATATGCAAATTGATTGGCACACTGTTTTGTAACAGACTGGCCAGTGTATCATTTTTCTACAGTGATTTTTATTGTTTCATTTCATTTCATTGCTTAATTGCAGGGTGTTCTCCTGCAGTGGGTTCCCCCTTAGCAGTTGCAATGTTTCAAAGTTTACTATGATTGACAGTTTGAAGTCACCTGGTGTAAGTGACGTCAGACGCCAAGTGAGCAGCAGCTATATGTGCCCTTACCTTTGTTTACTCATGTATAAGCTCTACGACTTTGATCAAGGATTTGCCAGTTTTAGATGGCCTGAAGCAGGGTTGAATGTTTTTTGAAGACAACCCGAAACGTGTGGCACGTCGCTTTTGATACTCTGGCATTTTATCTTTTGGGAGATCATCATCTGAGCTAAGTGTGAAGTTTTATTCATAAATTTACAAAAAAAAGGAGATGTCGTGGTTGTGTGTGGTCAACTTCCACTCACTTTGACGACTCACTCCGACAAAAAAGAATAGGTTTAGGGTTCAATATATGTTGGAATCTGGTTGTATTGGTGTATTAAGGTGATTTCAACAGGTTTTGTGGCATTAATTCTTGGTGAAATTATACAGCAATGCAATATAAAATACGCAATATATTCAGATGATGTGATGATATACCCCCGATGGACGTAGAGTCCCTCGATTTCACCAGCATCAAAACATGCTTTGCCAAAATATCACAATGGTTGACTAACCATAATCTCAAAATCAACCTCAAAAAAACAAAGGCAATATTCATGACAAGGAATCAAAACTTTACTCCCCTGCTAGAAATAAAAATTGAAAATATATCCATTACTATAAAGAACAAAGTCAGGTACCTTGGCGTCATTATAGATAGAACACTAAGCTTAACAACATACATCAAGAACACCACCGCAATTACATACAACAGACTAAGATTTCTAACAAACCTGAAGCCTCTGCTACCATAACAGGACTTTAGATCAGTCCTCCAAGCACTATGCTCCCTCACATTGACTTCAGTAACACCATCCTTCAAGGATTCCCGAGACAAACATTACACCAACTTAAAATAGCACAGCTTGTTGCTAGGATGCTCATCAATACAAGAGCATCGGAACACATTACCCCAATTTTATTCAAACTACATTGGTTATCAATACAAAGCAGGAACAAATATAAAATCGTGACTACATTTATGGGCCAGTGCAGAAAAGTCACACTAAACACGTGCATACAAAAAGCTTAATGCGTTTGTGTAGCACACCCCGAACACACATCTCCAAATGCACAATGCAGAAAACCCTAGCCATGCAAAGGAGGGTCGCACAACCACGAGTGTTAGGGGAAATGATGGACGTAAAACCCAATTGCAAATCAAAGACCAATCCTTAAATTCACACCTTTACGGGGAGCAAACATATTTGCAGAACAAGAAAAGCAAGAACCACGTCCCAGCGCATGCGTATACATGTCACATAACCGTCTACTGTGGCGTGTATATTTAAACATGCTACAACCGTGCGTTTTGTTTCCACATCCTTTTGTGATGGTGAATTTAAACGCGGAACATGCCTATCTGGGAGTTCATCCAGAACCACCCTTTCTCTGAAGAGGCGCCGTCTGCAGGGCCTCATGATGTGTGGTGCAGCATGTATCTCCTCGTATACCTCTTCATGCTCTGGGCCTCCATTGCTTCTCCTCCTTTGGGGCCTCCATTGTTCGTCCTCCTCTGGGGCCTCCATTGTTCGTCCTCCTCTGGGGCCTCCATTGTTCGTCCTCCTCTGGGGCCTCCATTGTTCGTCCTCCTCTGGGGCCTCCATTGTTCGTCCTCCTCTGGGGCCTCCATTGTTCGTCCTCCTCTGGGGCCTCCATTGTTTGTCCTCCTCTGGGGCCTCCATTGTTCATCCTCCTCTGGTTGGCTCTTGCAAGAATAGCAAGAGAACCAGGATAAAATATCTCCCTGCACACTCGGTATGCAGATGAAAATGTTTGAGAATTCATGCTTGGTAAACCGCTTGGCAAAATGGTCAACTTTAAACTGCTCCTTTTCAAAACGTGGCTGTGGATGCAGTAGCAGGATGCGCTAGCTTTTACTTTTAGCTCTGACCAGGCATAGAAATAACGATGCTTTTCTAGTTTACTGGTGATTGAGTAATCGCTGACACCATTTTGCATTGGGTGCAGATCATATTAGCATGTTATCTAAGCATGTCCAACTCATCTACATGTCATTGTAATATGTTTGGCTACGCATCGCGTTTTTGGCACGCTACTGCTTTGTGCCTGAATACCGCGCACGTCCAGTTCTTTTCTGCATTGGGCGCGTGAGTAATATGCGCACAAGTGTACATAATGCACGCATTGGGCTTTCTACATCAGCCCGTTAAATTGATAACGGAAATAGCCCCATCACACTTATCTGAGCTCTTAAACAACCCCTTAAAGAATAGACCAAGATGGGAGCGGAGCAAAAACACTCTACTCATGCCCAACTCCTTTAGCAAACTCACAAAGGTAACAACTAACAGAGCATTTAGCTTCTCTACCCCTACATTATGGAATTCCCTACCAGACAGGCTGAGAGCCATCACAGACCTAGCAACTTTCAGAAAAGCCCTAAAAACGCACCTCTTTACGGAGCACTTTGACACTTCAGAGCCAATCAAAGAGTTATTTCCTGCATAGAAGTGACACTTACTCCAGCCCCACAGTTACCATCTGTTATAGCTACCATATGTTACATTTACTGTATGTTATAGTTGCAGCTATATGTTACTGTAAATATGTTTGATATCCTTCAACATACATACATTTTAGATATCTACCTGTAAATATGTTAGATAACTTTCTATTCTGTTGCATATGTAAATGGAAAGATCAGTTAAAAAAAAGTTGTAATGTTTTTTGTTTTGTTGGATGTCAACTGCTTTGATTACTCTGAAAGGCAGTATGTAAAACTGTTTAATAAATAAATAAGATAAGATAGAACATACTAGTAAACCCTTTAATATTGTAAAGATCTTTCAATACAGTGGTAAACAATAGACTGTTTTATGCAGTAACGGTATAGATTTATAATCTTATTGCGAGGTAGGGACAGGGTCCAAAAACAACTGCTTCTCCAGCAGAGCTTCTCTCATATGACTCCCAATATTTTCACTAACAATAATGGCACACACAAAAGATGCCAAGATTTAAACATGCAACGCTCCAATCATGAGGGATGGACCCTAAAGTTACTGCTTGGGTTAGAAATTGGTTGGGTGGGAGGCGACAAAGAGTACAAGTAAATGGAGCTCACTCTGAGGAGAAGGATGTTATCAGTGGTGTACCCCAGGGATCTGTCCTTGGTCTGATTCTTTTTAACATCTTTGTTAGTGATATAGCGGAAGGGCTGTCGGGTAAGGTTTGCCTCTTTGCAGATGATACCAAAATCTGCAATAGAGTAGACACCCAGGAAGGTGTAGATAACATGAGGAGGGATCTAGCTAAACTTGAAGAATGGTCTAGAATTTGGCAGCTGTGATTTAATGTTAAAAAATGTAAGGTCATGCATTTGGGCTGCAGCAATCCAAGGGAGCAATACAGAGGTGAAGTACTTTTGTCCACTAAAGAAGAGCAGGACCTAGGCGTGGTTGTGTCTGATGATCTTAAAGTAGTTAAACAGGTAGAAAAGGCGATGGCAAAAGCTTGGGTGCATACAGAGAGGAATGGCTAGCAGAAGAAAGGAGGTGATAATGCCTCTGTATAAGTCTTTGGTGCAACCTCATATGGAGTATAGTGTGCAATTCTGGAGACCGCACCTTCAAAAGGATGTGAACAGGATGGAGTCGGTGCAGAGGGTGGCTACTAAAATGATTAATGGGCTTCATTATAAAGCATATGAGGACAGACTTAAGGATCTTAATACGTACACCTTAGAGGAAAGGCGGGATAGAGGTGATATGATTGAGATGTTTAAATACCTCCGTGGCATAAATGTTCAGGGAGAGAGCCTCTTTCAATTGAAAGCAAGTTCTGCTACGAGGGGACATGGGATGAGGGTGAAGGGAGATAGATTCAGGAGTGATATGTGGAAATATTTCTTTACAGAAAGAGTAGTGGATCCATGGAATAGTTTCCCAGTGGAGGTGGTAGAGATGAGGACAGTAACTGAATTCAAAAAAGCATGGGACCAACACAGAGGACCTCTAAAGGTAAAAAGGGGACTGTTGTAGTTGTTGTTATGGAAGGACAGACTAGATAGGCCATGTGGTCTTTTTCTGTAATCATGTTTCTATGTTTCTATGAGCCACTACTCAAATTAAATAGCCCATCAATTCACTATGTTTCATCATCAATCCAAAGCTGTCAGCACAAGAACAGTATTAGTATGGTGCAGTCTTCTAGGGCCAATCATTTAAGGGGAATTTCTAAACTACACAATCACTCAGCAATCGCTACAGTCATCATCATATTTGTTCATATAAACACACATACCATTTAACTAACTACAAAACACCAATCTTAAAACATGGATGTTAATTTTAACCAATGACGACTTTTATTCACAATTTAACCTTTTGACAAAAACAGTCGTACCCCAAAATTTATGTTAAAGGAAGTGCCCAAGTATTCTGCTTACTTTTCCATCGGAACACTACACAGCTCATTACAACAAGAAGCTATCCATCAATAATCTATTTCCATATAGATAATAAACTTCATTTAAAACCTAAACATACTTACTTCAAAGGTCTACCTGGCTCTTAATGACAAATTACATTCACATTAGGGAGACGGGAATGGCTCAGTGGTTGGGACAGGTTATTTCAGGCCAAAGGGCCAGGGGTTCAATTCCTACATGGGGACAAGCCACTTAACTCTCCATTGCCTCAGGTTAGATTGTGAGCCCTTCAGGGACAAGGGAATAAAAAGTACCCATTCATATATAGACATACTAAAGGGTGGTGTATCAAGTGCCTAAACCAATAGCATAATATGTTTAAATCAGGAATTAACCAAACTTATTCTAACAAAGTGTATTTATGGCAGGAACCTGCCCACTTAATGAAAACATAATATACTTCAAACAGGTGTCTACACAATTCATAACACATCATCATTCATAAATAGCTCACTTTCATAAAAAACACACATTAGTGTCTGTTCAATCAATAGCCAGAGCCATAGAACCTACTCGGTAACAGATTTACCATCACTAAGGCTTTAGAGCCACCTTGGGGGCTCACAGAATGATTCGGAATGTATCTTCCCAAAACTATTATCAGATTGGTTTGTGGTATATAATGGAATAATTTGATAATAGTTTTGCTCCAACCGGGCTTTCCCTCCAAAACTCAATTCAAATTCAAAATTTCCACCTCAATCCCATCAATCTGTTTTGAGGACTACTATATAAAATAGTAGTAGACATCCACTGCTTAACCACATTGCCCTTAAGAATACCACAGTATGGCATCTGAAATGTTGTTTCTGGTAACTAAGATGCAACATTTATTTACATTCTCTTATATACTGCATTCATGCAGTTTACATTGAACAAACTGAAATTACATTGAACAGGGTATTATAACTTGGAGATAACTATTTTACAGGGAACATGGGCTATGGAGGGTTAAGTGGCTTGCCCAAGACCACAAGGAGCACCTGTGGGACTAGAAACCCCAGTCCTTCCAGCCCAAGGTTGCTGTCCTCTAGTGGGATTTGAACCCCTGACCTTCTGGCATGAGGTAACTTGCCCCAAACACTAGGCCACTCCTCCACATCAAACATGACCTGCAAAGTTAATCTATAAACTGTTCACCACAATTGACACAGACAGAACATACAGTTGCATTGATTTAAATAACATCACAGCAGAAGGATAATAAGAGGGGAGTATAAGGAATCAAAGACCAGTTAATGCTGAAAAACTCATCAAGGCCAAAGTTAAGAGAAGCAGAAGTTGTCATAGCATGGATTGTCTTTAATAGCATCCTGCACTCTTGGAATTCCCTTGAAATTTACAAAATAAACCCTGACTTGCTCATATACATCTAATTCAGTATGAAAATGTGGCAAACCGTTTGAAGTGTGAAGATGGTCAGTTCATCATTCCTAATATTATCATCCAGCAAGGAATATTTCAGGGATACTCTCTGTTGCTTCTTCTGTTTTGCATGGCGCTTAAACCACCAAGTGCTCTTATCAGCTCTTTGGTATATGGATTTAGCCTTAATCCTATGGATGATAATAACCTAAAGGTAATCCTCCATTGTGTCAGAAGAAAGGCCTGGCAATCTATTTCCGTTCATACTGCCAAGAAAACCCAGGAGCTGTTGGGTCGCCAGGAATCAGCATTGACTCAAAGGCACATATTGCACTGCAACATTACACTAATAAGCAAAAGAAGTTGCCAAACAAAAAAACTATTCAAGGAATTAAATCAGCAATCAAGGAGGAATAAGTGCCAAATACATAAATACAATAGAAAATACAAAGTGTTACGCCAGGAACTATTGGCCAATCAAAACCAGACACATGAATGGCTAAGGAGAGGTGAACTGAAACTGAAGGATGATAGACAGATATTTGCAGCCCAGGATGGTGGATTATGGATGAAATGGTTTATAGCATGCATAGAAAAAAACTGGGAAAACTGACCTATGTAGATTCTGTAAGCAAGAGCTGGAAATAGTTATCCACCTGTGATGTTCTGATGGCTGAAGATTTTTATAGAGAAAGGCACCATAAAGTGCCACATGTCATCCACTGGAAACTCTAAGCACTACAACATCACTGTATCAGAAAAGCACTGGGATCGTGGCCCTAAAGAGAGTAATGGAGAATGAAAGGCTTATGTTCACCTTGGACATTCCTATTCCAACTGATAAAAGACTAGATGCAAGAACACCGGACATTGTGGAAAAGGAGAAAAATGCCAGAACAGCACTGATAATAGAGATATCAGTTCCAAGTCATTGTTCTGTGAATCATGTGGAGAGGGAGAAGATCTTTAAGTACCGGGAAATTTATTTAAGGGGGTTTTTTTATACCACTGTATCATTTAGTCATAGCGGTTTAGAGTTTAACTTAAACTAGGCAGTCAGAAACCAAGAACGCATGGCAGAAAGATATTACAATGCGCTTGATTAAGAGGAATTTCCAAGCACACCTTATAAATTGTTCATACATATATGTACATGGTATAAACTCTAGAAGGAGGATCTCTTTGGCATGATGCAAGTATTATAGCAAGTGTTAGCAGTAAATTTCAGAAACTGAGATCGCACTCCACATATCTTGGCTTACAAGGAGATTCATTATTGTCATGGTATGCACAAACAAACTCATTTGGAGACATTTTTCTGAAGTGAAACATAAAGCTTAGGGAATTGTTCTTTTCAAATTGTCTCTCTCCTGCTCTCAACTCATCCCAAACTCCAAACTGCCCCACTCCAAAATATACCCTTTGTAATTTCTCTCCAAAGCCCCAAAATGTTCCCAACCCTGCAAAAATCTCCTGCAGCTCCACCTTGATCCTGTAAACTAACCTTCTACCTAAACTACTTCCTCCTGCACCCCCACACCTCCCCCACCCTCCTGCAATTGCCTCATCACTCCCAAACTGCCCACACCACCAGAAACTATCCCCACAACTGCTCCTCCACCCTGCAAACTGCCCTCCACCCCCCAAAATACTCATTGGAACTGTTCCAACACTGTGCAAACTGCCTCCACCATAAAAACTACACCACCCATCTTCCCCACCACCAGGAAAACTGCCCTCCCACAAAAGCTACCCCTTATAACTGGTCAATCAGCCTGCAAACTGCTTTCAGCCCCCCAAAATACCCCCATAACTGTCCCAGCACCTGACAAATTACATTTGGAGGAGTAGCCTAATGGTTAGAGCACTTTGGAGGAGTAGCCTAGTGGTTGGAGTACTGGCTTGGAAACCAAGAGACCAGGGTTCAATTCCTACTAGCACTCCTTGTGGCTTGGGCAAGTCACTTAACCCTTCACTGCCTCAGAAGAAAGATCTGGCAATCTACTTCCATTCACAATGCCAAGAAAACCCAAGAGCTGCTGGGTCACCAGGAGTCAGCAGTGACTCAAAGGCACACCATTGCATTGTAAACAGACTCTGGAATTTGCTACCAGAGGATGTAGTAAAGGCTGTTAGTGTAGCTGGGTTTAAAAAAGGTTTGGACAAGTTTCTGGAGGAAAGGTCCATAAACCATTATTAAGAAGGAACCCAGGATATCAATGCTTGACCTCGTACAAGCATTGTGGAACCTCTGTCTTTTGGGGAAACTGCTAGGTACGTATGACCTAGATTGGTCACTGTTGGAAACAAGATACTGGGCTTGATAGACCTTGGTCTGACCCAGTATGGCATATCTTATTTTCTTAAACTGCATTCACTCCCGAAGAATATCCCACACAACTGCCCCACCACCTTATACAACTGCCCCTACTTCCAAAAAATACCCACAGCAACTGCCCTACCACCAAACAACTGCCTTGTCGTACCTTTGCAACTGCCCCACCATGCTGCAAAGTGCCTCACTCCCAAAAGACTAGCTCTCAGCAACAGCTCCACCCCACAAACTGTCCCCGCCTAAAAAATAATGCAATGCATTTCTTATGGGAGAAGGAGTTCCAGCTTCTGTAGAATAGAAACGTATCTACTTGTCTGTTGTCTGTTGCATTTTGCTGTACCTGCTGCTATTATTGCTGTGTTCTGTGTTGTAGGACCCTGTACCTGCTGCTTACAAACCTGCTCAGTGAAACCGCTGTTGTTCCCGCCTCCAACATCTACAGTTACTCCAAAATACAGCTGTGCGACTTGCTATAAATGCCCGTCGATCATATCATGTTACTCCCCTCCTGTTTAAACGTCACTGGTTGCCACTCCGTTTTCAGGTCCAATACAAAATATTAATTTTAACGCATCGGGCTCTCTATTCATCAACTCTGCTCTACCTTTCTGATCTTATCTCTTTACATATCCCATACCGCCAATTATGCTCCCTTCATGCCAATTGCCTCACTCTTCCATCTCCTTCTCAAGCACATTTGGAACAAACTCGACATGCTGCATGCTTTTTCCTCAGCCCAGCACTCTGGAATGCCCTACCACCTTCACTCTGTTTAGAATCTGTTTATGTAACTTTCAAGAAACGTTTAAAAACTCACTTATTTCAACAAGCTTTTGACATTAAAGAATGACTCCCCTTAGTTTGTCTATGTTTTGCTGTTTTCTCTGCCTCTTTCCTGTCTTAACATGGCGTTCTTTTCTTTTTCTGCAGCAATGTTTGGATATTTTATTGTAAACCGCCCTAATGCCTTGGCGTGGGTGGTATATCAAATGTAAATAAAGATAAAGATTATATTCAATAAAAAAAAAATACAATAGGGAATTCCTCTTTTCAAACTGCTTCTCCCTATTTTCTACTCTCCCAACCCCCTGAGCTTACTCACCCCCAAAAAATACCCCCCCCAATTCCTCACCATCCCAAACTGCTCTTCTCCCAAAAATTACCCCACCACAACTATCCCATGTCCAAACTGCCCCACTTCCATAAACTATCACCTGTAACTGCTTCATCAACCTGAAAACTGGCCCTACCCCATAAACAACCCCTGCAACTACCCCACCAACTCAGAAACTCTCCCATCCCCAAAAGGTACACCCTACCACCCCACAAACTATATCTGTAACTATTTACACATACATAGGGGGTCATTTTAAAAGTCTTAGTTGTGATTTGGACATTCAAAGACATGCAACTGGACATCAAAATCACAGAGAAGTCTCCAGAGACATTTTACAAATAATGTTTAGATACATCTACCATTTCAGGACATCCAAGTAGACAGGGAGCATGGTGGAGGCATGTCTGCGGAGGTGCAATGAACTTAGACATCCCCGTTTGATTTCATGAACATCATAGACCATCTACATTTAGACCTGCTCTAGGCACAAACAGGCATCAGGAAAGTGCTTGTTGTGGCCTTAAAATATCCAAAGGGTGTAGAGAAGATAGAGAATTAAGTGACTAGCCTAAGATCGCAAAGACACACACTGGGATTTGAACCCTAGCCACCTTGCTTCTAACTCACTACTTTGACCATTAGATGTCCCTCTTCTGGAATGCTACTCTAGGGATGTCTATGTAGATATCTTTATAGATGTTCATAACGGGCATGTCCACATTTCTGAAATCGTGCCTGAACTTGCACGTCTACTTTTTTTCAGATATTTTGGCTTTGACATCCCAGATTACACTTGGACATCTCATTGTAAAATACGCCTTTATGGGCACTTGCACATGTGGCTCGTGAAGACACACATATGTTGTTGTCATTGTTAAGTGCCATCGAGTTGGTATTGACTCATGGCGACCCTCTGGATAGTTCTAAACTGTGTTCAGTCTTCAGTCAGATGGCTCACAGTAGATAGACTGGCATCCATAGCTGCTGTTGTTATATTGATCCATCTCATTGCTGGCATTCCTTTATTGCATTGAACTTCAACCTTGTCAAGCATGATGTATTTCTCTAATGATCTCTCTCTTTGCATGATGTGTCCAAAGTATGAAAGTCGAAGTCTTGTCATCTGAGCTTCTAAAAGCTTAGGTTTGATCTCCTCTAGTACTGACTGGTTTGTTCTTCGGGCGTTCCATGGAATACACAGTATTCGTCGCCAGCACCATAATTCAAAGGCATCGATTTTCCTCCTCTCTATCTTTTTCACTGTCTAACTTTCGCATCCATATGACATGCCACTATTTACAAGTGCAAATGCCATGCAAGTCCACTAAAATGACCTCTTTTGACTATTGGGGTATATTATGGCCAAAAGACATTTCATTTCTGTTTGTTTTAAATGATTACATTTTTGGGCATTTTTTCATGTTCATGTCACTTATTTATTGTTTACATGTGCAACTTTTTTAAATGTGCAAATAAATTGTATGCATATGATATCATAGGTATATATGCATATAAGCAGGTTGTGTACATTTAAATATTTTGGAACTTAAATCAATGCACTCTCATGAATGCCTACCCCAATGCGGAAAAACAATTAACCATTATTTCCGAAGGTATTGCTATATATTAACTGCACTAAAAGTGACTGCCTCAACAAATCACTGAGCAGGCAACTTAATGCTGGTCGAAATACATTGTTTACTTTGTCATCGGGAAAGGGACATGCACATCTTAACGTAAAGGTTCCCTCGTTAGCATAAAACTCTAGGCAATAAACAGTACTCCAAACATTAATAAATACTATTCTTTGCTTGCAAGGCAGAATATTTATGCCTTGATATACAGCCTCGTATGCTTAAAGTACAGGCATAAATACAGAAGATTTCTGTGGAAAGTCGAACATAATCTAGAAAGTCAAGCAAGGTGCTGAAGGGGAATTGCTAATAAACTCATTATCATTCATTTATAGTCAAACATTAAATTACATGCTAGAAAATCCTTTCAAAACTATTATGTAGCAAAAAATGGAAGAAATAAGGTGTTGGATGACTCTTTTCTATGACCCATTCTGAGAGTGTATTTCTATTAAATTTATTTGCAGGTAATATATATATGATAATTCTGTACAGGCAGTTGCTAACTGCATCTGGAAGTGGTAACTTGACTTAGGAATTAAATAGACCTCACAGTTGATCCCCAGGATATGAATAAGTTATGGAGGTCAGTTTTCAAAGCTGCTTACCTGGGCAATTTAGCCATTTTAAATGGTCATCTGAAAATTGCCCTCCCTCATTCCAGCTGAAAATAGGCAAAGGATTCCACTGTACATGTACTTAGTGGGATTGGCGAGAGGTCTTCCTGCAGGGAGTGTTTTGGGCAGGTGCCTAAAAAAGCTCTGGTAGAGCAAATTTTGGCTACCCTAAGAACAGGTGCAAAATCTCATCAGTACTCCTTACTTTCAGCAATTTTCAAAGGGGAAGCACACCATATTTTATCTTTGAAAATATGTGCAAATCCTAGAGACTTTGAATCAAGGTGGGTGGGGGAAGATTTGAAAGGACTGAGCACTAGTTTCTGAACTCTAAAAAGATGAGCACTTAGCATCCGCCAACCAGATAAATGCCAATGACCAAACCCAGCCACTGATTTTCAATGACATTATCTGAATGATGCCATTGAAAAGCATCACAGACCACCCTGATGCTATTTCGCTAGTGCTGCGGCGGTCGGGGGGGGGGGGGGTGGAATCATGGCAGAATACCAACTTATCCGAATAGTGCCAATTTCAGCGCTGCTATCTGAATAACTTTCAATATAACAAGACACAAAATAGCTGTCCTAAGTTATGCAGAGAGCTATCTGGATCATGACTCTGGATACCGCTGTTATTGGGATACTAGCGGCAATCAGCTCCATATTTGGATATTCAGGGCCACTATCTGGATGGCAATCAGTGCTGTATTTTCAGTCGTTACTTTAAAAACTGTGGCTGGCATTGAAAAGGAACACTGACCATGGACTTTAAAAACTGACTCAGAAAACTTTAGAATACATATCAAGGGCCGGCCATATAGAGAGGATCGAACGACTGTAAAAACTCAAAATTGTTTCTGCAAAAAATACATGACAAGACAATATGTTTTCCTGTATCTTTCGGTGAATAATGCAATATTCTAAGGTGGTAGCATGCAGTACTGCTAATAGCCATAAATGCACAGCACTCAGACATACCTGGCAGCACACAAATAAAGGAATGCATATAACTAAAATAATTTAAAAAACAAGTTTTATGATTCCCACAAATTTACCCCAAAAGCATTGCGTTTGATTATTCTGCTCAGACTGTCACCGTGGCAGGCAGTAATTAGATCATATCATAGATACCAGAAGTAGACTTTATCTTAAGGAAGAATGAATTACTGCTGCTTCTCACTACATTTTCTATTTCCTGCCTTTGAAATAAAGGATCTTCTTTGCTATGCTAAAATACACCAGTCTGCTTCCTTCAGAAGTCACTCTCTGAAAGGATGCCAGGCTTAATGGCAATGCTAGAATGAAGTTCACTTGAAACGGTTGGTGCCATTTACAATTATCACTCACAGGAAATGAGAAATGAACTACAGGTTTATGAGTTTGTCGGCCTCCTTATTTTATCTGCTAATCAAGTCGTATCTTTTGTAATGCACAGCACGGCCTCTTTAATGCCATACCACTAACGTTGTTTTATGGTTTTTATTTTTTTTTCAGAAAGGGAATCTTTGGACTACACCTTAAGAAGAAGAAGAAGGCTGACAAGGGGTTAGTTATAGCAAACAAAGGTGCACTGGGTAAGGCCTAGTAAATAAATATTAGATTTACTAGAAGAGATGGAGGGTGTGAGATTTTGTTTTTCTTTCCTGCACTGTAGTCATGAGGCTTAACCATTCCAGTTATCACTTTAACAACTGGTACAGAAAACTCCAGCATGTTTGGCAGACATAGCTAAACAAAAAGAGGAATTACTTTCAGGAATTAGTTACTACTAGAGAGGCTAGTTAAAGTTCATGTGAACTTAGACCCGATGATTTGTGCACAGTGGGGGACACATTCAAAACATTTTAGCTTCTTAGCAGGCCTGCTAACCAGCTAAAATGCGGTCGGCAGGATTTTTCAATGGCACTAACGCGGTCAGTGCCCCTGAATATCTGTTGTTAATCAGATTAACTGCCCCGGTGCTAACCGTTTAGCATTGCGGCATTCTGGGGGGGGGGGGGGGGGGGACAGGGATGGAAAGCAAAAATGCTATCTGGACAAATTAGTTATGCAGTGCCAATTGCTGGATATGGCTTGGCACCGAATATCTAGTTATAAATTAAAGTGGACATGGCCAGCCACTTTACCAGCATTGACTGCTGCCATTGACTATGGCCCCCAGTATATCTACAGGTCAATATTCAGCAGCGTTTATCTGATTAGCACCATTTACTTACTGGATAAGTGCTGCTGACTGGGATAAAACCACTGGATATCCTTCCAGACCTGCCTCAGCACTCTCCGGATAGTGTCGCGGCTGCACATAGCCATTGTCCTTATAGCAGCAATCCTCGGCACCCCCCTAGAGATCACTATCTGGATAATTTTGGACAGCAAAAAAGTGATGCTGACTATTGTTGCTACTCTTGTATACAGACATGGGTGGCTCTGCTCATAGTATCTGGATATTCAGCGCTGTCCACTAGGTGCTAAATATTTGGAATAATTTTAGCCATGGCGGCCAGTATTTTTAAACAAAGCTGACTTCTGCAACTCAATACTAGCACATGGCCAACTATCATGAGGTGATTGCCGACTTGATAGGGACCAGTAGATCAGACTATGCTGTGTGGGTTTACTAGGGCAAATTTTCAAAGGTATGCATGCAGCTGTGCTTCTAAATGCAACAATGTACATAGAAGATTATGCATAAAGAAAATAAATTTGATTTTAAATTGATATTAAACATAGAAAACCACATCTGAATATGAGATCAGCTAGGTGGATGCCTAGTTAGACACATTAAATACCTGAGACAGGATTGTGCTCCTCATGCATGTTAATTTAATCTAATCTGGAGTGTATATACTGCCTTTCTGTTCATGAAAGGACCGCCCAACGCAGTTTACAAAAAAGCAAAACATGTAGAAAATATATTCTAGAAATTATACACCACATAATCAAACTATATAACTACATACATATTTTTAAAATAAGAATAGTAAATATAAAACAGTAAGGGGCATGTTTACTAAAGTGCATTAACAGTTCATGTGTGCTTTAGCGCACTCGAAGCAGTTAGCATTGGACAGTAGTAAGTGCTACCATGCGCTGAAACAGCAAGTTAAAAAACCCATGCTAATTGCTTAGCATGGAACAGAGTTAGAGGCGGAGAGTAGGCACTGACTGCCCAGTGTGGTTAATGTGGGGGGGTAATTAGTGTGCGCTAATTGTCAGTGTTGCAGTTAACGTGGATACACTTAGCGCCACCTCAATGGGTTGTATTAAGGGCACCTACATTAATTATTAATGCTGCTAGGAATGTACTAGGCACACTCCAACAATTAACGCAGAGCCATCTCACTCACTACGCATTAGTTTTGCTTTAAACACACATTAAGTGCAAACCCTTAGTGCACTCAGTAAATATACTTCAAACTAATAACAACTCAAACCCCAAAAGGCTTGATCAACCCCCATCTCAAAGATTATAGATAGACATTTAACCTTTTGAATATTAATAAAGCAAGGCCATCTGTAAAACACTTATGTTTTTGTACCTCTTTTTCTAAGCATACAACAGCAGTTAGGTGTTAGACATCCGACATGCATACTTTTGAAAGTTTAACCTGATGGCTTTAATCTGCATTACTGAAAAAAGTGTCTGTCGCCTTTTGCAAAAGATTGGGTTTCCCGGGCCTATCTAAGAAAGAGCTCATAAATTCCGAAGGAAAAAGAACCATTCCCCCATGGCATCTCAACAGACAAATTTCCAACCAGCCATGGCATCTCCTAAAACTTATTTCTCACCAAGAAGCTATGTAATTACTTTTTATTTTTCTATAATGCCAATATACAAGGTAAATAGAAACCCAGCAATATGGTGATACAATTCAAGGGTGCGGTTTGGAAAACTAAAAAATCATAGATCATATGTCTGGTAGTTTACAAGTCACGCATTTTGGTTTAGCTCACTTCTGCCTACGGTCTTCGTAGTAAAAAGAACTTAAAATGAACAACTGCTTTTCCTGAAAGGCACGTATTTCTTTGCATAGCCATTCTCAGATCAAGCACTTTCTCAACATCCCGCCCGGAAAGCAAACAGTATTGAGAGAGCGGAGTCCTGCTATCAAACACCCAATCAAGAGTAAATAGGCTTTTTTTTCCCAGCGTCATGAATAGTTCTCAGGCATGTGCCAACCTCAAACCAGTGCCCCTTGTTTGGGTTGGATGGTACGGGTCTTTCAGGAGAAGCTGTTTGGACAGAGACTCGAGAAACCACTGCAAGCAGAAACTGGGAGACCAACCACAACTTTCAATTATGAAAATCAAAGTGCATGATAGGAATTTGCAGGAAGGCTCAGTTTTCACTTTTTGTCACGTCCATCTTAGTTTGTCAGACAGGAAGCAGCTGTATATGCAGATCTGTTCATCGGTATCCTGATGATTCATTATGGAAGAAATATTTCAGGCTGTAGTAATGAGGCAGTCTGTAGGTACATCATACCAGCAAACCTTTATTTATTTATATTCTCTTATATACTGCATCAGTGTGGTTTACATTGAACAAACTGAAATTACATTGAACAGGGCATTATAACTTGGAGATAACTATTTTACAGGGAACATGGGCTATGGAGGGTTAAGTGGCTTGCCCAAGACCACAAGGAGCATCTGTGGGACTAGAAACCCCAGTCCTTCTGGCCCAAGGTTGCTGTCCTCTAGTGGGATTTGAACCCCTGACCTTCTGGCTTGAAGTACCTTGCCCCAACCACTAGGCCACTCTTCCACTCCAAACCTTGTGCCAATCTTTAGAGAAAAAGAATGTGCGTGCCCCCACTTTGAAATCTGCCATGGGGGCAAAGTACCCGTGGACATTGACACCTACTTTGTCTGTGGGAACCTTTTTGTATGGAAAATAATGGGTCTACATGTGAAAATGTAATCTCTAAGACAGTTTTACTAAAGCCTGTGGCAGATCTATGTGTGCAGGCTGTGTTTCCATGTGAGGGCCTGTGCTGTGTTCAGAGGGCATGTACCTCCATCCCCCTTTCAGTTAACACAGTGCAAAACTCAGCGCCGTGCAAGCCAGCACACGGGTGTATTTAACGCCACCCATTGAGGTGGTGTTGCGCACCTGTGCTAACAGCAGCAAGTGCAGTTAACACGAGATTCTAATGCCAGTGGTAACAGCGAATTGGCATCAATGCCTACTCTCTGCCCCTGACGTACACAATCGCCGCCCTATCATGTGTTACTCAGTTAGCATGGTCTTTTTTGCAAGGGGCCTTATACTACTTTTTAGCGCGATACAGCGCTCTTACCTTACACTAAAGTCTGTGCTACCAAATAGTGCACTTTAGTAAACGTGTGTTATTTTCCTGCCACAACCTAAACATGGTCCTAGGAGCACTTAAGCAAACTTAAAAACACTTAAGCAAACATAAAAACTAGGACTGGGCTTCGTAATGCTGCTTCTTGCAAACTGCTGATGCTGGGACCTTCATTGTAAGTGTTTATGGCTTCATTTTATTTTATTTATTTATTTAGCAAGCATTTGTATACCGCTCCTCCCAGTGATCAGAAGCGGGTAAGATTACATAGAAAGAGCTGTCAAATCAAACCAGTAAAATTTAAGGTATATACATAATTGATTCAGGGTGAAAGGGCACTACACAGCAAATTATTTACTTCTAGTCTATGGGGAAAAAAGATTACATATGTACATTTTTACATAGAAGGTCCTCTGGTTCTTTGGGTAGAATAGTTTCTCTTCCTGTGGAATTAGAGCAGGTTGAAATGCCTTTGAAAAAGGTGCGTCTTGAGTTTTTTTCTAAACTCTATTAGATTTTCGCTGGCTCTTAGGGGGATGTTTACTAAAAACCGCAAAAGTGCGCGCCGCACAATAGCGCACGGAAAAGCGGCACTTAAATGCTTCTAAACGCTCTTAAACGCCCCGCACACGTGCGATGAACCCCCGTGCATGTGCGCGACACACTAACGGGCCCCGCACAAGTACGGGCCCGCAGATGTCCGATAGAGGCGTGGAACGGCTAACGGAGGGCGGAGGAAGGCTCCCGAGGGGCGGAGAGACGGGGTCAATGGGCGGGGAAGGGGAGGGGAGAGGCTCCCCGCACATTATCGGGCCCGAATTTACAAGGAAAAAATAGCGCGAGTGAAACACTCGCGGTAGAGGGCAGTTAAAGGGAAGAGAAACCATTTCCGTCAGCAATGTACAGGAAAACCGGGGAAACCTGCAAAACGTAAGCAGTGTGATACATGTGCACAGCACAAAAGTGAAAATAAAAATAGAAAATGAACATAACAAAAATATTAAAAATAGTAATTCAGCTGGGGAATAGTTATAGTAATGGGCAAATATAAAAACCACACCCAGGAAAGCTCCAGAAAAAAGAAATTAATTTTGGAAGGGTCTACGGAGCGGAGACTCCACCAAAACTAATTGCCATCTTTGGAGCTTTCCTGGGAGTGTTCCCTATGGTTGCCCATTAATAGCACTGTTGCCCAGCTTGGCTAAAAGTATAGCCCCTGTTTTTTGTGGTCATTTCCGGGGTTTATCTGCAAGTATGTGACCAGACAAGGTGAATGAGCCCACAGTAAACATGTGCAGAGCAGGGTTTGCGACCCTATCCTGCCAGGTTTACCATCTCCAGGGACTGCACTGTCTCTGTGGCCACAGTGTGGTGCAGCGGATAGAGCCAGTACCTCTAAGACCAGAGGATCACAGATTCAAATCCCAGCTGCAGCTACTGCCAACCCTGTCCACATATTTTTCCCACAACTACACCGTGATAGTAAGGACAAACCTTTATTGCTGAGAACATAGGCATGGTTAATACGCCTATATTTTACCACACCAAACACAGACACCATAAACAGGCACATTATCTAGAGCAGAGTCTCCCAAATGCAGTCCTGGAGGGCCAAACACCATTCAGGTTCCATGCTTCACCTAAGAAAGATGCCTGTGCTGCATATGTCTGCACCACCCCCATGGTATGCAGATGTAGCTCATGCATATTCATAGGGGACAGCATGAAGACCCAAACAGTGTCTGGAACACCAGGACTGGAGTATGGAAACTCTGCCGTAAAGCAGCAGACAACAGGGCCAGACACACCCACACCCACACCCACAGGCCCCATTGGCCAATGCCTCCTGGAGAGGCAGGACATTGGGCCCTGCGTGCATCTCCCAGATCTAGCACCTGCGTACCTTAGCAATGCCAACCTATACCTGGGTACACGGTACACAGCCCTCAAATGTTTGATGTGGGTACCGGCAGATAGACAGTCCTACGTTCAGCATTGTTTGCTTCTTGAGCTCCATCAGAACAAGCTGTCTGATGTCTGCGGTGCGTGCTCCAGGTCTGGCCCCTGACAGTGTTTACCACCCTGGGGAGTGACCCCCAGCAGTACTGTGTACCATATCCATGGCTGTACCGTGCCCAGGACTGGTGTGGTGGGCAGGGCTACTAACCTCCTCTATAGTAGCACATTGCTGGCATAGGTGTGGGGGTGTGTGTCTGTTTATACAGTGTGTGGTGGCTGCAAACACCTTCCACAGCCCACACTGCCAGCACTGTTGCCAGTATTGGCCTGCCAATGTGCATAATGAGCAGCAAGGTACCATGGGTATAGCTCAGACACGGTGACCTCTGTATGTGCTGCTGGGGGATCACTCCACCCTGACTGTGCAGTGATCACAGCATGGCTAGGCACCCCCATAGTGCTATATAGTATTCCTCTCATGTGATATATATGGGTGTCCTTTTGGGGCCCAGTCACTGATGTAACTGCTTGTGTGTGCTGCCATCCCAGTTCTGGGTGCATGCATTTCCACCAGGATTAACTAGCAGACTGTATTCAGCTGGTCTGTGTCTTGAAGGGGTGCCATGCAGGGTGCAGTGGCTGATGGCTTGCTGCAGGAGAATATCTGACAGTGGTGGGGTGCAGCTTAGCATATCCAGGCCTAATGTCTGTCTGATATTGTGCTCTGGGGGTGTATAGAGCTGCTATGACTGCCCTGTGGGGTGTCTGTTCCCCAGTAGGGCTGGGATTGATGGTCCACTCTGCTGCCATCATTGCAGGGGGTAGAATGTGGATCTGTTGATGGGTGACCCAGATGGGGCCGGGGGGGGGGGGAGGGTTTGGTGGTGCATGGCCTACATGGGGGTTCCCCTGACTGAGACAGACAGATATATCCAGGATGTTTCTGCAGAAACAACCTATCTCACAGATTAACACTGCTTTGGAGCTCTGACATGGCCTCTCTCAGCCATGGAGGGTATTGTGGACCTGGTCCTGGACGCCTCATCGCACCCTCAGGGTGAGTACAGTACCCGCACAATGCGACGGGGTGTAGCTACTCTGTGCCAGTGGAACACCCGTTCAGTACACCCTACCAGGCCGGGGTGCTGTGTGGGTGCACATGGACACTTCCTCCTGCCAGGCCGGGGAGCTGTTGAGGTGCATTCCCCATCTTGTGTGCATCTGTGGACAGCTGATTTGCATGTGCAGTGCATCATGAGTACGGGTGGCCTAACCCTATCCTGTCTACAACAGCAGACTGTCTGTGGGGTGACATGCAGGCTCTCTGCAGCCAGCCAGGGGCTTGCTGTCAGCTGTAGCCCAATGGTTACATTGCTGCCTATGACGCCAGAGGTCATGGGTTCAAACCCACAGTGGGGTTATCTGATAGGGTTTTCCACAGCATTGTTTTATTTCTTGTACATATGTTGCTGCCAGCAATAACACCCTCAGCGTACTGTACCCATGGGGTGCCTCTGCGGGTGCTTTATTGAGCACCCTATTGGCCACCTTATGGTTGCCGTCCATATAAGGTGCACTATACCTTACCCTGTGCCGCAACATATATGGTGCCCTATAGGGGACATTCTAGGGTGCCTTGGCGGACAGTGAGCTGTAACATGTGCCGTATGGGCCGCCTTATGTTAACACGCTTTGCGTGTGCGTCTGCTAGTCGTGAGTACTAAAATAAACTTAACTTGCCCCCTACAGCACTCATCCCCATAATATATAATGTCTCAGCCAGCCTTGTTTACTGGGCACTGTATGGATTTGAACCCCTGCTCCCTGCATCATTGGTCAGTGTCCAAACCATTGTGCTGTGGCTCTGTTCCTGTGCATGTGCATCAGCGCGCCACTTCTGCCGCCCACTATTTGAATGCCTCCGCACACATCAGCACACAGCCTGATGCCCATCAGCGCGCCGCCTCCTGCTGCCCACAATTAACAGTGCGCCGCCTTCTGCTGCCCAAAATGACAGTGCGCCGCCCAAAATTATTTTGCCTCCTCAACCACTTTTAACCATTAAAGTTGATGCCTCAGCTGGCCTTTTTTGTGGAGCACAATGGGGAGTTGAACCTGTGGCCCCTGCACCACTGGTTTGTGTCTTCACTGTTGTGCTATAGCTCTGCTCTTCTATGTGCCTAGCGGCGCCCCACTTAGCCTTCCCACGCGCTAATGTGGGCCCCGCACATTTGCGCGGCGCACACACGTACGGTCGTTTTTTTCCTTTTTTCAGCCTGATCCGCCCACTCCTTATATGGCACAGGCACACTACCGCGGCCCCGCACATTAGGAATGTTTAGTAAACATGCCCCTTAGTGTGGGCGGTAGTTGGTTCCATAGTGTAGGTGCTGTGTAAGCGAATGTCCTATTACTGGTGTTGACTTTGACAGATCTTATATCCGTAGGGGTGTGAAGGGTATTGGAGTTGATGGTTCTTCTGTTTCTGTTGGGGGGTTGTGTGGCTATTAGGGTGGAGAGGGTTTTCAGTCAGATTTTTTTAACATGCATTTTATTGATTTTTTTTCTTATACGACTATTGCCCACTCAAAAGGAATGAGGGTGTTTTGGCACAATGGCACTTTTGTTAATTTTAAATAGAAACAAAAGATTATATGCATTCATTTCATTAACAGAAATGTCATTGGTTTACAGAGACATTCAAATATTATATCTATCAGTGATCTGAAAAGAACAGAAACTTTCAGCAGGTCTTAAAGAGTATTGCCATGAGCCTGCACGATGATGTACTTAGGGGCATGTTTACTAAAACCCCGGTAATGTGCAGGCCGCGCTAGTGTGCGGGTGCCATATAAGGAGTGGGCGTTTCTTTCTGAAAAAGAAAAACCGGGATTTAAATATGCACTAAGGTGCGCGGCGCCCATGTGCGCCCCGCACATTAGCGCATGAGAAAGCTGCGCGGGAGGCATAAGTGGCGCGCTGATGTGCAAGCAGAAGAGCAGAGCCACAGCATAATGGTTAAGACACTTACCAATGATGCAGGGATCAGGGGTTCAATCCCCCACAGTGCCCAATGAAGACGGCTGGCTGAGGCATTACTTTAGGAGGCATTTCAATATTGGGTGGCATAAGGCAGCGCGCTGATGTGCAAGTGCAGGAACAGAACCACAGCGCAATGGTTAAGACACTGACCAATGGTGCATGGATCAGGGGTTCAATCCCTCAAAGTGCCCACTGAACAAGGCTGGCTGAGGCATTACCTGTTATGGGGAAGATTGCTTTAGGAGGCATTTTATTTATATTTTAATTACTTCTACTAGCAAATGCACTCTCAAAGCGTGTTAACATAAGGCGCCCCATAAGGCACATTTTAAAGTGCACTGTCCGCCAAGGCACCCTAGAATGTTGCTTAAAGGGCGCTTTATAGGGTGCCGTATGAGTTACCGCAAGGTCATAGCACTGTTTTTGATGGCAGCACTGTGCAGTTTAAGGAATGAAAAGCATAAGTAGGTGCACTGACATGCAAGGAGGAGCAGCAGTGGAGCACAATGGTTAAGACACTGACCAATGATGCAAGAGTCATGGGTTCAATCCCCAACTGTACCTAATGAAGAAGGCTGGCTGAGGCATAACCTGTTATAGTTAATATTGCTGTAGGGGTCATTTTATTTTTATTTTAATTAGTGCTGACAGCAAACACACCCTCAAAGTACTGTAACATAAGGTGCTGCATAAGGCGCCTCATAGGGTACCCCAGAGGGCACATTTTAAAGTGCACTGTCCGCCACGGCACCCTAAAATGTCCCCTATAGGGCACCCTATAAGTTGCGTCACTGGATAATGTACAGTGCACCTTATATGTATGGTAACCATAAGGTGCCCTATAGGGCGCCCTATGGGTACAGTATGCTGAGGGTGTTTTTGCTGGTAGCAATAATCTACATTAAAAATAGATAATGCTTTGGGCAGCCCTATCAAATAACCACACTGTGGGTTGGAACCCATGACCTCTGGCTCCACAGGCAGCAAAGTAACCATTGGGCTACAGCTCTATAGCTGCTAGCAAGCCCCTGGCTGGCTGCAGAGGGAGGTGCACGTCACTACAAAGAGAGTCTGCTGTGGTCACCAGGATAGGGTTAGCACACCCGTACCCATGATGCACTGCACATGCAAATCAGCTGTCCACAGATAAACACAAGATGGGGTATGCACCCCCACAGCACCTCGGCCTGGTAGGGGGTACTGACCGTGTGTTTTACTGGCACAGAGTAGCTACACACCGTCACATTGTGCGGGTACTGTGCTCACAATGAGGGTGCGGTGAGGCGCCCAGCACCAGGTCCACAGAACCTTCCATGGCAGAAATAGGCCATGATGCAGGTACAAAGCAGTGTTAATGTGTGAGATAGGTAGTTTCTGCAGAAACACTTTGGATATATCTATCTGTCTAAGTCAGGTGTTGCCCCTTATGGAACCCTAGGAGGATTATGCACCACCAGCCTCCTCCAGGGCTGAGGGTGGCATACAGGGTCTCCCATCAACAGATCCACATTCTACCTCCCTGCAATGGTGGCAGTAGAGGGGACCATCAACCCCAGTCCTACTGGGGAAAAGACACCCTTCAGGGCAGTCAATGCAGCTCTGTACATAACCATAACACAATAGCAGACAGACATTAGGCCTGTATATGCTAAGCTGCACCCCACCACTATCTGATATTCTCCTACACCAAGCCTTCAACCACTGCACCCTGCAAGGCACTCCATCAAGACACATACCAGCTACAAACAGTCTGCTAGTTAGTCCATAGTGCATGTTCCTGGTGGAAATGCATGCACCCAGAACTGGGATGGCAACACACAACAAGCAGATAAGTCAGTGACTGGGCCCCAAAAGGAAACCCATAAATATCACATGAAAAAAATACTATATAGCACTATGGGGGTGCCTAGCCATGCTGTCGTCACTGCACAGTCAGGGTGAGAGTGATCTCCCAGCAGGACATACTGAGGTCACCCTGTCTGTGTAGGTGGTGGCCGGGCACTAAAATGTCCCAGTCAGTGCCCTATGCCCTGTGCAGATGTATCCTGGCCAGGCCACACTGTCCGGGCTATACCCATGGTACCTTGCTCCTCATTATGCACATTGGCAGGCCAATACTGGCAACAGTGCTGGCAGTGTACGCTGTGGAAGGTGTTTGCCGCCACCACACACTGTATAGACAGACACACACTCCGACACCTATGCCAGCATTTTGCTACTATAGAGGAGTTCAGCAGCCATGCCCACCACACCAGTCCTGGGCACAGTACAGGCATGGATATGGTACGCAATACTGTTGGGGGTCACTCCCCAGGGTGGTAAACACTGTCAGAGACCAGACTTGAAGCACACACCGCAGACATCAGAATGATTGTTATGATGGAGCTCAATCAGCAAACTGTGCTTAACGTAGGAATTTCTATCTGCCAGTACTCATAGCAAACGTTTGAGAGCTGTGTACCGTATACCCAGGTGTAGGGTTACATTGCTAAGGTATGCAAGTGCTAGTATTGGGAGATGCACGCAGGGCCCAATGTCCTGCCTCTCCAGGAGGCATTGGCCAATGGGGCCTGTGGGTGTGTGTGTGGGTGTGTCTGCCCCTATTGGCTGCTGCTTTACGGCAGAGGTTCCCAGCTCCAGTCCTGGTGTGCCAAACACTGTTCGGGTTTTCATGCTGTCCCTCATGAATATGCATGAGCTACATCTGCATACCATGGGGGTGGTACATAGATATGCAGCACAGGCATCTTTATTAGAGGCAGCATGGAACCTGAATGGTGTGTGGCCCTCCAGGACTGCATTTGGGAGACTCTGCTCTAGGTAATGCACCTGTTTATGGTGTCTGTGCTCGGTGGGGTAAAATATAGGCATATTAACCATGCGTATGTTCTCAGCAATAAAGGTTTGTCCTTACTATCACGGTTTAGTTGTGGGAAAATTATGTAGACCCTTCCAAAAATCATTTCTTTTTTTTGGAGCTTTCCTGGGAGTGTTTTTTAATGTTGCCCATTGATATCACTAATGGCTAGCTTGGTTATGTTTTTTTTCCCTTTTTTCGAGGTCATTTTTGTGGTTTATTTGCCCTTTTGTACCGTGCACATGTATCACACTGCTCACGTTTGTAGGTTTCCCCGATTTTGCTGTACATTGCTGACGGAAATGATTTCTCTTCCTTTTAAATCGGCTCTAACGCGAGGTTTTCACTCGCGGTATTTTTTAGCTTGAATTTCAGCCCCGCTCCTGTGCGGGGAGCCTCACCCCTCCCACTCTCCACCCATTGACCCTGTCCCTCCGCCCCTCGGGAGCCTTCCTCCGCCCTCAGAATGCCTTTCCACGCCTCTATCGCACATCAGCGCGCCGCGCACTTGTGCGGGCCCGTTAGTGCAGCGCGCATGTGTGCGAGGCACAAAAACGCACTATTAGCATGCGCTAAGGTACCTCAGTGCACGCTCAAGTGCGCCTCGCACAATTGTGCGGTTTAGTAAACATACCCCTTAGTTGCACGTATGAGCTTGCATGTGTCCTTTACTTTTTGGCTTTAATTTTGGAAGGTTTTTGCTCATTTTGGGTGCTTCTGGGGCAACTTATATATCTAAGTGATGATATTCAGATTTTATAAGGGAGCAGCCTAAAGATATACACCATTTACACGCTTAAGTCCCTATTTTAAAAGATTTACGTATGTCAATGAGCACTGAGGCGCATGCTTTAGGCTGTTGCTATTCAGTAAGCGTGACCACAAGTACAAACACACATAGTTTCAGTGTGGACGTACATAGGGGTGGAGCTTGGGCATAGGTGGAACCTCAATTTACACACAAAAGTTATAAAATACTAGAACTTGCATGTTTACCTGTAAAAGCTAGGTGTGGATATTTACACCTGTCCTAGAGCAGGCTTCAGTGCTCACACCTAGCTTTTTACACCACTTACACTCTTATTTTATAAAGAAAATTAGGTGCCCACTTTTCTTTGTGAAATAGGCTAAGGGTATGTGCTTCTGGTGTCTAAAACTAGGCACCTGGTTATAAAATTACCCTTAAAATATATAAAATAGATGGCCAAGTGCACCACAGAAATTGCCAGTATAACATAAAGCATCTAATTTGAACATTCCAACTTATACATGGATGATCTTTGCAGTTTTCCGTGTCATTCCGTGTCATAGTAGAGCCAACGTTTCAGCCATTCTGCTGTGGTTTTCTTCAGGGTGAGTAGTTATTCAGGGGATATCTGTTCTTATATATAGTGGTTCTCAAACCAGATTGGTAGGGATGAGGTGGGAAACTTAAATTTTGGCAGGAAAGTTCATTAGAGAAAAGATAGGAAATTTCACCTGTTAAACTGCAAAAATCATATTACTAGCCACAACACCTAAGAGATCATTATACATAGATATTCAGTGCATTTTCCAGCAACGATCTAAGATTTTTCAAGTTATATATTCTCTCCAGCAATGCAGTTTCTGGAAGCACAGCTGGTATCTAATTAGTGTGTTTCAAGCAATTAGGAATCTGTAGGGGGTTCTTTGACCCATGGGAACCTCATCTTAGAGGATGCTGTTCTGGTACAATCGTCTGATTAAAACTGATCAGAAGGTGAATAGTTGGCCCTAATGGTAGGAGAAGAGAGTTTGGTGCATTTCTTAGAAGGTGCAAAGATGAATTCACATGCAGCGTTAAAGGTGCAGTATGTATTCGTTGATAGCTGAAGCCACTGATAATGCTGTCTATCTGAAAGTCTCCGAGCTGGTAAAGGCAAAACAATAGACTTTCAGTTTTGTTTCTTTTGCTTTTTTTTGTTTCATTCAATTTTGTTTCATTTTAGTTTGTGCTAGCATGATATACCGGCTTCAACAAATTTATGTTGAATTTAGGAGCCAGGCCAAAAATTGCGGTGGGGAGGCAGGAAAATCACTGTTTCTGTGGCAAGCACCAAAAAGAAAGAAACATTAAAAGGCAGGAAATCCCGGGTGCTGGGGTACAATTTCCAGGTGTCATGGCAACCTGATGCATGGGATTTATCCAGCTCTGCTAATATGAACTAACACATGCTAAATGCTATCTAGTGTGGACTAAGGGGCATGTTTAATGTGCTCTAATGTAGATAACCCCTTGTACATAGCTCATCCTGTAAATAGCACACCAAGAAATCATCCCCGTCACTCACACAAATACCCACACGTGTTAACACTGCATGCCTACCCCTACTGACACTGATCATTGATTGTTTGAAGTATAAACCACTTTGATTTCAGGACAATGCAGTATATAAATCCTTTTAAATAAAAAATAAATTTAAAAAAGGTGCCCTTTAGTTAACACGGGACTGTAGTAGCTGCTACTGCGTGCTAAAGCATACGGCACGCTATAAATCCCTTGCTAACTGCACTGAGTAGGTAGAGGTAGGGAGGGAGTGCTGACTGCACATTGCAGTTTGCACTGGGTAGCTAATGTGCGCTAATTGTCAGTGTTGCAGTTAGCGTGGGTGCACATAACACCACCTGGATGGGTGGCGTTTAGTGTACCTGTATTAATTGCACTTGAAATTTTAGCATGGTGAGATACTTCTCAGCATGGCAACTGCCAGGGGACATACTGGGCATGCCCCCAACAGTTAGCATGGAGCTGGTGCGCTTGCCGCACTAATTTTGGACTCCCAATATGAATTAAAATGTGATCCTGTAGTGCACTGTAGTGAACATGCCCCTAAATGATATAACACACTGAAACAGTATGAACTGACCAAAATGAAAATGCACATTGCTACTATATTTATTTATATTCTCTTATATACCATGCTATTTGGCATTAGTGTGGTTTACATTGAACAAACTGAAATTACATTGAACAGGACATTATAACTTGGAGATAACTATTTTACAGGGAACATGGGCTATGGAGGGTTCAGTGGCTTGCCCAAGACCACAAGGAGCACCTGTGGGACTAGAAACCCCAGTCCTTCAGGCCCAAGGTTGCTGTCTTCTAGTGGGGTTTGAACCCCCAACCTTCTGGCCTGAAGTACCTTGCCCCAACCACTAGGCCACTCCTCCACAGGTAATGCATATGCAAAAGTAATGATGGGAGGAGTGGCCTAGTGGTTGGGGCAAGTTACCTAAGGTTGGGGGTTCAAATCCCACTAGAGGACAGCAACCTTGGGCCGGAAGGACTGGGGTTTCTAGTCCCACAGGTGCTCCTTGTGGTCTTGGGCAAGCCACTGAACCCTCCATTGCTCATGATCCCTGTAAAATAGTTATCTCCAAGTTATAATGCCCTGTCCAATGTAATTTCAGTTTGTTCAATGTAAACTGCCTTGATATCATGACAGGCGGTATATAAGAAATGTTAAAGAAATAAATAATGTACTTTCCAACAAGGTGGGCTATTGAAAATTGCCCCTTTTACTGTATGTATTATGCCCTGCATGCAGTGTTAGCTTTAATTTAATCTCTATGTTTTCAGGTGAACAGGATGAGACTGGTAGTATACACGAGGCTTCCACTGGACAAGAAGGGACAAGCACCAGCACTGAGAGCTTATTTGCTGATGCTTCATCTTCTAGCACTGCTGGTTCTAGAACTCACGCAAAGAAAAGGTAGAGTCATTTTTTTCTGCCCTTCACTGTTGTATGTCTTTTCTGCTCTGTACACCATGACAACAAACCAGTTTCTGACTACCTTAAAATGATATCACCCGGGCTGAGCTTATGAGGGGCGGCCAAAAGTAGGACATTCAAAGCTACGCAATAGATTCTGTCAGCCAAGGGAGGGCATAAGGTGTAAGGTTTGCCTAGGGTGACAACACCTTGAATAAAGATAAAGATAAACGAACTCTGGGGCCGCCCCTGAATATTATTGTATTTGCTTGTTGTAAAGAGAATCATTATTTGTCCTAAGAATATTCGCTTGCAAGTTAGTGGAATTTTCTTGGGTAACTACCTGGGTACCCAGGCATATTTACAGCCTATGTAGCGGTTTCATTTTAGAAGCACTGTGCATACATTTCCTTGCTATAAGACTGGTGAAAAGTCTAGGTATTTTTGTACACGTGGTTTTGCTTTAAAAATCATCCTGTAGTTCCTGCAGACTATATGGGCACTTAACCCTCCCCCCCCCTTGACTAGGCCATAACAAAGAGCCAACTGAAGAAGACTGACAGGACTGTTAGTGCCTTTTTCAAGTGATAGGCTGCTCGGGGCTCTACTCATCTCCTTACTCTGTCCAGCACTGAAGACGTTTTGCCTTAGCATTTGGATTTTATCCTGAACTTCAACGATTTGTCCATCAGCTCTATTATGTGTACAGGATATAGAGTCCAGTTTTGGCCTGTGGCGTGTAATCCTAGTATCATCAGTATTTATTCTTAGGACTCTGGTTGGTTTGCATCAGACTGTCCCACGTCTGATTGCCTGGGACTTTCTCTATGTGTCCCGCTTGTCAATGAAATACCATTGATTGCATGCTGCTTAGGATTTTCCCTTACAAACAAAGAGGGGCAGGATTAAGGCAAACTAGGCACTGTCCTAGGGCCAAAACATTTGTGGGATCCCAAGGCAGACTTTTGCCCTGGTAAGTCAGCTGTCGGCAGAAATGACAGAGAGGGGTCAGACCAGAACCCTTACTGCCTGGAGAAGTCTGTCTATCCTTCCCAATCCATGTTCATCGTCCTCCAGTTGGCAAGAGTTCACTAGTACTGCTTCTTACCTGCCACTTCCGCCGCAGCTGAAACCACACAGGTCTTCATAATCTCACGAGACCAGCTGGCCCTGCCTGCAAAGAAGAGACAGCAGAAGACAACTAACCTTGCTCGCTGACCCCTGAGGGATGGGGGGGAGGGATTGAGGTGATTATGCCAAGGGGGTGGAACGATGAGGAGGGAGATGTGTTTTATGCCAGGAGATGGGTTTCAAGCTAATGCACTGATGCTTACGTGCCGATATTTGAAAGGCATTTACATGGTTTACAGCCCAGTAAACATTGTAAATGCCTTACACAGGGATATTCAACGGCACTTACATGGTTAGTGCCTTTGAATATCCCCTTCTAAGTCCCCTACGTGTCTTGATGCTATCCAGTTAGCATTGGGGCGTGTTGGGGATATTCCGGGACAGAGCAGAGGCAGAGATTGTCGCTAACTGGGCAGCAACAATATTGCATGCTGTCTGGTTAGCAACCTGCACCTAAAAGATAGGCAAGGAAAACCCTCAACTATCTTTAAGGTGCAGGAGCTAACCGGGCAGCATCCAATATCTCTGCTGCCTGGTTAGCCATGGCAGTTTCCTGTGTCTGTGGTGATCACCAAATATTCATTGAATTTATTTTTATTATTTAGCAAGATTTTTATACCACCTTTCACGGGGTCAAAGCGGTTTACAATAAACAATTTGAAACTGGTTTATAGAGAACGATTAACTATATACAGTAGCAAGGAATGGATAACCATGTACATTTGAAAAGCTGAACGTAGCTTTCAAGGCCGATTAACTATATACAATGGATTTTAAGCACTTTACTATGTTCAGGTTGATTACAGTCAAATAGTTACTGGGGGGAGGTGTGGTTCACAAAGTGGTTGGTTATGTTACATCAGAGAGATACTTGGTGAATAGGTGAGTTTTTAGTTTTTTTCTGAATGCAGCGAGGTCTGTGGAGTTTCTGAGGTCATTAGGGAGGGGGGTTTCCAGAGGGAGGGTGCATATAGTTCGAAGGATCTCTGACAGGTTTGCTGATTGCTTTTCATTTTTTTGGGTGGTATTGTGAGGATGTTTGCAGTGGATTTTCTTGTGGGTCAGGTTGAAGTGTGGGGATAGAGTAACTTTTGAAGGTCTATGGATGATAGTTTGTTGATGATTTTAAATGTGAGGAGTATGGTCTCATATAGGATTCTGGCTTGCAGTGGGAGCCAGTGGAGGTGTTTCAGGATGGGTGATATAGTACTTGTCGCATTTGTGATGTGTGATTTGTTTTCCTCCAGTGATGTCTAGTTGTTGAAGTTTTCTTTTGTTTTCATGGAGCTGTGCGGTGTACCAGGGCATCGTAGGGTGCCTGGTAGTTTTTGTGTGTCGAGATTTCTGTGCTGCTGCTGCTTGAGGGGTTGTGCTATTCCAGGCTGAGAGGAAGGTGTCTAGATTTTCTAGTCTGGTGGAAAGAAGGGTTTGATGCAGTTGATGAAGGTTTATAGAAACATAGAAACATAGAAACATGATGGCAGAAAAAGACCACAAGGCCCATCTAGTCTGTCCTTCCATAACAACTACAACAGTCCACTTTTTACCTTTAGAGATCATCTGTGTTGGTCCCATGCTTTTTTGAATTCAGTTACTGTCCTCATCTCTACCACCTCCACTGGGAGACTATTCCACGGATCCACTACTCTTTCTGTAAAGAAATATTTCCGCATATCACTCCTGAATCTATCTCCCTTCACCCTCATCCCATGTCCCCTCGTAGCAGAACTTGCTTTCAATTGAAAGAGGCTCTCTCCCTGAACATTTATGCCAAGGAGGTATTTAAACATCTCAATCATATCACCTCTATCCCGCCTTTCCTCTAAGGTGTACATATTAAGATCATTAAGTCTGTCCTCATATGCTTTATAATGAAGCCCATTAATCATTTTAGTAGCAACCCTCTGCACCGACTCCATCCTGTTCACATCCTTTTGAAGGTGCGGTCTCCAGAATTGCACACCATACTCCAAATGAGGTCGCACCAAAGACTTATACAGAGGCATTATCACCTCCTTTTTTCTGCTAGCCATTCCTCTCCGTATGCACCCAAGCATCCTTCTAGCTTTTGCCGTCGCCTTTTCTACCTGTTTAGCTACTTTAAGATCATCAGACACAACCACGCCTAGGTCCCGCTCTTCTTTAGTGGACAAAAGTATTTCACCTCCTATACTGTATTGCTCCCTTGGATTGCTGCAGCCCAAATGCATGACCTTACATTTTTTAACATTAAATCCCAGCTGCCAAATTCTAGACCATTCTTCAAGGTTAGCTAGATCCCTCCTCATGTTATCTACACCTTCCTGGGTGTCTACTCTATTGCAGATTTTGGTATCATCCGCAAAGAGGCAAACCTTACCCGACAGCCCTTCCGCTATATCACTAACAAAGATGTTAAAAAGAATCGGACCAAGGACAGATCCCTGGGGCACACCACTGGTAACATCCTTCTCCTCAGAGTGAGCTCCATTTACTTGTACTCTTTGTCGCCTCCCACCCAACCAATTTCTAACCCAAGCAGTAACTTTAGGGTCCATCCCTAGGGTGCTCAGTTTGTTTATAAGTCGCCTGTGAGGAACAGTGTCGAAGGCTTTACTGAAATCTAAATACACCACATCTAGAGCTCTTCCTCGGTCCAACTCCCTGGTCACCCAGTCAAAGAAATCAATCAGATTTGTCTGACAAGACCTGCCTCTGGTGAATCCATGCTGCCTCGGATCCTGTAATCCGCCGGACTCCAGAAACCTCACTATTTTCTCTTTCAGCAGCGTTTCCAATAATTTACTCACCACCGAAGTTAAACTAACCGGCCTGTAGTTTTCAACCACATCCTTACTTCCGCTTTTGTGTAAAGGCACCACATGAGCCTCTCTCCAGTCCTTTGGCACCACTCCCGACTCCAACGAGGCATTGAAAAGGTCAGTCAGTGGAGTTGCTAGAACATCCCCAAGTTCCCTCAGTATTATAGGGTGTATCCCATCCGGTCCCATCGCTTTGTCTACTTTAAGTTGAGCTAGTTTCTCACGAACACAGTCTTCTGAAAATTGTTCAAGATGTCCCTCGCTTCTGTTCTTATTTGTGGGTGTTTTCTGAGGTCCTGCTCCTGGTTCTTCATCTGTGAACACAGAACAAAAATATTTGTTAAGCAATTCCGCTTTATCCTTATCAGCTTCTACATATTCCCCCCCTGCACCCTTGAGTCTGACAATACCACTTTTGCCCTTCCTTTTCTCACTAATATATCTGAAAAATGTCTTATCCCCCCATTTTATTGCATTGGCTATTTCCTCCTCCTTTTGAATCTTTGCCTTCTTGACTACTTTGCTAGCTTCTCTAAGTTTTTCCAAATACAGATGCCTGTCTTCCTCTCTCTGTGATCTCTTGTATTTCATGAAGGCCTCCCTCTTTTTCTTCACTTTTTTAGCTACTTCCTTCGAAAACCATAGCGGTCTCCTGTTCCTTTTGCCTTTATTTACCATTTTAACAAAAAGGTTGGTTGCCTTTAAAATACCCCCTTTCAGTTTTGCCCACTGTTTTCTACATCCCCCAGCTGTTCCCATCCCACTAACGACTCCCTGAGGTATTGGCCCATCTTCACAAAGTTAGTCTTCCTAAAGTCTAAGATCTTCACCTTGGGATGGATTCTAACAGCCCTAGTCCTAATACTGAACCACACCATCTGGTGATCACTGGATGCAAAATGATCTCCCACTACAACATCAGAAACACTTTCACCATTGGTAAGCACCAAGTCCAGTATGGCCCCTTCACGTGTGGGATCTGTTACCAATTGCCTGAATAGTTCTCCCTGTAGAGAATCCAGGATCTCCTTACTTCTAGATGATACTGCAGCAGGAATGTGCCAATCAACATCTGGCATATTGAAATCTCCTAGCAGTAGCACTTCCCCTTTCCTAGCAATGCTGCGTATGTCTTCAATTAACTCTCTGTCCACCTCTTCCTCTTGTGAGGGAGGTCTGTATATCACACCAATGTGAGCCAGGAGGTGGTGGATATGTTTATTGTCTTGCTGTTGGAGATGGAGAGAGGGGGTTAGGATTGTTGGTATTTGGAGGGGAAAGGTAATCATGTCATGGTCTGACCATGGGACTGTTTTTAGTGTTTTGAGGTAGGGTGATGATTCAGGGGTTATTGTTGATGAAAATGAGGTCCTGGGTGTTTCCTTTATTGTGGGTGGGTTGTGTTATAATTTGAGAGAAGTCCAGTGTGGTTGTGGTATCAGTGAATGTGGTAGCTTGTTTCATTTGCGCAGAATTGAGGTTAAAGTCTCCTAGCTTGATGTGATCTTTGTTTGTGATGGAGTTTTCAGATACATTTTGGAGTAGGGCTGAGAAGTCAAAGGAGGCAGTGGTTGGAGATCTGTAGATGAGCGAGATTGTTAAGAGTTTATTGGAGATAAAGAGGAAGTCTAGGCCCTCTGAGCCCTCTTTTGATTTAGTAGCGGAGGTGGAGATCAGATCTTGCTATGATGAGGATTCCTCCACCTCTCTTGTGCGTTCTTGAGAAGTGGTGAAGAACAGTTTGTCAGCGTAATTTGGTTCATGATTATAGTATCTGGGTCCATGAGCCATGACTCGGTTATGCAGAGAAGGTCGAGGTTCATTAAGTGGATGAGGTCGTGGATGACCAGGGTTTTGTTTTTGACGGATGGTGCATTTATGAGTGCACATTGGATTATGTGTGTGTGTGTACTCCCGGGGGAGGTAGGGGCATGTGCTTCAGTGTGTGGTGAAGGTAAGGGTATTTTTATGATGTGTGCTTGGTTTCATGTTCTTGGAGGTACTTGGTGTAAGGTTTGGAGTTGGGGTGTGGTTGTAGTACATCTATAGTAGTATAGGGAGGGCATTAGGGAGGGGGGGAGGAGTGAGAGGATTAGGAGCATGTATGTCATTGTGAGCCAGGAGGTGGTGGATATGTTTGTGTTGCTAGGATGGTTATTGCTGGGATAGCTCCATAGTTTCTGCCTAGTGGCCCCTATGAGGGGGCTCCCGGGGACGGGCGTGTTCTGTGGTTTGTACAGTTTTGTGGTTATTATTGCCTGTGTGTTGGAGGGGGCTGGGTCAGTTACCCTGGTCGTACGACCTCATTGTCATCAGTCCCAGGTTGTGAATCTTAGTGGTTGAATATCTGGGTTAGAGGGTGGCGAGGAGGGTTATGCGCCAACGAGGCGCATAGCCCTTCCAAAATGTGGATGACTCAATATCGGACCCCGTGTGTTCATGGGGGGTTAAAAATGTATTTATGTTTTATGGTTTATTTTACCTATTATACTGCTTTTAAAACAAAGTCGTCAAAGCAGCTTACAATATTATGATGGAGGCCAAACGGCTTGTTTACCTAGGGCAACCTTGTATGTGATTGTATTTAGTATTTTCTTTTTTCTTTTATCATATAATGTACATTCCCAGGCACTTGATATGAAAGACGCAGTAGGTTAAAATTACATTTTCCTGGATAAGAATTTACTGATCTCTTTCTTCAGATCTAAATTGGTATCCAGAATCCAAGATCCAGAGACAAAGCCTCTAAATTATCAGGTGAGTATAACATGAATTCTAAAAACACATGTATACACATATGAACATATGGAAAGAGAGATATGGTCGAATTCCAAGCCCTTCTTCTTTATATTTTCCTTCTCTGCAGTAACAGAGTAACTGAAAGGTGTCTTATGACTTCTGGTGCGACTTCGTCAGTGGGATACTGGCAGAAACATCTATTGATTGCACAGGCATAGAAAGCCTAAATCATAAACACTTTGAGGGTAATTCTACAAGGGACTGCATAAATTTAAGTGCAATTTATGTATGGAAGTCATAGTATTTTAGTTGTGTGCATAAGTGAGCACTTATGCATGTAAATTACATGGTCACGATTCTATAAGTGCACACGTGGTGCTGATCATGCATACTTTCATTGTTAATATGTACTTGGGCGGATCACACACTTACACATGTAATTTACAGAATATGGGCAGCACCAGCCCAAGGAGATGAGATGAGGTGCCCTAGGCAAATTTCATCCCTTGTGCCCCCCCCCTCCCCCATGGTACCTCTCCGGGAATGACAGTGGTGACAATAGCCGCAAACAGCTCCACAGAGTTTATTTTTAAGCTTCGGTGCCATGGTGCTGTTTGATTCTGATGCTCACTGACACCCGATGCCAACTTCCCGTGCAAACAGGAAGTCGGCATCGAGAGTCAGAGAGGGGCAGAGGGAAACAGCCCCGCAGTGCAGGAGCTTGAGGGTAAGCTCCATGGGGCTGTTTGCGAATATTGTCGCTGATTTTTGCTCCAGAGAGGCGTGAGAGCAGCAGCAATTCATGCCCCCAGAGGGCCAGCACTCTAGGCAACTGCCTAGTTTACCTAATAATAGTGCCAACCATACATGTATGCCTTCATTTACATACATTAGCATCCTCTATTTTATTTATTTATTTAGCTGTATTTATATTCCGCTTTTCACTGGGTCAAAGCAGTCAATTGGGGGATACATTTAACACGAGGGGATATGACACACATACGTTAATACTTACAGGGAACATGGGCAATGGAGGGTTAAGTGGCTTGCCCAAGACCACAAGGAGTGCCTATAGGACTAGAAATCCCAGTCCCTCCGGCCTGAGATTGCTGTCCCCAGGTGGGACTTGAACCCCCGGCCCTCCGGCCTGAAGTACCTCGTCCTAACCACTAGACCACTCCTCCCTCTATGCTAGTATTCTATAAAATCAAGTCTGTGTGGATTTGACATTATATAATAGGCACAATTAATGTGTGTATAAACATGCAATGCGGGATGTTATAGAATTACCATCTTTGTTTTCTTGCTCCAGTTTTCTCTTTTCGACACTTTCTGCTGCACTCCTACAGAGAGCACCGGAGCTATTTCCATTCTAGTCTGCAACATGTATTTCCTTAGAGCAAACAAGCAATCAGATTCTTCTGAGAGGCAGCTATAGATTTCCGTGAGGTGAATGACTTCCTAGTTATCACCAGCCACAAAACAGGGATGGAGTTACAGTTTCTGGCATCCCTTTGCAACCTTTAAATTGGTGCCCCCCCCCCACCTCCGCAAAAATAGTGTAACAAGGCTCCCTTTTGGTGCCCACGCAAACATCAGCTTTCCCTGCCATCCTTACCATGTTTACTGCAGAGCACTGATCCTGCCAGAAAACAAAATTCTACTCCTCAGCCGCTGGTCGGTCTCTCTTGTGCCCAACACTAGAGGCTGTGATCCAATTCCATCAGCAACACAGTGAATGCCCTCAGCAACTGAGAAGCATAATTTTCATGCCAGCTCGCTGGTAAACTAGAATTCCTAGAACTGGCATCCAGCCAGAATGACTCTCTCAGCTTAGGGTTATTTAGTGATAGATGTCCTTTAAGACTGATACTAGTTGGGTCAGTTTAATGGCTCATTGACAAATGTGCATTGTGATGCAGATGGCCTATGTTTGTTTCTGAGCCTGTCTGCTGACCCTCAGGATGGCTGGATGCCACAGAGGCCAGGGAGGGAGTCTTGACCATCATTCAATGGCAGCACCTAGTAGCCAGGAGTAGGCTCCATGTTGCCTGGGTTCTTGAGCAAATTTATACTAATCTCTGTCTTCTCTGAGTGTCTATGTTAGTCTTATCTAATCAACACACTTACTGTGTCTTAAAAAATAACATTGAAAACTATATTGAAGAAAATGTGTGGGGAAAATGAGCAATACTTCTTAATACTGATTTTAAAAAATAGCTCCTACTATATTATTGTCAACAGAAGGAAAATATACCCATCGCGACATAAAATCGAATACACTATATCCAATGTAAGAAGCTCCAACATAGCGCCAGTCGTAATCGGTTCCCCAGCTGCCACCTGCTTTGTGTTTTGTGTAGTCCTTCGCATGCATCCTTCCACATCCTCACCTTACAGTCAAACTCCATTCATGCATGAATACATCTCCTGTCCCCGCCTACATACCTTACCATGTGCTCACTCTGTTCCTTAAATCTCTTCCATAAACTGCAATCTGCCAGGTCCAAGTGATAACATGGGATCTATGTTTAAAATAACATACACCATGGTGAATTAATGCACGTTAACGTTATAGACCCCTTAGTCATGTAATTAAGCCAGCATTGCACTGGCTATTTCTCTTCTTTTATACAGAATTTTTAAATAACCTATTTACCAGCAATAAGTCTTACCATTCCCTACAGCCTTCAAGGGTCTCTCATCCCCCAGCAACAGCAACCCATAAGTCCTTTCTCGTTTAGCCTGAACCACTATTTCAATATACTCCATTACCATTGTCCACAACCTGGGTCCACACCCAATTTCATCTTTACTCCCCTTTCTTTTGTAATGTAAATTCTATGGGTCTGATTTTCGAAGTCCTTCACACGGGTAACTTCCCTAGTCCTTAATGCGCCAAGATGCTATGTGGGTAGCTTCGGGGCGTGTTAGGGGCATTCTGAGGTGGAATGCGGCAGAGGAAAGGGCTACACAGGTAGCAGCAATTTTTGATGCTACCCAGATAGGCCCTGCATCTTAAAGATAGGGGTGTAGCCTCTGCAGCTGCCGGCGCATCCAGACAAACTCGGATTTTCACATCCACTGCTGCAGAAGTGAAAATCCAAGTTAAGGGGGTCAGCGGGCCTGCCTATTTGAAAATCAGGCTCTATGAACATAGTAACATAGTATATGATGGCAGATAAAGACCAGTTGGTCCATCTAGTCTGCCAAGTAAGGTGGCTAGAGTAGGTACACCCACCGCTCCATGCAGATCACCCCCCTCTATGCCTTAGTTTAGGGTTGTACCCGCCTCTCCGTACAAGTCACCCCTCTCTATTTGTTGAAGTATAAGAAATAGTTAAGTTTATTTTGATTTTATCCTCTTGCTATAAAGAGCTGCACTATGTCTGTCCCATGCCATTTTGAATTCTGACACTGTGTTTGCCCCCACCACCTCCATTGGGAGGGCATTCCAAGCATCCACCACCCTTTTAGTGAAAAAGTATTTCTTGATAAGTTTACCTTCTTGCAGCTTTTTTATGCCCTCTAGTTTTACAGCTTCCCCTTCTTTGAAGAAGGTTTGTTCATCAATACCCTTAAGTATTTAAACGTCTGTATCATATTTCGCCTGTCCCTCTCTCCTCTAGTCTAGGATATACATATTTAGGTCTTCAAGTCTCTTCTCATACTTCTTCTGACGCAGGCTCCAAATAATTTTTGATGCTTTCCTCTGAACCTTTTCAAGTCTTTTTATATCCTTGTGAGATATGGTCTCCAAAACTGAACACAATACTCCAAGTGAGGCCTCACCAATGACTTGTACAGGGGTATTAATACCTCCTTCTTTCTGCTGGTTATTCCTCTCCGTATGCAACCCAGCATCTTTCTGGCTTTGCTCACCACCTTGTCATACAGTTTTGCCACCTTGAGATCCTCAGTAACAATCACTCCGATGTCCTTCTCCTGGTCCGTGCAAATCAACCTCTCGCTCCCTATCGCATACAATTCTCTCGGATTTCTGCATTCTGCGTGCATGACTCTGCACTTTCACATTAAATCTTAACTGCCAAGCATTAAACTATTCTTCCAGCCTTTGTAGATCTTTCCTCATGTTATCCACTCCCTCAGAGGAGTCCACCCTGTTGCAAATTTCCATGTCATCTACAAAAAGGCAGATTTTCCCCTTCAATCCTTCAGCAATATCACTCACAAATACATTGAAAAGCATTGGTCCCAGGACAGATCCTTGGGGCACACCACTACTCACCTTCCTTTTTTGAGGGATTTCCATTTACCACCACCTTTTGTTGTTTGTGAGTCAACCAACTTCTGATTTAGTTCACCACCATAGGACCCATCCCCAGGCTGCTCAATTTATTTATTTATTTATTTATTTATTTAACAGTATTTCTAAACCGCCTTATCTTAATAATCAAGGTGGTATCACAGCAAGCAATCAGGTAAAGTGTGTGTGTTGTACATGCAGTGAGGATAAAACTTAGTTGTGTGAGGGATGTGTTGGGTGCTTGATTTGTTTGAGCTATATACAGGGTGGGCTATTTACAGTGGTGCTAGAATCATATTTTATATATTGATATATATTAATATTAATATTAATATATATATATATTATTATTTATATTATTGATATATATTGATAAGCTTCCTTTGAATAAGTTTATAATGGGTTTCTTGCAGTGATGAGAAATTGTGCTTCTCCAAGTCTGTCCAAAACAACCATTTAGTCTTTAGCACTTTTTCCACCACATCTCTGAACCAGTCTGCTGCCAGAGACCTTAGGAAAATAAACTCATGACTATTTCTTCCAAGTTTATGCCAAGTAGAGTTTGCATGAACGGTGTAACTAAACTTTCCCTCTTCTCTACCCTTTAAAGAGTTGTAATAGTGCCCTACTTGCAAGTAGGCCAATAAATTTGAATTGGAATCCCTATTTGCATTTTATTTGATCGAATGTTGAGAAAGTGTCTTTCCCAACTTGCACCACCTGACTCAAGTATTGGCAGCCTCGTGCAACCCATGCATGAAATTGGGATCTTTTCAACCTTGCAGGAAAATCAGGATTGCCCTGCATAGCCATGAATGGGGATGCTCCCTGCACTTTCACTAACCTCCCCCATCACCAATCCCATACTTTCTTGAAAGGGGACAATAATTGTGCTCTCCCTCCCAATTTCTTCCAGTGGTTTTCATTCCCTTGTAATAGGGTGAAAAAACATAAGAGCAAGTCCAGTTATCTAATAATCCTTCTGGGAAAAATTTGTAGTGTCTTGTATGGAATTCATGAATCCATCTCATTATAGTTACTATCTTATATAGCTGAAGAACAGGCACTCTGAACTCTCCCTTGAACCCATCTAATGTCAATTAAGCATATCCGATACATTTCCATCTGAATGTCTGAACCTTCCCTTTATAAATAAGTTCTTCTCTCTTTCATAATCAAATAGGAGACATTTGCAAAGTGTAAAGTAGCTTTGGTAAAACTATCATTCTTATTAGGGTCACTCATGCCATTAAAGACAATGGCAGATCCTTCCATTTAACACATAGCTTTTTAACTAGTTCTGATTTAAGAACATAAGAACATGAGATATGCCATACTGAGTCAGACCAAGGTCCATCATGTCCAGTATCCTGTTTCCAACAGTGGTCAATCCAGATCACAAGTACCTAGCAGTTTCACAAAAAAGACACACAGGTACCACAGTGTTTGTACTGGGGCAAGCAGTGGATTTCCCATGTCCTCTTTCATAATAGTTTATGGACCTTTTCTCCAGGAGCTTGTCCAAACCTTTTTCTACACTAACAGCTTTTACTACATCTTCCGGTAATGAATTCCAGAGTTTGATTATGCTTTGAGTGAAAAAATATTTTCCCTTATTAATCTTAAACAGGTTACACTGTAGCTTCATTGCATGTTCTCTAGTCTTTCTACTTTTTGATGGTGTAAACAATAGATCTACGTTTACCTGTTCCACTCCATTCATTAATTTATAGATGTCTGTCATATCTCCCCTCAGCTGTCTCTTTTCCAGTATGAAGAGCCCTAACCTTTTAAGCCTCTCCTCACATGCGTATCCTTCCATCCTCTTTACCATTTTGGTGGCTCTTCTTTGTACCTTTTCTAATTCCGCTATATTCTTTTTAAGATATGGCGACCAGAATTGCACACAATATTCAAGGTGCAGTCACACCATGGAACAATATAGAGGCGCATTATAATATCCTTGGTTTTATTCTCCATTCCTTTCCTTATGATACCTGGCATTCTATTTGCCTTCTTGGCTGCCGCTGCACACTGGGCAGAGGGTTTCACACGTTCTTCTTATAGAGAACTTTCAGGTTAGCACTAAGGTAAACTTCTGAATATTTTATACTTCCTTGGGCCCAAGCCAGAGGGAAATCCTCCAGTGTTTGACACATACACTCTCATGACACCCAGTGCCTCTGATTTTACAAAATTGATTTGTAACGCCCAGAGGGAGCCCAAGAGTTGCATCAGTCAAACTATTCTTCCAGGATTCTCACTGGCCTGCTTAACAAATAAGAGCATATCATCGGTAAAAAAGTTTATTTTCTATTTCTGCCTCTCTATTTCAATACCCTCCAACTCAGGAGTTTGATGAATCATAATAGCTAGGGGCACCAAGGATGGAATAAATGAGAAGGGCGATAAAGAGCGTCCCTGCCTCATTCCTTGTACAACTGCCTTTGGCCAGGATTTGCGCTGTTGGGGCTTTGCATAATGTTCTTATCCAGACCAAATATTCCCTTTCTATTCCAAACCGTTAAACTATTGAAAATAAATAATCCCATGAGATTTTCTCAAACGCCTTTTCTACATCAAGGTTTAGTAAAATCACATCCCTTCGCCTTGATCTCCCTTCCTGCAATAGCATTAGGGCCAATAGTAGGTTTGTTGACACAAATCTCACAGGAACAAACCCAACCTGACATGGCTTAAAAACTGAGCTAATAGGGCTGCAGTAATCTTTACATCCTGATTCAACAGGGAAATGGGATGATATTATCTCAACACTGTTTTGTCCCTATTGGGCTTAAGCAAAAATTATATGCGTTTGACTTTACATGTTTCCCAATGCCTTCTTTTCTCTCACATCCTCACACACGGACAGCATCAACCCTACTAAAAAGTCCCCAAGTATCTTGTAAAATTCTGCACCTAGGCCATCTGGACTTGGTGCCTTGGTCAACCTTGTGTTTACTAATATATAAGATTTCCTCCTTACGGAAGGACACATTTCAAGCTCTAAGTGACGCCACACTCATTTTAGAGAGGTTTGGTCCCCTTAAGAGGCTACCGTTTGAACCTTGTCCCCTAGACCTTGAGCATATAGAGCTTTATAGTAGATAAATTGATCCATGTTCTTCTGCTTTTTACTCACTGTTTTCCCTTGCCTTTCCCGAATGCAGGCTATCATATATTTCCACCCCTATGACTGAACCAAGTTGGCCAGCAACATCCCTGTTTTACTTTCTCACCTATACAAAGTACAGTTGTACATCTTTATGCTACCCACTGCTTTTGATTCAGTAGTTCATTGATCTGCCTGTGTGTCTGGCCATACTTCTCACTGTCTTCATTCCTCATAGCTATAGCATGCATTTTGTTTTAGCTCCACAGCATTTTGCTTATCTAGTAGGTCCTTGTCCCTCCCCCTCTATTTCCTTGTGAGATAAGCTATCATTTTCTCATGCAATACTTCCTTAGTTGCTTCCCAATAAATAAATGGATCCACTATATCTCCGGATCATTATCTTTTTCATAATCTTGACAAGCAGCCTACAGATATCTTTTAAAATCTTCATCCAAATACAGAGTTGGGATCATCTTCCATATATAATCCCTATTCTGCTACACAAGCCCCAAAGTGACCCATATTGGGGAGTAGTTTGAGATCACTGAATTTACAATAATGGCCTGGCGGTTTGCCAAACACCAATTCCGAAATGAGCATGTAATCCAACCGTGCACTAAACTTTGTGGACATTTGAATAAAAAGGATGCAGTGTTCTCCAAGAATCTATCAAACTAAATTCAGTCAGCAAATAAGTTAATGCCTTTCTGACCAATATCCTTCAGTGGGTGTTTGCAGGTTTGCAATCTATGAAGGGGTCCTTAGTATTATTAAAATCTCTGCCCACTAATGAAAAAAAATTATGATTGTATACATATGGGGCGTATATATTTCATAAAGCAATTTTCACCCCTGGTAACTCCTCTTCTATAGTCAGATATCTGCCTTCTGGGTCTTGCTCAATTTCATGCAGGTAAATGGAAACCATTTACGCAGCAAAACTGCCGCACTGTGCTACCTTTTAAACGGTGAGAAACCCATCCTCTACACACAATGTTTGGTGTTCGAAGCTATTAAGATGAAGTAAGGTCACATCAGTCTCCTCCTCCTTGAGATAACTTAATAGTTTAGTGCACTTTACAGGGGAATATAAACCATCAGTATTACATGTGAGTACTTTAAGATCAAACAATACCTTCCCATCTGACCACGTATAAAACAAAAGTCTTACCAACACAACATTTCCATTTGACCACTCAGCAGAGTTGACTGGAAATCCACACAGCACTAACGCTCTCCACATGATGCACCAACAGAGTCGACCCTACACTTTGACCTCTCTGTTCTTCTTTTTCATTACCCGAACTGCTCACAGCAAAACTACTCTTAGTAGCACTCTCCCACACACAATCAAATCTGTAACCATACTTTTTGTACTCCCGATACTGCCCCCTTCTAACATCCAGTGAAACAAACAAATGTGTAGCAAGACCCTACCAATGACAATAACTGCAAACCATAAAAATGGGTCAAACAGTACTCTGAGTATTCTTGACCGTCTCCTCCTTCAATAGGAGCAATGCTGAATTTATCGTCTCCATTCAGTGACTCTCTTCGGCTTGAATGCTGAATTGGAATGGAATGTTTTTTATTGATTATTAGCTATAGTTTGTATTTACCCATACTCGTTGTTGGCTTTACTCTTAGTGCGTATTTGCACACCTGATTAATTTGATTCGTTTCATTTGGGATCGTGTATTGGAGCACCCTGGGACAATATCATCTTTTGGTGCCCTGGTATTTAAATGGCATTTTTCTAGCAGTGTCCGAGCGTCTTTTTGTTTAATGACTGTAGTGGCAAGACTGTATGTTGCTCCTGAGGCAAGCCTTTTGTTGGACTGGAACATTTGATGTCGTGTGTAAACATACAGTAATTCAGAAGATTATTTTGTATTCCTCTGCTGATGAACTGAGTTAACAGCATTGGACAAGTGCCGCGCTCAAGTGAACTTCTGAAGACCTTTATTGGACACCTTTTAAGATAAGTGTCCTGTTTCTTTTAGTGACTCTTTTGTGACTTTGGTGTCACTTTTTTGCACATAAAGGTTTTACATATGAAAACGAAGAAGAGAAAAAGCTATTATTATAAAGAACAATAAAAGTTTAGCGACTATTTGCTATTAGGGAGGTGGAGACAATTGATGATGCTTAGGCTATCGAAGACCTGAGGTTATGGGTCCTCTTTGATGCCTCCACCTTTCCCGTTATAAATTTTGACTCATTTTTGTGGTTTGCAGTTATTACCCTATAACATTCAAGCACATCCTGCCCTTCACCCCCTTGGATAGACTTCCATTGTTTTCTCGTATCCCCCAACCTATCCAGACCATTTACATCATCATATCTACCCCCTCTCCTCTGCCTTCCCTCCCCACATAACATTTATTACCAACAAAAGGATTTTGAAACCTTAAACATTTTAACATTTTGTAAATGAGATCACAAGTTCAAAACTCCTCTTGGCCTATTAGTCTTTACTTCTCTGTGCCACTACAGAATATAGCCACATAAATTATCTGTACCTCTACAGATCAGCACTGTGCGCACAGCTCAGCCATACAGTCTGCAACCTCTCAAGGATCCTGCCAGAGGATCCCAGTTGCTTCAACTAAGCCACGTGTTTGCACAGTGTTTCTGAAAGAAGTGCCACTTTACTGTTCATGGAAAGGAAGGTGCTCATCTGTCCACTCCACCAGCTGTGGTGCAGAATCGTTGACTTGATCCCCTTCAATGTACCAATGTGGGGAAACCGCAAACTCATTTCACTTAGTCACAAGCAAAGAGTCCAGTGTATTTTAGTCCAGAATAAGCCATAGCCTTAGAAGCTTCAAAACCCACCCATCGATATACTACACCAAACATATTCAGTAAGGTATAAAACGTCAGGCTGCGCATTGCCACCTTCACCAGTTTTCTAGCAAGCCCATCTCTGTCTGCTGCTGCCACTCCTGCATTTATACAGCGGAGCCTTCAGCTCGCTGGTGAGTCAAAAGTCACAGTCTTATTCTTATGAATGACTCTTATCTGGCCAAGGAACTCATCATGAAGCAAATCCCTCTCTTAAACAGCTTGGTGCAGAATGGGGCTAACACTTTCTGACGGTCTCTAGCTCTTACAGAGAGATCACGGAAGAGTGGACGCTTGGCTCCCTTTTACTCTAGCTCTCACTTGTTCTTGTACAGCACCACCAATTTGTTTTTGTCAGCGTAGTTCAATATAGCAGCTAGCAGTGGCCTGTTGTTCTCCTTCCGCACCCACACACAATGCCCACTCTATACATGCAACAGCCCACTAGTGAGACTGAGACCCAGCATTTCTACACCACCTCCCAAAGCTCATAACCTGTTACACTCTTGGATAGACCAGTGATGCAGATATTATTTCTATGTCCCCAGTTTTCTTAGCCCTACGAATGATCAAGCAGGGATTTGTGCCTGACCTCCAACTGTCAAGAAAGCCTCCACGTTCTCCTTTCAGTCCTCCTGCCACAAGGTTATTTCTTCTGCCTGCTGTAGCTGGGCCAGTTGTGTCTCCATCTCTTCTTTTATTTCATCAAGTGAGGATTGTAGCTTGGAGAGTTTATCTTCAAGTGCTGCTGACAGATTTCTTGAGAGTTCCTTTACTGCTTCATCTTGAAGCAGAAACACCGGAGGCATGTTTTCCACCGCCATCTTGTCTTCCATGTCTTTCTAATGGCCAACTTGTGGCATTTTTGTCAGCATTCCCTGAGATTAGCAAGACCACTTCAGAAGGTTTCCCGCATGCAGACTTGTGCACCTCCATGATTTTTTTTTAGTACCAACACGATGTTAAAAAAAAGCCAGGAGGGACTTCCGGTGGCATGGTGAGCTGAGCGGGACGTGTTCCTCTTAGCTCTGGAACCCGCTCTCTTTCCCTCGTTCAGCTTCTTGTTTTAATCACCCCATTTCTGGTTTAATGAGGGGGAAGCTTGAACATACAAGCCAGAGCTTCCTCTCGTCGTGCGCCTGGGCTGAGGAGAAAATTTGCATGGCCACAAAACCCTCCAGAAGGGAGAAGCCGCGTGTCGGTGAGACCAAGATGGCGGAAGCGGCCTCCAGTGCTCTGGTGCCGGCGGATACCGCGGCGATGGTGGCCGAGGTGTCTAAGGCGGTGGTGTCTGCCCTGGAGGACCGGTTCGGAGGCTTGGCCACACAGCTTGCTGCAGTTGCACAAGCAGTGTCCGAATTTGCAAGCCGAGTGGAACAAACTGAACGCCGCATCGGCTCTCTGGAGGACACGCGGGTTCAGGATGAGGCGAGAATCAAGAAGCTGGAGGAGGCCCTTACCAAGCACCAGGAAAAATTAGAAGATCTTGAAAATCACAGCAGGCGCAACAACTTAAGATTCATTGGAATCCCTGAGTCGGTGCCGGATAAGGATCTGCGAGATTACCTGGAGCGATGGATACCGAAGCATCTACCCCTGGGGGAAAGTACAGGAGGCATGGTCCTGGAAAGGGCGCATCGGCTGGGCCCTCCTCGAGCCGGCGAACATAGACCCCGAGCGGTCATTGCTCGTTTCCTTAATGCCGCACAGAAGGAGGAAGTGTTGCGAGCCTCGCGGCAGGAGAGGCGCTCAGGAGTGAACACCCGCCGAGTTCTGATCTTCCAGGACTATTCGACTGGAGTCTCGCTGCGCCGCAAAGCATTTAAAGAGGCTTGCGGGCGTTTGGTTGCAAAGGGCGTCCGCTTCATCTTGGCATACCCTGCTACGCTCAGAGTGGATGGTGAGGGTGGTTGTCGGACATTCACCTCCCCAGAAGAAGCTCTGACATATTGTGACAGCCTCGGCTGAAGAGCAGGGTGTCTGGGTGGCGGAGCCCCGAGTGAATTGTGGCACATCATCACAGCAGGTTTTTTTTTCCCTCTTGTCACTCTTTTGAGTGGCACAACCGCAATAGATCCAAAAATCTTTAGAGTAATACCACTGTTCAGCCAATATATTAACTAATTACTCCAATGTGTGAATATTTCCTTGATTCAATTATTCTATAAACAGTTTTTCTTAAAAAACAACTTATCTTTTCCTAAGCGGGTCTCAGACTCACGGGCAACTTTCTGTGATAAATATCACTTGGTGCACCTTTTTGCATCAACGACCCATTTTCCTATTATTCTTATAACTTTCTCTTAACCTTTTCTAAACTATTTTTTCAAACGTCCAGTTGGATAATGTGAGATATCTATAACAGCAAGCTTATCTTTTGTCTTTTCTTCAATGTCCCAACGCCAGACTGGGCGCCTCTGTGTTTCACAGCCTTTATGTTTCTTCAGGGGATTTTGCTTAGACAGGCTTGTAGTATCAATTATCTCTGGAAAAACGGAAACACCATATTTAAAATCAATCATTTTTACAAACTCAAAAGAGATTATATACCTGGTATATTGTTAAAAAATAACGGCTAGGTGCTACTCACCATCTGTTTCATCTTTTGAGTGGGCCTCAGGGTTGGGAGGATGGCTCTCTCACCCGCTTTTGTGGTCTGCCTAGGCGCCGGCAGGAACATTATTGGGGCACCTGACTGTCTTTGGTCCGGTTGAGTTGGGGCGTTAGCAGAGCTGACACTTTTTGTCTGTGCTTTCGCACCTGTTCTATGGGACATGTTGGTGGTTCCATAACGCTTGCAGAGGCTCTGCTGCAAGTTTGCTGTAACTTCAGGAGGCCTCTATGCCTGAGGTCGCGGCATGGCCGCGGAGCCGAACATTGTTGGGAAGGTTTTCTTTCATTTATCTTTTTTGCCCGGAATTCACTGTCTCCTCAATGTTCTCTTCTTTTTTCTTTCCTTTCCTGGGGGGCGGGGGGTCGTACGTTGGATTGTTATACTACTGCCCTTGTTGGGGATGTATTTCTCTTCATGCTGACTTTTGCGGTGGTTTTTCCCGCTCGCGCCTTGGGTGCGCTCACCTCCCCTCTCTCCCTTCTCTTAAGTTTATTTATTTTTTCCTTTGCTATTTATTTTCTCCTTTACTCTCAATTTCTTTTCTCTTATGGTAACAATAAATTATTCTTATTTCCTTTTCTGTTATTTTATCATATGGCATTACTTCTACCTCCTTCTGTTCCTTTAATTTACTTTATCTTATTTCATTTTCATTTCCTTTTTACCTGGCTCTTGTTTCTAATCCCGATGCTTTTACTCTATTTTCTGGATCGACCTTCAGTTTATTATCTCTAATTTATTCTACTTTAATTCATCATATTCAACTTCACTGTATTTATTGCTATGTTTCATTCTCTCTCTTCTCTTTATGTTGTAGGCTGTTATTTTTGTGTAAATTTCCTATTACCTCCTGCTGTTCCCGTAGTGTGTACTCTTTCTGCCCCTCATCCTCGAGCTTACGCTTTACTTAGGATATTTTCAGCTCTTTCTGATTCAATGTTTAACAGTATTTGAGCTCATGTGTAACTTTGTCATCCGTACTATTTGATTTCTTTTATTGTGATGTTTCTGTTAATATGATGTTCCACTGTATTTGTTGGGATGTGATGTCCGGAGCTTTCTGGTAGGCTCGTGGCCCCGGATGGGTACAGGCTGTCCTATTGCTGCTTGCCCATTTTACTTGGCTAGGGTCTAGTGGAGGGGGTGGTGGTTGGCTGGAAGGGGGACCCCTTTGGCTAATTTGACTCCTCGCTCCTGCTGTGCAGGTTGAGATGCTGGGATATCTAGGGACTCTGGGGTGGAGGTGATGGTGGTGGCTGGGGTGTAGGCAGAGGGTAGGAGTAGGCTTAATGGTGAGAGGGGGATCAGGGACGCGGGTAGGAGGTGTTGAGGAGTGGGGAGGGGAAGGGGATTGCCCTTGAGCTAAGGGGGACAAAGGTGAGGGGTGGGGATTACTTGGTTGGATAGTTGGGAGGGGGAGGGAAGCGGGTCCCACGTGCCCAAAGAAGTCGAGGTGAGGTCCGAGCCGAGAGCTCGGCGGTTAGAAGAAGGTGAGGTGGGATGGAGGGTGGAGGGGGTGGGGGGTGCTGGGAGGGGTGGGGGGGAGGGGAGGGTGGGCTGTTCATAGTTAGGGGATTTGTATCTGGTCATGGTCTGGGTTTTAGAGGGGAGGGCTATAGGTTTACTTTGCGGGGTTTGTATGTCGGGGTGGCTGGATGTGTGACGTATGAGTTTTTATGGCTGTATGTGAGAGGTGAGGTACAGAAGCAGGTGGGGGCTCCAGGCTGGGGGGGCTGCTGCCTTTTACAAGGGAGATTTGCTGGACTTGGGATATCTTTATGGGTCTATGATCCTGGGTGAGCACACTCGAATAGCTCCTTGGAATGTTTGTGGATTGGGATCGCCGATGAAGCGCTACAAAGTAATGCAACACCTGAATCGTCAACGGTTGAGTGTTGTTATGTTGCAGGAAACGCATCAGTCCGCCGTGGAGCATGCGAAGCTAGGTAAGGGCCGTATTTCACATGTCTATGGGGCCCCGGCTGTTGGCAAAAAGCGGGGAGTTGTCATCTTAATAGCAAAAGCGGCCAGCTGGGTCGAAGAGCGCGTAGTGACGGACACGGACGGCTGTTACGTTTGTGTATGGGGGTTGCTCAATGGAATCAAAGTGGCCATGTGTTCGGTCTATGGTCCCAATGTTTATGAGGCCGGCTTTTACGTAGCTTTAACGCGTTTTTTGCAGGATACCAATGGGTACCAGGTCATCATGGGTGGGGACTTCAACGAAGTCTTGGAGGCTGATGTGGACCGCTCCGGTTCGCTGCGCTGGGGTAGTCGGCAGGCTAGGAGGCGACTTGGGGGGCTTTGTGAAGCGCATAAGCTCCTTGATATATGGCGGGTACTGCATCCTGGAGAGCGGGACTATACTCACTTGTCGCGAGCTCATGGCACGTGGTCCCGAATTGATTTTTTCTTAGTCTCTGAGACGTTGTTTGGTCGGGTAAGTAAGGCGGAGATCGGGCCTATGGTTCTGTCGGACCACGCGCTGGTACTCTTGGAGTTACGTCGCAGCGATACCTGCCGAAGTAGTCTTTGGCGATATCCGCTAGATCTCAGCGGGGACGTGCAGTTTGAGGCATATGTCCGGGAACGTTGGAAGGATTATGTGTTCTTCAATGATCAGCCGGAGATCTCCCCGGCTCTTTTTTGGGAAGCTGTTAAAGCAGTCCTTCGGGGCGAGATCATCAGCTATCAAATTCAGCGGCGGCGGCGGCTTAACCAGCGGATTTTGCGTTTGGAGCGGGAGTTGGGTAGAGCCCGTAGGTTGCTGGCAGGGCATAGGACCGCCGAAAATCAGCGCAAATTGCGGGACCTTCAGACGGAGTTGGAGATGCTTCTCCATCGGCGGGCTCAAAAATCGATGCTGTACTATCGATACCGACTCTATCAGCATGGTAATAAGGCGGGCAAGTTGCTGTCTTCCTTGCTGAGGCCGGCAGGGCGGTCACGGAATATTGGAGCCATCCGTCATTCAGATGGCACCCTTCGCCGTAAGGCCGAGGACATTGAACACGTCTTCTTGGATTTCTTCAGGCGATTGTATGCGAGCGAGGGTGATAGGGAACAGGATGGACGTGACTTTCTGACTCGTTGTGCCTTGCCGAGGCTCAGCGAGGAACACTTACAGGCTCTTAATCAGCCTATTTCGGGACAGGAGGTACAAAAGGGCATTCAAAACCTTAAATCGGGCCGGGCCCCGGGAGTGGATGGATACCGCAGTGAGTTCTACAAAGTATTGGGAGGTGCGGTGGTGTCCCCCCTGGTGGGCTATTTCGAAGACTTGGTGCAGAGAGGGATGTTTCCGTTTGAGGCCAACAAGGCTCTGGTTACCATTTTACCTAAGCCGGGGCGAGATCCCCTTCTTCCTGGTTCATATCGTCCCATTTCGCTCCTTAATGTGGACCTCAAGCTGTTGGCTAAAATTATGGCTGATCGATTAGCTAATTATTTGCCGACCCTGATCCACAGGGACCAGGTGGGATTTGTCCGTGGTCGTCATGTGGCCTATAGCCTTCAACGTATTTTGCTTTCTCTTTGTGTTGCACGGGAGCGGGGATCACGCTCTTTGCTCATCAGCTTTGACGCCGAAAAGGCGTTCGATAGAGTCACCTGGAGTTTTATGTACCAAGTCCTGGATGCGATGGGCTTCACTGGTTTCTTTGTCGATGTAGTGCGCCTTTTGTACGCTAACCCCATTGGGGCTTTGTTGGTTAACGGGCAAATGACAGCGGACTTCGAGATTCAGAAGGGGACTCGTCAGGGTTGCCCGTTGTCCCCTCTTCTTTTTGTTTTGACGTTGGAACCCCTTTTGGTTCGGATACGCGCCGCGGAGCAGTTTCATGGTATTTTGGTGGGGAAGGAAGAGTTCCGGGTGGCAGCCTTTGCCGATGATCTTTTGGTGCATCTGGCGGAGCCCCATGAGGGGTTGCCTGAGTTGTTACAGTTGATGCAGGATTATGGGCGGCCCTCGGGGTTCCGTCTCAACCTTGATAAGTCAGAGGCCATGCAGATCGGGGAGGCGGGGAGCTGTGGCTGGGAGGGCGTCTTCCCACTTCGGTGGGCGGATGGCTATTTCAAATACCTGGGTATATATCTGCCGGCCGACCCGAGGGAACTATACCAACTGAATATTTCCAGGTTACTCCAGGCGGTGACGACTTGTGTAGATAAGTGGTGTGATTTACCACTGTCTCTAGGGGGGCGTGTCGCCTTGTGTACGATGGCCATATTCCCCAAGGTGTTGTACACGCTCCAGACCCTTCCGCTCTTTGTTAAGCGGCTAGATCTTACGCGGCTAGAGCGCCAGTTGAGTAGGCTTTTGTGGAGGGGGCGTCGGGCGAGGATACGTCTTGAGGTGCTGAGGCAGCCCCGGGAGTTGGGGGGGCTGGGTCTCCCGGATATACGTAAATATAATGTTGCATGTTTGTTGCGGTTCGTCCGCGATTGGTTGTGGGACCTGAATGACTTTTCCCCCTTGGAGATACACCGGGCTGTGGCGCGACCTTTTCACTTGCGGTATCTTTTACATGCTCAGCTGCCTAAGGGGGTGGGGGCTTTTTTCCAGCAAGTTTTGTTGGCTCCCCTGCGGATAGCGTGGCGGCACTTTTGTTTGAGCCATGGGATTTCGGCAGTTATCTCCCCCTATCTCCCTCTTTGCGGTAATGCAGCCTTTTCTCCGGGGTTGGGAGGGTCATGCTTCGTGCGCTGGGAACGGATGGGGCTTGTGAATTTGGAACAGGTGTTGACCACGGAGGGCGGGGTGGAGGACTTTGTCGTTCTTCGCAACCGGTATCCGTTGGGAGCTCGCGATGTCTTCCCCTACTTGCAACTTCGCAGTTATGTTCGTTCGCTCCCTCAAGGAAATTTGCGAGGGGAGATTTGTTCTGATCTTGAGCTGGCATTACTGGGGGGTGAGTCTGGGACGCGTGTGGCCTGGCTTCATAAAATGCTGTGGGAAACGGCCGTGCCGCTGGACCTTGATGTGTTGGCACAGAATTGGACGACTGATCTCGACACTGAGATTACGACTGAGGGGCTTCTCCGAGGCTTGGCTGCTGTCTCCTCTCTCGGTGTGCAGGTGGTCCACAGGGATGCTCAATTTAGGATTACCCGATGCCTGCATTTTGCGCCCGTTCGGGCCTGGCGGGCAGGGGTGGGAGACTCCCACTGCTGCCCCCGGTGTGCGGCTCCTCGGGCGTCGTTGGGCCACATGTTTTGGAGCTGCCCGCGGGTTCAGGCCTTTTGGCGGCGAGTAATGGTCTATCTGACGATGTGCCTGGGGCGGACCGTTCCTCTCACAGCTGGCAATTTAGTGCTTGATATTTGGGAAGGATCGTGGGAATCGGAGCTCGGCCCCACGGGGCTGCGTTGGATGCGCCTGGTGTTGGTAACGGCTCGCATGACGGTGTTGCAGCAGTGGCTAGCTGGCCGGGGACCGACCTACGGCCTTTGGAGAATACACTTACACAGGGTCCTACTTATGGAGAAGCTGCGTGCTAGTGGGGTGGAAGGGCGATGGCGGTCATTCTTGGAGTGCTGGGGCCCTCACCTGCAATCTTTACAGCTGACAGAGCGGGGTAGAATTTTGAGTTTGTTTTAGGTGTTGCATTGTAGTGGATGCTTGGACTGGGGGGGGGAGAGGGGGGAGTAGGGGGGGTTTGGGGGGGGATGGGCGGGGGAATGGGTGGTTAGGGATAGCGGAGATTATATGGGGGGGGGGGTCTCCCAGGTGCCTTTCACTGTAGGCGGGCCGGGGAGCAGAACACACCCCCGGCCTGTTGGTTTGCTGTCTCTTTGCATCTGTAGGGCACGGTATGGCCCCTGGGCATTGCCCTAAGCTGGATAATGGGGTTTATGCATGTGTATGAGTGTGGGTTTGTGTTTGTTTGTTTAGGGGGGTGGGGGGAAAACAGCTGGCTAGCGGTATTGAGTTGGAGCCCGTACTACTACTTGAGGCCCTTGGTATTACGTGAGGCTCTCGGTGTCCCTATGCATCCCTGGTATCTGCTGTTCCGCTTTGTGATGCTTTGACCTTTACTGTTTACTTTCTGAAGTGTGCTTTATGTAATTTTTGATGGGTGCTTCTTGTTGTTATGACCATGTTCTGCACTTTCTGATGGTTTTCTGATGTTTTCGGTAACTGATGGGCTACGGTGTACACTGATTGTTGTTCTTACTGTTTGTAATGATGTGGGCTGACGGTACTGCCAGCTGTCTGAGGTACGCAAAACAATAATAAAAATGTTTGAAACATAAAAAAAGCCAGGATTTCTAATATTGTAATTTTTAGAGAAATAGGCCCAAAGCTGTTCTTTGGGACATGTGCTCAGCAAGCCATCATGTGATCCCCTAAATTGATTTGTTAAGTTGACAAATAAATGCAATTTATTTAACCAAAAAAGAGACACATGAAGGGTAATTTTATAAGGGGCTGCCTACTTTACACATGAAAATAGGTGCTATTTTATAAAAAAAAAGAAACACCTTTTTTCATTATAAAATACTAGCATAAGTGGTCAAAAGTGTGCATTACTTTAAGGTGCAATCTCTTACACCAGCCCTGGGGCTGGTGTAAATGTTTGTTTACACCTACATTTGTAAATAACACCTCTAAATTATAGTATTTTATAAATTATATGCGTACTTGTGCAAGCTGCCCAGACCCCACCCCGCCCTGCACATGAATGTACACATCATTTTGCTAACATGCATACCTATAAAATTGCAGCTGGCCTAAGGTATGTGCATAAATATTCATTTATGTACATAAACTACTCAGATGCTCTGATTTAACCATGTAGATGGTGCATAACCTTATACGGATCTTTATAAAATTACCCCTTGGTGCTTTTTCTCCCACTTCCAAACGATCTGAAGATTAGCAGCCTGGACAAGGAACTCAATCCAGACTTTCCATTTTCTATCAACAATATGAACAAACGTTGAAGTCTGTACCCTTAAATGTTCATGAGCAAATGTTTGCATGTCTGCTTCTTTATTGTAGATTGCCATAACGATCACTGAAGCCCGTCAATTGATCGGTGAAAACATTGACCCAATCGTGATAATAGAGGTCGGGGAAGAAAAGAAGCAGACAACAGTGAAAGAAGGAACTAACGCCCCATTTTACAATGAGGTACCATCTATGTTTTTTATTATCTGCTTCCTAGTATTGGAAACTGAGCAGGTGAACAAAGGCAAATCACTGTTGCTAAAACCATTGCTAGGAATCAGCTGTAGTAAACCCATCTGATGAGAGATCCATGAGAAAGGACTTCAGTCCTCCCTTGTGGTGTTTCAGAATAAAGGTGAGCTACCGGTTTAAAGGTTTATAACATGAAAGAGAGGACTAATATTGCTGGAAAGACGGAGGAGAAACTAACAGATATCCCTTGATGTTTCTTATCATGAGGCTTAATCTAAGATATGGCGATGAGAGACCATGTATTGACATTGATGTAAGCATCTTTATTGCTTTTGGAAAATCTGGAGGCGATAGGAAGGAGAGGTAAAAAAGAGCTTTGCCTAGTCTCTATTGTATTTAAAGTAAATGGCAATACTAAGAGCAGGAGTGTCAAAGTGTAATCCAGGACAGTCCCGAACAAGTCTGATTTTCAGTATACCCAATATTTATTTATTTATTTAGCTGTATTTATATCCTGCTTTTCACCAGGTCAAAGCGGTCAATTGGGAGATACATTTAACACAAGGGGATATGACACACATATGCTAATACTTACAGGGAACATGGGCAATGGAGGGTTAAGTGGCTTGCCCAAGACCACAAGGAGTACCTATAGGACTAAAAATCCCAGTCCCTCTGGCCTGAGATTGCTGTCCCCTGGTGGGACTTGAACCCCTGGCCCTCTGACCTGAAGTACCTTGTCCTAACCACTAGGCCACTCCTCCCCATATGAATATGCTTGGAGATATATACATACAATAGAGGCAGTGCATGCAAGTATATCTTATGAATATTCATTAGGGGTATCCTGAAAACCTGACTGGCTTGCGGCTCTCCAGGATTGTTGTTTGACACTCCAGATCTAGAGGACTTAATCCTAGCTAATGTCACCAAAGATTTTCCACAATACAAATGTAGCTCTTCTCCTTGTACAAATGATCAGCTTTACAATTGACACAGTACTGGAAGTATGATGCCTACCAGACAGAGGAGTCTTTCCTTTTCCCAGTCTTGCCCTTGTGACATAACCTTTAAAATTAGTGAAATGCAATGAGAAAAATCTAGAGAGGTCCAGGGGAAAAAGAAATAACCATTAAAATAAACCTAGATGACAACTATATATTTTGCATGAGTTGCATTACAAAGAGGGCTCATTAAGAAGAGCTTCCTCGGCAAACGGCATGTATGTGACGTCGATTCCTCTTCTGTTCTGGTTCTTTCAATGATATAACCTATGGCATCAGTTTTCTGAGGATATAAAGGTGCAACATTCAAAAAGTACACTGAAATTTAAAGTCTAGAAATCCTTTTTACCTAAAATACTTACAACAATTTTTAAATTAAAAAACATTTCCATTTGAAAATCCACTGCTGCAATTAGTGCTGGTACTTTTCACAGAGAAACATATGAACAGACTTTTGGAAATCCAAAAGTATGCAAGTGAGTCTACTCCCTGCCCCAAGCGTGCCTCCAGAGATGCCCCCCCCCCCTCCCCTAAACGTGGTCAAACTTAAGCACCTAGTATAACTACACTTATAAGTTTAGCCACAGATAGTGTGAACAATTTTCAAAAGCTTCAGATGGTTTAAATGCACAAATAGCTTTTAAGCTTGCCCTAGGAGCGAGGTCTCCAAATTGGTTACTTTTGTGCAGGGCTGGTGCTACCACTAAGAGAACTAGGAGGTTGCCTAGGTCTAGGACATCAGCCATCCAAGAGCACTCATTGCCACCACTGCTGTCGCTCTCCAGGGCTGGCAGCAGCAGAAATAGTAAGCACTGTGTCGCAGTTTGAGGACCTAACACTCCAGCGCTGTGTCACGGTTTCCTCCAGTTCAGGATGTGCCATTTCCGTCTGCCTCTGAAATCGGATTAAAAAAGGACGTTCACACTGCAATGGTTGACAAACCCAGGCCACGATCATGCTGAACATAAGGAAAGCTATTCTGAAGTTTGGCCATAGTAACGAATTATGGGGCAGCATGAGAAAAAAGGCTGTTGCTTGTGGATGGCATGATAGCGAGATAGAAACATAGAAACACGATGGCAGAAAAAGACCACATGGCCTATCTAGTCTGCCCTTCCATATCAACCACTACAACAGTTCCCTTATAGAAACAGAAACATAACGGCAGAAAAAGATGCTTGCAGATAGCATGCTAAGAATAATATCTTGATTTTCTTTTTCTGCAGTACTTTGTCTTTGACTTTATTGGACCACAAGAGCATCTTTTTGACAAAATCATCAAACTCTCTGTAAGTTTAAGGCATGCTTTCTCACATTTCAAAAGATAAAGGGGCCTATTTGCTAAAAGATTACACTTACTGCATGATTAGCGGAAAAAGTAACATGTGGTAGGTGTACCCATAGCACACTACCTGTCAGGGACATTCCTGCAGGTTAGCGCATGATCCAGCACTGGAACACATGGTGCAATTAACGTGGGTGCACCTAATGATGCCCATTAAGGTATCATTATATGCACTCACATTAGTAGCCACATTGCCACTGAATGCACGGCAATTGCCTTTGCGCTAGCGACACTGTGCTCTCCATGCCCACACTCTACCCCTAACCCACCCGCACTGCTCCCTAATGCACGATAGCCACTTACCATGTGTTTTAGCGGCTGGTAGCTAGCATGCACGCACGCTAGCATTCACAGCTGTCAGTTGCTGCATGTCAAAACACGTGTTAACCGGCTAGCAGCCGTTAGTAAAAGGGTCCCTAAGAGATCTCAGCATGGGTTATGTGTTTTAAGACTGAGCTCTGCTACCTTTCTCTTAGGGGTATGTTTACTAAACCGTCTTAATGTTACCGGCGTTAGTTGCAGTCTTACTGTGACAAATGCCATATAAGGTAGTGGGAGTTTCGGTCTTAAGGTAGCATTTTGGGTTATCGCTCGATAAAATCCATTATCACGCAGTAGAGGGAGCCTTTGCACGTTAACGCATGTTAGCCTTAATTAGGCGCGCTGACCTGCATTCACAGCAACAGAGGTGTAGCACACTGGTTAATACTGGTAATTGACTGCTGATACAGTGGTCATGAGTTTGATCCCCCAGTGGGCTCAGTTAAAGGACTGTCTGAGGCAGTCCCTTTTCCTGCTTGTAACAGTCAGACACATCCCAACAAGTTGCACTGCCATCCAAAAAAGCCTCACCCAAGTGCCGCAAACTAATGCATCTTTTAGGGCGCACCATAAGGCACATCATAAAGCACCACATCATAATGTGCCCCAGAGGGTGGCAGGAAAGGTTGGCACCCTCCAAGGTAGCATATAAGGTGCCCCATAAGCTGGCCAATCCTAAGGTACCACAAAAGATGCCCCAAGGATGCCAAGGTGACACAGGAGATGGTGCCCAGGGGCACAAAGGTGCCCCAAAGTCACAAGCATGAAATGTATGGCTCAAACACAGATGTAACCATAACACTGCACAGAGCACCAAGGAAAGGCAATGAACAAGTGATGGAAGGAAGTAGATGACGGAGCTCATGGACCAGCCAAATCTGCGTGCAGTCCATGTGGCAGCAGGTAAAGTGGACAAACATATCGGGGGCAGCTGTACTGATGTACAGGGTGATGGTAATGTACAGTGCAACAGTGACAGTGTGTGGCAGAGGATGGGGATACGTGCCACCAGAGGAGGTAGAGGTGGCAGGATAAGTGCAATGACAGGAGGACAGAGGAGAGCAGTGCCATGCAGAGCAGACACAGGAGAGGCAAGCATGAAGAGCCACAATGCAGAAAGGTGTGCCAGTGCAGGTCATGGGGTAGCAGCCTGCACATTAGGGCAGGACGCCACATAGCTGGCACACACACATAGACGGACAGAAGGATGGATGGCAACAGTGATGAGGGTATAATGTGGCAGCAGCACAGATCTGCACAGATCTGACTGTTACACGAATGAAACGTAGTTGTGTAGGACAGCCATAAAAAAAGGGGAACAGAGAGGAACTGAACCCATGATCTCTGCTACTGAAGTCATTGCATTAACCATTGTGCTACATCACTATGGGAGTTATCATACCAATGGCTGGCTACAGAAAGAGTGTACGTCACCATAAAACTGTCTGCTGTGGCTACCAGGATAGGATAGAACCAACAGTACCCATAATGCAATTCACATGCAGAGCAGCATTCTATATCTGCTCACCAGATGGGGTATGCACCTCTACAGCACGTCAGCTTGGTAGGGGGGGGGGCATGACCATGCGTGTTACTGGCACAGAGTACCCACAGGCCATGCCAATGTGTGTGTTCTGTGCTCACCCTGAGGGTGAGGTGGAGTGGCCAGCACCAGGTCCACAGTACCCGGGTTGGTTGAGGTAGACTGTGCTGCAGGTCTCCATCAGTGCTAGTGTGTGATAGGTATTTGTTGTAGACACCTTTAGGATGTCTCTGTGTCCATTTGTAATTGCCAGTTATTTGTGGACCTTGATGCACACAACATAGTGCATCTCCACTGTGCTTGCTATGGTCACCTGTTTAGGGAGCAGGGGTGTGTCAGGGCTCACATGGTGACAATGTAATTAGCAAACCACCCTCTCTGGGTCAGGGTGGGAGGACATGATCTGCCCCCAACAGACCCGCACTCTCACCCTTTGCAAGGGGGGCAGTGGAGCTACATGAGGACAGGCTGTGGGACCAGCAACCCCAGTCCTGGTGGCGAACAGACAGCTGCTGAGGATCTGCACTTGGGACAGGGTCACTGGCAGATAGGTAGTGGGCCCAGTCAGCTCAGCTGCCCCCCACTACAATCTGACATTCACCAGCAGAGGGCAGTCAGTGTGCACCTGCTGCACCCTGCAAGGTGGTGCAGCCATACATAGAAACATGAGGACAGAAAAAGACCACATGGCCTATCTAGTCTGTCCTTCCATAACAACAACTACAACAGTCCACTTTTTACCTTTAGAGATCCTCTGTTTTGGTCCCATGCTTTTTTGAATTCAGTTACTGTCCTCATCTCTACCATCTCCACTGGGAGACTATTCCATGGATCCACTACTCTTTCTGTAAAGAAATATTTCCGCATATCACTCCTAAATCTATCTCCCTTCACCCTCATCCCATGTCCCCTCGTAGCAGAACTTGCTTTCAATTGAAAGAGGCTCTCTCCCTGAACATTTATGCTACGGAGGTATTTAAACATCTCAATCATATCACCTCTATCCCGCCTTTCCTCTAAGGCAGGGGTGTCCAAACCTGTCCTGGAGGGCCGCAATCCTGGCAGGCTTTTGGGATAGCCCTAATGAATATGCATGATATATATATGCATTAGAGATATCCTGCCAACCTGACTGGTTTGTGGCCCTACAGGACTGGATTTGGAGAACCCTGCTTTACACCTCTGTCATTTAAGATTGTGAGTGGGCAAGGTACAGATGTCCTAGACATCAAAAGGGTAGATAGACTTTGTCACAGTCCTCCTCACTTCTCACCACCACCAAAATGTGGTCTATTAGACAACTTTTTGGTGGTGTTGGTAATCGAGAAGGAATGTGAGAAATTCTATCTACCCTTTTGATGTCTAGGACATCTGTACCTTGCCCACTCACAATCTTAAATGACAGAGGTGTACGGCAGGGGTCTCCAAATCCAGTCCTGTAGGGCCACAAACCAGTCAGGTTGGCAGGATATCTCTAATGCATATATATATCATGCATATTCATTAGGGCTATCCCAAAAGCCTGCCAGGATTGCAGCCCTCCAGGACAGGTTTGGACACCCCTGCTCTAAGGTGTACATATTAAGATCCTTAAGTCTGTCCTCATATGCTTTATAATGAAGCCCATTAATCATTTTAGTAGCAACCCACTGCACCGACTCCATCCTGTTCACATCCTTTTGAAGGGGCGGTCTCCAGAATTGCACACCATACTCCAAATGAGGTCGCACCAAAGACTTATACAGAGGCATTATCACCTCCTTTTTTTCTGCTAGCCATTCCTCTCCGTATGCACCCAAGCATCCTTCTAGCTTTTGTCGTCGCCTTTTCTACCTGTTTAGCTACTTTAAGATCATCAGACACAACCACACCTAGGTCCCGCTCTTCTTTAGTGGACAAAAGTACTTCACCTCCTATACTGTATTGCTCCCTTGGATTGCTGCAGCCCAAATGCATGACCTTACATTTTTTGACATTAAATCCCAGCTGCCAAATTCTAGACCATTCTTCAAGCTTAGCTAGATCCCTCCTCATGTTATCTACACCTTCCTGGATGTCTACTCTATTGCAGATTTTGGTATCATCTGCAAAGAGGCAAACCTTACCCGACAGCCCTTCCGCTATATCACTAACAAAGATGTTAAAAAGAATCGGACCAAGGACAGATCCCTGGGGTACACCACTGGTAACATCCTTCTCCTCAGAGTAAGCTCCATTTACTTGTACTCTTTGTCGCCTCCCACCCAACCAATTTCTAACCCAAGCAGTAACTTTAGGGTCCATCCTGAGGGTGCTCAGTTTGTTTATAAGTCGCCTGTGAGGAACAGTGTCAAAGGCTTTACTGAAATCTAAATACACCACATCTAGAGCTCTCCCTCAGTCCAACTCCCTGGTCACCCAGTCAAAGAAATCAATCAGATTTGTCTGACAAGACCTGCCTCTGGTGAATCCATGCTGCCTCGGATCCTGTAACCCGCTGGACTCCAGAAACCTCACTATTTTCTCTTTCAGCAGCGTTTCCAATAATTTACTCACCACCGAAGTTAAACTAACTGGCCTGTAGTTTTCAACCACATCCTTACTTCTGCTGTCTGCAGATAGTCTGCTAGCTAGTACATAGTGCATGTTCCTGGAGGAACTGTGTGCACCCAAAACTGGGATGTCAGCACACACACCACGCAGGTATATCAATGATTGGGCCCCAGAAAAGAGAACCCATAAATATCACTTGAGAGAAATACTGTATAGCACTATGGGGGAACCTAGCCATGCCGTGGTCACTGCTCAGTCAGGGTGACAGCGACCTCCCAGCATGACATGCTGTGGCCACCCTGTCCGTGCAGGTGGTGGTCGAGCACTACAATGTCCCAGCCATTGCCCTATACCAGGGGTGGGCACCTCCGGTCCTGGAGGGCCGCAGACCAGTCAGGTTTTCGGGATATCCCTAATGAACATGCATGAGATATATATGCATTAGAGATATCCTGCCAACCTGACTGGTTTTTGGCCCTCCAGGGCTGGATTTGGAGACCCCTGCCTTACACCTCTGTCATTTAAGATCGTGAGTGGGCAAGGTACAGATGTCCTAGACATCGAAAGGGTATATAGAATATGTCACATTCCTCCTCGATTCTCACCACCACCAAAAAGTTGTCTAATAGACAATTTTTTTGTGGTGGTGAGAAGTGAGGAGGACTGTGACAAATTCTATATAACCTTTTTGATGTCTTGGACATCTGCACCTTGTCCACTCACAATCTTAAATGACAGAGGTGTAAGGCAGGGGTCTCCAGATCCAGCCCTGGAGGGCCACAAACCAGTCAGGTTGGCAGGATATCTCTAATGCATATATATCTCATGCATATTCATTAGAGATATCCCGAAAACCTGACTGGTCTGCGGCCCTCCAGGACCAGGTTTGCCCACCCCTGCCCTATACCCTGTGCAAATGCATCCTGCCCTTGCCATCCTCTCCGGGCCATACCCACAGTACCTTGCTCCTCATTATGCACATTGGCAGGCTAACACTGGAAACAGTGCAAGCAATGTGGGCTCAGTAAGGTGTAGGCAGCCATAACACACTGGATAGACAGACACACACTCCCACACCTATGCCAGCATTGTGAAAATATAGAGGTTTGTGGCAGCCCTGGCCGCCACACCAGTCCTGGGCAGAGTACGGACATTACTGTTAGGGTCACTCCCCGGGGTGGTAAACACTGTCAGAATCAATAACTGAAACACACTCCACAGATATCAGAAAGGTTGCTATGATGAATCTCTATCAACAAATTGTGTTTAACGTAGGATTTGTTAGCTGACATTAATCATAGCAACCTTTTGATATATGTGTAACGTGTTCCCAAGTTTAGGACGGCATTGCTAAGGTATACAGGTGCCAGTATTGGGAGATGCTGCTCTGCACAGGGCCCAACAGCCTGACTCTCCCATGAGGCTTTGGATAGTGGAGCCTGTGCGTGTGGGTGTTTATGTCCCTGTTGGCCGCTGCTCTAGGGCAGAGGTTCCCAATGGCATGGGACAGACACAGTGGATCCTTTTACAGCAACAGGATAAAATCAAAATAAACTGAACCATTTAATTTCTCAATAAATAGGGGTGTCCTACATGAAGTGGTGGGTTCACCCCTAAACAAAGACATGGGGAGGGGTGGCCTGCACAGAGCAGCAGGTGCACCTACACTTGCCATCTTACTGGGCAGACTAGAAGGACCATACTGATCTTTATCTGCCATCATTTACTATGTTACTATGTTACATTTGCATATAATGGGGGTGGCGCATACAAATGCAGCACAGGCATATTTATTACGGACAGCATGAAACCTGAATGGTGTTTGGCCCTCCAGGACTGCAGTTGGGAAACTCTGCTCTAGGGATTGCACATATTTATGGTGTTTGTGCTCTGTAGGGTAAAATATAGGCGTTTCAGGCATGTTTATTTTATCTGCAATGAAGGTTCCTTCTTTATTACCATGGTTTAGTACTGGGTAAAATATGAGGACAGGGTTGGCAGGAGCCACAGCTGGGATTTGAACTTGTGACCTTCTGCTCCTGAACACACTGGCTGTGTGTACTGCACCACACTGTTGCCACAGGGACAGTTCATTCCCTGGGGATACCATGAATGTTCATCAGACAGACCCTGTCTGTTGCAGGGCATGGCACCCACCTAAACGGGGCTAGGCCATGGTCTGCTGTGGGCAGATGCCACTGCCCCCTCCGCCACCAGCACCCCTCTGGCACCATGCTGCCATGCCATTATGTTGGTGGTTCTGGTGGTGTGCAGTCCCAGGCCATCCAGTGTGCCGGTAGGCAGCTGCCTATGGTGTGGGTTCTTGGGTAGGGTTGCCTACATGGACATGCGCACTTCCCCCCGGCACCACCTGCCAATGTTATGTGCCCTTGGGGGTACCTGCTGGGTAATATCCCCTATGACACTGGTGGATACACACTCATACCCATGTTGGACCCTTGTCAGTTGCTGTCTTGCTGCTTTACAGTTTTGGCATTCCTATGTGCCACCTAGGCATCTGCCTAGTCCACACTGTGCCCCAGCTGGACCACAGCATGTGCCTCCTGCAGCCCCCAGTATCCCATTTACAGCATCAGTACAGTTGCCCTTTCCTACGTGCCCACTCTGCTGTTGCTGCACATGTGCACGCCATAACAAACCTTCCCAATCTAAACGACAAACCCTGATCAGCGCTATTTCAATGTGGGATCATTCACTTTGTAGGGGGACGGAGCATAGACCCTTCCAAACATGATATCTTAATTTTTATGCTTTGTCAGTAGTGTTGCTTTATGTTTATCATTAATATCACTATTGGCCAGCTTGGTTATTGGGATTTTAAATGTGGTTCTGGTCATTTTATACGTTTACTTGCCTTTTTGGTTCCTGCACATGTATCACAACTATTACTTTTTCTGGGTTTCCCTGCCTTTGCTGCACATTGCTGACTTAAATGGTTTCTCTTTCCTGCAAATGTGCCTAAACACGAGGGTTTCACTGGCGTTAGTGTTCAGACCCAGATTTCACAGCGTTAGTGTGCCTGGAGCCTCTCCCCGCCCACTCTCCGCCCATTGACCCCTTCTCTCCTCCCTCTGGGAAGCCTTACTCCACCCTTCAGACCCGGATTTCACAGCATTAGTGTGCCTTAACGCCTCCGCCGCGTTATCGCACGATAAGTGACGTTATCGCGCGATATTAGTCACTTATCGCATGATAATACCACCGCTGCGACGTTAAGACGGTTTAGTAAACATACTCCTTATTGTCTTACTACAAATGCAAATTGAATTATTTATTCAAGAATGTAAAAATAGTTCTATTGTTCTCAATATTATACAGTACAATGATGTAAAAACAGCATTTTATGTTAAAGGAGGACAGTGAAATTGGAGATGCCGGTCGGCATGTGCAGGCAAAAAAACATTTTGGGGCATGTTTACTAAACATTCCTAACGTGCGGGGCCGCGGTAGGGTCCTGTGCCATATAAGGAGTGGGCGGTTCAGGCCGAAAAAGGAAAAAAGAAGACCGTATGTGTGCGCGTCGCGTTAATGTGCGGGGCCCACATTAGCGCGTGGGAAGGCTAAGCGGGGCGCAGCTGGGCACATATAGGAACAGAGCCGTAGCACAACGGTGAAGACAATAACCAATGGTGCAGGGGCCACGGGTTCAATCCCCCAGTGTGTGCAGCCCAAAAAGGCTGGCTGAGGCACCACCTTGAATGTGGAAATGTGTGTCAGGAGGCAAAATAATTTTAAGGCGGCGCACTGTTCATTTTGGGGGGCATAAGGCGGCGCACTGTTCATTGTGGGGCGGCATAAGGCAGCGCACTGTTCATATTGGGGCGGCATAAGGCGGCGCACTGTTCATTGTGGGCAGCAGGATGCGGCGCACTGTTAATTGTGGGCAGCAGGATGCGGCGTGCTGATGGCCACAAGGCGGCGCACTGATGCTAAAGCAAAGGAACACAGCCACAGCACAATGGTTAAGACACTGACCAATGGTGCAGGGACCAGGGGTTCAATCCCTCACAATGCCCATTGAAAAAGGCTAGCTGAGGCAGTATATTTTATGTTGTGGAGTGCTTTAGGAGGCTTTTTAATTCTATTTTGTGATAACTACTAGCAAACGCACTCTCACAGCATGTTAACATAAGGCGGACCATAAGGCACCCTAGAATGTCCCCTATAGGGCAGCATGTATGTTGCGACACAGGATAATGTATAGTGCACCCTATATGGATGCCAACCATAAATTGCCCTATAGGGCGCCCAATAAAGCACCCTCAGAGGCACCTTATGGGTACAGTACGCTGAGGGTGTTATTGCAGGCATCAACATATGTACAGTAAATGTAAAAAATGCTTTGGAAAACCCTATCACAGAACCCCACTGTGGGTATGAACCCATGACCTCTGGCTGCACAGGCAGTGGCATAACCATTGGGCTACACCTCTATAGCTGTAAGCAAGCTCCTGCCTGGCTGCAGATAGCCTGCACGTCACATCACAGACAGTCTGCTGGTGTAAACAGGATAGGGTTAGGTCACCCGTACCCATGATGCACTGCACATGCAAATCAGCTGTCCACAGATGCACACAAGATGGGAACTGCACCCCTAAAGCTACCCGGCCTGGTAGGGGGAGGTGTCCTTGTGCACCCACACAGCACCTCGGCCTGGTAGGGTGCCCTGAGTGGGTGGACAAACGGCAAAGAGTAGCTAAACACCATCACATTGTGCGGTTACTATGCCCACCCTGAGTGTGTGATGATGCGCCCAGGACCAGGTGCACAACACCTCGCGTGGCTGAATGTGGCCATGCCAGAGCTCCAAAGCAGCAATAACCTGTGAAATAGGTAGGTGCTGCATAAACATCTTGGAGACCGCTGTCTGCCACAGTTAGTGGAACACATTCCCCCCCGGTGGATAAAACAAGGTCTCCCACCAACAGATCCCCATACTATCCTTTTTCTCCCCCCCTGCACTGATGGCAGTAGAGTCAACCATCAACCCCAGTCCTGCTGGGGAAGTAGACCCCCCCCCCCCCAGGGCAGTCCAAGCAGCTCCACACACATCCATAACACAATATCAGACAGACATTAGGCCTGGATATTCATAGATGCACCCCACCACTATCTGATATTCACCTGCAGCAAGCCATCAACCACTGCACCCTGCAAGGCACTCCATCAAGACACATACCATCTGTGCTCAGTCTGCTGGTTGGTCCTGATGGAAATGCATGCACCCACAACTGGGGTGGCAGCACACACAAGCAGATAAGTCAGTGAAAAGGCCCCAACAGAAAACCCATACATATCACATGAGAGAAACACAATACAGCACTATGGGTGTGCCTAGCCATGCTGCCATCACTGCACACTCAGGGTGAGAGTGATCCCCCAGCAGCACATACAGAGGTCCCCCTGTCTGTGTAGGTGGTGGCCGACCACTACCATGTCCCTGCCAGTGCCCTATGCCCTGTGCAGCTGCATCCTGGTCAGCCCACCCTGTCTGAGATATACCCATGGTCCCTTGCTACTCATTATGCACATTAGCAGGCCAATACTGGCAACAGTGCTGGCAGTGTGGGCTGTGGAAGGGGCTTGCAGCCAGCACCCACTGTATAGACAGACACACACTTCCACACCTATGCCAGCATGGTGCTACTATTGAGGAGGTAATTAGCCTTGGCCACCAAACCTGTCCTAGGCACGGCAAGGCATGGATATGGTACGCAGTACTGCTGGGGGTCACTCCCCAGGGTGGTAAACACCATCAGAGGCCAGTCCTGGAGCACGCCCCGCAAACACCTAACAGATTGTTCTGATGGGGTCAACTAGCAGTATGTGCGTAACGTATGGATATCTATCTGCCAGTACTCCTAGCAAACGTCTCAGAGCTGTGTACTGTATGCCTCAGGTGTAGGGTGACATTGCTAAGGTATGCAGGTGCTAGTATTGGGAGATGCACGCAGGGTCCACTGTTCTGCCTCTCCAGGAGACATTGGCCAATGGGGCCTGTGGGTGTGGGTGTGGGTGTGTCTGCCCCTGTTGGCTGCTGCTTTACGGCAGAGATTCCCAACCCCAGTCTAGGTCTGCATCACACTGTTCGTGTTTTCCTGCTGTCCCTCATGAATATGCATGAGCTACATCTACATGCCATGGGGGTGGTGCATAGATATACAGCACAGGCATTTGTATGAGTGGCAGCATGGAACCTGACTGGTGTGTGGCACACCAGGAATGCATTTGGGAGAGTCTGCTCTAGGTACTGCCCCTGTTCATGGTGTCTGTGCTCAGTGGGGTAAAAGATAGACGTATTACCATTGCATATCTCCTCGACACGAAAGGTGTGTCCTTGCTATCACTGTGTAGGTCTGGGAAAAATATGTGGCTAGGATTGGTGGAAGCCCCAGCTGGGCTTTGAACATGTGACCTTCTGTTCTTGCATGCACTGTCTGTGTGCACTGCACCACCGTGTAGCCACAGATTGGCTGGTTTCCCTGGAATGTCCATGACTGTGGATCCGGCAGGGCCTGTCTGTTGCAGTGGACTGTGCCAGCCTGCACATGGCTAGGCCTCTGTCTTCTGTGGCTAGCAGCCACTGCCCCCTGCACCACATGTACTCGTCTGCCAACATGCTGGCATGAGCTGCTCTCAGAAACAGCAGATGACCAGATTGCAATGTGGCAGTACGGGACTGCATTTGGGGGATTTGGCTGTAGGTAATGCCCATTGTTGTTGTGTTTTTGCAGTGTTGTGTAAAATATGGGTGTTTTCCCCATGCTTATGTTCCCTGCAATACAGGGGTGTCTGCACTATCTTTGTTTAGTGGTGGGTAAAATATAGGGGCTGGGCTGGCATGTGCCCCAGCTGGGATTTGAACCTCTGACCCTCTGGTTTTAGAGGTACTGGCTCTGTCCGCTGCACCACACTATGGCCACAGAGACAATGCAGCCCCTGGAGGTAGTATACCTGGCAGGATGGAGTCACAAACCCTGCTCTACGCATTTTTACTGTGGGCACATGCACTCTGTCTGGTGACAGACGTGCACATAAACCCCGGAAATGACCACAGACACTGGGGGACAATATATCACCACGCTGGGCAAAAGTGATATTAATGGGCAACCATAGCAAACACTCCCAGGAAAGCTCCAAAAAGGACATTTGTTTTGGATGAGTCTCCGCTCCGTAGACCCTTCCAATATTCATTTGTTCTTTCTGGAGCTTTCCTGGGTGTGTTTTCTATATTTGCCCATTACTATAACTGTTCCCCAGCTGCATTACTATTTGTGATATTTTTGTTGTGGTCACTTTCTATTTTTATTTTCACTTTTGTGCTGTGCACATGTATCACACTGCTCACGTTTTGCAGGTTTCCCCGATTTTGCTGTACATTGCTGACGGAAATGGTTTCTCTTCCCTTTAAATGCCCTCTACCGCGAGTGTTTTGCTTTGGGATTCGGCCCCGATAATGTGCGGGGAGCCTCTCCCCTCCCCTTCCCCGCCCATTAAACCCGTCTCTCCGCCCCTCAGGAACCTTCCTCCGCCCTCCGTTAGCCGTTCCACGCCTCTTTCGGACATTTGCGGGCCCGTACTTGTGCGGGGCCCATTATTGTGCTGCGCACCTGTGCGGGGGTGACACGCACGATTGCGGGGCGTTTAAGCGCTCTTAAGTACCGCTTTTAGTGCGCTATTTTGCGGCGCGCAAATTAGCGGTTTTTAGTAAACATGCCCCTTTGTTTCATTTTGTTTCCTGCCTCATTTGCAGTTTGTTTCATTTTAATACGTTTTTGTTTTGTTTTGCTTCTTTTTTATAAAATTTCATTTCAGAGCAATTTTGTTCATTAAAGAGGTAGCTGAACTGCTTTGCAAATAAAAAAAACCCCAGTTGGCTTTTTTTCCCCTCATAGCTAGCTAGAGTCTAGTCTCAAACTAGGGCTCTTCCAGTTACAAGGCAGATATTTGCCCAAGAGCCACCATGACTGGGTCTAGCAAGTATTAAGATATTGCTGGTGATTTTCCTGTTTCCTCGCAGCTATATAAGCTCAAAGGAAACTTCATTGCTTCAAAACTGCTTCATATCTACCACTTGTAAAAATGAACAATTGCACCAGGCACTGCTTTACATGAAGATTTTATTTTTATGTTTTAGGTTAATATTTAATTATGTATTTTGGTCATTTGACTGAATTTATATCTACACCTCTGAAAGGACCTGGGGCTTGGAAATATCTTCAGAAGCTCTTTTCTTTTCAAATGCTAAAGGATTAGTGAGTGAATTGAAATTCCCCCTGGAAAGTGAAGATATAGAAGCTATTAGCTACTAATTTAAATCCAATTTCTGTAATCTCCCTATATAAATTAACATAAGAACATAAGAAATGCCATACTGGATCAGACCAAGGTCCATCAAGCCCAGTATCCTGTTCCCAACAGTGACCAGTCCAGGTCACAAGTGCCTGGCAGGTTCCCAAAGAGGCACACTGGTTGCACAGTGCTTGTCCCGGGGCAAGCAGTGGATTTCCCGGGGCCTCTTTAATAATGGTTTATGTACCTTTCCTCTAGGAACTTGTCCAAACCTTTTTGAAACCCAACAATACCTGATACCGAATAGTGCGGTATATAAGAAATTGTAATTGTAATAAAAACAATACTAGCAACATTTACTACATCTTCCGGTAACGAATTCCAGAATTTGATTACATGATGAGTAAAAAAAATATTTTCTCTTATTAAACTTAAATGGGTTACATTGTAGCTTCATTGCGTGTCCTCTAGTCTTTCTACTTTTTGATGATGTAAACAACCGATTTACATTTACCTGTTCCACCTCATTCATTAATTTATAGACCTCTATCATATCTCCCCTCAGCCGTTGCTTTTCTAAGTTGAAGTGCTCTAACCTTTTAAGCCTCTCCTCCTCATAGGGTATCCTTCATCTCCTTTAGCAATTTTATTGTTCTTCTCTGTACCTTTTTTAATCCAGCTATATCCTTTTTAAGATATGACGACCAGAATTGCACACAATATTCAAGGTGTGGTCACACCATGGAACAATACAGAGGCATTATTCTCCATTCCTTTCCTTATGATTCCTAGCATTCTATTTGCTTTCTTGGCCGTCGCTGTCACTGTTCGAAGGGTTTCAGTGTATTATCCACAATGATGATGCCTACATCGTTTTCCTAGGTGGTAGTTTCTAAAGTGGTACCTTGCATCATGTAACCAAAGTTTAGGTTGTTCTTTCCTAGGTGCATAACTCTGTACTTGTGCACATTAAATTTCATCTGCCATTTGGATGTCCAGTCTTCCAGTTTATCAAGTTGCAGCCACTGGACTAGAAAGATTCTCAGAAACTCATTTTAAGTTCTCCTTTCTTATTTTAACAACCTCACCAACCTTGTAAATGCTTTTTATTCCTAACAGTCCCTAATAAAGGATGGATTTATTTTGCTGAAGCCTTCGAGGACAGAGATTGCTGCAGAGTGAATGACAGGAGGGCTGGGTTGAGAGACAGCTTCAGAGAAAGGTTGGCAAGTTGAGAGATGCCACAGTTCAGAGAGTTTTGATTAAATGGGGGGCTAGGTTTAAGAAGGAGAAAGGGGAAGTGCTTTGGCAGTTGTGTAAACAATTGCAGGAGTTAGAGGAGGTGGATGTGGGCGACCACAGCAGGAAGTTTCGGGAGAATTTATTGGCTATACAATCACAGCTAAATCATTGGATAGGAAAGATATCCACTACCGAATAAGAATGGTGAGGTAAGAACATTTTGAGGTGGGGAACAAAGTGGGGAAATTATTGGCTCATCAACTGAAACCACAGAAGTTAACGTCTCAGATTCTTGGAGTCAAAAGAGGAGAGGACCGAATCTTACCAAAAAGAAATGAGATAAGGGAGGCCTTTGTTTCCTTCTTTGAGAAACTGTATGCTCCTCAACCTAAACCCCCTAATAGGGGATATTGATAGCTTCCTGAACTCAATTCCTCTTAGGAAATTAGAAAGGGAGGTAGCAGAAGATCTGGAGAGGGAAGTGGGGGAGGCAGAGGTTATGACAGCTATTTGTTCACTAATGCTGGATAAAGCACCGAGCCTTGATGGGTTCAAGGCCTGCTTTTATTTAATCAACCTTGGAAGGGGGGGACTTTTGGCAGTTACTATGGGGTGGACGGGAATATCTTTAATTCCAAAGGAAGGGAAAGATCCCCAGGATTGTGCTTCTTATTGTTCTATTTCTCGCCTGAACATTGATGTGAAGTGGTTAGCCAACATCCTGGTCACATGCCTAAATATAGTGATATTAGGTTTGATTCATGATGACAAGATAGGATTTATGCCTGGAAGGCAGGCCACGGATAATGTGCACAAGATCCTGTTTGCATGTGAATACATAATGTAAACCACTTTGATTGAAGCATAAGGCGGTATAGGAAACTGGTTAAATAAAAATAAATAAATAAAGTAGATAGCATCTGGATGACTCAACATCAGAAAGATCCAGCTCTGCTACTGGCCTTGGCCACAGAAAAGACCTTTGACCAAATATCCTGGGATTTCATGCCCCATGTTCTGGAGCGAATGGGCTTTGGAGAGGGGGTTCTGGGCTGGATTCGAGCCCTTTATAAACACCCAAAGGTGTGCATATGGGTAGATGGGAGATATTTGGGATTTCTTGGGGTTGAAAGGGGGACTCAACAGGGTTGCCATTTGTCTCCCTTGCTATTTTCATTGGGGCCATTTCCCATTGGGGCCTGTTCGGATGTCCAAAATCTGGATGGGCCAGTCCTGCACCCGATTCTGATCCCTCTGGTGCTATACATCCCCGTGGGATCAGAATTGGGTGCAACCGGCCTGGTCGGGCAGGCTGTGCCCCAATTCTGAGGGCTCAGACTTCAGTCTGTTCCCTGCACAATGCAGCCCCGGCTCCTGCATGGAGCCTGGTGCTGTAGCATCCCATCGCCATAGCACTGGGATGCCATGCAGAAGCCGCGCTCACTGTCCTCCATCGCAGACTGCCACACTTGGGAGGGAGGACGTATTCTACCTCTGAGGGAGGTAGGAGTGGCTCAGTGGTTGGGACAGGTTACCTGGGAGGGAGGAGTGGCTCAGTGGTTGGGACAGGTTACCTCAGGCCAGAGGGCCAGGGGTTCAATTCCCACATGGAGACAAGCAACTTCAGCCCAGAGGGACCAGGGTCTCCAGTCCCATGGCCACTCCTTGTGGCCCTGGGCATGCCACCCAACCCTCCATTGCCTCAGGTACACCTAGATTGTGAGCCCTTCAGGGACAAGTGAATAAAAAAAGTATCTGTTAGTATACATTTAAACCACACTGATTCTAAAGAATGCAGTATAAAAAAAAATCCATCTCCCTGATCCTGGATGTACAGACTGCAACTAGAATCAACCCTGTACATCCCAGGTCAGGCTCATGACTCCAGCCTGCTCTCATTCCTCCCTCAGCCCAACTCCTCCCACCCTCATATAGAGCCCACCACACATCTTTATCTTTTATCTTTATTTACATTTAATATACCGCCCTTGTCGAAACGTAAGGGCGGTTTACAATAAAATAATATAAATAAATCTCTTGTGTACATGTGGGGAGTTCTGTCCCTGGCATCAGGTGTAAGTGAATAGCAGTGGGTGGACATTCATGTTGGACATCCAGTCCCCACTAATTGGGATTGGAATGACCATGATTGTCAATAGAGCCACTGGCTGAACAAATTTGCATAAATAGAGATATAAAGAGAATTGGGTGAAAGATTGGGACTGCCACATCTCATTCTTTGTTTAGAGCTTGGTAGATGATATTACAGAAATCTAGTACAGGTGTGATCATTGCTTGGCATACAGTTCGGAAGAGGTCTGGGATGAGTAATAGGCGGAGGTGTCTCAAGATTCTTAGCTTATAGTAAACTGATGTGGCTATTCTTTTTATACTGGATTGGAAGGACAGTTGCTGATCTAGTGTTATGCCCAAGAATTTTGTCTCAGAATTAACTTTGACATTTGTGTCATCAAATTGTATTATGGATGGTGGGACAATGGATGGGTTATGGTTATGTAGAGAGCTTCAGTCTTTTCTTGATTGATGAGTAGTTGTGGTTTGCGAAGCCAATCTTTTACTTCTGTGAAGCACTTCTGTAGATTGTTAAGGCCTGGAGAGAGGAAATTGATGGGTGTGAAGAACATTATATCATCTGCATAGATTTGGTATAGTATTTTGTGTGTCATAATGATCTGATGTAAGGGCTGGATGTAGATATTGAAGAATAGGGAAGATAGGCTGGAAACTTGGGGTACACCTGTATTCTGTGAGAATGGGTTTGAAATGGACATTCCAATCCATACTTGTTACTTCCTGGAAGACAGGTAGGAGCAGAACCAGTTGAGGGTAGTGTCTTACAGTCCGATTTCAGAGAGTCGTAGTAGTAGCTGGTGGTGTGAGAGGGAGTAAAAGGCAGCGGAGATATCAAGAAAAATTAAGACAAATTCATTCTGGGTGTGTTGCAGGCAGGTCGTAAGGGTACTTAGGAGAGAGGTGATGAGTGTTTCCACTCTATGATATGTTCTGAAGACATGTTGGTGTAGGCATGCTTATCAAGGTGGTCTTGAAGTTGTCTTATGGCAATTTTTTCTGTTATTTTTGCAACTAGCGGCATGCTAGATATTAGTCTGTAGGACTTTGGAGAGGTTGGGTCAAGTTTTGTACTTTTGAGGAGAGTTCGGATGGCGGTTTGTTTGAGTGCTATAGGCATAAGGCTTTGAAAAAGTGAGGTATGCATTATGGTCTTAAGATACATACTTAGGTGTGATCTAGTTATATTCACCCAGGTAATGGGACATGGGTCTAATATGGAGGTTGTTGTGTTGAGGCTTTGTATAGTGTTCTCTATGTTTTTGATTGAAGATAGTTTGAATTGAGGCCAAATCTATGGGTTGGTTATAGATCTGGTTGGTTGACATTGTGGTTAGATCCATTTGAGGTATTTGTAGATGTTTGGAGAGAAGGTAGGAGACTATCTTTTGGGGGGTTATATTTTCTTGTGTGCTGTCATTGTGGGGTTCTTTCGTAAGTGTTTTAGCTATTGAGAATAGTTCTGATTGTTTATTGCTGAGTTGACCAGATTAGCATAACATAGTAAGAGGGAGGAGTGGCTCAGTGGTTGGGACAGGTTACCTCAGGCCAGAAGGCCAGGGCTTCAATTGCCACATGGGGACAAGCAACTTCAGGCTGGAGGGACTGGGGTCTCTAGTCCCATGGCCGCTCCTTGTGGCCTTGGGCAAGCCACTTAACCCTCCATTGCCTCAGGTACACTTAGATTGTGAGCCCTTCAGGGACAAGGGAATAAAAAGTACTTGTTAGTATGCATGTAAACCACACTGATTCTAAAGGGCACAGTATAATAAATAAATTCACTTTTTCTATCTAGGGTTTCTCTGTTGTACATTTTAAGAATATAAGATATGCCATACTGGGTCAGACCAAGGTCCATCAAGCCAAGTATCCTGTTTCCAACAGTGGCCAATCTAGCTCATACGTACCTAGCAGTTTCCCCAAAAGACACAGGTTCCACAATGCTTGTACTGGGTCAAGCATTGATATCCTGGGTCCCTTCTTAATAATGGTTTATGGACCTTTCCTCCAGGAACTTGTCCAAACCTTTTTTAAACCCAGCTACACTAATAGCCTTTACTACATCCTCCGGTAACAAATTCCAGAGTTTGATTACACGTTGAGTGAAGAAATATTTTCCTTTATTAGCCTTAAATAGTTCACCCTGTAGCTTCATTGCATGCCCCCTAGTCTTTCTATATTCTGATAACGTAAACAATCGATCTACGTTTACCTATTTCACTCCGTTCATTAATTTATAGACTTCTATTATATGTCCCCTCAGCCGTCTCTTTTCCAGGTTAAAGAGCTCCAACCTTTTTAGCCTTTCTTCATAGGAGTATCCTTCCATCCCCTTTACCATTTTGGTGTCTCTTCTCTGAACCTTTTCTAATAACGCTATATCCTTTTTAAGATACGGCGACCAGAATTGCACACAATATTCAAGGTGCGGTCTCACCATGGAACGATATAGAGGCATTAAAATATCTTTTGTTTTATTTTCCATTCCTTTCCTTATGATACCTAGCATTCTATTTGCTCTCTTGGCCACCGCTGCACACTGGGCCGAGGGTTTTAACATGTTATCCACAATGGCACCTAAATCTTTTTCCTGGGTGATGGTTCCTAATGTGGAACCTTGCATCGTGTAACCATAGTTTGTGGTGTTCTTCCCTAGGTGCATAACTTTGCACTTGTCCACATTAAATTTCAGCTGCCATTTTGATGCGCAGTCTTCCAATTTATCAAGATCCTCTTGCAATTTTCTACAATCCTCTTGGGTTTTGACAACTTTAAATAGTTTTGTGTCACCTGCAAATGTGATAACCTCACTCTTTATTCCCCTTTCCAGGTCATTTATGAATATGTCAAAAAGCAGTGAACCCAGCACAGATCCCTGGGTTACAGCACTATTCACCTTTCTCCATTGCAAAAATTGGCCATTTAGCCCTACCCTCTGCTTTCTATCTTTTAACCATTTCCTGATCCACAATAGTACACTGCCTCCTATCCCATGACTCTGTAGTTTTGCCAAAAGTCTCTGATGAGGGACCTTGTCAAAGGCTTTCTGAAAGTCCAGATACACTATATCAACCGATTCACCTTTGTCCACCTGTTTATTCACACCTTCAAAAAAACATAACAGATTAGTAAGACAAGATTCTTCCTTGCAAGACAAGATCTTCCTTATTTAAAGCCATGTTGGCTGTCTCCCATTAGGCCATGACTGTCTACATGCTGAGTAATTTTGTTCTTTATGATGGCTTCTACCATTTTTCCCGGTACTGACATCAGGATCACCGGTCTGTAGTTTCCCGGATCACCCCTGTAACCCCTTTTAAAAATTGACGTTACATTGGCGATCCTCCAATCTTCAGGTATTACAGATGATTTTAATGAAAATTCACAGAATACTAATAGCAGGTCTGCAATCTCATATTTCAGTTCTTTCAACACCCTTGGATGTATACCATCTGGCCCAAGTGATTTGCTACTCTTCAGTTTATCTAATAGTTGTAATACATCTTCCCGATGTATTGCTATTTCCTTCAATTCTTCCGCACCTTTAAATACCACTTCAGTTATGGGTAACATCCCTACACCTTCCTCAGTAAAGACCAAAGTAAAGAATTCATTCAGCCTCTCTGCTATCACCTTGTCGCCTCTTAGTGCCCCTTTAACCCCTCTATCATCTAATGGACCAACTGACTCTCTCACGGGTTTTGTACTATGAATGTACTTGAAAAAGTCTTTATTTTGTGTTTTTGCTTCTGCAGCAAGCTTCTTCTCATATTCTCCCTTTGCCTGCCTTTTCAATGCCTTGCATTTGACTTGCCAGTGCTTGTGCTGTTTCTGGATTTTGTTGTTTGGCTCTTTTTCCCATTTCCTGAAAGATGCTTTTTTGGCAACAACAGCCTCTCTGACCTCACCTTTAAACCATGCTGGCAGTTTTTTGGACTTCCTTTCACTTTTCTTAAAGCGTGGAATACAGCTGGTCTGGGCTTCCAAGAGAGTATTTTTCAACAACACCCAAGCTTGATGTAAGTCTTTAACCTTTGCAACTGCTCCTTTTATTTTTTTCTTAACTATTTTCCTCATTTTATCATAGTCTCCCTTTCGAAAGTTAAAAGGTAGTACTGTGGATTTCCTTACTATCCTTCCTCCACTAATTAAATCAAATGCAATCATGCTATGATCACTATTGCCAAGTGGCCCCAACACCCTTATCTCTTGCACTAGATCTGGTGTTCCACTAAGGACTAGGTCTAATATGGCTTCTCCTCTGGTCAGTTCATGAACCAGCTGCTCCAAGAAGCAGTCATTTATTTCATCTAGGAACTTTATCTCCCTAGCATGTCCTGCCGTGACACTGACCCAGTCGATACTGGGGTAATTGAAATCACCCATTATTATTACTGCGCTGTAACCTTTGTTAGTTTCCTTGAATTTTTTGAGCATTTCATCATCCGTTTGTTCATTCTGGCCAGGCGGTTGATAGTACACCCCCACGGCCATCACCTTCCCCTTTTTACATGGAATTTCAATCTATAGAGATTCTACAGCAAATTTTGTTTCCTGCAAAACTTTAATCCTTTCTGACTCAATGCCCTCTCTAACATAGAGCGCAACCCCTCCACCAATTTGACCAGCTCTATCATAACGATATAGTTTGTACCCAGGTATCATAGTTGTCCTCCTTCCACCATGTCTCTGAGATTCCAATCATATCTAACCTCTCATTTAGTGCTATAGATTCTAACTCTCCCATCTTATTTTTTAAACTTCTAGCATTTGTATACAAGCATTTTAGAGACTGTATTTTATTCATATTAATTTGGTTATTGGTAGACATGGGTAATTTGGGATCTTTAAACTCTGCCTGCTGCATACTCGAGGGCATTTGGGCTACTTTACTCTTTTTTGGAACCTCTCTGCTTTTGGTAGTATCCTTCAAAGGTACATTCTTCCGACCCATATGCTCTTGGGGAACTGTCAGCTTTCCCCTCTTATCTAGTTTAAAAGCTGCTCTATCTCCTTTTTAAAGGTTAATGCCAGCAGCGTGGTTCCATCCCTGTTAAGGAGAAGCCCATCCCTTCGGAAGAGCCCCCCCTTTCCCCAGAATGTTCTCCCGTTCCTAACACATTCAAACCCCTCATCTCTGCACCATTGTCTCATCCACTCATTGAGACTCCAGAGCTCTGCCTGCCTTTTGGGTCCTGCGTGTGGAACGGGAAGCATTTCGGAGAACGCTACCCTGGAAGTTCTGGATTTCAACTTCCTACCTAAAAGCCTAAATTTAGCCTCCAGAACCTCCCTACCACATTTTCCTATGTCATTGGTACTGACATGTACCAAGACAGCAGACTCCTCCCCAGCACTATCTAAGACCTTGTCTAGGTGGCGCGTGAGGTCCGCTACCTTCGCACCAGGCAGGAATGTTACCAGGCGATTCTCACGTCCACCAGCCACCAAGCTATCTACATGCCTAATGATCAAATCACCAACTATAACGGCTGTCCTAACCCTTCCCTCATGGGCACGTGGCCCTGGAGAAACTTCCTCGGTGTGAGAGGGTTTTACATCACCTGGAGGACAGGTCCTAGTTACAGGATCACTTCCTGCCACACCAGGGTGATGCTCTCCTGTCAAGTGACCTTTCTCCTCCATGGCAACAGGGATGTTGCCAGATTGGAGGTGGGACTTCAGGACTATATCCCTGTAGGTCTCGTCTATGTACCTCTTTGTCTTTCTTATGTTTTCCAAGTCTGCTACTCTAGCCTCTAGAGAACAGACTCGTTCCCTGAGAGCAAAGAGCTCCTTGCACCTAGTGCACACGTAAGACCTTTCACCAACTGGGAGAAAATCATACATGTGACACTCAATGCAAAAGACTGGAAAGCCCCCATCTCGCTGCTGGACTGCTGTCTGCATCTTAGTTTTAGGCTTGTGTTTAGATCTTTAAGTTCTTTACTTACTAAGGGTTGCTATGGATATTTATAGTAATACAATTGTACCTAATACATTTAATATACCTTGTTCACCTGAAGCTTAATTAATCTCATGTCCTTAGTGTATGACTGATTTGGGTAACGAGCTTCACCTGAGAGCACCTCCTGTCCTTTAAGATGTGTAAGTTCCTATAAAGCTATGATTATCCCAGGGGTGGGTGGATGTTGGGGAGGGAGGGAGGGAAATAACACTTATTAAAAGAGGGTGCTACACAGTACCCTGTTCTGTGCTGCTGAGGTAAGCTGTGGCCAACTTCCTGGGTGATTAACAGTCCTTGCTTGGTTAGAAGGAGTCTTTCAAAATGGCCTTTTGACATGCCACCTGGTGTTAACACCTAATGAAAATGTTTTACAGGTCTCTTGCACCCTAGGTAGTAGGCCTCTTTGTAAAGGTCTCTAGAAGACTTTATTTGTTGCTCAAAGAGTACTGACCCTATTTAGCCTTTTATGCTAAGCTATATTCTGATTATATTCTATAGTTAAGTTGTTCGATGTAAATATCTTGGAGAAGAGGGTCTCTGGATTTTCTCCATTTTTGCTCAAGGTAGCATAGGCTGCTTTTTTGCTTCTGTAGAGATGTGGAGAACCATGGGGCATTGTTACGGTGTTTTCATTCTATTTTCCTTGAGGGAGCAAGTGAAGCTGCAGAAAGGGCATCATTCCAGACAGATATCATTTTGTCAAGAACTGTAGTTGTTGAATTGATGAGGGCCAGCTGTGGAGAAATTGTCTCAATTAATTCTTCTTTGCTGAAGTTTCTGAATCTCCGGGTTGTGAGTAGTGTGTTTTCCTGCTTATTTTCTTGTGTTGTGGAATGTATTGGAAAGAGAATGACAGCGAGGTCAGATCACAGGACAGGGAGGATTGTGTGGATGGAATGTTGGGGGCTGAAGAGTAGATATGAGGGTATGAAGACTAGGCCAAGCACCTTTCCTTTCTTGTGAGTTGGTTCTGTGATGATTTGTGTGTATCCAACAGTGTCCATGGCTTCCAGGAAGGCTGCTGCCTGTGGTGTGGGGGCAGATGCCAGGTTAAGGTCTCTTAGAATTATTAGAGGTTCTTGACTATGTGGTAAGGAACATACAGTTTCAAATAAGGTGGCCTGCAGACAGGGTTGCTTCACAGATTGAGGATGTATACAGACCAACATGCACCATAATGGGACAAGTGTAGCTGATGTGAGAAATGCCAGTACCCAGATATGTGGGAATCGGATGCCATAGCCAGAAAGCCCTACTACTACTGATCATTGTATAGCACTACAAGGTGTACACAGCGCTGCATAGACACACATAAAAGATGGTCCCTGCTCAGCAGAGCTTACAATCTAGTCAAGACAGACAACACAGCAGCTGTGAACAGAATACATCTTGAGAGAATGATAAGGAAGCACAAGGGAGATTAGGCGAATCAGATCCAAAAGTAGCAACAAGGAGGTGAGCATTCAGCCTGGATATGAGGAGAGCCAGAGAAGAAGCCCCCTGCCATGTTGCTGTAACAGCACTACTCAAAAGATAGCTGGTCTCTAAACCAAAGGTCAGTCTCTGATGAGTTAATATGTGATGTGGGGCTGCTTAGTAGCTCTTCTGGTAAAGCAGAATAGGGGTCTTCCCTGCCTGTGTGTTCTATTACAAAATTACCCTCTATGTTTATGTGTATGAAGGAAATATGATGTAATAAAGGTAGATTGCTAGGGATTGTCTTTCATTTGAAATGAAATTTCAATGGAAAAATGATCATTGTATACTCCTAAGTGATGGTTGGGAATGCAGGATAGAAGAAGCAGTGATAGAAGCCCTGTATGTGCTCCACTGTTCAGTGTCCTTAGCCTTGCTGTCATATGCCAGCCCATAAAAGCGTTGCTGATTGCATGACGTGAGTACAGGAAAGGTGTGCTTAGACAGGATCTTGTGGATGATGAACCTTCATGGATACGATGGCTGTGCGTGAATGAGAGAGAATGAAGAATGGGCAGAAGTTAATATGTGCTTATATGTGGACATACTGTTTGCCGGCCATATGCTAGTCTTGTATGTCTGCAGTTTCTCAGGCACTGCAGTTTGCTAAAACATTGGGGTTTTTAAATTGTAATAAGCACTTTAATATGTACTGCTTGAGTTTTCACTCCTTGAATCTTCTGGAGTTGGGATGAATAAGTGTTTCAGAAAGAAACCAAATTATGCAATATAGAGATTGAAGTGCGGGCAGGCATTTTTGATTTCTTGACTTTAACTGTGTACCCAGATCACAGCCTGTGTATACTCACTGTAATTTCGCTGCTACAGGGAAGCAATGTCACCCAAACAACTGTGCATGTTAGAAGAGGGATAATGAAGATGAAGAACCAGGAGCAGGACCTCAGAAAACACCCACAAATAAGAACAGAAGCGAGGGACATCTTGAACTATTTTCAGAAGACTGTGTTCGTGAGAAACTAGCTCAACTTAAAGTAGACAAAGCGATGGGACCGGATGGGATACACCCTAGAATACTGAGGGAACTTGGGGACGTTCTAGCAGCTCCACTGACTGACCTTTTCAATGCCTCGTTGGAGTCAGGAGTGGTGCCAAAGGACTGGAGAGAGGCTCATGTGGTGCCTTTACACAAAAGCGGAAGTAAGGATGTGGTTGAAAACTACAGGCCGGTTAGTTTAACTTCGGTGGTGAGTAAATTATTGGAAACGCTGCTGAAAGAGAAAATAGTGAGGTTTCTGGAGTCCAGCGGATTACAGGATCCGAGGCAGCATGGATTCACCAGAGGCAGGTCTTGTCAGACAAATCTGATTGATTTTTTTGACTGGGTGACCAGGGAGTTGGACCGAGGGAGAGCTCTAGATGTGGTGTATTTAGATTTCCTTAAAGCCTTTGACACTGTTCCTCACAGGCGACTTATAAACAAACTGAGCACCCTAGGGATGGACCCTAAAGTTACTGCTTGGGTTAGAAATTGGTTGGGTGGGAGGCGACAAAGAGTACAAGTAAATGGAGCTCACTCTGAGGAGAAGGATGTTACCAGTGGTGTGCCCCAGGGATCTGTCCTTGGTCCAATTCTTTTTAACATCTTTGTTAGTGATATAGCGGAAGGGCTGTCGGGTAAGGTTTGCCTCTTTGCGGATGATACCAAAATCTGCAATAGAGTAGACACCCAGGAAGGGGTAGATAACATGAGGAGGGATCTAGCTAAGCTTGAAGAATGGTCTAGAATTTGGCAGCTGGGATTTAATGTTAAAAAATGTAAGGTCATGCATTTGGGCTGCAGCAATCCAAGGGAGCAATACAGTATAGGAGGTGAAGTACTTTTGTCCACTAAAGAAGAGCGGGACCTAGGCGTGGTTGTGTCTGATGATCTTAAAGTAGCTAAACAGGTGAAAAGGCGACAGCAAAAGCTAGAAGGATGCTTGGGTGCATACGGAGAGGAATGGCTAGCAGAAAAAAGGAGGTGATAATGCCTCTGTATAAGTCTTTGGTGCGACCTCATTTGGAGTATGGTGTGCAATTCTGGAGACCGCACCTTCAAAAGGATGTGAACAGGATGGAGTCGGTGCAGAGGGTTGCTACCAAAATGATTAATGGGCTTCATTATAAAGCATATGAGGACAGACTTAAGGATCTTAATATGTACACCTTAGAGGAAAGGCGGGATAGAGGTGATATGATTGAGATGTTTAAATACCTCCGTGGCATAAATGTTCAGGGAGAGAGCCTCTTTCAATTGAAAGCAAGTTCTGCTACGAGGGGACATGGGATGAGGGTGAAGGGAGATAGATTCAGGAGTGATATGCGGAAATATTTCTTTACGGAAAGAGTAGTGGATCCGTGGAATAGTCTCCCAGTGGAGGTGGTAGAGATGAGGACAGTAACTGAATTCAAGAAAGCATGGGACCAACACAGAGGATCTCTAAAGGCAAAAAGTGGACTGTTGTAGTTGTTATGGAAGGACAGACTAGATAGGCCATGTGGTCTTTTTCTGTCGTCATGTTTCTATGTTTCTATGTTTCTATGAAGCCTATGCATAGGGCAGGTCGTAAATGTCTCATTATAAACTCCTTGCCAACCAATTTCCCACTTCGACCCCCTATGCAGCTTCTGCTCAGGCTCTTAATAGCGGGTTTTAAATTCACCAGCCCTCCCAAATAGCTATTTGTCTCAGGCTCAGTTTGTACAAATCAAATCCAATAGTATCAATTTACTTTCCCTTTCATCCAGTAATGAAAATGCCCCTTTCACTTTACTGGAATGTGACATTTCAAAACCTCTTCCAATAAGCATATTTAACTATAATTCCGTCTTTACATAAGAAGTGACAGATCCCTAGGCTCTTTGTTGCAAAGCATGGGGGCCTAGAATAGACTCCATGATTTCTAGAGCATTGTACCACATTTATTTAACATGTTTTATATGCTGCTTTATCATTTCAATCAAAGCAGTTTATTTATTTACATTCTCTTATATACCATGTTATTCTGCATCAGTGTGGTTTTCATTGAACAAACTGAAATTACATTGAACAGGGCATTATAACTTGGAGATAACTATTTTACAGGGAACATGGGCTATGGAGGGTTAAGTGGCTTGCCCAAGACCACAAGGAGCACCTGTGGGACTAGAAACCCCAGTCCTTCTGGCCCAAGGTTGCTGTTCTCTAGTGGGATTTGAACCCCTGACCTTCCAGCCTGAAGTACCTTGCCCCAACCACTAGGCCACTCCTAGTTTACATTGAAACCTAAACTTGGTAATGACAGGGACATTGATAACTTGGATTTTTCTGAGGCAATGGAGGGTTAAGTGACTTGCCCAAGACGTGCTAGTGGGAATTGAACTCTGGTCTCTGGGTTCCCAAGTCAGTGTTCTTAACCATTCGGCTACTCCTCCACTCCTATGGCTACCTGTCCCAAGCTTATTAAAAGATGATCCTACAGGCAACCCAAAAACTGATGCAGCAAATGCAATGTTAGCACCAAGAAACATTTTTTGGAAGGCGGAGGGATCCAAACCACAAAGCAGCAACAACATGATGATAAAGTAGATTTATACTGTGTACTCTAGGATTTAGTGGGAACAATTTATTTACTTTGGTAATCCATAAGGTAATATCAGTATTGTACTTCTAAAAATTCTTCAGGCTAAGTATACGTTTTTCTTTGAATAAACATTGTAAGTTTGTTTGCGTATGAAACTGTACTTTCATCTCGAAAAGAATCGGAGAAAGAAACCACCATCCAACCCTAATTTCAAATAATGGAAGCTCACTGTATCATCATCTAATTTGTGTGGCATTTCTTCAAATATGTATTTAAGTTAGACTGTGGTGTGATCCACAATGTGACAGCGTGTTCCTTCCTTTCTTGGAGAATTTGAGGGATTTGGTCATGCAGTCTTATTATTGTCCAAATTTAAATGTTATTTCACATCCGTAGGATCTATGATTTTGGTGAATCCTTATTTGGAAAGGCTAAAAGCCTGATGGGATTCTGCGCAATCTGCAGTGCAGCTGCAAAAGAATGAGGCGAGCATTGCTGGTAGCTCAGCATTCCCACCGTATTTCCAGCCTTGCCAAATAAAAATCCTTGCAAACCTGCCTGAACCTTGTACGTTCACAGAAGCATCAGTATATGGAAATCCGCTATGTATTTAGAATCAAAGAAAATTAGTAAACTAAGCGACATATGTGAAGGCAGATTTTAGTTAGTACGAGGAGATTAGAATATAGACATCAAGGTTACAACATACACAATTCTGGCACATTGTAGAAAAGACTCTGCCGGATCTGGGGCCTTCTCTAAACTATGAATAAGACGATGCAGGAGTGCACGTGTGCCAATCCGTGGAGCCAAAGGAGCCACTTTACAAATCTACATGTGGGGAAATTAAACAGAGGAAAGATGGCAACTTACATGCGTACAGGGGTTGTAGCACCCTGAGCCATCTTTGGCTTTTGCGCCCCCCTCCCCTTGGGTCCGATCATGCAGTGCAAGCTGCTCAAACGGAGGTCAATTTTCAGCCCACTGGCTTGTTAAACGCCACCCTCCCATTTAACTTACTCTTTGTCACTATCCATATAAATTGTGACACTGAATATACAGAGAGTGAGGCCGTGGTCATTGTATTATCTGTTTAGGCTATACCTGATGTTCCACAGGCCTAAACTAAATGTGTAACTTACCTAATAGGGGCTGAATATTGGCACTATCTGGACAACTTTCTGGCCTACCCTCATTCATCCCCTAACATGCCCCACAAGCAGGGCCGGCCCGTCCATTGAGCGAGAATGTTTTTTGCACAGGGCCCCGCGTTTCAGGGGGCCCCACGCAAAAAACATTCTGATCTAAAAGTTAAACTTAAAAAAAAAAAAAAGTTGTCTGCTGCCGCTGCCGGGGCCGCCGCGGCAGAATCGAGTGTGCCGCGGGGCCCCCCTGCCCAGCAGAGCCTGCCCTCCCTTGTATCACCTCTCTTTCAGCTGCCTGCAGTCACACGCGCCGGTTTCAGAGCGCGAGAGGAGAGTTTCTCCCTCGCTGCTCTGTTAAGCCCGCGGGGGCTGATGGGAAGTTCCCATCAGCCCCCGCGGGCTTAACAGAGCCGCAAAAGGGAGACTAGTTCCTTCGCGCTCTGAAAGCCGGCGCGTGTGACTGCAGGCAGCTGAAAGAGAGGTGATACAGGGGAGGGCAGGCTCTGCTTGGCAGGGGGGCCCCGCGGCACACTCGATCTGCCGCCGCGGCCCCGGCAGCGGCAGCAGACAGCGTTCTTTGAAAAACATGTTTCCTTGGGCGGGGCTGGGCTGGGCGGGGGGGGTAGGAGTGGTGATGGGCGATGGGGGGGCTAGGAGTGGTGATGGGCTATGGGGGGCCGGGGGGGTTAGGAGTGGTGATGGGCTGGGGGGGTTAGGAGTGGTGATGGGCTGGGGGGTAGGAGTGGTGATGGGATATGGGGGGGCTAGGAGTGGTGATGGGCTATGGGGGGGCTGGGGGGGTTAGGAGTGATGATGGGCGGGGGGTTAGGAGTGGTGATGTGCTGGGGGTTAGGAGTGGTGATGGGCTATGGGGGGGATTAAACTAAAAATTGGGTGATGGGGGATTAGGACTGGAAATGGGCTGGTGGAATTAGGACTGGGAGTGGGCTAGGGGGGGCTAGGACTGGTAATGGGTTGGGGGGGATTGCTAGGACTGAAATGGGCTTGGGGGATTAAGACTGGAGGTGGGCTGATGGGGTTAGGACTGGTAATGGGCTATGGGGGACTAGGACAGGAAATGGGTTGATGGGGAGGGGTTAGGACTTGAGGTGGTCTGTTGGGTGGGGTTAGGACTGGTAATGGGCTATGGGGGGCTAGGACTGGAAATTGGCTGATGGGGGGGTTTAAGACTGGGGGTGGGCTGATGAGGTTAGGACTGGTAATGGGCTGTGGGCTGTTGGGGGGGGTTAGGACTGGTAATGGGCTATGGGGGGCTAGGACTGGAAATAGGCTGATGGGGGGGGGTTAAGACTGGAGGTGGGCTGATGGGGTTAGGACTGATAATGGGCTATGGGGGGCCTACGACAGGAAAAGGCCTGAAGGGGAGGGGATAGGACTTTAGGTGGGCTGATGGGGTTAGGACTGGTAAATGGGCTGTGGGCTGTTGGGGGGGTTAGAACTGGTAATGGGCTATGGGGGGTTAAGACTGGTAATGGGCTGTTGGCTGATGGGGGCTGTCTGGTAATGGGCTATGGGGGGGTTAGGACTGATAATGGACTATGGGGGGGCTAGAACAGGATTTGGACTGATGGGGAGGGGTTAGGACTTGAGGTGGGCTGATGGGGTTAGGACTGGTAATGGGCTGTGGGCTGATGGGGGGGTTAGGACTGGCAATGGGCTATGGGGGGCTGACTGGAAATGGGTTGATGGGGTTAGGACTGGAAGTGGGCTGATGGGGGGTTAGGACTGGTAATGGGTTATAGGGGGGGCTTAAACTGAAAATGGGGTGATGGGGGGGTTAGGACTGGAAGTGGGTTGATGGGGGGCTAGGACTGGTAATGGGTTGGGGGGTTGCTAGGACTGGAAATGGGCTGATGGGGGGCTAGGACTGGAAATGGGCTGATGCAGGGACTAGAAGGGAATGGATGCTGGGTGAGGCTGGAACTAGAAGGGAGCTGATGTTGGGGGAGGATTAGAATGGGATGGGGCTGGGAGAGTAAAATGGAGAGGGGAAAAATATTTTGTGTGGGAGGGATAAAAAATCTACAATTGGCCAGGTATTGGGAGAGTAAGTGGGGATTGAGGATGGAGGGGTAAAATTTGAGTGGATGAAATAGGAATGAGGAAAGAGCAAAAGGAGAAAGATTAGTATGTTAAAGCAGATGTAGAGAGAGAATGGAAAAAAACTAGAAGAGAGAAGAAAGGACAAATGGACAGCAGACGATGGAGAGTTAGCAGAAGACACGAAGAAACCAGAAGAAAGTGGCTGGAGCAATTGCAGCTGAAAAAAATGCACAAAAGGTAGAAAAATATCCCTTTATTTTGAATTTATTAATTGGAATATGTCAGCTCTGGTAAATGTGCATCATTAACGTCTGTGCTTTGTTTAGTACAAGAGCAAATTAATGTATAGTTTTATTTCTACAGTGTTGTACATTCCAAGTTTGGCTTTTGGGATTCCCAGTTTAATTATTGTCTTCCTGTTTCTAAATTGTGATTCCTTGTTTGGTGATGGTCTATGTTCTGCATGTGTAACTGAGCTGAGGTATTCTGTTTATGTAATTCCTATTTGACATTGCCACTTGTTCTCTTTCCCCAGTAGGTCATGTATTGTTGTTCTCTGAGATGTATTGGTTTAATATTTGCAGTGTTGCCTTTTGATAGGTAGGGTATGGTGCTTTGTGAGTCCTGGTAGTGCTGTTAGGATACGGCGGGTTTGCTATGGGTTCTAAATGGGCAGTGTTTGTAGTAGTTCCTAATGTGTCTGGTGTCTGGTTGGCACTGGATTATAGTAATGTAGAAATCATTTAGTCTTTCTTTATCCATACACTCATTAAGAGGCATGTTTACTAAAAGTTAGTATATGGTAACATTATGCAAATATTTATGCAAATGAGGCCCCTTATGCAAATGAGGCCCCGCACCGAGTCTCCGCACATGGCCCCGCACCCCCCTTGGGCCGCCCCTGCCCACAAGTATGCAGATATCTAGCCATTCTGCAATTTAAACAGCTTGCTGTTACCAGGACTGGGGTGGTTAGGGCAGCAACTTAGGACCAGAAAATCTAGGGGTCAAATCACACTAGTAGTCCTTGTGGCCTTCAGCAAGTCACTTAAACTTCACTGTCTCAGGTACAAACTTACATTATAAGCCCTTTGGGGAGAGGGAAATGTCTACTGTACTTAAATGTAACTTGCCTTGAACTGCTACTGGAAAGGCATGAGATAAATACTAAGAAATACATGTTCTCTATATTTTTTTAGGCTAATTATGCATTTGCCAACAAACACCTAATTGCCTTTGAATATCAGTCTGATAGGACACAATTATTCCCAGACTTGCCAATAAAACTCTCCCAACAACAGATGCAGAGCAGACGTAGGGTGTCCACTTTACACCTCCACATGCAAAAAGATTCTATTCAAATTCTAGTCCCACACCACTGACAACACCACTAACTCCCCCTCTATCTGAACTATCTTTACCTGAGAATTGGAGGATGGCCAGTGTGACACCAATTTTTAAAAAGGGTTCCAGGGGTGATCCAGGAAACTACAGACCGGAGAGCCTGACGTCAGTACCGGGCAAAATGATAGAAAACATTAAAAAGAACAAAATTACTGAACATACAGATAGCTGTGGTTTAATGGGAGGCAGCCAACATGGCTTTAGAAAAGGAAGGTCTCGTCTTACTAATCTGTTATGTTTTTTTGAAGGTGTGAATAAACAGGTAGACAAAGGTGAGCCGGTTGATATAGTGTATCTGGATTTTCAGAAAGCCTTTGACAAGGTCCCTCATGAGAGACTCTTGTGGAAATCAAAACGTCATGGGATAGGGGCAGTATATTGTTGTGGATTAGGAAATGGTTAATAGATAAAAAACAGAGAGTAGAGCTAAATGAACAATTTTCTGAATGGAGAAAATTGAATAGTGGAGTACCTGAGGGACATGTGCTGGGATAACTGGTTTTTAACATATTTATAAATGACCTGGAAATGGGAATAACAAGTGAGATGATCAAATTTGCAGTGACACAAAATTCTTCAAAGCTGTTAAAACACAAGAGGATTGTGAAAAATTGCAAGAGGACCTTGAAAAATTGGGAGACTGGGCATCCAAATAGCAGATTAAATTTAATGTGGACAAGTGCAAAGTTATACACATAAAGGCCAATTCCATAAATGCGTGTCTGACCCATGGACACATCTAAATCGAAAATGGGTCGGATTTCACCCTAATTACACAGCCATGGGTATAGACATGGCTGCGGTTCTGAACTCAGGGACATAGCTTTTCCAGTGTGGCACGAGCAAACCACTATGGAGAAACATAGGCCCCTTTGTTATAATGAGACATGGGTATATGCACCAAATGGTTTGTACATCCCCACAGGGACTCGCACGGAACACCCAAGACAAAAAGACAGCCAAAGCAGAGGCACAACAGCCACGCTAACACAAACAAAGCACACAGTACAACTAACACACCAAGGGCTATAACAATAGAGCTCATAAATGCCAGATCCATATGCAACAAGATCTATACCCTAGTAGACCACATAGAAGACCATCAGCCCGACATACTCTGCATAACTGAAACATGGCTCAGCCCCACTGACAACATACTACTCAATCAAGTGGTGCCTGACACATACACAGCATACAACTGCCCACATGCTCACAGGCGAGGAGGAGGAGCCCTGATAATCGCAAGAAGCAGCCTAAGATTCAAACCAAGAAGCACCACAGACACCCAACACTGTAACACCATCTCGATTGAGAACAAACACATGGCCCTATGTCTCACCTACAGAGCGCCCCATGCGCCACCTGAAGAACTAGCATCTACCCTCGAAGCAGTCTGCGCAATCAATTCTAGCCACAAACCCACACTACTGCTTGGAGACTTCAACCTCAAGTCCACAAACACCAAGGATGCAGAAGCATTTCTTCAAGCAATGAGTTTGTTCCAATTCACACAAATAATAAACACCCTGACACATAAACACGGATCATCACTAGACCTTATCTTCGCACCCAACTACCTAACCTCCAGAGGCCTAATATCAACACCCACCACTACACCAGTACCATGGTCCGACCACCACATAATCAGAGTAAACATTGTACCACAAGAGATGAAACCAGACAAATATCCAGACAACACACCCACACAAAGAAGATTCAAAAGCTTCGACAAGGACCTGTTCCTACAATGCACAATACAACACCTAAACTCTGAGACAGACGAACTAGAAGCACAAGTCACCAACTGGAACAACACCATATACAACGCTGCCAAAGCAACAGACTATAGACACAGGACACTTCGCCCCAACAAACTACAACACAAGCCATGGTACTCGAAAACCATACTAAACGAAAAGAGGAACCTCAGAAAAATAGAACGGAGATGGAGACAGAACAAGTCACCCGAGATCCAGGAACTGTACATAACAAAACAAAAACAATATAACGAATGCATCAACCAAACAAAAATGGAATACCACACTAACATCATACGCAACTCCAACAACAAACCCAGAGAACTATTCAAAATCGTAAAAGCCCTTACCAAGGATCAGAATACAGAAGACAAAGTGAATATAGACCCACAAAGATTTGCGGACCACCTCCAAGAAAAATTTCATTCGGCTGTACAGACAGAACTCAGCCCAGCCTCAAAGACTAACAAACCCCCAAATATCTGGGGAACATTCAACACCCCATCCACAGAACAACTCTCACAAATCATCACATAAATCATGACAAGCATGGCCCCCACGGATCCCTGCCCAGTTACCAGGATCAAGGCCACCAAGTCCAACTTCATCCAAACCATACACAAAATGGTGCACGCCTCCCTAACCCAAGGGTGCATGCCAAATCAACTGAAGCTCACCACTATAAGACCCATCCCGAAGAAATCCACACTTGACAAGAACAATCCAGCAGCATACAGACCCATCTCCAGCATACCCCTCTTAGCAAAAATAATCGAAAAAAATGTACAGCACCAATTACAAGAGCACATAGACAACTATGCTCCACTGGACAACAACCAACACGGGTTCCGCCCCAACCATGGGGTAGAAACACTGCTGATATACCTCTTCGACAGCGTCCTCCGCATCATAGACAACACCAAGAAAGGAATCCTAATTTTATTCATAGACATCTCCTCAGCATTTGACACAGTTGACCACAAGACTCTACTGGAAAGACTTCAGAACATCGGTCTACATGGATCCACCCTGAAATGGTTCCACTCATACTTGACCAACAGACAAATACAGGTGAAGGTAGGCCTCAACACCTCCTGACCCATAAAAATCATACAAGGAGTGCCACAAGGATCTGCCTTATCAGCATTATTATTCAACCTCTACATCCAGCCAATATGTGACATCATGAAAGATCACAACATAGAATATACAATCTACGCAGATGACATCATGATTTATACACCAATCTCAGTCGACAACCCGGACTACTCCAAAATAACAAACTGCCTCACACAAATGTCAAACTGACTTCAAAAGAACAACCTTTCAATAAACTACAATAAGACAGAGGCACTGATCATCACGAGAAACACGGACTTTATCCCCCCAGCCGACATCAAGACAAAAGACGCACCCATACCTATAAAATCAGAAGTAAAATACCTCGGAGTCATCCTGGACAAGGATCTGAACCTCCAAGCACATATAAGCAGAATAACCAAGAGCGCATACCACAGAATGCGACTCATCAGAAGACTCAAGCCCCTCCTCGCCCCAGACCACTTTCACACTGTATGCCAGGCACTAATAACACCTCTACTAGACTTCTGCAACCCTATCTACACTGGGCTCCCCAAACAGACCCTCAGATCGCTACAACTGGCACAAAACACAGCAGCCCACATTATATCAGGCACCACAAGACAAGATCACATCACACCTATACTGAAAGATCTACACTGGCTCCCAATCTCCTCACGCATCAAATACAAAACTATCATAAACATATTCAAGATCAAACAACACACCTCTGCCATAAGCCTACAGACACTCATACAACCCGACTCAAGCACTCGACCAAGGAGAAGAGGCACTTCCAATCGTGTAAACATTCTAAAAGACTACACCAAGACCCGTAAGGACACTGTGCAATGAGCACTCTTCCTGGCTGCCCCATCCATCTGGAACACCCTCCCAGATGAACTGAGACTAACCACAGACCTCAAGGACTTCCAAAAACAGCTGAAGACAACCCTGTTCATCGAACACTATGGTCATACCACCTGAGCTAACAGAAACAGAGCATCAGCCCCTCCCCCCCATGACTGTATATATGAATGTATCATAGCTCACGATGTATAATAGTGCACTATGTATAAAGCACCCCTCAATCTCCAAACTGCCAACACTAACACACAACACACACCACTGCATGAATTCACTTGACCCCTCCTTGATTGTTTGCTGTGGAATCCGCTTTGATTGAAGGATAAGGCGGTATATAAATAACGTTAAATAAATAAAATCCCTGCACTCACCGTATTCTGAAAAGATGGACATATCTGAAACTGCCGATCTCCGCCATATACGGCCACGCCTCCTCTGTTACAACGTGACCTCCTAAGTTGCTCCTCCCACTGACAGTGTTGGGCTGATGCAAACTACACATAAATACTGATGATACATAAATGTTGATGCAAACTAGGCTATATATACTAGTCTGTTGCATGCCCAGATCAGTGTAAAATAATCTCAGTGCACTCAAAGATTTAATAATAGCAAGTAGAAAGAGATATGTTTGTCATGACATACCTACCGTCAAAGCCTAGATGGCAGTAGAAGAAATCCTTAGTTATTCATTCATTGGTCATCTCTAAAACAATCTTAACAATGCTAAGTATGGACCTTACCAACCCAGAATATTCTTACCTCTCACATGCCTCACAGATGAGGCAGGGAAAGTGCGAAAACAACAAGGAAATAAAAAAAATCTAAAATTTTGGATTAGAGCCTTAGGATCACTTGTTGTTACAAGGTTTACTATTTTAAAAGAACCCAGGTCAGTAGTAGTATAAAGTAAGTTTTTATTTGCAATATATCTATAAACCATAAAAACTGACAATGTACCAAGTAATCCAATGACATAACTTTTAAATTGGTTCATATGCATCCCATTTGAATTTGAGATCAAATGTAAAAATGTGCACATTAAAGGTACTTATCACTTGATCATTAAAAGATCGTTGGAGCCCTTTTACTTTGAAGATGTCCCTTCTGATGTATGAGTTTGAGGAACATTCACACTGGAACTTGGTCTCAGGAGCATTGCCACGTGTCTCAGGAATTCTCAGGACCAGGAACCCAGCATTCCAGAGTCGTCTTCACTGGAACCGAAGGTGGATAAAAAACTGGTTCCCATTCCCACCCTGGTTCCCATTCCCATTAACTACCATAACGTATCTTTTAATCTCCTCTCAAAACTCTTATCCTAAAAAAACCCTATATTATCTCTATAATACAGGAGAGCCGGTTAGCCAAGAAAAAACCCCTGTTACACTCAATGCACTTTCAATTCACTCTCATATCATTCCCTTTTTTATTTTACCCTCACACGTATCACCCTGCCATTCAACTTTTCATACACCTACCTCAACAAACTTCTCATACCTGTGTAAATACTTTTAATCTTTAAAATAAAATAAATTCATTGTAACTCTTCTGTTATCTTCAGTAAAACTATTATTTCTCTCTTCCTTCTCCCCCTTCCCCCTCCCGAGCCTTCTCTCTCTCAGATCTGTCTGAAGACGAGCCTTTATCAAATTGTTTAAAACCCAAATTTTTCTTTGCAGACAGATATGTTTCTCTATCAAATATATATTTGATTTTTACATATTAATGTTCATAAACTAATTTTACTGCAGGATTCCTGATTACAGGAGTTTCCCTGAATAACCCTCTCTAGACTAAATAAAATACAAAAACAGCAAATAGGATTGTTTCCCAAATTAGCTCAGGTTATTTTAAGATCCTTTTTATTCAATGGCATCTACCTGAACTTAAGGATTGTACCCTATCCGATTCTTTTTACCAGTCAGTTAAATTGTATCTAAAGAAAATAAAATCCATTTAAATCTATCCTTTTACCATCCAATCTAATTTAATCTCTCATTTAAACCTCAAAATTCCCCTAAAACACTTAACCAGAGGCCTCTAGTACACAGCACCCATCATACACTTTCCCCCTCTCTCATCAACATTCACCAACTGAAACTACAAAAATCAACATCACTCAGGTTCTAAATTGCCCTAGTCTGTGTATACGATACATCTGCTGACGACATTCTAATATAAAAAAATGTATTTCCCCATGGAATCCTCAGAAGCAATTCTCTTTTATTCACCACTTAACCCTTTCCAGGCCGAGCCCAAAACTCTCGGGATCCAAAATTCTGACTAAATATTCCTATCAAATGGTATATAATACATGACCATAGCAGAAGGAAAATCACTATTAGAACATATTGAATAAGACGGGTACAATTTTCCTGAAATATGCAAAAATTAACCCGGCTGCAGAATGTGGATTAAAATTTTAAAGTAGGCCTTCAAAGGGTTAAAAGAAGTTTTCTCTTTTCCTCTGTACCCCTGTCAGGCTAGGACAAGCATTTTGACTTTCCCACATTAGTTCTTTAGTTACTGCTGACTTGGTTGCAACAAAGTATCTAATGTACATTACTCCGCTTTTAGCCTGGACTGGAACGTCCTTTTCATAATATCTGATGTTTTACACCCCTGCAAGTAGAGGAGTAGCCTAGTGGTTAGAGCAGCTGCCTAGTACCCACAAGATCAAAGGTTCAATTTCCACTGGCACTGCTTGTGACTTTGGGCAAGTCCCTTTACCCTCCATTGCCTCAGAAGAAAAGGCTGGCAATCTATTTCCAGTGATACATTGCCATGAAAACCAAGAGGTAGCTGGGTTGCTATGAGTCAACACTGACTTGATGGCACTAAAAAAAAAAAAACCCATACAGCATTTATTACAACCTATTTTAAATCAAAAACTATTTATAGTAACTGGGTACATCTATAATGTACTTCTTATGTTTTCAAACTGTCAATTAAGATACTTTTTACAATGAGTTAAAATTTGACTTAAAAACAACAGTTTGTGTGGTGATCTACAGTCTTTCTGTAGCCAGCCAGTGGTGTGTTAGATGCTATAGAGATGTAGCCCACTGGTTATTTCAGTGCCTATAGAGGCAGAGGTCATGGGTTTGATCCCACAGTGGTGTTATTTAGGAATGCTGTCTGAGGCTTTTCCTTTTCATGTCAATCAGTGCTGCCAGCAGAAACACCCTCACAGTGCTGTAGCCTAAGGTGCCTCATAGGCGCCCTATAGGGCACATTATAGGGTGCCTTGGCAGACAGGGCACTTTATAATGTGACCTATGAGGCGCCTTATAGGGCGCCTTATGAGGCAGCTTAGGTTACGGCACTGTGAGAGTGTTTTTGCTGGCAGCAGTGATTTAAATTAAAAGAAAATGCCTCAGACAGCCTTTTTAGATTACACCACTGCAAGATTGAACCCATGACCTCTGCCTCCACAGTCTAGGAAGTAACCAGTGGGCTACATCATTATAGCTTCTAACACTGCACTGGCATACACTTAGGGTTAACGCGCGTTAACGTGCCATGGTGCCCACTATCGCGTGATACAGATTCTTGCTACCTTAGGACCGGAACGCCCACTCCTTATATGGCATTCTTCACATTCTCCAGGACCAAGCAGGAAGTCAGTCCTCACATATGGGTGACGTCGGCGCCGACGGAGCCCTCGCGGAGCAATTTTCCCCAGCTTTCAAAGAAAGCCTTTGGGAATTGCAGCGCGCATGCGCAGTCCTCTTCCCGCCCAAGGGTGCCATCTTGCTCAGTCTTCTTTTTTCCGCGGAGCCCTACAGACGTTGTCTGTGAATCCCCGCCGAAAAGTTGATTTTTTCTCTATTTTTCTCTTTTTTCTTCGGTTTGACGCCGGTTCTTTTCCCGCCCGGACTCGCGACGCCGGTTGCGAGTCCGTTCCTTATTTTTTGGTTTTTTGTCCTTCGTGACAGATTTCGCGCCTTTTTCCTTTTTCCCTGGCAGCCCGGTCTTTCGACCTCGCAGGGGCCCTTTTTCCCCCGATGGCTGCCAGCGGCTTTAAAAAGTGTGACCTCTGTAAGAAACTCATGTCTCTTACAGACACTCATGACTTCTGCCTCCGCTGCCTCGGACCCGATCATGACTCCATGATCTGTGGTCCGTGTGGCAAAATGTCCTCAAAAGCGTTGAGGAGTCGGCAGCATCAGCGGGAGCGTATCTTCTTTGACTCCGTCCGGGCTTGGACCTCGTCAGAGGCTTCGACGTCTCGGGACTCTGGTCCTGAGCATCGTCGAAGTTCCTCTGAAAGGGGGTCTCCTACCCGGGAACATCATCGGAAGAAGAAACCCACGAGGGCGGGATCGGTGGACTCTCCTGGTCCCTCGAGGGCCAGGTCGCATAGCCCCGATTCCCGTCCCGGGTCCTCGGAGGTGGAGAGGCCGTCAAAACATCCTCGACTCGAGGTGGACTTGCCCGCTCACGTGAGTACTGTTGTCCTCGTTGACTCGCCTCTGAAGGACCTGACGTCGGGCCCGACGCCATCGGGGCCCGAGTCGGGGGCTGCTGGGTCTCCTGAGCTCGGACTCAGGTTGACGGCCTTGGAGAGCAGTCTGACTGCCTTCATGGACCAGCAGCGGGTATTGATCGCTGGCCTCGCCGGTGTTTCTGCCCTGACCGCCGGGACGTCGACCTCCAAATCGACCCCGGAGACCGAGCCGATCCTCGAGTCCATGAGGGCTCGAGTCGATCCTCGGTCGAGGTCTCCTTCGGCCTCCCGTTCGGGACCAAGGTCGTCGACGCCGACTCCCTCGGCGTCAGAGCGGATAGCATCGGTGCCCGCCCGACCGGAGCCGCCTGATGGTTTTGAGGCTTTGGCTCGAGTAGCTGCGGCCGGCATCAGTGGACACCGCCAGGCTTGGCTTCAGACGTCCGACCTCGAGCCCTGGGTACAGGACAAGTTGGTCGATGTCCCCTGCCGAGGTGATAACCGCTTTGGCAAGCCCATGGATGAGAAGGCTGCACAAATCGAGACGGAGACTCTCACCAGGACTCGTCTCTCAAGGAAGACCTCTGCCCCTTCTCAAAAGAAGAAAGCCTCGGGGAAAAAGCCCTTTTACCCAAGGAAAGGTGCTGCCTATAAATACTACCCTCAGTATCAGGCCTCAGCAGCTCCCCCACAGGGAAAGCAGGCCAAGGGACGGGGTAATGGGTCCCGTAGGCAGCAAGCCCCAAGCCTGCACCACCGGCCCCTGCTCAGCAGGGTGGGGGTTTTTGACTTCCTCAGCATAGCCTCTCCCCCTCAGCTGGTTTCTCTCAGCACAGGAGGCCGGCTGGTCCACTTTGCCCACAGGTGGTCCAACATCACCACAGATACCTGGGTACTTCACATAGTTCAAAAGGGCTATCTTCTTCACTTTCACCAGGTACCTCCCTCCTACTTTCCAGGGGAGCCTCCCAGACTCCCTTTGCACAGGGACTTACTCCTTCAGGAGTTAGCAAGTCTCGTTCAGGAACAAGCCGTGGAACCAGTGCCCCGCCACCTGAAGGGCCAAGGATTTTACTCCAGGTACTTCCTGATTCCAAAAAGAACAGGAGGCCTCAGACCCATCCTGGACTTGCGAAACCTCAACAAGTTCCTTGCAAAGGAAAAGTTCAAAATGCTTACCCTTGGAATCCTGCTGCCCTACCTCCAGCAGGGAGACTGGCTATGCTCCTTGGATCTGAAGGATGCGTATACTCATATCCTCATTCATCCGGACCACAGACAATATCTCAGATTTGTTGTGGGCAGAAATCATTACCAGTACAGAGTGCTGCCCTTTGGCCTATCCTCCGCCCCCAGGGTGTTCACCAAATGCCTCGCAGTGGTGGCGGCCTATCTAAGACTTCAAGGTCTGTTTGTGTTCCCATACCTGGACGACTGGCTCATCAGAGCCCCATCTTCAACAGAGGCCGCTCAGGCCACTCATCGCACTGTGGCTCTGCTCCAGCACTTGGGTTTTGTCATAAACTTTGCAAAGTCCACTTTGCTCCCCTCTCAAAATCTCGAGTTCATCGGCGCCAGGTTGGACACACTTCAGGCGCGGGCCTTCCTCCCTCTGGACAGGGCCAGGCGGCTCATGGATCTCGCCGGCCACTTTCACAGCAATGTGCTGCTCTCAGCCAGGCACTTTCTGCGACTGCTCGGCCATATGGCTTCCACAGTCCATGTGACCCCCAATGCCCGACTGAACATGCGTCCTGCTCAGTGGTGCCTTTGCAATCAATGGCATCAGGCCACGGGGAGCCTAGCGGACTCTGTGCGGATCTCCGACCAGCTGGTCTCATCTCTGCGATGGTGGCTTCATCTACCAAACCTAGTGCTAGGGGTGGCTTTTCAGCCCCCTACGCATTCTCAGGTCCTAATGACCGATGCTTCCCTCTTGGGTTGGGGAGCACATTGCCAAGGGTCATGTACTCAAGGCCTCTGGACTCCTTGGGAGTCTGCTCAACAGATAAACTTCCTGGAGCTCAGAGCCATCCGCCTAGCGCTCAGAGCCTTCTCTCACCTGGTGTCCCACCAGTCGCTACTGATACAGACGGACAACCAGGTTGCCATGTTCTACGTAAACAAACAAGGCGGAACAGGCTCCTTCCTCCTCTGTCAGGAGGCGCAACAGCTATGCTCTTGGGCAGTCCGCCACGGCATCCTCCTCAGGGCTGTCTATCTCCCAGGTCAAGAAAATTACCTGGCCGACAAGCTCAGCAGGATCCTCCAGCCACATGAGTGGCAGCTGGATCCGATGGTGGTTCAGCAAATCTTTCTCAAGTGGGGTCTCCCCACCATGGATCTGTTTGCCAGTCCTCTGAACCGGCAGCTGCCCAGATTCTGCTCTCGACAGCCGCATCCTCTCAGGGTAGCGGCGGATGCTTTTCTGATTCCCTGGTCCACCGGCCTCTTGTATGCCTTTCCTCCCATGCCACTGGTGTCTCGGACGCTCTTCAAGGTTCTCAGAGACAAAGCATCGATGATCCTAGTGGCTCCCCGGTGGCCGAGACAACCTTGGTTCCCGCTTCTGATGCAGCTGGCGGTGGACACTCCTCTTCCACTGGGGTTTCAGCCCAACCTCCTGTCGCAGGATCAGGGGACTCTCCTACACCCCAACCTCCGGTCTCTTCATCTGATGGCCTGGCTGCTGAAAGGGTAGTCCTTGCTCCTCTGCAGCTACCTCCAGATGTGGAGGAGGTCGTCTTGGCCTCCAGGAGCCCCTCCACCCGGAAGTCCTATGCTCTGAAGTGGCGTCGGTTCTCCGTCTGGTGTACTCAGCTGTCTCAAGATCCCTTCTCCTGTTCAGCATCAGTGGTCTTGCAGTACTTGCTCTCTCTCTCTAACCTTGGACTTAAGTCCAACTCGGTCAAGGTCCACCTCAGTGCTCTTTCTGCGCATCACATGCCGGTGGATGGTAGGCCTCTTTCCAGCCACCCTCTGGTGGCTCGGTTTCTCAGAGGCCTCCTTCTCCTTAAGCCACCTTTGCGCCCGCCAGCCCCGGACTGGGATCTCAATGTGGTTTTGCAGCGGATTACCTGTCCGCATTTTGAGCCTATGGCTACCTGTCCACTGCGTTTTCTTTCGTGGAAAACCTTGTTCTTGGTAGCCCTCACTTCTGCTAGACGCGTTAGTGAGTTGCAGGCCCTAGTGTCTGATCCTCCTTACACTAGGTTCTATAAGAACCGGGTAGTCCTACGGACCCACCCTAAGTTTCTTCCCAAAGTGGTATCCCCTTTTCACATCAACCAGGAGGTGGTACTTCCGACCTACTTTCCCAGGCCACACTCCAGCCGAGCTGAAATGGTCCTGCATACCCTGGACTGTAGAAGGGCGTTGACCTTCTACCTTGACCATACGCGGGAGCACCGAAGGACTGTTCAGCTCTTCGTTTCTTATGACCCCAACAAGTTGGGGCTCCCTGTCTCCAAGCATACTCTGTCCATCTGTATTGCTGACTGTATCGCTTGGGCTTACGAGGCAGCCGGCCTCGTGTTGGAAGGTAGAGTCACGGCTCATCGTGTTCGGGCGAAGGCTACGTCGGTGGCTTACCTCCGCTCTGTTCCATTGGCAGACATCTGCCGGGCCACTACTTGGTCTTCAAGCCAGACTTTTGCAGCCCATCACTGCCTGGAGAGGGAGTCCCGCAGGGACAGTGCTTTCGGACAGGCAGTCCTCCGTAACCTCTTTGAGGTATAGGCAACTCCTACCCTCCATCCCGGATGTTGGGCTACCGGTTGGAGACATATTCAGAGAAGATTCCTTCCTTCTGTGCTGCTGAGCTTGAGGGAGCTCATTTTTGTGCTTAGGGTCTCCGGTAGCCTTAAGCTTGGGAGTCCCATATGTGAGGACTGACTTTCTGCTTGGTCCTGGAGAAAGCGTAGTTACTCACCTGTAACAGGTGTTCTCCAGGAGCAGCAGGAATCAGTCCTCACAACCCTCCCTCCTCCCCTTGGAGTTGCAGTTCTATGCTTTCGTTTTTGCTAATTTTTTTGCTGTCTTTTAGCTATGTCATCAGACTGAGCAAGATGGCACCCTTGGGCGGGAAGAGGACCGCGCATGCGCGCTGCAATTCCCAAAGGCTTTCTTTGAAAGCTGGGGAAAATTGCTCCGCGAGTGCTCCGTCGGCGCCGACGTCACCCATATGTGAGGACTGATTCCTGCTGCTCCTGGAGAACACCTGTTACAGGTGAGTAACTACGCTTTATCGCTGCAACTAGCGCCGGTAACATTAAGACGGTTTAGTAAACATACCTCTTAGAGTCTCTACCTGTCAGAGTCCCTGCTTTCCCACATTCCATGTCCCTAGTACCTGCCCTCCTGCCTCTTCCTGCCCTTCCCCAGCACCTACCCATGTATTTCCTTCTCCAGTATTTAGTAACCTTGTCTTTCCTCCTCTTTATCCCAGCATGTGCTCTTTTATCCCTCCCTCTCAACCTTCCCTTGGTTGACTTTTCCTCTTCTTCATTCTCCACAATATCTGTCCTCCTCTCTCTTCTCACTTCCCCATCATCTCCCTCTTTTTCCCACCCTGACCCTAGCATTTGCTAGCATCAGCTCTCTTTCAATCCCAGGACCCTAGCTCTAGAATTAACTCCCTTCCAGTCCCAGATCCCCACCGACAGCCCTTTTCCAATCCCATATCTCCAAACCTAGTATCAGCTTATTTCTAGTCCCGGTCCCCCCAGCCCCAATATCATCCCATTTTCAGTACCCATCCATTTCCAGACCCCTTGGCTCCAATATCAGCCTATTTCCAGTACCAGCCCCCCCCCCCCCCGCCTCAGTATCAATCCATTGTCAGTATCAATCAGTCCCTCAACCCCTGTATCAGTCTATTTCCAGTCCCCCCAGCTCCAGTATCAGCCTATTTCCAGTCTTTCCAGCTCCAGTATCAGCACATTTCCAGCCCCTCCAGACTAGTTCTAATCCCCCACAGATCCAGTATCAGTTGATTTCCAACCCCAGCCACACCCTCCTCCTCCCTGCAGCAACACAGCCATGGCAGCTTGAGTATAGCACAGCCGTGGGAACAAAAGCAAATACTCCCATTAATACAACCACAGGAGCAAAAGAAAATGCCCCTGCGACTATGTTAATTTTTAACACAGTCATGGCTCTGGAGGCAGAGGGCAGGCTGGGAGTGAGCCAATGAGGCAGGCTTCTTGTACCCCTATTGTGGTGCACCTTGGCTCACCTCTTAGGCCAGCCCTACTTCCATTTGTGATTAGTAATGCACACTATCACTTGGTAGTGCATTCTATTGAGGAATGGTACCAACCATAGACAAATAGTGGACGCCATTGAGTAATAGTGTGCACCATTTGTACATGTGTGAATAGTGTGCCCTATTACTCAGTAGCATGTACTGCCATTCAATAACAGATACTATTGCTCGATAGTGTGGACTATCCACCCATAGCATGCACTATTGCTCAAGAGTGCACATTATTAATGACATTTCCTCCAAAATAAAATAAAATGAAAAATCCTGCAAAATTGCCCATAAGATATTTGTATTAAGTTGAACATATGGGGCCTGCTTTTCAAAGGCATTTACATGGTTAACAGCCCATGTTAATTGTGTAAATGCCTTAATTGAGGCTTTTCAAAGGCACCTACATGGCTAGTGCCTCTGAAAATCCCAGACTAAGTCCCCTATGTGCCCCAATGATATCAGGTTAGCATCGGGGCATGTTGGGGGTGTTCTGGGGTGGAGCAGAGGCAGGGAATGGTGCTAACCGGGTAGCAGCAATTTTGGATGCTGCCCGGTTAGCACTCTGCGCCTTAATGATAGGCGAGGAAAACCCTCGCCTATCTTTAAGGTGCCAGGGCTAACCGCACAGCATCCAAAATTGCTGCTGCCCGATTAGGTTCTGAGGCTTTCTGGCTGTGTGGCAAACCCTGGATTTTCACTTCCATTGCTGCAGAAGTGAAAATCCGGCGTTAAGGGGTTGCGGACAGGGCTACGGTGCTTAGCCCTGCCCAGCTGAAAATTGGGCCCGTAGAGTCTTCATGTATTTATTTATTTACATTCTCTTATATACCGTGCTATTCTGCATCAGTGCGGTTTACATTGAACAAACAGAAATTACATTGAACAGGGCATTATAACTTGGAGATAGCTATTTTACAGGGAACGTGGGCTATGGAGGGTTAAGTGGCTTGCCCAAGACCACAAGGAGCACCCGTGGGACTAGAAACCCCAGTCCTTCCGGCCCAAGGTTGCTGTCCTCTAGTGGGATTTGAACCCCCGACCTGAAGTACCTTGCCCCAACCACTAGGCCCCTCCTCCACTCCAAGCTTTACCAAGACTAAGAAGAACCATCCCTGGGAGTGGGGTTAGGGTAGGGTTGTCAAAAACACATTGCAATCATTAATAGCTCAACAGAATTAAGAAACTACCAAATTCATCATACTCCTACTGTAAATAAACATTCATTAATTCAAAAAATAAATACAGATACATCAAATATGTAAATTGTATATTTATTTAAAAAATATTCATATGTATGTCTAATAAATATTTATCATACATTATTACTTATAAAAAGCAGCATAAAAGTAATATATTACAGTACTTCATAAACAGCATCTGCCTAATACACCAATTCTCCTATCTAATACTTGATATTTCACAACCATTTACGTATAAATACCCCCCCACACAAAAAAACAAGACTACAAAAAATAGACTACTAAAAATTTGCATGATAACCACCATACAACAAACATAATAAAATTATCACAAAAACCTCACGACAAAAATACATACAACCTTTTTGTTTCAAAAACCTGATATCAAATTTTTTTTTTCATTTTTAACATCCTTCTTCTTGTTGTTCTTGTTCCAACAATGAGTATCGGAACCTCTTGTTCTTGTTCCAACAATGCGTATCGGAACCTGCTGTGGCTCGTGGCGTGATGAAACCCAATTACATCAACTCCACTGAGAATTTCTCTAATATAGCAGCAATTATATTAATATTGATGACACCATCAACCCAGCCCCAAGAAGATCCATAACATATATCTAAAAAAACAAAAGTTATTTTTAGTATAATAGATTACTCCAAGATGTTAAAGAGGAAGACATATGTACCAACAAACCTCTATTTGCGGCCAAGTGTCACAGCTTTATATCTTAATATCACACTCTACCAATGAATACTGCACATATTCTGTTTGTTTCTTCATTCTAGTGCACTAACAGCTATACGGTAGAATAATTTTATAACAGACAGCCTAGGTAGGAAGTCCAAGTGGGTGTCTATTTTGGGGCTATTTTAGACAGAAAGCATAGGCACCTACTGTATGAGTCATAAGAAAATAGCCTCATAAAACCTGTTGCAATCATGGGTGAAATACACCCGTGTACATTTACACATGCTCAGGAGTTGCTGTAAATTTATAGACGTGAAGTAGTGTGTACACTTTTCATACTTCACAGCTCTTCTCATGCTCCTCCCAAACTTCTCTCCTGAACACTCCTGCGCTCAGGTCAGGTCAAAAAGGCATAAACATTCTCTGCACCTACTTTATACAAACCTAAGCCCTTGGGTAATGTAGGGAAAACACATTTATGAAATGACTCCCTACATGTTTAAAAATGCTTGGAAGTGAACTGAGAATGTCACTGAAATGTGAAAGGTAGAGAGTCCCAGTGTAGACAGTAGCTGACACCTGTAGGAAGACATCCTCCATGCTTTACCTAGAGGGCAAAGACCTACAAGCAGCTGACTAGGAGACAGAGCAGGTAGGCAATTAAATATTCTAGGATACAGTAAGAGAAACCTAAGGCAGAAAACTGTATCCCTTGCTATGGAATATCCTAGAGAAAAAGAATTGTGGTCTAGGTTAGAGGTTAGCCTCTCACAAGTCTGTTGGCCTCTAGTCTTGGGAACAAGCTTTGAAACAACAAATCTTTGAATAACTGTGAATCTCTATAGGTCCCTGTTTAAATGGTAGCACAGTAAAGCCCACAGCCTGCGTCTCCACTGATCCATGATGGAAGAGGTTTTGGGAGAATATGGTCCATGTATTGTAACTTTGGGGTTCTATGATTCTCCTTTGAACTGTGCTTATCAACTTGACATTTGTGAGCCTTTGATTATGATAAAATGCTCAGTTCCTCAGAGGTGACATCTCTTATAGAGAATTCAAAATTGTCTTTTCTTCAGAAATGTTGTCATAAAATGCTAGAATGCATTTGGCATGGGTTATCAATATTTAGAGAATAAGGATTCCATGGAACACATAAAGTACCAACACACTAAGCCCAGGATTAGGATTTGGGCTCAGGAAAGGCCTTTTATAAAACTGTGCCATTGTTTATGTGCATAAAATTATACTTCCCTACAAGATCACGCATAGGTATTCCTAGGGATGTAGTCGGGATGGAGCAGAAGTGAAGGTGTGATGTATGCGCAAATTATATAAAACAGGCAGGTACACAGATAAAGTTTGCACACACATCTTCACCAAATTCAAAACAGGTGTAAATCTGGAGGTTTCAATTTACGTGCTACTGGAGCTGGTTCTTAGAGCCTATTTTATACATGGGGCTTCCGATTCTCAGTTATAACTGGGAACCCCTAATAAAATGCCTCAAATAGGAAATTTATAACTGATAAAACCTGAAAATTACCATGACATCCGGCTCCTTCCATTGTGGCTTGATGACATCATCAAAAGTGGGGCCAGCCTCTAACCCCCCCCCCCAAGTCATGTGGAGAAAGACCTGCAGCCACACCATACTGGAAGAAGCAGCTGCTGCCCTGCCGCACAGAGCAGGAGGAGGTCACTGCTGCGCTGAACACGAGGAAGCGACTGTGGAAAAGAACTGGCGAACACCAGGACCCTGCCGAGACATTCCTTTTCCAGATAGGATATGGTCCTCTGAGGTTACTACACTGCCCACAGTCAAAAAGTCATCTCAGAGAGAAAGCGAGAAACGTTTTTTCCCTCAGTACTTCCTTCTGAATAAACGCCGGAAGCCCTACCCACACAGATCGTACTGCCTTATCTCCAGTGGAAGAATAACATTTTATAAGCCCCCTAGTTAAGAAAGGGGGAGGAGAACATAGGATTCATGGGTTTAAGAAAGGAAGGAAACTGAATGCATAAAACATTTAAAACTTATTGGAATGTGTGCATAGGGTCTCTGTGTCTGCCTCGCTCTTTTTGTCTCTTTATGCCGGTACGTTTCCCTTTTCCTCTATGGTCTTGCTATCTTTGTATTAATACTACGTGAGACTCACACCTGCCTGAGTGGTTTTATCTTTATTTATTTATTTAGACAGTTTTGTATACCGCCTTATCCTTCAATCAAAGCGGTCACAACACAAGTGGGGGATACATTTAACACGTGGGGATATGAGACACATACACTAATACTTACAGGGAACATGGGCAATGGAGAGTTAAGTGGCTTGCCCAAGACCACAAGGAGCATCTGTGGGACTAGAAACCCCAGTCCTTCCGGCCCAAGGTTGCTGTCCTCTAGTGCAATCAGCGATCAGATTTCTGACGCAGACTCCAGTGGAAAATACAGATGCGACAGCAGAAAATACTAGCTCCTCTTGCTCTTGTAACCCAGGGCTGCCTTTTCTGCCCTGCAGTTGCTTAAAACTTACAGGAGACAAGCCCAAGACACCTTCAGGAGCCTGGAGATTTTGGGTGCTTAGATATGCACATAAATGTTTATAGCAGTTGTGAATCTGTAGAAAGAAATATATGAAGGGAGAAACAAATGCCAAACAAAAGCTGAACACACAACCTTTTCCTACTTTAGTCTGTGTGGTAGCAAAATTGTTTTCAAAATAGGACCCACAGCAGTTAATCGACTTGGTCAGTGTCATACTGTTAGTAAATATTAGAGGCATGTTTACTAAAGTGCGGTAAAGTTTTTTACTGACCACATATTATTTATTTATATAGTGCTGATCTACAAATCTTAGTGGTTTACATTTAACAATTTGGCTGATAGGGCTTAGAAGTAACAAATGTAACCTGGTGAATACATAGAACTATTAACAATGAACATTAAACAATGAACTGGATAACATATAGGTGAGGTAACAGTCATTTGTGCACGTTGAGGTATTAGCAGTCATTGATGGTAGGTGGGTGGAGGGGAGGAAAATCAGTAGTGGGATGGTACATTGATGGAACATTGATTATGTTGTTTCAATGGCAAAGTGTTCATGGAACAAGTACGTTTTTAGGGTTTTCCTGAAGTTGGAGTGATCATTTATGGTGCGAAGGTGGTCTGGTGTTGAGTTCCATAAGGCAGGTGCAAAGAGTGAGAATACTCTCTTAGAAGTGGTGGAGTTGGTTTTTTGGAGCAAAAATGAATGTGCGCTAAGTGCCATGGCCTCGCGCTAACGGATGGGTTTGTAGCCTGTTTCCAGCATTATCCTACTGAAACGTTCCCTAACATGCAGCAGCAGTTTGCTCAGGTGCACAAAATGCTGTCCATGAAGGTGGTATTAAATGCACCTGTGCTAACTGCAGCATTGACAGTTATCATGTGCCAGTTACCCCTGCGCTAACCTCAAGTGCAGTCAGCATCCACTCTCCACTGCTAAGACACCCAGTCCCCACCAATGTTCCCTCTAATTTTCTGTAGGCTGTGTGTGCATAAAATATCAGCTGAGCAGCTTTTGAAGGAAGGTTAAATTTTTGTGCGCCACATAACGACACTCGGAGTTATATACTTTAAAATTTGACTACACGTCAGAATACAGTATGTACACCACATTGATTTTAATCAAATTAAATGAAAATAGATGATTATTAAATGAAGCGGGAAATTTCTAGTAATTACAATCATAACTTTTAAATTTTAAGAAATCTGTGTTGTTTTCTATCAGAATCAGAGCCATAATTTTTGTGTGCTCTGTTGTAAAGTATGAGCGCTTGCTCGGCGAGGTGTGTGCGCACGCACACGCGCACAGCTTAGAGGGAACAGTGGTCCCCACTCATGCACTATGCATTTAATGCAGAATTTTTACTGTGCTGACTGTTTTTAGCACAAAATCGCTAGTACCACGGTGTGCAAGCTACTGTAAAGCACATTGAAACTGTTGGCACACAATAATAAACAGTGCTGGGATTCAAACTTGAGAACTAGTACCTCAGGATCTCACAGATTTGTGCTTCAAACACCAGGTTATAATGTCAATTTCAGACAGTAATAGCCCCTCTCTAGGGAATGCTGGAACTTTCCAAACATGATTCACCATTGGCATCATAATGCTGTCTGCTCTGTAATTGTTTTTGCTTGTCAGTTCACTCAGTTCACCGTGCACATTACCAGGATGTATCTGTATACTGAAAGGTGAAACTATGTTTCCCATTTCTTAATGTTCTTTTATTTTGCAGGTTTTCCACAACAAATTGATAGGAAGTATTTTGATTGGATCCTTTAAAGTTGACTTGGGGACAGTTTACAATCAACCAGGTATAGGATAAGTATTCTGTTTCAAGGAATTTTTATTTATTCTCCTTCAGAACCGCATTCATTGAAACGCAGATTATAGCTAGTTGCTAATAGATGAGGATTATATGATTGCCTATCAGATGTAAGACTGACAGAAATGAGTTTGGTAGCAAACTCATTCATTCTCTTTCAGCATGCTTCGAGCCTGACTCCTCAGGATCTTTTCCCATAGACACAGACTGGCAAAGTCTGCCTTATCACTCTCTCAGTATTAAATCTCTCATCTCAAATATGGCTTTGCAGGAAATCTAATATAAGATTCTGGGCCAAGCCTATATCTCTCCCTATCAGGCAAATTATGAGCCATTTCCGGGCACACTGGGGCACATTCTTTGGGACTGCATCAATGTGAAGGACTTTTGGCGAGGCATACCCCCTCCCCCCCCCCCACCCCATTATGTGGGGAAGCTGTCAGTAGTGTAATGTTATCCCAACTTATGTAAACAACCACTTTGATTAAAGGAGAAAGTGGTATACAAATCGGGATAAATAAATAAAAGACTTGCTTTTTAATGTGGAGGGGAGACAGGTTTAAGGGGAAGTTTCAGAAGCTCTTTGGTCGCAAGGCTTTTCTGGTGGCCAGGAAGGTGATCCTTGTGTGTCGGGAAGAGCCTCATTTTAGCAGTAGAGGAATAGCTTCTAGCAGCTGTTGCAGATCAAGAAGCTCATGGTGGGAGAAGGATTCCTGTTAAACAATGTTTCCACTAAGCCTATTCCTCCCGGACCTGTCTATCCCTCGGGACCTGCCCGTGCCTCGTGACACAGTAAGGCAGAAGTTTTGGTTTATAAGCACTACCACAATGTCATAGATGTGATTTAATTGAAGAGAGGACCAATTAATCCAATTGGATAGAATCTTTGCCCCACAAATCATTCTATGAATGAAAAACAGGAAATGGGGTTGGGTAGGTGAGAAGGGAGGAGAGTTTCTAAGTAATATCGATCAGCTCTTCAAAGGTCCCTTACCTATCAGTATAAATACTGCAGCTTCCTTTACCTAAGAAATTTTGAGGAAAAACTCCAAACTCAGAATCCACCAAAATTTTAAGAAAACTATTAAACTAGGTACCCAGCAAGTGAAACACAGCATTTATCTGCATTTCAGTAATCATTTGGAGCAGAAGCCAGCCTGTAGTAACTGCTTAGATGTAAAGGGTTTTCTGCAGTGTGGTAGGATGTGGTCATAGCAGATGGGCTGTGCTGTGGGTCCCATTAATCACAGTGAAAAGTAAAACAGAAAAGCAACTAGTCATTGGGATTTAAAAAATAAAATCTTTTTGATGAAGATTCCACTACAGAGATTTCAGCCAGAAAAGCAAACAAACCTATTATTGTAAAGCATATTTCAAAGTTTCAGATTTTGCCGTGGATGCTGAAATTACCTGAATCATTTCTCCTCACAGCTGATGAAATATTCTTGGCATGGCTTATCAGAAAATCAATACTATTCTCCTGGTTTCCAAATGGCAATTATTTTTTTCATGGCCAGCTTCATGTGTCTCTTGAGAAGTAGTTCCTGGTTCTAGTTGTGATGAACAATCAAGAGGGATGATTTTCAGGCTAATCAAAATGTGGACATTAAACAAATTCATGGGCCATCGTATGTATATTTCTGAATCCTGATGGTAACGTTTAGGGTTTGACTTTATAACAGTACACCTATGTGAAAAATCAAAAAAGGTGCCTTTTCTATAAAAGCAACAGAGAAACCTCCTTGCCTTTATAAAATCAGCTCCCAGATCCAGTCCCAGTAGGGCATAAATGGCAACACAAAAATTTGCACCTGCTGTGAGACAGTATTAAATGTTTGTGTGCCCTCTACATGGCTGTGTGTGAATTTCATCCACCTTCAGTTCAAACTACAGCCGTGGAAGTGGCTCCTCACAGAGGGGAGCGTGTTCAAAATGGTTAACATGATTAGCAGACTCGATAACTGTGTTAATCAAGGTGAGCGGGATATTCAGCAACGCACAGCTGTTTTGTGCCACTGAATAGCCCCTTCTAACCACACTAAGTGCCCCGATGCTAACCACATAGCATTGGGGTGTTCCAAGGGTGAGCCAAGGATAACCGGTCAGCGGCAGCATTTCAGCCATTGGCTGGCTATCTTAAAGCTGCTAAAGATGGGCACTTTGAAGGCTGGCCTGACTTTATCCGCTTTAGCTAACCAGGCAGCGGCTGAATATTGTTGCTGCCCGGTTAGCTGAATCACTATCCAGCCAACCCGGATATTCGATGTTGGTGGCTGGCTGTGACCTCCGACACTGAATATCCAGGTCTTTGTTAAAGCGATGATGGCTAGCCACTTTAACAGAGCCGGCTACCATCGCTGAATATCTGCCCCCGAACGCATACAAGGAGATGCACACTTTCCATGAATGTACTTTTCACGCACATATGCAGTTGCATAATTTTATAAAATCCACTGTATGTATGTAAAACAGGCTTTACGCTTGAAGAAAGCTTTATAAATTTACTCCCTGCAAAACTGGAGGTGGCCAGTGCCGTAGGTTAAGAAGTCAATAGTCAAGATCTTTCACTCAGGGTGGCAGAAAAGTGGTTATAGGGCTATTCCCTGTGCTGTTCAAATATTTAATGTATTTTGGCATCAAGAAGTCTATAATCTTTGAACTCCCAGTGAATGCTTTCTTTATCTATTGGTTTTAATTGCTATAATAGGGATTTATCCATAGGAATATCTCCACACCAGATGTGATCAGAGTGACTGCATTTTTTGTTTCATGTTTTCCAGGACACCAGTTTTGTGATAAGTGGGCCATTCTCACAGATCCAGGTGACATTAGAACTGGGGTCAAGGGATACCTGAAATGTGACATTAGCGTTGCTGGGAAAGGCGACAGCATTCAGGCGATTCAAAAAGCCAGTGATGCAGAGGAACAAATTGAAAAGTAATATTTTTACTTTCATTGCATTGTGTTTGTAGTTGATGTTTGTCTTGTTGATGTTTGTCTTGTGTTGGATAAGTTAATCTGTAATAAATTCGAGTCCTCCAAAAGTCTGTGTGAGTTAAAAAAATCGGCTCTTCTCTGAGACAATGCTTTTATTCACTTCTGGTTCTTTCACCTAAATCCAGCTGAATGATCTCCAGCAATCTCAGCAAATAAATGTATTGACATTATGGGACTTGAGCCTTAAGGGGCCTTTTACTAAAGTGCATGAAGCAATTAAGAGCCCTTTTACAAGAGGTTACTGCGCACTAATGAAGTTGAGATACGTTAAGTGCCATTGTACCCATAGAAATAGAAGGGCTGTGGGCACTTAACGCACGTTAACTTCCTTAAAATGCTTTAAAACCTTTAGTGAAAGGATCCCTTAGCATGTGAATGAGTGTGTGCTAATAGTTACTGTGCTTGCTTGCTAATTCATGCGCAAAATGCATAGTGAGGACGGGGTAGGAAATGGGTGTGGACTTGGCGTGAAATGCGTCTTGTAGTTAGCGCATGGCAACTTACTGTATGTTAACTGTAGTAGATAACAGAGATCAATTAATGGCACCGCAACAAGTAGCATTAAGTGTACCTGTATTATCTGCAGTGCATAAAGAGGCTGATTTTATAAGGCACATCTAGGCTTGATTTCTAAAATAAAATACGTTATAAAATAGGGGCATAAGGGGTGAGATACGTGCACCACTTTACTGCGCCTGACTTTTGCTGCCGAGGGACGAATATCGCCACTCCCCAGTTAGCTTCCTGGCTATCTGTCTGACCCTGATATTCAATACTGGTGGCTAGATATGGCGCTGGCACTGAATATATGGGTCTAGAGTTCAGTGAACAACTAGTCACTGTAATTGCACTAACCACTGCCGCTGAATATCGGGCCCTAAACGCCTTCCTCAGCTATTTAATGAACCTTTAGAGTGATCTGGGAGGGCCAGCCCAGGGCATATGCTGCCCCTGCTCCACCTCCAGAATACCCCAGTGCTAGTTGGCTAGCATCGGGGCATCTAGTGATGGCACCCACAGATATTCAGCGGCACCAACCATATTAAGAAACATAGAAACATGATGACAGAAAAAGACCACATGGCCTATCTAGTCTGTCCTTCCATATCAACAGCTACAACAGTCCCCTTCTTTCCTTTAGAGATCCTCTGTTTTTGTCCCATGCTTTTTTGAATTCAGTTACTGTCCTCATCTCTACCACCTGTACTGGGAGACTATTCCACGGATCCACTACTCTTTCCGTAAAGAAATATTTCCGCATATCACTCCTGAATCTATCTCCCTTCACCCTCATCCCATGTCCCCTCGTAGCAGAACTTGCTTTCAATTGAAAGAGGCTCTCCCCTGAACATTTATGCCACGGAGGTATTTAAACATCTCAATCATATCACCTCTATTCTGCCTTTCCTCTAAGGTGTACAAATTAAGATCCTTAAGTCTGTCCTCAAATGCTTTATAATGAAGACCACTAATCATTTTAGTAGCAACCCTCTGCACCGACTCCATCCTGTTCACATCCTTTTGAAAGATGAATATCTCGTTCACCGTGATTAATGCGATTAGCTGGTCTCCTGACCACGTTAATTGTTTTAGATATCGTGCCTTTAGCTTTTAACCTGGTACCATGATGTTTCAGCCAAATTCACTGTAGAAATTAATTATAGGTTATTCAAGCTAAGAGATGGGATACAGTGATGAATCTATAAGTATAAGGGTAACATAATATAAAAAATTTAATGTTGCATCATCTCTTCTCCAGCCTACATAGGCTGCTGCAGGCATCACAGCTGGTTTGCGTCAATCACTGGCTTCTCCTCCCTCAGGCCACACTGGTGCCGACCAATACCTGCAGAGCAGGAGGAGTCTTTGGGGATGGTTGCCATTGGTAACTGCAGCCTCAGCAGCCTGAATCTCTTTGTCCCCTGAAGTAAGCAAGAAGCAGTCCAGGGACTACAGTTTGGGGGGAATGAGGAGAACTGAAGTTCTCGGTTGCTGGGTTTGCGTAGCTTATCGGGCCCTGAGGCAATAGAGGATGAAGTAACTGACTCAAGGTTAAAAAGAGCATCAGTAAGCAAAGAAAGATCTGAGCCTTGTAATCACACATATGTCTGTGCAGGAATATCTGTCTTAATATACAGGTATTGTGGTAGGATCATGAAACTTGGCCATAAAATCAATCAATCCCCGTTCAGGGACGGCACGCTATTCTGTGACCCGTTCTTCCTGCACTCACAGAGGATTTCTACAGAGAGTGCTAGATGGGGATGGGAGCGGGAGGGCTAGAGGCGGAGAGTGGGTGGCGTGAGGGCAGGCCGAAGCACATGGTGGACACACAGGGCCTATTCCGGTCACGGCCCTGTACGTCCGGCAGGCATAGGTTGGACATCATACTTATTGCACCTCTGAGGTAGAATATGGGCAGTCAAATAGTTTATTTGAATTGTTGCAGGGTGATTTATTAAAACAATTGCAAGTTCAAAGAAACAAAGAGGGGACACAGGTGGACGATGGATAAAAATTGTTGAGTACTTTGTATATCACGGTGCTTAGGCCACTGCTTAACATTTGATACATTGCTGTACTAGTTTTTCTTTTCCCATTTTTTTATTGTCTGAGTATGTTTATGTCATTTAAATAGTAAAATGACACCACATATTCAACGCTGGAATCTAAAAGGTTGCGAAATATTTATTTATTTAGCATTTCTTATATACCGCCTTTCAGTTTTATCAAGGCGGTTTACTTTGAACACAATAACAATTTTACATGGAACAGCTAAGCACAACAAATATCATGCAATGTCAGCATGATATAAATGAAACATTTTAATAGGCAGCACAGATCATTCATATAACAGAAATATGATACTCGCAATGTCAGCACAATTCTGTGAAACATTGTAATAGGCAGCAGAGGTAACTATGCGGTTGAGACTAAGACAGGCAAGGATGAGTAAGACTAAGGCCATGGGATACATTTGCTATAATAGAATCTACGTATTTGCCACAGGGCTTAAATATACGAACTACTATTATTACTTATAAATTTGGACTAATCCAAGTCAAACCAAGTTTTAGCCTCCCCTCTCCAGTTTTGCTGAACAGTGATTAGTAAGATTTTTATTAGGCAATATTCAAATTCCTCATCCTTACAAGGAATGCTGTTCTCATGTTTCCAATAAAAGATTTTTTAAAAGGCTTTTTTTTTTAAACTGATTGCAGGAATCTCTTGATCCCCAAAGGATTTCCATCTGAAAGACCATGGGCCAGATTCTATGTGAGAATTTACCGAGCAGAAGGTCTCCCTAAGATGAACTCTGGTATCATGGCAAATGTCACAAAAGCGTTTATGGGAGACAGTAAAGATCTTGTAGATCCGTATGTGGTGGTCATGTTTGCAGGTCAAATGGTAAGCAATTAGTGTAGTCATCACTGTGATTTGATTTATCCATTTGGATTTTATTAGTTACCTTTCTAAATCTGATTTCAAGGTGAGTTAGAAGGAGGTACACAAGTTATTTTTCTTTCCTAGTGGACTTACATTATATCAGTTGTATCTGAAGCAATGGAGGGCGAATTGACTGGTTCAGGATGACAAAGTCACTGGGAAAAGTAGAATTTGAACCCTCACTTCTCTGGTTCAAAGCCTCCTATTCTAACCACTAAGCTACTCCCCTAACTGTACTAAATAGAATTAAAACAACCAAGACATAAGTGAGCTTTAATGGCTAACTTAAGAAAATAACTTTTATCTAATTTAGGGCCTTAGGTACTGAACCTTGTTTTATAGGCATGTGCTTTCACTTAAAACACGAGCCAAGATCTTGTCAAAACAGGAAATGATGTTGTTGTTGTTTCTTGCTTCCTATCAAGAATGCACACTCTTTTGCAAGAGTGCACACTACGGAGGGAAAACGATACAAGACAAAATAAAATTTAAAAAGAAATGACATGAGATTTTTGGCTTGCACACCCCTACTGTTTTCCATAGATACAAAATCGTAGAAAACCTTTCGTAAACAGTAAATGAGCCCTTTAGTGTTAATTGAGCTCAGAGAGGAGACACACAGAGCAGGCTGGTACAACCCTAGCCACCTTAGTGGGCAGACTAGATGGGCCATGCTGGTCTTTATCTGCCATCATTTACTATGTTGCTGTTACTGTTTGGGAAGGAAAAACATTTTTAGCAGAGGCGAGCAGGACTTCAAAAGTAATTTTTAGTTGTTTAGTTATTATATTGATTATATGCTTAACATAAAAAAATGTTCCAAGGGGCCTATTTTCTAAGCCACAGCAGGTGTTTACCACAGGTTTTAATGTGCACTAACAGTTAATGTGATGGTCGTAAGATAGAAGGTAATTTTGTAAACTCCTGCATAGTTAAAACGCTTTTCTGTGCATCACTAGCTCCCTAGTGCCTACTTTATAAAGCCAGGCACATACATACTTTACTTTCTAAAACAGCGGTGAAAGTAGTTGAAAAAACACATTAAATCTGGGAGTGAGTAGTTATGCCAGCCCCTGGGCACGTTCAACCATCAGGCAAATTAAGCAGTTGTCTAAAGTAGCAGCTTCAAGGGGGGGGGGGGGGAGCGGTGCCAAAGAGCAAGGCATAGATTCTGACAGCCAGGGGGAAGCATAAGACTTAAGATTTGACTAGAGCAGGGGTGGGCAATTCCGGCCCTCGTGCACCACAATCCAGCCTGGTTTTCATGATGTCCCTAATGAATATTCATGGACCTATTTTCATACAATGGAAGGCAGTGGATGCAAATAGATCTCATGAATATTCATTAGGGACATCATGAACACCAGGCTGGATTGTGGTGCACAAGGGCCGAAATTGCCCACCCCTGGACTAGAGCATCGACACCTTGAACCAACTCTGGGGCCAGCCCTAGGGCTTACATAACAGTCGACATATAGATTTTTCAAAAATGTGCATAAATTATAGTGTTTTATAATTTCTATGTATAAATTTGGACTCTGCCTCAACTCCTTCCATGTACATGCTGACAGTGAAAGTACAAATGATCGGCCGGGCGTGTTTACTTAGAGAATAGTGACTGCCTAAAGTATGTACTTGACGCACGTAAGCATGATTTACGCACACATGTAATGTTTGCAGCTCCTTATAAAATCACCCCCTTAATACACCATGTTAACAGTACAGATTAACTGCCATGTTAAACACTTAGGGCCAATTCTGTGCCACGAATAGCAGGGATGGACTTCCTGTTCGTCCATCCCAGCTATTCATGCCTTCTCTGCAAATGTCTAATTTCCTCGCCGGTTGAACGGGGAAGTTAGACAGGGGCAGGGAAGGGGAGGATCGGAGGCGGAGTCGGAGGCAGGGCGGGCGGTCGCTGGCCCTGGACATACAGGGCCGATTCTAATGTTGGCCCTGTACGTCCAGGGCCGGCGACTTGTATGGGGAAGTTATTCCACCTCTGAGGTGGAATAACTTCCCTGTACGTAAAGGATCGGTGGCCCGGGGCTTGGATTGGGCAGGGGGGGCCTCAAAGGCATTCCCCGCAGCTCGACCTTGGCCTTAGGAGGCCGGATCGAGGGTCTGACTGTGGGGAATGAGTCCCTGAAGCCCGGCAGCCGGCATCGCGGCTCTTTAATGGAACTGCAGTGCCATTGCGCCGTGGCTCGATAGACGAGCCTTGACTGAGTTAGTTGGGGACAGTTCTGTACGTGCAGGCCAGGCTGAATCACAGTCCTGGCCTGCTTATACAGGACTGTTCGCAATTCTGATCCCGTGGGGCTAGACGTGCCCCGTGGGATCAGAATCATGATTCCCTCTGTACGTCCGGCTCCGACCGGATGTACAGAGGGGATCTACGTCCGGGACAGAATAAGCCTCACATTAGGAGACATGGAAAGGGTGAGGAATGGACCTTGCAGTTAATGCAAGTGTTGTTACTGCACACTGATTGCTAAGAAGGCTGAGAATGGCAAATAGATAAGATCATCTCCAGAGGACTAGCTACTGTAACTGCATGACGTACTAGCGGTCATGCCGTTAACATGCAGTCGCAACTCTTGCCCTGTGCTAGCAGCATGGCTGCCATCCGGTAAATGCTAGGAATGCTTCCAACAGTTACTCTAAAGGTTTTGCAGTTCTTCTGGGTGAACATTTGCAGTTAATGTGCATTAAGTACAAAACCTTAGTGCTCTTTAGTAATAGGTATGATACAAAATAAAAATTTCCATAAAATAGAATTGTAGCAGTTCAGGTCCTAACAAAATCAATAAAACATAACATTCAAAGGTTAAAACATTTACACCCATATCAAAACAATAACCAAGAGTACTTTCCAACCCAAGAACCCGAACATTACAAATAGCCCCTTCTCTCACTTGAGAAGCAAATGGATATTATAGAGTCTTTACAATTAAAGGTTGCTAATAGGATTCCTTTGCTTGTATTAAGAAAACAACCTTTTTTATCTAAAAGTACATCAGGTTAAAAAAGGCAACCAGTTGTTTTTTATATTCCGATCCTATGGCTCTTTAGGAGGGCTTGCATAAAAAGTTAGGCCCTTTGCCCTTTACTAAATGTCAAACAGTCACTCAGTTCTCTAAGGTGCAAAGGCAATTGCAGGGAGTTGTCTCAGCTGTACTAAAAGCTATAGAATATGTTGATACCAATTGTGCCACTTTCACTGTAGGTATCTCTAATAAGAGCAAGTGGTGGCTTGTTCCCTAGCAGTAGTACCACAAAATTACCACTTGGGATTCAGAGGCACCATTTTCAGCTGTTGATGGTGCAGGAGCTTCTGGGAATCTCTCCTGCCCCCACTAGAAACCAGAGAGACCACCTAAAAAGGTCAAGGAAGAGTCCTGGTGGCGAAGGTTTGATGGTTGATGTCAGGTGGGATTGTAGGAGGTGGGAGTGTATGGAGTTATGTCAGGGGTGGAGTGTTTGAAGTGATGTCAGATGAGTAAGGGGATGGGGGAGTTTAGTTGTTGGTTGGGATGGTTTGGGGAAGGATTATTGTGCTGTGCTATGGAGATAATTTGGCCGCATTGATGTAACCTAAGCATTTATAAATACGTAAAATATGAAATGCAGTGGACAGGCACAGAGGGTGCAGTCAGAGATCAGTAAGGACAAAAGGAAGATTAGATGGGGTTTGCCATTTTTGGGCTAACTATCAGAATGTTTAGGCACCATTTACATATATAAATTAGGCAATCTGTAGAAGTAGTGATTTTGGAAAAGGCGTCATTTATACATAGAGGCTGATTCCAGTTCCCGCATGTCCGCCTGCAGTGGCCGGACAAAAACTAGACGTGTGGGAGAGGGCGTACTCACAATGGCAGAACTGGGGACATAGACATCCAGGCGCTCCCCATATGCCGAGCAGATCGATGTATGGGGAGCCGCCCGTCCTGATGCCAGAACGCCACTGCTGGAGCAAGAAAGCAGTGGTGTTTTGGTGCCATTGCAACAAGCCATCTATCTGACGGTTTAGAAAGCCATAGCGCAAGTCCGCCCCTGCAGACCGCAATCCTGCCGGCACCGGAGACCCCATGGCCCAGATCATGGCTGCAGGGGCACAGCGTGGCCAGACACCTTTGTTGTGGGGGAGGGCAGTATGTATTGTGAGGGGCACCCAGGACTTATTCTACCTTCCGGGGTGGAATAAACTGGGCATGCAGCTGTGTACCAGTGGACGTACAGGAGCCTGACCTAAATAGGCCCTGTATATCCTGGCAGCTTGCCACTCCGCACTTCGCCTCGGTTCCACCCCCTCCCACCCCCATCCAGCACTCCCTACACAAACGCTGCGTACGTGCAGGGAACGCTGGGAACAGAATTGTGTTCCGGGATTGAGCGCGGATTGGACGTCCACCCCGGACATCCAACCCCGCTATTCGTGTTTCAGAATGCCGGACACACTTTGTATATGTGGAAGCATGTGGAGAATTAAAGGAGGCGCTCATTAAAACTATACCTCACCTATTATGCTCTTGCTATCCTGTCCTACCCTGTCTCTTTTTCTTTAAGATGGGAGTTCTTTTCTGAATTTTAATTTGAGTTGTAAACCATTCTGTATGTTCCCGACAAAGGGCAGTATATCAAAAGCAATAAAGTATAACTATAACTACTTAATATTTTAGGACAACAATATGGATATACCTCAGAAAATGTCCCTGTTGGCAATTACTGCTGCTCTAAGTCATGCATAACCTGGGCTGTACCAAGGGCTGAGTGAGTGGTGTGGAAGGGACACTGATGTCATTACTGTGCTTCTAGGAAGGCCAAGAAAAGCGAGTTCCTGAACACAGCTGGGTGGGTGGGTGGGGGTGGGGGAGGAGTGGGGGTAGGGGCAGAGTCACCAGTCGCACAGCGCACATTGCTAGCTTGGAATGGTCCTGTGCATAACCCCCGACTATCTTATTAACTTCAGAGGGGAATTATGCTTACCTCTCCGGCATTGAAAACCACCTTTCTTTTGCCAAAAATGTGTTTTGGAGTACCGCTCCTTAATCAGCTCCCCATGGACATGACGGCGTAGAAATGCCCCCATTTATATATGTAATTGGTGCCACTTGGATATGTAATAAGCAAAATCACTTTTTATGTATCGCTACTCACCCATACAGCCCCTCCACGTGATGCTTCTTTTTTTTTTTTTATGAAGGTTTTCTTTTATTAAATTACTTCTCTTGCTACATGTGGCTCCAAATATACATGCTTCTTTGCACTGCGATACGTATTTTCTAAAAGGCTCTCTGTTAGCTGAGCCTTTTATAAAACACTAACGTGGTTTTCAACACACAAAGCCCATTTTCTGAAACGGACAAACCCATAAAAAGTTATCTTTTTTATCTGCTCGTATATTTAGATAATTCTAGGAAGAAACATACATAAAGAAACCTCAGAATAAGTATTTGTTCTCGACATGCATGTGTTTCGCTTCAGGGTCGAACAACAACGCAGAAGAATTCTGCTGATCCTGCGTGGCATGAACAGATTATCTTCAAGGAAATGTTTCCTCCTCTGTGCCGGAGAGTTAAAATCCAGGTGTGGGATGAGGGAAGCATGAATGATGTGGCCCTGGCCACTCATTACATCGACCTGAGGAAAATCTCTGATGAGCAGGACGGGGATAAAGGTATAAAAATAAATGGCTCTTTTTGTCAGCAATATTGAAAACCTGTATTGCTGAGTGCATTAAGGTTTGCATCCATTGGCACAAACTGATTTCTTTGAATAGCCCAGGCTCCTTAATGTTTTCATGATCAAGTCTAAAAGACCATTACTGAGGCATCAAAGATCAATATTCAAAAAGGAAAATCAGACAAGTAGGAAGGAGGAAGTGACCTCATGGTTAGGGAAATGGACTGAGATTACAGGGCTCAAATTTATTTACAGATTCATATCCTGCTTTTTTCACTACAAAGAGCTACAGGACAGCTTACACATTTTTAGATTTTACATGCAGGTACAGGGAGTGTTTTTCTATCTCTTGGAAAGCTTGCAATCTAATTTATACCTGAGGCAATGGAATGTTAATAAACTTGCCCAAGATCACAAGGGGCAGCAATAGGTTTGAAGTGGGCTTCCAGTTCTCAGCCTACTGACTAACCATCAGGCTACTCCTCCCTTTCTGCCTTGTGACCTTCAGTGAGTCATTTCCCCTTACATTGGCTCAGGTACAGAGACCATAGCTCTTTGGGGGTAGAGACTTATTGTATCTGAATACGTATCACTATTGTAGAGTGCTGTATATACCCAGTAGCACTATAAAATTAAAAGGAGTAATAGTTCTCTGATATGTTTTTTCTGGAAAAATGGAGGATAATTTTATAAGAGTTAGCTAGATTCCCATGTGTTTTCACACGTGTATTTCATACCTACTTTATAAAATAAGATATGTGGGTACTTTCTAAAATAGAGATGTAAGTGATTGAAAACACTGGTCAACATTGAAATCGTTACTGACTTTAAAAGGCCCTAATCTGTAGTATCTTGGTGAGCTGAACACGAATATAACATTAAAAAGATTTTATTGGCTCTCGTTTTGAAGATATTGCATGTAGTTCATTTTTGACGTTTCACCGTGTACATTTATCCAGTAGGATATCAACAACATCCCAAATAAGCCTTGAATGATGTAATATTGCATCACATTGCCTAATACCAGCATGCACACATCATCCAGAGTTGATTGCATCATTTTCTGATGCAATGCAATACTACTGCCAGACGGCTGCTGAAGCCATCTGACGTCAGCAGTGTACTATACGCAGTCGGAAAGGAAAGTAATCTGGTATTCTGTTCCGATATTGAAAGCCTCATGAATGCCTTAAAAATCACTCATGACCCACAAGACTGGATACTATTTATAGACTCTTCGAAACTGAGTCTGCAGGCTGTGCTTTTGAACAATGGAAACCGTCTTTCATCTATTCCAGTAGTGCTTGCCGTCCACATGAAAGAGACATACGATAACTTAAAGCATCTAATGACTTCCATTAACTATAACAAGTACAGCTGGCACCTCTGTGGTGACTTGAAGGTAGTTGCCCTTTTAATGGGACTGCAGCAGGGATATATAAAACACATGTGTTTCTTATGTGAGTGGAATAGCCGAGCAAGGGATTGGCACTACTTGCGGAAGGAATGGAATCACAGACAAAATGTAACAGTTGGAGAGAAGAATATCCAGCACCCAGCTCTGGTTGAGGCTCACAAAATCCTGCTACCACCCCTTCACATCAAACTAGGTTTGATAAAAAACTTCGTGAAAGCCATGGACCGCACTTCGCCAGCTTTCCGATACCTGCATGAAAAATTCCCTCGACTCAGCGAAGCAAAGATTAAAGAGGGAGTTTTTGTGGGTCCTCAGATTCGAGAGCTCTTCAAAGATGACCGGTTCAACAACTTGCTGCAGGGTGATGCGAAACAAGCATGGAATGCTTTTCGCCTAGTGTTAACAAACTTTCTTGGGAATGTTAGGGCAGAAAACTACAAGGAACTAGTAGAAGACATGCTGATGCAATATCAGAAACTTGGATGCAATATGTCTCTAAAGATCCATTTCCTTGATTCCCATCTCGATTTTTTTCCTGACAACTGTGGTATGGTTAGTGATGAACAGGGCGAACGTTTTCACCAGGATATCGCAACGATGGAGCAAAGATACCAGGGAAAATGGTCCACTACAATGCTGGCTGACTACTGCTGGACACTCCCCAGAGAAGCTCCCGAACAGCTGTGCAAGAGACAGGCGAAAAAAATCTAAGAAGTAGTCTATGACTTGGTTTTTTACAGGTATTAACCGAAGGCCTATCATATTTACTATTGACATGCATTTTGTGATGTAAACATTAATTCTTGTAGATTACAAAAAACCTAGAGTCAACTTTGCAATTTCACTGTCATATTCGTGTTCAGCATATAAAAATTGATAAGAAATGACTATTTTTATTTCAGTAACATGACTTTTGTAAAACTTGGTGACCAGTGAAACACATGTAAATTTAGGTGTGAGCACTTACCCCAGTCCCATAACTGGTGTAAATGCCTATGTCTAGGTTTTACAAGAACACATATAAATTGTAACAGTTTATAATTTCCATGCATAAATTTATGCTCCGCCCATTCTCTGCCTCTGTGCACATCCACTGGGAAAGTATGTAGCATTGGTCCAACGCAGGGGTGGACAGACCTGTTGAGCAATAGGGCAATGCCCGAGGCCCACTACAGTAGGGGACCCACGCTCCCCTAGCCTCCATCTATGTCAGATGGGTGGTTAGGGGCCAATAACCCTTATTTCCCAGGGGCCCAGATCACCGTCAGTCCACCCCTATTCCAACTTACATGTTTTCAGAATAGCGATCCTCTTCACTAAGCATGCAAGTGCTCATTTATGAGTGTAAATACATGTGGAAATGTAGGTGGACCTTATAAAATTACCCCCTCAGCTCAAATCATTTAAAATCCCTTCAGCAAAGGCTCCAACGATCCTGTGAGCAGTGAGTGAGAATCAGCTGTGCCTACTTAGTTGGGAACTGTGTGTGAGAGAAAACTGCAGCCAATCTGAGCACTTTTCAAATCATTTAGAATCCCTTCAGCAAAGGCTCCAACGATCCTGTGAGCAGTGAGTGAGAATCAGCTGTGCCTACTTAGTTGGGAACTGTGTGTGAGAGAAAACTGCAGCCAATCTGAGCACTTTTCAAATCATTTAGAATCCCTTCAGCAAAGGCTCCAACGATCCTGTGAGCAGTGAGTGAGAATCAGCTGTGCCTACTTAGTTGGGAACTGTGTGTGAGAGAAAACTGCAGCCAATCTGAGCACTTTTCAAATCATTTAAAATCCCTTCAGCAAAGGCTCCAACGATCCTGTGAGCAGTGAGTGAGAATCAGCTGTGCCTACTTAGTTGGGAACTGTGTGTGAGAGAAAACTGCAGCCAATCTGAGCACTTTTCAAATCATTTAAAATCCCTTCAGCAAAGGCTCCAACGATCCTGTGAGCAGTGAGTGAGAATCAGCTGTGCCTACTTAGTTGGGAACTGTGTGTGAGAGAAAACTGCAGCCAATCTGAGCACTTTTCAAATCATTTAGAATCCCTTCAGCAAAGGCTCCAACGATCCTGTGAGCAGTGAGTGAGAATCAGCTGTGCCTACTTAGTTGGGAACTGTGTGTGAGAGAAAACTGCAGCCAATCTGAGCACTTTTCAAATCATTTAGAATCCCTTCAGCAAAGGCTCCAACGATCCTGTGAGCAGTGAGTGAGAATCAGCTGTGCCTACTTAGTTGGGAACTGTGTGTGAGAGAAAACTGCAGCCAATCTGAGCACTTTTCAAATCATTTAAAATCCCTTCAGCAAAGGCTCCAACGATCCTGTGAGCAGTGAGTGAGAATCAGCTGTGCCTACTTAGTTGGGAACTGTGTGTGAGAGAAAACTGCAGCCAATCTGAGCACTTTTCAAATCATTTAAAATCCCTTCAGCAAAGGCTCCAACGATCCTGTGAGCAGTGAGTGAGAATCAGCTGTGCCTACTTAGTTGGGAACTGTGTGTGAGAGAAAACTGCAGCCAATCTGAGCACTTTTCAAATCATTTAAAATCCCTTCAGCAAAGGCTCCAACGATCCTGTGAGCAGTGAGTGAGAATCAGCTGTGCCTACTTAGTTGGGAACTGTGTGTGAGAGAAAACTGCAGCCAATCTGAGCACTTTTCAAATCATTTAAAATCCCTTCAGCAAAGGCTCCAACGATCCTGTGAGCAGTGAGTGAGAATCAGCTGTGCCTACTTAGTTGGGAACTGTGTGTGAGAGAAAACTGCAGCCAATCTGAGCACTTTTCAAATCATTTAAAATCCCTTCAGCAAAGGCTCCAACGATCCTGTGAGCAGTGAGTGAGAATCAGCTGTGCCTACTTAGTTGGGAACTGTGTGTGAGAGAAAACTGCAGCCAATCTGAGCACTTTTCAAATCATTTAAAATCCCTTCAGCAATGGCGCGCCCGTGCCTTGCGGGCCCGCGCCTGAGGGCCTCGCAAGAGGGCCCTTTGGCGTGGCCCTTAGGCGGTGGACCGTGCGAGACCCACTATCTGCTGCTATATGCTCATTCTGTTCAGCGATATGCTGTTTGTAGTTAATGTAAGGTAATGTAATGTAAGTTATGTACTGTGTTCCCTGTTTGTATTCCTAGTGTTTTGTTGTGATGTAATGATAATGCAATGTATGTTTCCCTCACCTTTGTTTAACTTTGTGCTGTATTAACCGCTTTGATTGAAGGAAAAGGCGGGATACAAAACATGTTAAATAAATAAATAAATAAATAAATAGTCAGATAGAGTAGTCTGGGTAGCTTCAGGACAGCTATTTATCCACTGCTGAGTTAACAGTGTTCTATGTGCTCCGGTGATTTCTTATAAAATTGCCTGGGGTATATTGTTCACAGACACATAGGAGATAATTCTATAAAGCCATTCCCGCATCTATGTGGCCTCTTATAAAATACCGACTGATGTAAAAGTACGTAGTTTGGCATGAGAGCAAGTACTTTGCTATGAGATGTAGCCAAGTGTGTGATCTGGGCAGAGTGCAGGTAGAGTGTACATGTGCATGCCAATCTACTCACGCACATGCGTAAAACACATGCAAACATTTACGCCTGCTCAGAGCGTGCAAACATTCAAGATGCATTCTCTGCCACATAAGCTAGTATTTTACAAAGGCAAGAGTAGACACCTACTTGTTTCTTTCCAATAGCATCTATGTAGATGCCTATATAGATGTCCACTCATGGCGCCCTGTTATAAAATTACCCTGATAGGGACTCATTTTATAACAGGGCACCTATGCACAAAGTCCAAAAAAGGTGCATATTTTATGCCTACTCTATAAAGGCGAATCACAATTGGCCCAATCTCACACATTTACATTTTAAGGGAGGCATATTCACAAGGATTAGCGTGGTTTGCGCCATTGAATATCCACTCCTAGGAGCTCCATCTGAACGCCCCGACACTAACTGGATAGGGTTAGGGCATTCTGGGGCTGGAGTGGGGCAGTAGTATAAGTTAGCCGGTCAACGGCTAACTAAAACAGCTAAAGTTAAGACCGAAAAAAGGCCATCCTAACTTTAGTCAATTTAGCTATCCAGCCAGTGGCTAAATATTGCCACTGACCGCAGAGCTTAAAAGCTATCTGGCCCTATTAGATATTCTGTGCCACTGGTTGGTCAAGGCCTTGGCACTGAATATCCGGGCATAAGTTAAAGTGGCAATAGCCAGCTGCTTTAATAGTGCTGACCATCGCTGTTCTATATGCCCCCCCTAAATTTTTAAATGGTCCAACATAAATTTATTTTTTATTATTTATTTATTTAATGTCTCTTTTATACTGTGCTCTTTAAAATCAGTGCGGTTTACAGGTAACAGATTTTGTGCAGTGCAGGCAGGCCTACACTGGACTTACAATAAACAGGGTAACTATATACAGGGCTAACAGGGTAACTATGTACAAATGAACTGGCTGTCACAAGCTATGTGGACAGCCTGATACTATTTACATATTGGCTCAGCTATATACAGGGTGACAAGGTACAGGTGTATACCTCCACCTGTCGAGGGGATCGGGATCTAGCGGGCTGAGCTGCAGACTCGTGGAATGGCTGGGTTGGGGGCGTCAACCTGGGACCTGAGTGTGACTTGCTGCGGGTTGTCATCTGATTCGGTATAGTGCTGGAGGAACAGATAGTGCTTCAATGCCTTCCTAAACTTGGCAAGGTCATTGATGGAACAGATGGCAGGTGGCAGGGCGTTCCAGCATGTGGGTGCATACAGTCTTTAGCATAACAGCATGCTCTGTTGTTCTCAAAGACTTAAACATAGGTCCAACTTGGAATTTGATTTTTTTTGCTTCAAAAGTTTTTAGTATAAAATGTTTTGAAGAACTTCATCAAACTAGCCAGATCTCAAAACATAAAAACTTTACAAAAAAAGTAATGTTACTTCTCTTGAGCATATAATTGCAAAGTCCATCCATAGCACTATTTTTCGAAAACATCCACATCAGGGAATTTGTGCTCAAAATTTTTGCTTGTAATCTTCCAACCAAACTCTGTATGGAGTATATCTGATATTGGAAGTTTGGCTGGAAGATTTCTCTTAGACATTCCGGAGTTTCTTATGCCTAGCTCAGTTCTATTGCTTTCTTCCCAGGGTTCCTGCCTACCTTTGGACCAGCTTGGATCAACCTTTATGGCTCACCCAGGAATCACAGCTTGATGGACGATTATCAGGAGCTTAATGAGGGCTCTGGCGAAGGCGTATCATTCCGGGGTCGCATTCTCATCGAGATTGCTGTGGAGATCCTGTCTGGGGGAGCACATGAGTCCAAATTTTCAAAGATCATTAAAGATATAAAACTACCTTCAAAAGACACGAAACCATCCAAAGGATCAGGAAAAGAAAAAGGAGAGAAAGGGGCGGAAGAAGGAAAGCCTTCCCAACCAACAGATAAGACCAACTCCACTCAGGTGGAGGTTGAGCACTTTGATGTGCCTCCAGAGGTTAGTGTAGAAGAAGTTGACGGCTGCCTTTGTCATTTTAAAGTTTTACAGTATAATAACCTATAGGATTTAGATAGGTTGATTCCTGTCGCTTGGGTACAGCTCGTTATGTTAGATGAACATACTTTTAAATTTCAAATGGAAATTTGAAACAATTTTTTATTACATCAGAGTGTGGGAAGTGACCTTTCATCTCCTGTAGAACCACAGAGGCAATGCTCCTGGCTTTGAGGGAAACTCAAATGTGGTACCACTTTCTAAAGCACTTTCTAGATGGTGTTGGAGCAGTGTATGACCTCACATTGATGGAAAGGATAGTAAAAACAAGCAAAAGACAATACAGATGATCATGCACACTGCCATATATTTTAGGCTTTAACCACAAAAGACTGAAAAAATGAAATAGATGTTTATTGGATAAACAATGAAAAAAAAAACATTACTTCCAATAATACTCCCTCACTCCTTCTCTTGCCTGTCTTAGATCCTCCATTCTGTTTTGTGCATTTTCCAAGGATGGATACATTGGGAGTGATTGTATAAAGATTTTTTTCATGCAGTAAAGGGCTTATTTATTTATTTATTTATTTATACATACATTTTTTTATACCGCCCCTTCCAGAGATCAGTGGCGGTTTACAGATAACAAAAGTGTTAATAATAGGTGACTATTATTTTACAGAGAACATCATAGAACATTTTAACATTTAACTTATATAATATAATTTATATACAGTAAAACTGTGGGGCCTATCTACAGTTGTAAAAGCAGACACACGGAATGAGTGCACCTACTTTAACACAGTCTACGAGAAGGTTTCTTGGGGATGTACTCTGGGTGACGTGAAGGCAGAATTGTGATGTACACCCTTATTTTACAAAATAATTCCCATTATGTGTTGGAGTCAACCAGAAAATGAACTCAGTCATAGAAGATGCACCACAAAACACTGATTTTCTGTATCCTCAAAAAATCTCTAACCAGCCGGACAATAAAACCTAAGGGGGACATTTTCAAAGCGATTAATGCGGTTAGTATGGCGAGCAAGATATTCAGTAGCATTAACGTGGTTAGTACTGCTGACTATCCCTGGGTGCCAGCACTGAATGCCCCCAATGCTAGTTGGCTAGCGTGGAATGTTCTGGGGCAGGTTCAGAGGTGGCACCCAGGAGTAACTGGGCAGCGGTGATATTCAGCCGCAGTCCAGTTATCCCTCAGTGGTGAAAGTTAGGCATCTTTTGCCACTGAAGCTAACCGGGCAGCAGCTGAGCTATCTGCAGGGTAGCATTGTGGCCGCTGCTGATTGCACCCATACAGACCCCTTGATCCCCCCCCAACCATCAGCACCTCCCTCCCAGAGAGCACCCAACATCATAGTGTGCTGTCCTCCCCTTCTCTCCCCCCTAACGTGACCACGGTTGTTTTCGATAGCCAGCTGGAACCCCTCACCATCCCTTCTAACCTTATCCCAGTCCTCACCTGGATCTCCCTGGTAGACCAGCGGTGGTTGAGAAAGGAGCGGTCCCCCTTTGCTCCTGCCCTGTCTCCGGCTACTCAAAATGGTGCCGGTCTCGTGGCGATGCTCCCTAGCAGTAAGATGTCGATGCTGGACACTCCCCCTGCATTTATCGCACAGCATTTGCACCTATCGCACAGTATGTCGACATGCGGTGCAGTAAGGGCAAATCTCTTGCCATACTATAGTAAACATGTCCTGTGCCCCTGGGAATACCTATAATGTGGTGCATGTCTAAGTACGTGCGATCTATCACTACACCTACTTCTTCTGCATGTGTGCAGCTATGGAATTTTAGAAAAGCCCTTTTCTGCTTTTTAAAGAGGCTTAACTCACAGAAAAAGCCTTATAAAGTGACCCCTACTCTGATATAGGTGGAGGCATTCTCGGAGGTGGAGAAAAGGAAGAGTGGGGGCAGGATTGGCACCTATGCACACACTTTATAAGAGCCTATTCTTTATGGCACATGCATGCACGTAATTTATTTATTAATCTCATGCCTTTCCAGTAGGAGTTCATTACACCTGCCTCAGATTAGAGCACCCAGGCTCATATGTTGCCTTTGTACAATGCACTCATTCCAGTACAAACACCACAGCAGAAAACCTATAGCAATGTACGCCACATAAATCCAGTGCATCAGAAATCTGGACGCGAGTATAGAAATAGTGCATGTTCTTTTGGGGACTAATAGTGGTGTTTAAGTTGCTGCCTCTTTGCTCTATGGTCTGCTGGTCCCTGAGTACTTTTGGCTAAATGAGATATATGAGTTTCTGAAAAGGTGCCACAAGGTTGTTCAAAAGCCTGTTTATCTTGGCGTAGATTTCTTTGCAGTATATAGCCTTTAAAAAAATAAGCACAACATATCCATCTATTAGGTATGTGCATTTCAGGTTTGTTTGGTCACCTAAAAATGTACAAATTGCTTGTATGCACATATACCTACAAATTAATGTGCACACAATTGATTTGCATGTGCAAAAAAACTAGCATGCATAGAAGGCATGCAATAACAACGAACATTTAAAAAAATGGTTCATTTTCAGTTAAAATGAAGCTTTTTATGGCCCTGCACATGCCTAGCGCCTTCTTAGCCTAGGTATCCTTTTACAAAATTTTCATCAATGCATGTGCCTGCTATTGAGTAAAGATGAAGGAAGCCCATAATTAGGTATACATATCAATTTTGATAGACCTAATGCTTTTACATGTACACGTCAGAATCTCAGGAAGTCCTGGAATTCCCTTCCACATTACATCTGTCTTGAGACTTCCTATATCAAATTGTATTCCCTTCAGCTTTTAGCTTGTAAGCCTCAGGCCCAAAAGGCGGAGTAACAAATGTATGTAAATTAATAAATAAAATTGTAGATAGTAACCATGAAAGTATATTTTAGAAAAGAAATAAAGACTGGAATAGAGATGTTGAGGTTACGACGTTCACAATTCTGGCAGTATTTTAGGGAAGGTTTTGCTAAACCATAGAAACATGATGGCAGAAAAAGACCACGTGGCCTATCTAGCCTGCCCTTCCATATCAACTACAATAGTCCCCTTTTTACCTTTAGAGATCCTTCAGAGTTTGTCCCAAGCTTTTTTGAATTCGGGTACTATCCTCGTGTCCACCACCTCCACTGGGAGACTATTCCATGCATCTACCCTCTTTCCATAAATAAATATTTCCTCATATTACTCCTGAGTCGATACCCTTTCACTCTCATCCTATGTCCTCTCGTAACAGAACTTGCATTCAATTGAAAGAGACTCTCCTATGCATTTATGCCAAGGAAGTATTTAAATGTCTCTATCATATCGCCTTTCCTCTAAAGTATACATATTAAGACCTTTCTGTCTGTTCTCATATGCTTCATAATGAAGACCATTAACCATTTTAAACATAAACATAAACAAACATAAACATTTTAGTAGCCACACTCTGCACTGACTCCAATAGGAGTGGCCACACTCTGCACCAACTCCACTAAGGGGTATGTTTACTAAACCGTGCTAATGTTACCGGCGCTAGGTGCAGCGTTAACGTGAGCAATGCCATATAAGGAAGTGGGCGTACCGGCATTAAAGTAGCAATGGCTGATTAACGCGCGATAAAGGGCACCTTGGCTTGGTAACATGCGGTAACCTTAATTTCATGCCAGCGGTGTGCTAGAAGCTATAGAGATATAGCCCACTGGTTAATACAATGACTGCTGAGCTAGAGGTCATGGGTTCAATTCCTCAGAGGTCTCATCTAATAAGGCTGTTTGAGGCAATCCCTTTTCCTGCATCTAACACTCAGACACATCTCTCCAATCTGTACTGCCAGAAAAAACACCCTTACCTCAGTGCCGTAACCTAAGGTGCCCCATAGGGCACAGTATAAAGTGCTCTGTCTGCCAAGGCACTTTATAAATTGCTTTATAGGGCGCCTTATACAGTACCTTGGCTGACAAGGCACTTTATAATGTGCCCTATAGGTTACAGCACTGAGTTGAGGGTGTTTTTGGCTGGCAACACAGATTGTAGAGATGTGTCTGAGTGTTATAGGAATTAAAAGGAAATGCCTCAGACAGCCTTATTAAATAACACCACTACAGGATCAAACTCATGACCTATGTCTCAGCAGTCATTGTATTAACCAGTGGGCTACACCTCTCTAGCTTTTATTGTACTGCTGGCTGGCTACAGAAAGACTGCAGGTCACCACACAAACTGTCTGCTGCAGTTACCGGGATAGGGTAAACCCACCAGTACCCATGATGCACTGCACATGCAGAACAGCAGTCTACATCTGATCACAGGATGGAGTATGCGTCTCCACAGCACCTCAGCCTGGTAGGGGGGACTGACCATGTATGTTACAGGCACAGAGTAGCTACAGACCGTGACATTGTGTGGGTCCTGTGCTCACTCTGAGAGTGAGGTGGGTCGCCCAGCACCAAGTCCGCAGTACCCGGGTTGGCTAAGATAGGCTGTAGTGCAGGTATTCCTTGCAGACACACCTAGGATAATCCTGTGTTCATCTGCATTCCCCAGTCACGTCTAACCCTTGTGGACCATGACATACCTGGAATAGTGCATATCCAGTGTGGTTGCCATGGTCACATGTTGTAAGAGCAGGGGTGTGTCTGAACTCACATGTGGATTATGTAGCACCACGTATCATACTCTCTAGGTCAAGGTGGTGGACAGGATCTGCCCCCAACAGACCCACACTCTACATATTTGCAATGGAGGTAGTAAAGGGACACGAGGAAGGGCTGTGGGACCAGAAACCCCAGTCCAGCTGGTGAATGGACACCATCCATGGCAGATGATGCAGAACTGTACATATCACATAGGGCAAAGGCAGTAGGCCTGGCAAAGCACAGCTGCCCCCACCACAATCTGACATTCACCAGCAGAGGGCACAGTCAGTCTGCACCCTGCAAGGTGTTCCAGCCATACACATGCTAACTGCAGACAGTCTGCTAGACAGTACATGTTCCCAGAGAAACTATGTGCAGCAAGATGTGGGATGTAAGCACAAATACCAAGCAGGTATGTCAGTGATTGGGCCCCAGAAAAAGGAACTCACAAATATCACTGGAGAGAAACACTGCATAGCACTATGTGGGAACCTAAACATGCCATGGTCACTGCTCAGTCAGAGTAAGAGTGTCCTCCCAGCATGACATGCTGTGGCCACCCTGTCCGTGCAGGTGGTGGTCGGCCACTACAATATCCCAGCCATTACCCTATGCCCTGTGCAGATGCATCCTGCCCAGACCGCCCTGTCCGGGCCATACCCACAATACCTTGCTCCTCATTATGCACATTGGCAGGCAGGGCTGGCCCGTCCATTGAGCAAGAATGCTTTTTGCACAGGGCCCCGCATTTCAGGGGGCCCTGCGCAAAGAACATTCTGCTTTAAAAGTAAATTTTAAAATTAAAAAAAAAAAAAGCTGGCTGCTACTGCCGCTGCCGCCGCGGCAGAATCGAGTGTCCCGCGGGGTCCCCCCCTGCCTGGCAGAGCCCTCCCTCCCCACCTCAGTCCCTCCCTGCGTCGGCTTTCAGAGCTGCGAAGGGAGAGTGTCCTTTCGCGGCTCTGTTAAGCCCGCAGGGACTGATGGGAACTTTCCCATCAGCCCCAGTGGGCTTAACAGAGCCACGAGCAAGAAACTATCCCTTCGCGGCTCTGAAAATGGCACGGAGAGGGACTGAAGCAGGAAGGGAGGGCTCTGCCGGGCAGGGGGGGCCCGCAGGACCCTCGATTCTGCTGCTGCCAACAGCTTTTTTTTAAAATTTTAAATTTTCCCTGGGCTGTTGGGGGGAGGGGGGTTAGGACTGGAAATGGGCTGATGGGGGGAGGGGGTTAGGACTGGAGGTGGGCTGATGGGGTTAGGACTGGTAATGGGCTGTGGGGGGGCTAAGTCTGGAAATGGGGTGATGGGGGAGTTAGGACTGGTAATGGGCTATGGGAGCTAAGACTGGAAATGGGCTGATGGGGGGTTAGGACTGGTAATGGGCTATGGGGGGCTTAAACTGAAAATGGGGTGATGGGGGGGTTAGGACTGGAAGTGGGCTGAAGGGGGCTTAGGAGTAATAGGCTATGAGGGGGCTAGGACTGGTAATGTGTTGGGGGGTTGCTAGGACTGGAAATGGGCTGAGTGGAAGGGGAGGCTTGAACTGCAAATAGCTGATGGGGACAGGGGCTTGGAATGGAAATGGGCTGAGGGGAAGGGGGGACTTGAACTGCAAATAGCTGATGGGGAGGGGGGCTTGGAATGGAAATTGGCTGTGAGGGGAGGTAGCTAGGGACAGGAAATGGGCTGATGGAGGGGCTAGGATAGGACTGGAAATTGGGTGTTGGGGGGAGCTAAGATTGGAAATGGGCTGTGGTGGGGGCATGGAATGAAATGGACTCATGGAGGGGCTAGAATTGGAAATGGGCTGAGTGGAGGGGAGTTAGGATTTGACATGGGCTGATGGTGGGGCTAGGAAAGGACTAGATGGAGGACTGGGATTGGAAATGAGCTGATGGAGGGACTCGGATAGGACTGGAAATGGATGGGTGAGCTAGGACTGGAAATGGGCTAATAGTGCGGCTAGGATAGGACTGGAAATGGGCTGATGGGGGGCTAGGACTGGAAATGGGCTGATGCGGGGACTAGAAGGGAGCGGATGCTGGGTGGAGCTGGAACTAGAAGGGAGCTGATGTTGGGGGAGGATTAGAATGGGATGGGGCTGAGAGAGTGAAATGGAGAGGGTAAAAATATTTTGTGTGGGAGGGAAGAAAATTCTACAATTGGACGGGTATTGGGAGAGTAAGTGGGGATTGAGGATGGAGGGGTAAAATTTGAGTGGATGAAATAGGAATGAGGAAAGATCAAAAGGAGAAAGATTAGTATGTTAAAGCAGATGTAGAGAGAGAATGGAAAAAACTAGAAGAGAGAAGAAAGGACAAATTGATAGCAGACAATGGATATGCATGAGATACATTTGCATACAATGGGGGCAGTGCATACAAAAGCATCTCATGCATATTTATTAGGGACAGCTTGAAAACCTGAATGGTGTTTGGCCCTCCAGGACTGCAGTTGGGAACCTGTGCTCTAGGGAGTGCACATGTTTATGGTGTGTGTGCTCTGTAGGGTAAAATATAGGGACATGGTCTGCAGGAGCCACAGCTGGGATTTGAACCTATGACCTTCTGCCTCTGAACACACTGGCTGTATGTACTGAGCCAAAGTGTTGCCACAGAGTCAGGTCATTCCCTGGGGATACTATGACTGTTCTTCAGACAGACCTTGTCTGCTGCACTGCACGCTACTCACCTAAACAGGGCTTTGCCTTGGTCTGCTGTGGGCAGATGCCACTACCCACTCCACCACCAACAGCCCTCCTCCACCATGCTGGCATGCCCTTATGCCGGTGGTGCTAGTGGTGCGCAGTCCCAGGCCATCCAGTATGCCGGTAGGCAGATGCCTATGGTGTGGGGTCTGGGGTAGGGGTGCCTACCTAGACATCCATGCTTCCCCCCGGCACTGCCTGCCAATGTTATGTGCCCTTTGGGGTACCTGCTTGGTACTGTCCCCTGGATGGGACACTGTGGCACACACACTCATGGGCATGTTTGACGTTGGTCAGTTGCTGTCTTGCTTATTTTCCGTTTCTGCATTCCTATGTGCAACCTAGGCATCTGCCTAGTCCACCCTGTGCCCCAGCTGCCCCACTGCATGTCCCGCCTGCAGTCCTCTGTACCCCATTTGCAGCATCACCATAGTGCCCTTTCATACTTGGGCACTGTGCTGTTGCTGCACATGTAGCACTACTATCACTTTTCTTGGTCTCCCTGCCTTTGCTGGACATTGCTAATTGAAATGGTTTCTCTCTCCTGCAATTGTGCCTCTAACGCGAGGTTTTCACTCGTGGTAATTTTCGGCCCTTCATTCCACAGTGTTAGTGTAGCAGGAGCCTCTCCCTGCCCACTCGCCGCCCATTGACCCCTTCTCTCTGCCCTCTCTCCACCCTCTGCGTGCCTTAACGCTGCCGGGGAAGTTATCGCGCAATAAGTAACGTTATCACGCGATAATATTACTTTATCGTGCGATAACATCACTTATCGCGTGATAACATTGCCGCTGTGACATTATCACCATTTAGTAAACATACCCCTAAGAGTGGCCTATTGGTTGGGGCAAGTTACCTCAGGCTGGAAGGTCAGGGGTTCAAATCCCACTAGAGGACAGTAACCTTGGGCCAGAAGGACTGGGGTTTCTAGCCCCACAGGTGTTCCTTGTGGTCTTGGGCAAGCCACTTAACCCTCCATTGCCCATGTTCCCTGTAAGTATTAGTGTATCTGTCTCATACCTCCTCATGTTAAATGTATCCCCCAATTGTGTTGTGACCACTTTGTTTGAAGGATAAAGTGGTATACAAAACTGTCTAAATAAATAAACCTGCTTATATCCTTTTGAAGGTGCCGTCTCCAGAACTGCACACAATACTTCATATGAGGTCAAACCAGAGACTTATACAGAGGCATTATCACCTCCTTTCTTCTGCTGGCCATTCCTCTCCCTATGCACCGAAGCATCTTTCTAGTTTTCACAGTCCCCTTTTCAACCTGTTTAGCTACTTTAAGATCATCAGACACAGTTATGCCCAGGTCTCACTCTTCTTTTGTGGACAAAAGCACCTCACCCCCTGCATTTTTAGCATTAAATTTCAGCTGCCAAATTCTAGACCATTCTTCAAGCTTAGCTAGATCCCTCCTCATGTTATCTACATCTTCCTGGGTGTCTACTCTATTGCAGATTTTGGTATCATCCACAAAGAGGCAAACCTTACTCGACAGCCCTTCCACTATATCACTAACAAAGACGTTAAAAACAATCGAACCAAGGACAGATCCCTGGGGCACAGCACTGGTAACCTTCTTCTCCTCAGAGTGAGCTCCATTTACCTGTAGGCTTTGTCACCTCCCACTCAATCAATTTCTAATCCGATCAGTCACTTTAGAGTCCATCCCTAGGGTGCTCAGTTTGTTTATAAGTTGCCTGTGTGGAACGGTGTCAAAGCATTTACTGAAATCTAAGTACACCACATATAGAGCTCTCTCTCTGTCCAACTCCCTGGTCACCCAGTCAAAGAAATCAATCAGATTTGTTTGACAAGACCTGCTTCTGGTGAACCCATACTGCCTTGGATCCTGCAATCCATTGGACTCCAGAAACCTCACTATTCTCTCCTTTAATAGTCTTTCCAATAATTTACTAACCACAGAGGTTAGATTATCTGGTCTGTAGTTCTCAATGTCATCCTTATGTTCGCTTTTGTGTATAGGGACCACATGTGCCTCTCTCCAGTCCTCTGGCACCACTCCTGACTCCAAAGAGGCATTGAAAAGCATTGAAAAGGTCAGACAGTGGAGCCGCTAGAATGTCCCCAAGTTCCCTCAGTATTCTTGGATGTATCCCATCCAGGCCCATGGCTTTATCTACTTTAAGTTTAGCTGGTCCTCATGAACACAGTTTTCTGAAAATCGTTCGAGATCCCCGTCGCTTCTGTTCCTGTTTGTGGGTATTTTCTGAGGTTCTTCTCCTGGCTCTTCATCTGTGAACACAGAACAGTAATATTTGTTAAGTAATTCTGCTATTTCCTCATCAGTTTCTGCATATTCCTCCCCTGCACCCTTGAGTCTGACAATACCACTTTTGTCCTTCTTCCTCTCACTAACATATCTGAAAAATGTCTTATCCCTGCATTTAATTGCATTGGCTATTTCTTCTTCTTTTGTACCTTTGCTTTCCTGACTACTTTGCTAGCTTCTCTAAGTTTTTCCAAATAGAGATGTCTGTCTTCCTCTCACTGTGATCTCTTGTATTTCAGGAAGACCTCTCTCTTTTTCTTCAGCATTTCAGCTACTTCTTTTGAGAACCATAGTGTTCTCCTTTTTCTTTTACATTTATTTCCTTTCTAACAAAAAGGTTTGTTGCCCTTAAAATATCCCCTTTCAGTTTTGTCCACTGTTTTTCTACATCCCCCAGCTGTTCCCATCCCACTAACGACTCTGAGATATTGTCTCATCTTGGCAAAGTTAGTTTTCCTAAAGTCTAAGAACCTCACTTTTGAATGGATTTTATCAGCCCTAGTCCTAATACTGAACCATACTATCTGGTGATCACTGGATGCGAGATGATCTCCCACCGTAACATCAGAAACACGTTCCCCATTGGTAAGCACTAAGTCCAGTATGGCCCCATCATGTGTGGATCCTGTTACCAATTGCCTGAATAGTTCTCCCTATAGAGAATCCAGGATCTCCTTACTTCTAGATGATACTGCAGCAGGGATGTGCTAATCCACATCCGGCATATTGAAATCACTTTTTAATAGCACTTCTCCTTTCTTGGCAATATTGTGTATGTCTTCTATTAAATCTTCGTTCACTTCTACTCCCCATGAGAAGGATCTGTATATAACTCCAATGCAAATGGTTTTCCCTTTCCCTCTTTCTAGTTTAACCCACAGTGCCTCCTTTTAATCCCTTTTAAGCTCTTCCTTTTAGGCCCTGCAATTCTATAGCTTTATTATTATTTTTTACATATAGTGCCACTCCACCTCCCCTTATTCCTATCCCGTCCTTCCTGAATAAAGTATAGCATGGTATAATGACATCCCAGTCATGGTTTTCCGTGAACCATGTCTCTGCAACTACCACTAAATCCAAATCAGCCTCTTCCATTAAAGCCTCAACATCTGGGATCTTACTTCCCATCTACAGGCATTTATACACATTGCTTTCCAGGTGTTGCCCCTATTACCCATTTCTACAGAGGGGGGCTTTCTTCACTTACCTGGGAGCTCTCTTCACATCCCAAGAAATCTTTTTTTAAAGCCCTCTTCAGTAGATTAGCCAGTCTGCTGCTGAAGACACTTTGACCCTTCTTGGACAGATGGACACCATCTCTGCTCTGCAGCCCTTGTAACATCATCCCATCATCCTGGAAACCAAAACGCTCTCGATGACACCATCCATGCAGCCATGTATTCATCTCCAGGATGCGAGCTTCTCTGATTTGGCTTTTACCTTCAACAGGGAGGACTGAAGAGAACACCTCCTGCACATCTATCTGTTTCACCCTCTATCCCAGATCCATGAAATCACTTTTGATATGCTCGGAAAGATACCTAGCAGTATCATTTATGCCGACATGGATGAGCAACATAGCCAGTAGGCTTGATGAGTCTCGGCAAACTCTCTGTAGCATCTCGGATTTTGGCATCTGGCAGAGAGCACACCTCTCTGGACAGCAAATCTGGTCGGCAGATGGACACCTCAGTACCCCTCAGAAGAGCGTCACCAACCACCACTACCCTTCGTTTCCTTGTGGTGACTAATTCAACAACCAGGAACCTTTGCTAAAATGCAGAATAAGGAGATGCAGTACTGCGTGTGTATGTGTTAATATGTGAAGCAGGAGGAGCTGTTTTGCAAGTAGAAAATGTCAACAGGATAAACATGACTGCCATGCATGTGGAAGTGCCAGATTTCACAGCTTGCATGTGTTTGGTGGCTATTTTGCTAGCCTACACATATAAACGCCACCAATTTCTGCTTTTTAAACCACCAATTAACAACAGATGCTGCTATCTTAATCTCTTATATCTATTTAGGGAGAAATAAAGGGCAATAACCCCTTAATCCCTCTTCTAAAGGGCTGGCCAAACCAAGCAATTGAAAAATATAAATATGCCAGGGATCAGGCGTAAATTCTGATGTGCACAATTGCAGTCATACGTGTGTATTTCCTGTATGAAATGGGAAAAACACGTGTCAATTTTTGACTCATCCAGGCAGGGGCGTGCCAAGGGCTATGCAAGCGGTGCGGCCGCAAAGGGCACAAGCATAGAAGGGGGCACCGATATTATCACTGGGCTTCCAGGAAGCTCAAAAAGAGTGAGTTACTGAATGTGGCTGGATGGAGAGGGCACCAAGTTAGTTAGTTGCACAGGGCACATTTTTGACTTGGTACAGTCCCTTACCATGTCCCAACACATCTCCTTCCAATTTCTACATAGCAGAGACATCTGTGTGTACATTGAGCCTTCTCTAAAATCACCATTTACACATGGATGCCATTTCCACATTTAAATGCTTTATTTTACACATGGACATTGTGAGTAAGGCTTCTAAAATAATTCCCTAAGGAGGTCATTTTGGAAGCCATATCTGTGCTTTGACATCCAAAAATGGGCATAGTGATGTCCAAAGCACAGAGATGTTCCCAGCTTGAGGACGTCCAAGTCTGAATGGTGGTGTGGTGGAGGCGTGACTGGTGCATTCCTAGAAACCTGGACATCCCCACCTGATCTCAGAACATCCAGAGTCGCCTTTAAGGGGTATGTTTAGTAATCGGCGGTAGCGGCTTCTGTGCAATATCGGAAATCACTACCGCCAATTAGTAAACCTGCTCCAGGGAAGAACAGGCATCTGAAAAATGCTAGTTTTGACCCCCGGGGGGGGGGGGGGGGGTAGAGAAGAAAGCACTCCATTATCCCCAGTACTCAGCACCATTTCAATGATAGCAGCAGTGAGATTTGAACCCAGCTTCCATGTTCCTAGTAACTCCTCTAACCTTTAGGTTATTCTTAGATGTCCAGGTTCTGAAATGCTGTTCTGGGGATGTCTATGTGGATGCCCTCACAGACGTCCATATTTGTGAAATTATGTCTGCATCTGGACGTGCCTGCTTGTTTTTCAGATGTTCTGATTTAGCTGCTTTCTAAAATACCCCTCCACATGTCTATTATTTAACCCTTGTATTCATATTTTCAGTTTTTCAATATGCCAAAAAAGAAATGTCTAAAAATGTATACAAAAACAATCTCTTTTTGCTTTGTAATTAGATGATCTGGTAGTTAGATAACAGGAAAAACTTAAAGGAAAATAAGGTGATACCTTTTTATTGGATGAAATACATTTTTAGACTAGCTTTCATAGGTTAAAACCTTCTTCAGCTCAGGAGAGAATAGGCAACAGATGGCAAAATATCATAATACATAAGTTCAAATGTTTTATGTTCCCGGACTCATTTGAATCTTTCTTTTAGCATTCTCACCATAAAGTCATTGATGCTGTGGTCTGGTCCTGCAAAGTGCTTTCCAACCACCAAGGTGACAGAAGTCACACCTTGGTCTGGTCTGCTCTGTGCTGTGCGATCTTATGTCTGCGTGAATTGATTCTTGTCTTTAACATTTGACCTGTCTCTCCAACGTAGCATCCTTTTTCACATTTCGTGCATGGAATAATACATACCACATTAGAGGAAGAACATGAGTAGACTCCTCTTCTGTTGAAGGTTTTTCCCATGTGGGTAACTGTGGAGTCCTGTGATAAGTGTTGGCGTCATTTGCAGCTTGGTATATTGCGGAGATTTATGCCATTCTCTTCTTTTTAGGCTTCTATTGGGAGCCTGATTCTCACTAATGATTGTCTCTGATTCGATGGTTGTGAGAAGGCCAACATTGGTGGAGCAGAGACTATCTTTCTCAGTCATTTTTGTTCTGGAAATAGTGGCTGCGAGTCTTTTATGATTTTTTTCAGGTTTTCTTGCTCTGTGTTCTAAGTTGCTGCAAGGAGGAACTCTCTTAGAGGTTTCCTTTTTCCTTGTATTATAGTAGGGTTCCCTTAGCTGTTTTGAGTGAAGAAGAAATCTCCTTGGAGATGATTTTGGGGTTGTAGCCTTTTTATTTGAAGGATTCAGCCAGGATTTGGAGGTGTCTATCCCTGTCTTTTGGGGCAGAGTATATGCGGTGATGTCATGCTGCTTGGCTTTGAGTAACGGCCTCTTTTGTATTTGAAAGGTGAAGGCTGGACTTGTAAAGGTCGCTGCATCTATCCGTTGGTTTCTTGCATGTACAGTAGCTGTCTGTATATTTCCATTGTTGATACTGTGGTGTCCAGGAACTTAATTGTTGCTCTTATTGTCCTGACTTGAAGAAGAAGGTTTTAACCTTCGAAAGCTAGTCCAAGAAGATATTAAATTAATCCATTAAAAAGGTGTCATCTCATTTTCCTTTTTTGTTTCTCCTTTTATCTAACTACTATTAAAGTAATACGACAATCACTCTACTTTATCACATCTGAGAATAACATTGAACTCAAAGTACATAGTGCTATTTCCCTGGTGCTGGAGAAAAAAATTCCCAAGGCAGCAAATATCTCTCTCAAGAAAGATTCAGTGCGATGGTTTTCACCATTGACAGATGTCATGTTCTGGAGCAAAGCCCAATCTCAATATCAGTCATTGTTTTGTTAGCATCTCCCCTTGATGCAAATTCTATCAGGACAGTGTTCATACTCACTGAAACCTCTTTAAAATCAGCCCTCCCAGTCATAACTATGTAACTACAATCTTAACAAAACTAAACACAAAAAAGTGCATAAGCCCTAAATGATAGACACTGAGGTTAATATGTTGAAACCCCAAACATAGATATAGATACATAGGTGTGTGTGAAAGGCTTATGTTTATTGAAATTGGCATCTATATTAGGTCTTCCTTAATCTTTATGTACTGTAGCTGTCCTGGGAAGGCCTAGAGGTGGGATTTTAGAGGTTACCTGTTAATGATTGCATGCTGTTTACTGAGCGATAGCGCATTTTAATAAAGAAGTAGTGCCTTTAGAGTTTTTCAGTTTCAAGGAATAAATATGGCAGTGGAATCTGCTGATCCAGTGTTCTCACGCATGCCCCTTCTACGTTTAGCAGATAGCCTTAAGTAATGCGAAGGAAACTTTCTATGATCTCTGTCCTAAAACGATGCCTATGTTTATCTCTTCCAGATCCAAGAAGAGGAATGTGAGGATTTCCTCTTATTTGGCTCATTTTTCGAGGCCACCATGATTGACAGGAAAATAGGAGATAAGGGCATCGGCTTTGAAGTAACTGTAGGTGAGTAACTGAGGTTGCATTCATCACAGACGTGCACAGAAGTAACTGTCAGAAAACGAGCTGTAGGCGATCCTTTTGTTTTATTAGAATGCATACATTTGTCTCTAGCTTTCGAGAGTTGTACTTCTTTCATCAGAACAGTGCAAAATCTGCAAAGATGATGAAGCCTTAATACAGAAGGTTTATTCAGATGTTATCCTGAGCTCATTTTGCATTAACCCAATGTACAGAGTATAACAGTCAAAGGTTGGTAACAAAGGTGTTCAATGCAATAAATAGGCATCACCTATAGGAGACCATTTTAGAAGGCTTGTATGGATTCTACACATGCAAATAATGGTGCTCACATGTGTAAATGTGCTACGTGTGTAAGTGCCGATTTTGCAATACCACATTTATCACAAGCAGAAGCCACAGATGCAGAGATTTAAAGGAAGCTTGTTCTGGGCAGGCTTGGGTATCAGCTACCTGCTTGTTTTGATCTAAGGTTTATACCGGTGATTGAGGGAGTAATTGTGCTTACCTCTGTGGTGTCTAATACCACTTCAAACATTAAAAAAATAGTCATTTCACTTGGCTGCTTAATTGGCTTCTCTTGTACATTAAAGGGGTCTTTTACTAAAGAGCACTAAAGTGTTGCCCCTAATGTGCCAAAGCACTGAAATATGGTGCGTTGGGTTCAACACCATCACATTAACTGTCGATAGGGTGGAAAGCATTTCCCCAGCAGTTGACGTGAGTGCTATCCCCTAATGTCTTCTGCGTTAGTGCTGGTGCACTTACCTCCGCCTATTGAGATGACGTTAGGTGCGCCTGCACTAATCACGTGGTATGCCATTAACTAACAGCGCTAAACTCACCACACCCACTCTCTGCCCTTAACCTGCCCACTCGTGACCCTAATGCGGGCTGAACAGTTAGTGCGGGAAGTGGCCTGTGATGTCATGGCCCAGCGCTAGCTAGCAACACATGTCCATAACATGCTTTTTGCGCATGCCAGATGCAAGCTGCCATCTAGCGCCCTTTAGTAAAAGACTTCCTCAGTTTTCCAAAAGCCGGCATTTATGCATGTATGTTGCAAGACTGGCACTTACCAGGGCATTTTGCATTCAGGGCTCTTTGTGATGCTGATCTTTTCCCAACATATATCTTTCTACATGGCTGTTGCTGTTCAGTGTGCTGCGAGATACATGTATATTTTCTGGTATCCCACTTCCTACCTAGACGCCATAAGCAAAATTGGGCTTATAGTCTGTTGGCCTTCAGCTCTGTGTATCTAAGTGGAGTAAATGGTACGCACATTACTATGTACAGATGTACAAAGGAAATAAGGTACAGTTTTCCCAAATTATATTCTTCAGAGTCAGAGGAACTGATTCCCATGTTGTGTGTCCCTTGAAGAGGCGCAGGAAGTTGAACACTATGAAGTTGAATGAAACATTTCTTTATTGAATAATACTCTCCTTGCTGTAAGATCATTTTGAATCTGTTTAACAGACTTCTTTGTCCCTTCGCTCTTTGCACAGAAGCATCCCGTACAAGTCAGATCAAATTATTTCAAGAGCTGTAGATTCATGTCATCCATATAGAGGGGAGATGAGTGGCAGTCAGTTAAGTCAGTCTCCAGTGATGGAGATTTGTGCCTGTGAGCAAGTCTGAATCTGGTATGGGTTTGAATTCATTAGCCTGAATTCAGTTAATTAAGGTGCATTAGCATATTTAGGGGCCTTTTTATTAACGTGTGCTAAGCGGTTAACACGTGTTCTTAAGCCTGGTAACTGTTAGTGTGTGGTCACGGTAACTGTTATCATGCTGGCATGACAGTTACTGTGTGCTAATTATATAATGCTGGAGGGATGATCTCAAAATGGACAAATCAAAAGAGAGCAATGGGGACTCATTCTTCCAGTACAGTAGTTTCCAAACCTGTCCTGGGGGACCCCCAGCTAGTCGGGTTTTCTGTAGAAATCTACATGCAATGGAGGCAGCTCCTGAAAATGTCTGGATGGAGATCCCTTGGGGCAAGTTTTGGGAACCACTGTTCTAGTGACCTTTCACCTTTTACTTGCATGAAAGTATCTATTTCTTACCTTGTTTTCCATTGCTAAAGGTAACTTTGGAAATACCCTTGATAGGGTGTCTCCACCAGCTGGGGCTAAAAAGAAGAGCCCAGATGCCGCTGATGGGGAAGGCACTGCACTGTTACATTCGACTGAAGAAGAATCTGCACCTGAAATCCCAGTGTCCTTCAGATCCATCACACAGCTGGAGAAACCCATTGTCACAGAGGGAAACAGGTAGAGGAAAAATCTCTTCAAGAGTAATAGTTGGTAGTTGCTTTGAAATAAGTTGACAGCAGCTGTTGTCTTTTTTCGTAACAGTGTTCTAAAGAACACTTCCCAAATATTATCTGAGTCATCTGATATCCAAAGGTAATATGTCTCCAACATACAAAACCCAGATAGTTTTTCTCCTTTATTATATATTATTAATTACAGCACCTTGCAAAAGTCTTCATGCCCCTGGGGCATTCTGGGGTTATTTGTGCTAGCTGTTAACATGGCAATTAATGCGCACAAGCAGTTAACATGGGCATCACATCGGTGTATGATGAACATCCAGTTCCTTGAGATGTTTGACAAGTGTGTAAGGATGCTATGTCAGTGCAATGAATGGCTTGCCTTCGATAAGATATTAACCTTCACATGTACTTCAGTTCTTCAGAGAGCTCTTTGGGGCCCCGCTTACTAAAGTGCACTAATGGTTAGCACATGCTTTAGCATGCAGTAAGCAGTTATTGCAGGACTGTGATAACAGCTACCATGCGTTAAAAACAACCAGTGTTTAGTGCATGATGGGGCAGGGACTGGGCAGATTAGGGGCGGAGAGTGGAAATGGACTGCAGATTGCAATTAATGTGGGAGGAGCTACTGCAGGCTAATGTTGTAAGAAGCGTGGGTGCACTTAACGCTGCCTTAGTGGCTAGTTGCGGATGATGCTATCATGCATTAATCAACTTTTCTGTGCAGTAACTGCAGGGGAGATACTGGCCATGCCCTGCACAGCTTCTGCACTTACTGTGTGCTAATTTTTACTGTTAGGGGCTTGTTGATTAAAGCCTGCACTTGTAACATGTATGTGGGCTGCGTTATCAGTGCAAGCAGCCTGTGCTAACTTCAAGGGGCGTGTTCTTCTGTCCCAGTGCAGTTAGCACAGGCCAAGACGTTGCACCGTGCTAGCCAGCATGCAGGTGCACTTCACACCACCCGTTGAGTACACCCATGCTAAGGACAGAAGACATGGTTAGCGTGGGGCTAGCCGCAATGCACTGGCAATGCCTTTATTTCACCCCTGTCCCGCTCAGTCCCCGTTCCATCGCATGCAACCTGGATAGCATGGGATTTTTAGCAAGGGAGCCCATTCTACTTTTTATTGCGGCATCCAAACTAGGCACTAAACCCCCTGCTACTGGGTAGTGCACTTTAGTAAACATGCTCCTTAGTGTGCGGTAAGTGCAACACCTTACCACAACTTAGTAAACGCATCCCTTTATCTTTACATCATACGTTCTTTGGATATTGCTTGATAAATTCCAAGATTGGACGTCCAAATGGCAGATGAAATTTAATGTGGATAAGTACAAAGTTATGCACCTAGGAAAGAACAACCCAAACTGCAGTTACATGATGCAAGGTTCCACATTAGGAACCACCACCCAGGAAAAAGATTTAGGCATCAAAGTGGATAATACTTTGAAACCCTCTGCCCAGAGTGCAGCAGCGAACAAGAAAGCAAATAGGCTAGGAATTATAAGGAAAGGAATGGAGAATAAAACAAAGGATATTACAATGCCTCTGTATCATTCCATGATGTGACCTCACCTTGAATATCGTGTTCATTTCTGATCACCATATCTTAAAAAGAATATAGTCGAATTAGAAAAGATACAGAGAAAAGCCACTAAAATGGTAAATAGGATGGAAGGATACCCCTGTGAGGAAAGGCTTAAAGGTTAGGGCTCTTCAACTTGGAAAAGAGAAGGCTGAGGGGAGATATGATAGAGGTCTATAAATTAATGAGTGGAGTGGAACAGGTAAACGTAGATAAGTTGTTTATTCCATCTAAAAGTAGAAAGACTAGGGGACATGCAACAAAGCTACAATGTAAGCCATTTAAGACTAATAAGAGAAAATATTTTTTCACTCAATGTGTAATCAAACTCTGGAATACATTACCGGAGGATGTAGTAAAAGCTGGTAGTGCAGCTGTGTTTAAAAAAAAAGGTTTGCATAAGTTCCTTGAGGAAAGGTCCATAAACCATTATGAAAGAGGACCCGGGAAATCTACTGCTTGCCCCAAAACAAGCATTGGCTTGGAGGAATAGCCTAATGGTTAGAGCAGTGACTTAGAAACTGAGAGACCAGGGTTTGATTCCCACTATTTATTTATTTTATTTAAAAGTATTTCTATATTTTTATTTAAAAGTATTTCTATACCGCCTTCTCCTTCAATCAAGCTAGCACTCCTTGTGGCCTTGGGAAAATCACTTAACCCTCCATTGCCTCAGAAAAATCCAAGTTATTAATATCCCTTTTTAATATACATTACAAAGTTTGTTACAATGTAAACCACTTTGATTGAAATGATAAAGCGGTATATAAAACCTGTTAAATAAAAAAATTGTGGAACCTGGGTGTCTTTTTGGGAAACTATTAGGTATTGTCGCCACCTGTTGCCACCCTAGGCGGTTGCCTAAGGTAGGGCGAGCACTCTTTCTGTAGTTGTGGGTTTCAAATAAATTGAAGTCCGAGAGGCTTTAAGGCTAGCACAGGAAATTTATTGATTTTTACTACTTCTCCATACAGAGCTTTTATAAAGCTCAACGCAAAGGCAAGAAAAGGAAAAAAGGTAGGATTTCTTCTCCTAACACAATTAGCTTCTGTCACTTCCAGAATTCACAAATCAGGCTTCATTATTTCTTCTAGCCTTTAAACATAAATGCTAGTTTGCCTTCTTGAAACTTCCCAACATTCAAACACTTTCTGGCTTTATTCAAGGAAACATTTCTAAAAGTAAACAGGGCTTTTAAAACACTGTCCAGCCTGTTTCTTTTCCTTTACTGGCAAATACAGCTGTTTGAGCTTCACACTCTATATAGCTCAAACACTTGTCTTGTGACACAGAGCACATTCCATTGCACATTCAGAATCAATATCAGAAGGATAACTTTCTGTCTCCATTTCCTCAATATCTGACTCTTGTGTATCGTGGTTTAAACCTCTCCGGGTAAACCCAGGCTCTGCCCTTTCCAACAGCTTAAGAATTTCCTTCCAGCCAGAGATTCCTTTGCCTCTAGAATTCTTAGCATATACTGGCAATTCTCTCTCTCTCATTAACTGGCTTATTGACTGCAGCTTGCTTAACTTGCTGTTGGACACAGGGTTACTCACGGTTCTCCTTGTACCAGATAAGCTTTCACCAAGCCTTTGGCTTGCAGTAAAAATGTCCTCATTTAAGGCTCCCTCAGAAGGAAATCTCCTGCCTCCAGGCTCCAAAGCAACTCTCCTGCACTCTGGATTCCTCCCTGGCTTATGGCTTTTTCCCTTGAGTGTTCCAGCAGTTTCTACAGTGTCCTCTAAGGCTGGGCTTCCCTTAGAAGTCTGTCTCAGCAGTTCCTTCTCCTCCCCTGGGCTATCTTGGAAAATACATTTCACTCTAGCTGCCCGGGAGCTTCTTCCTCCATCCAGCACGTTAGGACTTCTGCTGTGTTCTGAGTCTCCGGTAGCTCCTCCCCTGGAAACTCCCTTCCTCCTGTGATGCTGCCTCTCAACCTCAACCCCTGCATCAGCGTCTGGAACCTGATCAGTGTGAGTGTTAGGGTTAGCATTCACCTCAGCATTAGCATATGCATCAGGATATGCCTCAGGAAGAAGACCACTCCTGTTACTGCCCCCTTCCTTTTGTAATCCCCTAGGGACTCTCCCTGCACGTGTCTGAGCAGTAACCACGTGCTGCTTCCCCAGCTGGCCCTCATTAACCCTACCGCTTGTTCCTGAGCTTGGGCGTGGCTTACAGCTAGGCACTAGATGAGTTTTTTCTTGTTCAACAACATTTTGTGTTTCACATCCCCGCCTCTTGCTTCTCTCCCTTAAGGTAAAAGTGTGCTCTTTTCCCACTTCTAAGGGCTCGGGAACATTTTGGCCATCACATATCCCCCACCTTAAGATATTACAGGCTGGCGTGTTTAACCTCGCACAGCCTGTAATCTTTTCTGGGCTGTTGCGTCCTATGTGGCTTCCGCTTGCCTTACGCTCTCTTGTGGTCAACTGAGGTACTACTGAATAGTCCTGCCAGGGTTTTAAGACCTTGATATGGTATACCTGGCAACGTCCCCTCTTATCTTGTACTGAGTAGGATACGGGACCAATCCGCTCTACCACCTGATACGGGCCCCTCCACTTGCCCTTAAACTTGGCAGTGGGTCTGGTTGCCCTCACTATCACCTTTTCACCTATTTCTAACTGGCGCGGCTTAATGCGGCGGTCATAATATCCTTTTTGGCCTATTTGGCTAGTTTTTAGATTATCTCCTGCTGCTTCACAACTTGTGGTTAATCCCCTTAACTCCCCTCTGCCAGTGGATCCAAACCCATCTGATCCCCGGTTGGTAGAGGTCATGGTTGGGACTTCTTCCAGCGGTGGAAAACCCACCCTTTCACATATTATTTGGGCTATCCTATCCCCGGTATTAACCTGGAAATCTTTTCTCGCAAAGTTCAGCAGTAGCACTTTAACAGCTCCCCTGTAATCAGGGTCAATAACCCCTGCACCTATGTCTATAGAATCCTTTAAAGATAGGCCTGACCGTGGAGCTATACGGCCATAGCATCCTAACGGCATCTCCATCTGGAGACCTGTGTCTACCAGTGCCCTGCCCTGTGCCGGAATAATCATATCTACAGCACTACAGAAGTCATACCCCGCTGCCTGCTCGGTAGCTCGCTTGGGTGCTTTTGCATTGGGAGTTGTTAGGCAGTATCGCAGAACAAATCTGGGTTTACTTTCAGCGTCCACTCCTTTGGACATCCCTTTCCATCCCTGTCCCTGAGTCTTCCCAAAGAGGGTTCTAGGAACTATGCTTGTCCTAGGTTTGGCCTTTGGACGGGAAGTATTCTGTCCCTTTCCTTTCTTCTCCCGGCTTGCTGAAGGAAATATGAGGTCCTCATAGATTGGAAGGTCGGCTAAGGGGTTATCAGAGGGTTCCCCCTCCCCTTGGACTCTTGACTGGCTTCGGGTGGATACCATGCCTTCTCTCTGGTGTAGTTCCTCCTCTAGCCCTCTCCTAAACTGTGGCCAGTCTCTGCCTAACACCAGGGCATGGGGAAGTCTTGGTACAATGGCTACCGGGACTTTCCTTTTTATACCTAAACCACTTACTGCCACTTTATATATAGGGTAGAACGAGGCTGCCCCATGAACACACCTGATCCTTACGCTCCCTTCAGGTTTCATTGGGCTTTTCCTATGCTGTGCCTCAATCCGTCTCCAAGGTTTCTGAGAGACCATGGACTGATCAGCCCCTGAATCTAGCAAGGCCTCTATGGGAATGCCTTCTACTTCTACGCCTAGGAGAAAACCTTCCCTATCCTTCCTAGCTTGAGCTATAACCAAGGCTGTTCTGGCTTTGCAATTTTTCCTTAAATGTCCCTCGCTACCGCATGCAAAACATTTTCTTTGTGCATAACAATCCTTATCCATAGGTACAGACATTTTTGCATCTCCAAACACTGACCTTCTCTTCCTTTCTGAAATTACCTGTTCTGCTTTCTTACAGACACCCCCATTCTGCTGGCTTACCAACTCGGCTTCTAAAAACCGTTCTGCCAGTAGGATAGCCTCTTGGGTGTTCTTGTAGCTCTGTAAGATCAGAAAGGCTTTCAGGTCCGGTGATACAGCTTCCATAAATTGTTCTAGAACAATATAATCTACTATATCCTCTACAGTCTTGGACTCTGGTGTTAACCATCTCGAGGCCAGATTCTTAAGACGTTGGCAAAGAGCCCTTGGTGTTTCACCAGGTCTTAATCGACTGCTCCTAAACTGCCGCTGATAAATCACTGGAGTCAGACCTAGCCGGTCTTTAATAGCTCTTCTACACACTTCATAATCAGAGGCTAAAGTCGCAGGCATAGCCCGGTACGCGGCCAAGGCCTCCCCGGTAAGGGAAGTGGCCAACCGTACCGCCCACTGGTCTTTAGGCCATCCGGTTATGAGGGCGACTCTTTCGAACGCTTCTAAGAAGTCATCCACTTCATCATCTTTGGTTAGCTGCCCCATGGAAAACACCCCCCCTCGCAGGAAGTTCCTAGCCCCTGCCAAGCGCCTATGGGACCTAACGGTGTCCGTGCTGGCTCCGCCATCTTCTCATGGGCCCCAAGCCACGCTCCCATCATGTCCAGCAATGGTTTTTGCTGCGCCTGTAACATGGCTGCCATCTTCTCCTGGGTCAGTGCTGCCTGCTCTCGCTGCTTTTCAAACTGAGCAGTCATCCAGTGCAGTAACTCCTTCTCCATGATGATGATGCTGTAACAAAAGAAAGAGAAAAAACACACCAAGTGCGGTACACACACAAATGGTGATCCCTCTTTGCTGTTCTCCCCAAGCACTGCTGCACCCCCCTGTATCAGTATCCGTCACTAACCCTCCTAAATACAGGGTTACCTGATACAGATGTTGACTCAAGCTTGTCAGCAGTGATGGTCGCTGTACATCCTTCCTGACTCTCAGCACTCATCGTCTGCTACCGCTTAGTCATCCACTTGGTCAGCACGGCTTCGTGGGTTGTTTCTGGTGTCTGTGGAAGTTCTGGTGTGGGTGAAGACTCTTGCGCATGCGTAGGACTCGTAGTATCCTTAAAACTATGCCACCTGTCGCCACCTGTTGCCACCCTAGGCGGTTGCCTAAGGTAGGGCGAGCACTCTTTCTGTAGTTGTGGGTTTCAAATAAATTGAAGTCCGAGAGGCTTTAAGGCTAGCACAGGAAATTTATTGATTTTTACTACTTCTCCATACAGAGCTTTTATAAAGCTCAACGCAAAGGCAAGAAAAGGAAAAAAGGTAGGATTTCTTCTCCTAACACAATTAGCTTCTGTCACTTCCAGAATTCACAAATCAGGCTTCATTATTTCTTCTAGCCTTTAAACATAAATGCTAGTTTGCCTTCTTGAAACTTCCCAACATTCAAACACTTTCTGGCTTTATTCAAGGAAACATTTCTAAAAGTAAACAGGGCTTTAAAACACTGTCCAGCCTGTTTCTTTTCCTTTACTGGCAAATACAGCTGTTTGAGCTTCACACTCTATATAGCTCAAACACTTGTCTTGTGACACAGAGCACATTCCATTGCACATTCAGAATCAATATCAGAAGGATAACTTTCTGTCTCCATTTCCTCAATATCTGACTCTTGTGTATCGTGGTTTAAACCTCTCCAGGTAAACCCAGGCTCTGCCCTTTCCAACAGCTTAAGAATTTCCTTCTAGCCAGAGATTCCTTTGCCTCTAGAATTCTTAGCATATACTGGCAATTCTCTCTCTCTCATTAACTGGCTTATTGTCTGCAGCTTGCTTAACTTGCTGTTGGACACAGGGTTACTCACGGTTCTCCTTGTACCAGATAAGCTTTCACCAAGCCTTTGGCTTGCAGTAAAAATGTCCTCATTTGAGGCTCCCTCAGAAGGAAATCTCCTGCCTCCAGGCTCCAAAGCAACTCTCCTGCACTCTGGATTCCTCCCTGGCTTATGGCTTTTTCCCTTGAGTGTTCCAGCAGTTTCTACAGTGTCCTCTAAGGCTGGGCTTCCCTTAGAAGTCTGTCTCAGCAGTTCCTTCTCCTCCCCTGGGCTATCTTGGGAAATACCTTTCACTCTAGCTGCCCGGGAGCTTCTTCCTCCATCCAGCACGTTAGGACTTCTGCTGTGTTCTGAGTCTCCGGTAGCTCCTCCCCTGGGAACTCCCTTCCTCCTGTGATGCTGCCTCTCAACCTCAACCCCTGCATCAGCGTCCGGAACCTGATCAGTGTGAGTGTTAGGGTTAGCATTAGCATATGCATCAGGATATGCCTCAGGAAGAAGACCAATCCTGTTACTGCCCCCTTCCTTTTTTAATCCCCTAGGGACTCTCCCTGCACGTGTCTGAGCAGTAACCACGTGCTGCTTCCCCAGCTGGCCCTCATTAACCCTACCGCTTGTTCCTAGGCACTAGATGAGTTTTTTCTTGTTCAACAACATTTTGTGTTTCACATCCCCGCCTCCTGCTTCTCTCCCTTAAGGTAAAAGTGTGCTCTTTTCCCACTTCTAAGGGCTTGGGAACATTTTGGCCATCACAGTATTTGTGACCTGGATTGGCCACTGTTGGAAACAGGATACTGGGCTTGATGGACCTTGGTCTGACCCGGTATGGCATATCTTATGTTTATGATAAATAAAGTGTTGTATTTTCTTTTACAGGAATTATCATTATTTGCCCTTCCATGAAAAGAAGCCTTGTGTATATATAAAAAGCACGTGGGGAGATCAGACCTTCAGAATGTACTCGTCCAACGTTTTGGGGACAATAGCAGATAATCTTGTAAGTTTTGCTTGCTTGGTAAACTAATCATTGCTTTTAAAATCCGTTCAAAATCATATTTGTGACCATTTTGTTTTGTAACTTTTCCTTTATTGGTTTTTCAGTATACACAACAATCACACAATAACCAGAAAATACAACATAACCCCATCAGCCCCCCCCCACCCCCAATTCACCCTCAAACAGAACTACTACCAACCATCCCCCCATTCCAGGGCCAAGCCAACCCTCCTCAGATACAGATCTTCCACCATACTCCATCGGGGATTCCATTTCTCCCCCGCAAAGTCATACCCCCACCCTCCCCCCACCCCCCCTCCCACCCCTCAGACCGAGCACTACCCCTCCCCACCTCCCCCCTCCCCAGCCTTACTCCCCCCGTGCCTGCTCCCCCCTTCCCTCCCTGCCCGCCCGCCAACTCTCCAGCCACCCATCATAGCCCTTCCACATCCGCCGAAAGTGCGGCACCCTATGCGCCCCATAGGCCGCAATTTCGCACATACCCCGCAGCCCACTTAAGCGTCCCACAATATCTCCCCTAGAGGGGGGAGCTTTACTCCTCCAGCGCAACAAAATCTCCCCCCGCGCTGCAGCAATACAATAGCCAATCATCAACTGCACCTCCCTGTCCCCTTCTCCCTCCATTTCATTCAACAAGACCATGGCAGGAGCCAAGACCACCTGGACCCCCGTCATCTCCCTTATAACCCCCTCCCAGTCCTCCCACATAGTCCGCACTATCGGGCAGTCCCACAGCAAATTATATAGGTCCCCTCTCCCCTTACACCCCCTCCAACACTGCGCTGATTCCTCCTTGCCGAGGGCCCTCAATTTCCATGGAGTCCAATAGGTCTGATATCGAATCTTCAAACTACTCTCCAGATAAGCAGTGCCCGGGGCCAATCTCCTAGTCCACACATAAATATCTTGCCAACGCTCCCGATTCCACTCCCCCCCCCAGTATCCTCTCCCAGGCCACCTCCCCCCGGATACACGCCCCAACCCCCCCCCAGCATAAGCAATTCCCTATAAAATTGGGTAATGGCCCCCCTCCGCACCCCCTTCACCAAAAGTGCTTCAATCGCCGTGGCGTCCGGGAGAACATCAGCCTTGACCTCTCGCCTACTCAAAAAAGACACTACCTGCAAATAGGCAAAAAGCCCTCTACCATCCAACCCAAATTCAGCTTGTAAATCCCCCCAACTCTTAAAATCCCCCCTCTCATGGAGCACCTGTCCCATAAACCGTAACCCCTTCCCCCTCCACTCCCGAAACACTCCCCCCTCTTTCCCAGGGGCAAACTCCTGAACCCCCATTATAGACATTCCCCGAGTGTATTTCTTTCCCCCTAATAACGGACGCCGCCACCGTACCCAAATCGCCTTTGTCAGGGCCCGAAAAGGATTCCCTTCCGACCCCCCTTCTACCCCCCCTCCCGGATCCCAGAGCCACTCACCCAGACTCTCCCCTTGCCCAGCCCCCTGTTCCAGCTGCACCCAGCGAGGGGTCTCCACCTCTGCCCCCTGCCAACTGAGCAATGCCCTCAACTGAGAAGCCAAATAGTACTTCTCCAACCAGGGAACGCCCATTCCCCCCTCCCTACCCGGGCGGTACATAACAAGCCGCGCTACCCTCGGGCGCTGCCCTGCCCAGATAAACTCCATCATAACCCTTTGCGCACGTTTCAAGAAGTTCCGGGACACCTTACACGGAAGGGAGCTAAACAAGAACAAAAACCTTGGTAGTACATTCATCTTTAAAACTGCTATCCTACCCAACCACGTAAGATATAAACCTTTCCACCTTTGCAAATCCCGGCACACTTCATTCAGAAGCCCCCCATAGTTGACCCTCGCCAGGCCCTCCAAATTCTGTCCCATCTGAATCCCCAGATATCGGTAATGTTCCCCCACCCACTTAAACGCGAATCCCCCTCTCAGCACCCCCTCCAATTCAGTGGTGAGATTAAACCCCAAGATCTCTGATTTACTGTCATTGATCTTATACCCTGCTACCCGACTATAACACGCAATCTCTTGCATCAAATTCGGTAAGGTTACCAGGGGCTCGCGCAGTGTGAAGATGACATCGTCCGCAAATAAAGTAATCTTAACCTCCTGGGAATTCATGAGAATCCCCTTAATATCGGGGGACCCCCTAATCTTTGCAGCCAGCGGCTCGATGACCAAGGCAAAAAGCAGGGGGGACAAGGGGCACCCCTGCCTAGTACCCCTGCCCAGCGCAAACGCCCCCGAGTAGCTTCCATTGACCCGCACCCTGGCCTGAGGGGCCCTATACATCGCTTGAACCCAGTGAACAAAGTTGGGACCCACCCCCACTTTCTCCAACACACTAAGCATAAAGGGCCATTCCACCCTATCAAACGCTTTTTTCCGCATCCACCGTTAGGAAAACAGCCCGCTGCCCCGTCCGCTGGACCTCCCAGGTAAGGTTACAGATCTTACGAATATTGTCCCCTCCTTGCCGCCCGGAGATAAACCCGGTTTGGTCTGGATGTATTAACTCAGGCAACACCGTGGCCAATCTATTGGCCAAGACCTTTGCAAAACGTTTTGCATCCACGTTCAATAATGAAATGGGCCTGTAGGACTCACAGACCATCGGGTCCTTCCCGGGCTTACGTATAAGGGTAATCCCAGCTTCCCTCATCGACTGTGGAGTCTCCCCACCTGATAACACCCCATTAAAGACTTCCACCATCAAAGGCCCCAGTAGGGAGCGGAACACCTGATAGAAGCGCCCCGACAAGCCATCTAGGCCCGGAGCTTTACCCCGTTTCAACGTCCCAATCGCCAGAGCCACTTCTGCCTCTGTTATGGGCCGATCCAGCCACTCCATCTCCTCTTCTGACAGTGAGGGTAGGGCACAGTCCTTCAGGTACTCGACACATGGAGCTTTCCCCCCCCCTCACCTCGCTGGTGTACAATGTCTTATAATATTCCGCGAAGGTCGCCCGAATTTCATTGTTCCCATGGACCAGCCTCCCCCCGGCTCCCCGGATACCCCCAATATTCTTCCTCATCACCTTACTACGGATCCGTTGGGCCAATCTCCGCCCCACCTTATTTCCCCCCTCGAACCACCCCTGTTTTAAAACCCGTAGCTCATAGGCCAAGTCGCTCGCCCTCAATTGCTCCAGTTGCCCCCGCAACTCTTTCAATTTCTCAGCATCCCCCCCACCCACACCCCCTCTCCCATGCACCCTCCCCTCCAGACGCCGAATATCCTGCAACAGTTGGAACTCCCTTTCCCCCTTACTTCAACGCTCTCGGGCAGCTTCCTGAACCAGATGCCCCCTCACCACCGCCTTAAGCCCATCCCACACCATCCCTAACTCCACCTCGCCGTTCATATTGATCCCCTGGTACTCCTTTACCACCTTCCCAATACGCTCAATCACCCCTGGCTCATCCAACAAGGCTTCATTAAGCCTCCAGAATTTTACCCCCTCATCCACATACCCCAAACTAAACCGTACCCACACAGGCGCGTGATCCGTCCACGTAATGGGGCCCTGATCCGCCTCAACCACCCTGTTCAGCCATCCTCCCCCCGCCCACACCATATCAATCCTACTATAGGTACCATGTGGCGCTGAATAAAAAGTATATTGTTTGCACCCAGGGTGTTGACTCCGCCAGACATCTTCCACCCCTAAGCTTTCCTTCAAGTGCATCAATTTCACCCGATCCACCCGCCGCCCCAGCCCACTGCCCCCCCCATTATCCACCCTCGGATTCACCGTCAAATTAAAGTCACCCCCAAGGATAAGGGGGGCATCACTTAAACTCCCCAGCTCCCCTTGCATACGGGCAAAAAAGTCCCCCTGCCTTTCATTAGGGCCATACAAACTCACAATCCAAACCTGCTCCCTCCCAATTTGAATTTTAAGCCCCACTGCCCGCCCCCTCTTATCCCGGTATTCCCCCACCACCTTGTCCACCCAATCCTCCCCCACCAAAATACCTACCCCCCCCTTCCGAGCCTCCGCCCTCTGCCCGGTCAACATTACTCGGGGGTACCGCTTCGTCTGCAATAGCCTTTCCTGGTCTACTTTCAGATGGGTTTCTTGTATACATATGAAATCCGCTCTCAACTTACCCCCCTCACGCTCCACCATGCGCCGCTTCCTCCAAGTACCCAACCCCCGCACATTCATCGTGGCTACGGTCAACTGCTGCTGTCCCACTCTTTTCCCTCCACCGTTTACCCTTCGCCCCCTCCGGTCCCCCTCCTCTCCCCGTCCCTGCCCCCCTTCTCCCGTCCCCTCCCCCCTCCCTCTCCCCAATCCCCCCTCCCCTGCCCCCCTCCCCCCCTCCCCCCTCCCCTTCCAAATCCCCCTCCACCCTCTGGAGGTCTCCTTCGGAGTAGTGCTCATCAACCAGAGGCAGCTCCCTACCTATCTCCCCCCACCCTCCACCCGTGCTCTTCCCCCATCCAACCCCTCTCTCATCCCCCTCCTCCACCCAACCCAAGCCACCCCCCCACTAACACCCAGTCACCCGTACTCTCCCATCCCCCTCCCTCCAACTGCTCCAACAAACACACCACCCCGCATCCCTCGATGTCCCCCCCCCTCAGTGATCAACAGTGATCTTCCCGCAAAACACCATTATACATAAAATAACATGCATTTCAAGAACATTGCAATCTTTAAGGAGCATAAGTCGGTCCATAAAGGAACCGCTCCCAAATCAAAAACTTTGGAAGTCCCCAATCCCTCATGTACCCCCCTCCACAGCAGTGTCTCCAGATTGCTCTCCAGCTTCCACCACCGGACTCCCTCGCCACTTCGCGCTGCTCCTCTGGGGTGCTGGCGTCTCCTCCCGTCCACTACCTCCCACCGAGTCCTGCGACAGTCCGCTCCCCAGTCCCGCCACTTTGACGGCTGCCATTGCCTCCGAAACTGTGTGGGCCCTCCAGTTCCTGAGCCCCACAGTGAAAAGGATGCCAAAGGGGTATAGCCAGCGGTATCGAACATTCTCCCTCCGCAGTATGGATGTAACCGGCTGCATTTCACGTCTCCTCTGCAAAGTTCCGGCAGCCAAGTCTGGGAAAATCTGTATGGTATATCCCTGCCAGACAAAGTCCCTGTGGTTACGCATCAATGTAAGGATCCGCTCTTTAAGTTTATAGTCTGCCATGCACAGCACTATGTCCCTCGGCCGATTGGGCCTACTGGGGCCCAGGGCCCGGTGGGCCCGAACCAATTGCAGCCCCCCCTGTACCATCTCAGTCCCGGAGTCAAGTAGGACAGTCTTTAGTATTGCGCACGCCACCTTCTCACTTTCCATGAACTCTTTTTCTTCGGGCACCCCCCGCAGGCGTAAATTGTTCCTTCGGGACCGATTTTCAAGGTCCTCCAGTTTCAACACGATCATGTCCTTCCACGCCGCCGTTTCCTTAAGCGTGCTTTCCACCGCACTCTGCCGGGTATCCAACCGGCCCAGCTGCTGCTCGTGATCCTCGACGCGCTGTCCCAGCTCTCCCATCTCCTCACGCAGGGCGGCACACATGTCCCCAACCTCCGTCCTCACTGCCTGCATTTCGGTCTTAAGTTCGCCGAACCAGCCCTGCAATTCCGCTCTCGTCACATTTTGCACCACCATCTCCGCCAGTGCTGGAGCTTCACTCTGCTGCCCCTTCCGATCTAGCGCCTCTCCATTTCCCGCGCTTTGTTCCGCCATCTTCCTCTCAGCCGCCGTGGATTTCGCGGCCCCATAGGCAAACTCCTTTAAGTCTGCCGTTTTCTTCCTCGTCGCCATATGGATCGGGAAGCACTCCCCCACCACCTCCTGTGTTTGTTCGGGGATACTCAAGCTCGGACAGGGGAAATTTTGTAAATCACTTTAGCTGCTCTCCGGAGCTCTCTGCCTACGCTGCCATTCCAGTTGATGACGTCACTTCCTCCCCATTTGTGACCATTTTAAAGAGAGTTTAATCATGTTTATGCCATTGTATTGACAGCTCAGTTTTCCCAATGTCATCTGCCCAAAGTGAAAGGAACACTTAGGGGTATGTTTACTGAACTGCGGTAATGTCATTCGCGTTAGGTTCTGCGGTAAAGGTACAGATGGCCATATAAAGGCATGGGCAGTGCATCATTACAGCAAGCCGTATCAGCTAACACATCTTACAAACTAACGCGCGCTACAAGGCACCTCATAAGGCACCTTACAAGGCACATTACAAGGCGCTTTGTAAGGCACCTTATAAGGGGCCTTGCAAGGCGCCTTGTAGTGCGCCTTATTAGGTGCCTTGTAAGGTGCCGTATAAGTAAGGTGCCTTGGAAAGTGCCTTGGAAGTATAAGTAAGGTGCCTTATAAGGTGCCTTGTTAGGTGCTCTATAAGGTGCCTTATAAGGTGTCTTCTTGTTAGGTGCCTTGTAAGGTGCCTCATAAGGCGCTTTGTAAGGTGCCCTATACAATAGGGCTCCTTAGGCTATGCGCCGTATTAGGCACCCCTTGACAGGGCACCTTAGAGGGCACCCTGAGTTACGGAACCATAGGTTACGGTGGCCTAACAAGGTTATGGTGCCCTAGGTTAGTGTGGCCTAAAGGCTGCAAGGTGCTGCAGGATGACATGCATGACCTGTGAGGAACAGAGACAGATGTAGCCCTAACACTAGATAGAGCACTCAGGAAAGGCAATGAACAGGTGAGTGAAGGAGGGAGAGCAGGGAGCCGCTGGACCTGCCATATCTGTGGGCATCCCATATGGCTGCCAGTACTGATGACAAACATGGTGGGGGCAACTGTACCACAGCACAGGGTGTTGGCAATGTAAAGTTCTGGAAAGACAGTTGGTGGCAGACGATGGGAATACTTGTCCCCCAGTGGAGGCGGAGGTGGCAGGATAGTTACAATGATGGGTGGACAGAGGAGTGGTGGTGCCATGCAGATCAGGCACAGGTGAGGCAAGCATGAAGAGGCACAGTGCAGGAAAGGCTAGCAGTGCATGACATGGGGTGACAGTCTGCACAGGCAGACAGGACTCTACACAGCTGACAGACGCAGATAGACGGACCGAGGGAATGTTGACAATTGTTGCGAGGGTATTATGGGCTGGCAGCACAAATCTGCAAAAATATGACTGTTACAGGCATGCACACTATTTGAGTAAGACAGGCATGAGAGAAGGGAACAAAGAGGAATTGAACCCATGAACGGCATTGTATTAACCAGTAGGCTATACCTCTGTGGTGTATGTCATGGTAATGGCTGGGTACAGAAGGACTGCAGGTCACCGCACAAACTGTCTGCTCTGAGTGCCAGGATAGGGTAACCCCACCAGTACCCATGATGCAATGCACATGCTGAATAGCTGTCTACAGCTGATCAGCAAATGGGATCTGCACCTCTCCGGTACCTCAGCTTGGAAAGGCGAACTGACAGTGCGTGATACTGGCACAGAGTAGCTACAGACCATGCCATTGTGCAGGTTCTGTGTTCTCCCTGAGGGATAGGATGGGTGCCCAGCACTAGGTCCGCAGTACATGTGGTGTTAGAGATAGGCCCTGCTGTACATCCCAATCACTGCCAGTGTGTGACAGGTGCTCCTTGCAGTACAGCTGAAGGCAATTTGGTGTTCATCTGTATCCTGCAGTTACATGTGGTTCTCTGGGACCAAATGCCACCCAGATTAGTGTGTACCCTGTGTTAGGGTCTGGCTGACATGGGCACCTGTTATCAGGGCAGAGGGGTTTCCAAACTTGCATGAGAGTTGTGTAGCAGTACCTTGATAGTTTAAAGTGGTATACACTACATACCCCCTAAAGGGCTCACATCACCCTTTTTGTAGGTAAGGAACAGGTGCCCCAGACCCTGTGAAGCAACCTCGATCATGCTGGTATGCAACAGCCCTCCAGGGTTGGTGGGCTGGGGCAGTGGCAGACCAGCAGCAATGATGAGAGTTAGCTCTGGAAAATCCCAACTGCCTCACACCACTGTCTGCCAGTCAACAGCAAAGTCAGACTGCACTGTATAGGTGTTCCAAACATGCACAGTCTAACTGCAGACAGTCTACTAGCCAGTCCATAGTGCATGCTCACAGAGGAACTATGTGTACCAAGCAGGCATCTCAGTGATTGTGACCCCAGCACTGGGGACACAACAGAATCATTGGAGGCAGATAATATAGAGTGCTATGTGGGAACCTAGACATGCCATGGTCACTACTTGGTCAGAGTGAGTGCCCTCCCAGCATGCCATGCTGTGGCCACCCTGTCCATGCAGGCGGTGGTCGGGCACTACAGTGTCCCAGCCATTTCCCCACACCCTGTGAAGATGCATCCTGGCCAATCCGCCCTGTCCGGGCCATACCCACAACACTTTGCTCCTCATTATGCACATATTCAGGCTAACGCTGGTAACAGTGGGACCTTGTGGGCCTGGTGAGGTGTGGGCAGCCACAAAACAATGGATAGACATACACACACACTCTCCTATTGCAGCATTGTGCACAGATAGGGGTGGTTGGCAACCCTGCCAGCCACACTGATCCTGATCACAGTGCCGACATTGATAAACTGTGCAGGAGGTAGTAGTAATGCCCTGGTGATAACTGCAGCTCAATGCTGGGGCCAACAGCCTGACTCTCCATGCATCTTTGGATTGTGGAGCCTGTGTGAGTGGGTGTTTGTACCCCTGTTCGCTGCTGCTTTGGGCTTTGCACATGTTGCTGTTGTATCTGCATTGTGGGGTAAAACATAGGGAAATGCTCTACAGGAACCACAGCTGGGGCTTGAACCTGTGACCTTCTGCTTCTGGACACACTCACTGGGTGTACTGCACCACACTGTTGCCACAGATGCATGGTAGTCCCTGGGGCCACCTGTACCTTTCCTCAGCCAGATCTTTTATGCTGCACTGCACACCACGTAGTGGTACAGGGCATGGCCTAGGTCCACTACAGGCAGATGCCACTGCCCCCTCCAGCACGGGCACACACCCCCTGCCATGCTGACATGGCCATATGCTGTCGGTGCTGGTAGTGCGCAGTCCCAGGCCATCCACTGTGTGGGTAGGTGGTCGCCTAGGGAGCGGGGTCTGGGGCATGGGGCATACATGAGCATCCTCCCATCCGCCCCTCCCATCACCGCCTACCAATAGTCTGTTCTTTCTGCTTGGGGGAGGGTTGGCTGGGGGTATGTCAGGTCAGTGCCCTGACAACTGTTAGCTCGGGTGGACCAGGTAGATGTAGGTGGATTGTGTTTGGACTTTGTCAGCTACTGTCAAGATGATTTCTGGTTTCTATGTTCCTATGTGCCACCTAGGCGCCCGCCTAGTCCACCCTGTGCCCCTGCTTCCCCCGCTACATGTCTCGCCTGCAGCCTCCTATGCCCCACTTGCACCATCGCCATAGTGGCCTTTCATACTTGGGCACTATGCTGGTGCTGGACATGGAGCACTACTATCATGTTTCTTGGGCTCCCTGTCTATGCTATACATTGCTGACACTTAAATGATTTCTCTCTCCTGCAAATGTGCATCTAACGGCAGGTTTTCATTCGTGGTAGGATTCTGCCCTTCAGTTCAGCGCGTTAGTGTGCAGGGAGCCTCTCCCCGCCCACTCCCCGCCCACTCCCCGCCCATTGACCCCTTCCCCCGCCCTCTCTCCACCCTCTGCGGTGTTTACCGCGGCCAGGGACGTTAACAATCGTTAAGTAATGTTAACGCGCGTTAACGTTACATACCGCGCGTTAATGTTACCTAACGAGCGTTAATGTTACATAACGCGCGGTCTGTAACGTTACCGCAGTTTAGTAAACATACCCCTTAGTATTGGGAATGGCTCATACACAGACAATTCCCTGAAGTATTTGAAAGGCCTTCAAACCTGAATCCCCACCTCAGAAATTCTTAAAGGGCCTTTGAGCTTGAAAGCTGTATCCTCACCCCCCTCTCACAGTTCTTAAATGGATTTTAAGTCTAAATCTCCTCTCCCTCCTCCCCAAGTGTAACACATACAGTTCCGAATGTCAGAGGCAACATTTTGAACTTGGTGACAATGATGGCTGGAGAAATCTGGCTCCCTTCTGGTGAACATTTGTAAGGAACCACTGGGAAGACTGAGTGGAGTTTTGAAACGCCTGGGAGGATTCAGATTGCGATCCCCCATTTAACTTCCAGAGGTTTAGGTCTGGAGACCCTTAGGGAATAAGTTTATAAGGGGTCATGTAAAGTTATACACTTTTGATGGGTGTAAATTATGGTATTTTAGTGATTTACGTGTGTTAAATTGCTGGGTTTCCCCCATCAATTTTTCCTACATATACCTTTCTGAAATGGCTCCTTCCACTGCATGTAGATGTGTCTTTTAGAAATGGCTCCATGTTTAGCAGAGCTGCTCTTAAAATACAGTCAGAATCGAGTACATCCTGACTTCTACATCTCAGTTCTGATCTCCACGTCCTATCTCAAATGTGCCTTTTAACATATTTCTGTTCCCTCAAGAAAAGTTAGCCTAAAAAAACATCAAGAATCCCAAGTAGCTAAGAAATATTCCTTTTAAAAATACAAGTTGAAATAGAGATTTAGGGGTATGTTTACTAAACCGTCTTAACGTGCGCTCTCCCACGTTATCGCAAGATAAGGCGCCTTATCACACGATAATGGCGCCTTAGCGCGCGTTAACACGTGCTAAGGCACAAACGAGCGCTGAAAGCGGAGAAAGACTCCCCAGGGGCAGAGAGAGAGGGTCAATGGGTGGAGATTGGGAGGGGAGAGGCTCCCTGCACACTAACACTGTGAAATCCGAGGCTGAAAACTAACGCCAGTGAAACCCTGGCGTTAGAGCTGATTTAAAGAGAAAAGAAACCATTTCCGTCAGCAATGTACAGCAAAACCAGGGAAACCTACAAAAAAGTGATAAGTGTGATACATGTGCACGGAACAAAAGGGCAAAGAAACAGTGAAAATGACCAGTAAAAAATGTAAAAAAAACATTTCCCAGCTGGGCAATAGTGATATCAATGGGAAACATCAAAAACACCCCCAAGAAAGCTCCAAACAAAAGATATGAATTTTGGAAGGGTCTACGCTCTGTCCCCATACAAGGTGAATGAGCCCACAGTGAAATTGCGCTGATCAGGGTTTTCCTCTCCATTGGACAGGTTTCCTATGGTGTGCACATGTTCCACAACAGCAGGGCAGGCATGTCGGAATGGGCAACTGGACAGATGCTGGAAAAGGGGACACAGAGGGCTGCAAGCGGCACATGCTGTGGTGCAGCTGGGGCACAGTGCAGACTAGGGTAATGCCTAGCTGGCCCATACGAATGCTGAAACAGTAGAGCAGCCAGACAGCAACTGCTGAGGGCCCAACATAGGCAAGAGTGTGCTTCCCATGATGTCACAGGGAATAGTACCCAGCAGGTACCCCCAATGGCACGGAACATTGGCAGGCGGTGCTGGGGGAAAGCGTGGACAGCTATGCAGGCACCCCTACCCCAGAACCCGCACCATAGGCAGCCGCCTACCCGCACACTGGATGGCCTGAGACTGTGCAGCACCAGGACCACCAGCAGAAGGGCATGTCAGCATGGTGGCAGAGGGGTACTGGTGGTGGAGGGGGCAGTGGCAGCTGCCCAGAGCAGACCATGGCCTAGCCCTGTTTAGGTGGGTGCCGTGCACTGCAACAGACAGGCTCTGTCTGACAAACAGTCATGGTATCTCCAGGGAATGCACTATCTCTGGCAACATGGTGGTGCAGTGAACACAGCCAGTGTGTTCAGGAGCAGAAGGTCACAGGTTCAAGTCCTAGCTGTGGTTCCTGCCAACCCAGTCCCCATATTTTACCCACTACTAAATCGTGCTAATACAGACAGAACCTTTATTGCAGATAACAGAAACATGCCCAATAAACCTACATTTTATCCTACAGATCACAGACACCATAAACATGTGCATTACCTAGAGCAGAGTCTCCCAAATGCAGTCCTGGAGGGCCAAACACCATTCAGGTTCCATGCTGCCTCTAATAAAGATGCCTGTTCTGCATTTCTATGCGCCGCCCCCATGGTATGCAGATGTATCTCATGCATATTCATGAGGGACATCATGAAAACCCGAACAGTGTTTGGCCCACCAGGACTGGAGTTGGGAACCTCTGCCCTAGAGCAGTGGCCAACAGGGGCAGACACACCCTCACCCACAGGCTCCATTATCCAAAGCCTCCTGGAGAGGCAGGATGTTGGGCCCTGCGTGCATCTCCCAATACTAGCACTTACATACCTTAGCAATGCCACCCTAAACCTGGGAATATTGTACACACCTATCAAATGGTTGCTATGATTACTGGCAGATAGCAATTCCTAAGTTAAGCACAATTTGCTGATTGAGCTGCATCATAGTAACCTTTCTGCTGTCTGTGGAGTGTGCTTCCGGTCTGATGTCTGACAGTGTTTACCACCCTGGGGAGTGACCCCAACAGTATTGTGTACCATAGCCATGCCTGCACTGTGCCCAGGACTGGTGCGGTGGCCAGGGTTGCCAAGAGCCTCTATATTTGCACAATGTTGGCATAGGTGTGGGAGCGTGTGTTTGTCTATCCAGTGTGTGGTGCCTGCCAACACCTTCCTCAGCCCACACTGTTGCCAGTGTAAGCCTACCAATGTGCATAATGAGGAGCAAGGTACCATGGGTATAGCCCGGATAGGGTGGCCTGGCCTGGATGCATCTGCACAGGGCATAAGACAATGTCTCGGACATTGTAGTGCCTGACAACCACCTGCATGGACAGGGTGGCCACAGCATGTCCTGCTGGGAGGTCACTCTCCCCCTGACTGAGCAGTGACCACGGCATGGCTAGGTTCCCCCATAGTGCTATATAGTGTTTTTCTCATGTGATGTTTATGGTTTCTTTTTGGGGCCCATTCACTGACTTATCTGCTTGGTGTGTATGCTGACATCCCAGTTCTGGGTACATGCATCTCCTCCAGAAACATGCACTATGGACTAGCTAGCAGACTGTCTGCAGCTAGTATGTGTCTGGATGGAACATCTTGCAGGGTGCAGTGGCTTGAGGCTTGCTGCTGGAGAATGTCAGATAGTGGTGGGGGCAGCTGAGCATTTCCATGCCTTCTGTCTGCCTTGCCTTATGGATGTGTACAGATCTGCATTGCCTGCCCTGTATGGTGTCTGTTCCCCAGCAGGACTGGGGTGGATGGTCCTCTCTACTGCCACCATTGTGGGGAGGTAGAGTGTGGCTCTGTTGGTGGGAGATCCTGTTTCCCACCCTGAGCCACAGAGAGTGGGTTGGGTGGTGGTACATAATCCACCTATGGGTCCAAATACCCCCCCTTCACCTACATCATGTGACCATGGTACCCACACAGGATATGCACTATTTTGGGTGCATCATAGCCCATAAGGGCTAGACATGACTGAGAAATACAGATGTGTCTGCAGGCACTACCTATCACACACACTAGCACTGATGGGGACCTGCAGTATAGCCTATTTCAGCCATGTAAGGTGCTGTGGACCTGGTGCTGGGTGCCCCACCTCACCCTCAGGTTGAGCACAGTACCCGCACAATGTGATGGTCTGTAGCTACTCTGTGCCAGTAACATACATGGTCAGTACCCCCTACCAGGCTGAGGTGCTGTGGGGGTGCACACGGTCAGTTCCCCCTACCAGGCCGAGGTGCTGTGGGGGTGCATACCCCATCTTGTGATCATCTGTAGACTGCTGATTTGCATGTGCAGTGCATCATGGGTACGGGTGGGTTAACCCTATCCTGGTAACCACAGCAAACTGTTTGTGTGGTGACATGCAGTCCTTCTGTAGCCAACTAGGGGCTTGTTAATAGCTGTAGCCCACTGGTTCCTTCACTGCCTGTGGAGCCAGAGGTTATGGGTTCAAACCCACAGTGGGGTTATTTGATAGGTCTATCCAGAGCATTGTCAATTTTTAATGTACATTAGTGCTGCCAGCAAAAACACCCTCAGAGTACCATAAGGTGCCTCAGAAGGCGCTTTATAGGGTGCCCTATAAAGCACCTTCTGAGGCACCTTATGGTTACAGTCCATATAAGGTGCCTTATAATTTGTCCTATGGAGCACCTTATAGGGTGCCCTATAGGGGACATTATAGGGTGCCATGGCAGACAGTGCACTTTATAATGTGCCCTATGGAGTGCCTTATAGGGTGCCTTATGTGCCATCTTAGGTTATGGCACGTGAGGGTGTATTTGCTGGCAGCAATAATTAAAATACAAATAAAATGCCTCAAGAAACAATACTTAGATGTCAAAGCTGATGCCTCAGCCAGCCTTATGCATTAGGCAAACTGGGGGATCAAACTCATGACCCCTGAATCATCAGTCAGTGTATTAACCATTGTACTACACCTCTGTTCCTGTGTTTGTATATCTGGGCACCTACTTAAGATTACCGCGCGTTAACGCGCTTAGCGGCGCTTAGCCCGTTAATGTGCACAGCAGCGTGCGTTATCACGCGATAATCCCGTTTTGCTACTTTAAGACTGAAACGCCCACTCCTTTTATGGCAGCCTGCACATTTTCGCCGGGCGCACATTAAGACGGTTTAGTAAACATACCCCTTAGATACAGATCTCTGACCCTCTATTTCAACTCTTACTTAACAGAGTAGCCCTGCAACCACAGCATTCTGATCCATCTCTTTCTTATCTGCACAATGAGTGGTTAGGTATAGTCAGATCAATTTTTAAGCTCCGCAGTTGGTGATCCTTTTAAACATCAGCCCTGGTGTTTAAAGTTATAATATACCCAAATATTCAGTTTTGGCTGCAGTTGGAATGTCGGCACTGAATACTGACCCCTGGATCTCCAACAAAATTACCGAAAGCCAAATCGAAAACACCATAACCTCTCTAAACCGAACAACCTCTCCCCTAGATCCCTGCCCTACATCCTGGATTAAAGCAACCAAAAAGGAACTCAGTGGATTAATCACCAAATTCACACAGTCGATACTTCAACAGGACATCATGCCCTGATGCCTGAAAACCTCTTCCATACGCCCAACACTAAAAAAACAACCCTGGACTCCTCTGGCCCAGCATCATACAGAAGATCTACCTTTCGTAGCAAAGGTCATTGAGAAAACAGTACAGCACCAACTTCAAAATCATTTCGACAGACACAACTTACTAGACCCCCAGCAACATGGGTTTTGCCCACATCATAGAGTGGAAACATTATTAACTACCTTGAGAGATACACTAACTCAAGGAAAGCAGCGAGCCAATCAAGATTTCCTATTAATCTTCTTGGACATCTCATCAGCCTTTGACACTATAACCACCAAATACTACTGCAATGTCTCCACACCATTGGAATTCAAGGCACTGTAATCAAATTTGTTCACATCCTACCTCACCAATGGACACCAACAGATAGAGATCGTAAACACCACCACCACCCCATACAAGCAAACACAAGGAGTCCCCCAAGGATTCACCCTTCCGCAATACTCTTCAACCTCTTCCTGTGACCACTTTGTACAATCATAAGATCACACAACCTAAACATCCACATCTTCGCTGATGATATTATGATATGCAGACCAATTAACACAAACCAACCCTCTCTATCCGCCCACCAAGAATGCTTCACTGAAGTAACAAACTGGCTAAATAACAACAACCTGCAAATTAACTACAACAAGACGGAAGCCCTCTACATAACAAGGGAAACCACATTTGTCCCCCTCTCCACAATAACACGGAACAAAACTACAATTAAAACCAAGACTGAGGTCAGATACCTTGGGGTCACCTTTGATCCACATCTAACATTCAAAACCGGCATAAACAAAATCGCCCAAACAGTTTACTATAAAGTATAGACACTGCAGCACCTCCGACCACTCCTCGAACCAGATGACTTCCGTACTGTACTACAAGCTTCAATAATACCTTACCTGGACTACTGCAATGCCATCCTCCAAGAACTACCATACTCCTACCACTCCAAACAGCTCTCCGCTCAACAGCCAGAACCCTACAAGCAGCAGCAAGAAAAGATCACATTACCCCAATACTCAAACAGCTCCACTGGCTCCCACTACAGAGCCGTATAACATACAAAACCATGATACTAACTCACAAAGCAATCCACTTGGATCCCCCACACACCCCAGAATGCTTCTTCAGCCCTCCCAACCACACAGATCTAGACTGACCTCTACAATGAATACTCTCTTCATCCCTCATGTCAGAACCAAATCCAACCAGCAAGCATGTAAAAGAGCCTTTCAACTAAACTCACCCTCCATATGGAACAGGCTACCAGACCAGATCAGGAACATCCCTGACCTAAAGACATTCAGAAAGCATTTAAAGACTTGCCTGTTCAAAGAACATTTCAGCCCAAGCACTTAACCCCCCTCAGAAGAACATAGCATGATGTCTACCACTACTGTTGTAGATAGTCAGAAATGTATATAGTTAAGAGCCCTAATGGTTTATAATTGCATGTTGTTTATAGTTTTGATGCCACTGTTATAATGTATCTTTCATTTGTTCCATGTAAGCCGCCTTGTCCCGGTGAAAGGTGGTATATAAATATAGCTAAATAAATAAAATAAATATCTGACTATGGTGCTGACTGCCATTGCTATCTGCGCATGGCGATATTTAGAGCTATGCAAATAGCCATCTGCATAACTTAGGATGGCTGTTTTGCCGTCCCACGTTATGTGGATAGTATGTAGATAGCGATGCTGGAAATCACTGCTATCCAGATAAGTTGGCAGCACTCCGCCTTGACTCTGTCCCAGGATCACTGCAGCACTATCCAGATAACACCGGGGCAGTCTGTAATGACTTTCTGTGTCGCTATCTGAATACGTAATGCTGCTGAAAATCAGTGGTATGACCCCGATCACTGGCTTTTAACTGGTTAACAGGTACTGGTAACCGGATAAATGTTTTTAAATATTGGCTCCAGTGTGTTGAGATTCTCCTTGGGACAGAAGCTGCAAATACAATTTCATAGAAGATGATTTGTTTCCTAAGATTATTTTAGAGTGGATGAAGCTCTTTTTATAGCTGGGATTCACTTATTAATATTATAATTGATGCCCTGAGGTTCAGAAATCTCATTAATGGTTGACTTCTTTATTTCTTGAAAAAGTGACACGCGGAATATATAAACTCTATATTTTTTCCTTTAGCATGGAATTAGTTACCAAATGAGATGTGAGCCCTTTTTGACTTAATTCTCTGCTGTAAAAAGTTACAGACTTAGGGGGCTAGTTACTAAGGTGTGCTAACATTAAAATGCATTAATTCACCTTTAATACTCATTAGTAATTAGGTCCCATTGAATAACATGGGTGGGACCTGCACTAAAATAATATGCACTATGGTGAATTAGCACAAGTTAATATTAGTGCACCTTTGTAATTATCTCCCTTATTTGTTTACTCAAATTGTTGTATAAGATGATATAGATTTTTTACATTTGTTTTAATGTTGTTTTTTATTATTTTATGTATTATATGTTCTTAATATGTATTTGCTCTGTTTATGCTCTATTGTACCCTCCTTGAACTGTGGCGATTTGCCAGGATTTAAGGATTTTTAAATAAATAAAAGTCTTTGTTGTGAAATATGGGAAATTCCAGAAATGAGCATTGAACTTACAGCCAATAAAAGAGCAGGGATGCAGATCTGATGTAGCACCAACATTATACGCAGCCCTACACCAGTCACGTCGTTGCTGAGACTCTGTTTATTTGACTATAATGATGGGTTTCTTGCCGGTACTGATGATGCTCATCCACATTTCCCATGAAAGCTTTCATGCAGGCTGAGCATCAGAAATATGCCAGTAGGTCTTCATGGGGGGTTTCTGAAAGAATGACATGAAAAGCACATCGGTGCTTTCTTTAGATGAAAAATGTATAAATCTGAAGTTGTCATTATTTTGTTCTGGAAGATCAGTCTTCTCTCAAGTGCATGCACTGTTTCGTCAACAAAGCAAAATCGCTTCTTTTGCCTTTCATAACTGTTTCTCTGCTATTTAGGAAGACAGCTTAGAGGAAGTAAAAGAACTGATCAAGATTTCAGATTTTGCAGCAGAAGAGAAAATGAAGAATACTCTAAATGAGTTTATCAACCAATGCAGGTATTATATTTTCCATCATTGTACTTTGAAAGGGTAATTCTGTTATAGGTGCTTAAAAGTCCCCTTATAAAATTATCTCCATGTAAAAGTATGCACGGTGACAAGAAGGTGCTTACTTTTGCGCAACCTTGAAGGTAGGTATGTTTGGGGGAGGAGTTTCAATGGAGCTTGGGTGGAGTCATGAAGTACTTCAGCCACGTACATCTACACCAGCTCCCAAACTGGTATAAGAGCACATGGCCACATTCTAGCCTCGATTTTAGCTGCTTGTCTGATACTATTTTATAAAGACACATAGATGCCTCTGTTGCTTCATAAACTAGTCTCAAAATACCTGCCTACTTGACCTCCCAACCTAGGTGACCAGCATTAAAATTATCTTCTGAAAGCATTAAAGTACACCATCAAATATTGTGATATTCCCACTACACGTTGTGATAAGGAAGCTTATCATAGCTCAGGAAGGAGCTATAGAAAAGGTGAAGTGACTCTGAACAAGCAACCTGTCAGTTCTGGTAGAAATAAGAAAACAGAATTTTCCCACAAAAGACTACCAGTCCCAGAATGCACCAGGTTTCCAACAGCCATTAGAGGAGCTGAAGTGGGGAAACGTGTGTTCAATCAGGAGGGCTATGAGGTAATCCCTAAGCACTCATCTCAAAGGGCAGGGCCTGATTCAGCACAGCTGTGCTGTGTTAGGGAGGAGCACTCATCAAGGCAGAATAAGAGTAGAGTTTATTCTACAGATGACCATCATCTTCATGATCACCTTGGATATTCAGAGAAGGATCATCAGTTTCATCTGAAGGATCAGCAGAAGCAGAAGCCAAACCGGACGGACAGAGAAGGAAAGAAGCCCTCTGGAAGAAAGAGGAGAAAAGCCTTTGAGAGGTCTAGAAGAGTCCAAAGCAGTACGTATACTGGGAGGTATTTCAAGGGCCAGCATACACCTTTGGACTGGGGAAGGCCAGAGGAATGGTGCTGCAGAGCTAGGAATCACCAGAGGCTACCTGTGAGGGAGACGGCTGCACGTGTAAGGGACCCTAAGACCTATGCCAGAAGGTATGTGAAGAGAGATCCAGTGTCCAGGGATCTAGATTGGAAGGCTGGACATAAGAACTGGACTACATACTGGCCAGGCTATATAGAGAGGAACTCTAGCAGCAATGGAAGCTCAGGTATGAACACTGATCTATGCCCTAGCTATAACCTTGAAAGACAGCAGGGAAATAAGTATTCTCCTGAAAGTGCTCCATTGAGAGATTCATCTGTGCCAATTGATGATATTGATCCCATGCTTGTTGAAGAAGGGGGAATATTAGCAGATGAAGATACTGTTTACATGGACTGCTCTCTATCCAAACTCTGTTGGTAACTTTCTGTTATAAAGTACAGCAACCATCACAAAGAAATATAAACTTGTTGTATAATTCTACTCAGAAAAGCTCCTGAAGCAGGATTTGACCTACACAGTAACAACAAACCAGCTAAGGGGTTTCAGCTGGTAACTGTTAGCAATCAAGCCTTACCTCATTGCTTGTGAGCTAGGAGAGAATCACTTCTGAAGCTATGTGGCAAGTAATCAGAAGTTAACCCGACAAGAACAGTTTATTTCTTTCTTTGTGGCTTTTCGTTTGTTAGATATATGCTAAGAAAACATTAGCTAATTGCCTGACAAGTTTAAAGGTTGTTTTCCTGATTTTGATTTTTGACTTTGTTTTTCCCAGTTAAACACTGGAAGCAAGTAACCTAATTTATGTGCTACCAAGCATATCTGTGTTGGGAGAAATAACCCCATAAATAAATAAAAATCTTATTGGCTTTACCACTTGAGCACAAATAAATAATTGTCAGCAGCTGTGTCTGGTGTGAATGAACTACATTGCCCACAATACATTGCAAAAATCATATAGATATATGCATTGTCAAGACTGTGAAGACTCTCACCCAGGCAGCCGTCTGACAACGTGCATTGCATAAAAACTCATACAGGAGAGGAGAAAAGTAAATATGTTATTTGCAGTCACCAAGGCTGGAGCTGCAAATCCATGTGATGCACCAAGAATTACCACCAGAAGACACTGAGCAAAACAGTGTCTGCTCAAAAGCTGGTTGTGACCCGGGTCATATCCCGACCAGTCAAGTAAGTCTTGGCAGACTCAGGAAGTTAAATCTCATTTAATCTTTGGTTATAATGGGGCCTCTTTATGGATCTAGACATGCCTGATCGATGCATCACTGATATTTTAAAATAATAAATGGGCAGCAGGGTTTATGTCCTCATCCATTCAACTAATGATGTGCACTTGCCTCCTACGAGCCATTGCTTCAGCCACTATCATCTTTGTTCCTGTTAGTGGTGTTTGCACCAATGCAGATCATTATCACATTACTGGGGTGCAGATAACCATACTAACCATGATTCCTTGCTGCACCGTATGCTTAGAACAGACTACTTGAGTCGATGTGTCAGGCCCCATCTCTGCTCCTATTCAAATCCAGGCTAAAAGCCTACCTCTTTGCGGCTGCTTTTGGATCCTGACCCTTTACTCTCCTGTTATCCCCCCCATGTGATTTAAAAGGAAATGTTGAAAATTCCTCCCACACTCTGCCATCCTGCTACTCTAGGGTGGTGAGTGAACGTGAAAAGATTAACTTTCCCTTTTACAAAACGCACCTATCTCACGCACGCTAATAGCAGAGACAGCAGGTTATCTGTCTGGGGTGTGTTTAGTATATCCCCGGCAGCTAACACATAAAGGTTTTCCTTAATGTGCGCACCATTAGGTCGGGTTCACTTAACGAACCCTATAGAGGAACCATTAGGTGAGCTCACAGTAGGAGCCATACTGCTGCTGAGCGTGTGGCAATTGTCTGGTGCTAGCAAAATGCGCTCTCCACCCATTTTCCTTCCCATCCCACATACACCAATTAAGGTGTGTTTTGTGTGTGGTGGCAGACACTTTCAGGCGTTCGTGTTCCTGATTGCTTGTAACAGGTTTTAGTAAAAGAGGCCCTAAGTGTAAGCTCCCATGCAGATGGCCCTTTATACCATTTCGTATTGTACTTTATAACATGCCCAGTATCTCACAGTTCCACACATATACTGACAGTGCATACTGTTATGTGTGTATACTCCCCTTCAGGGCTGGTGTTAGACATGCAGGGGTATAAAGCAGAAACTGGGGAGGGGACCCCAAAGCCCACCTTCACGCTATCCTCCTTGAGATTGAGGCAGGCTAGACCAATTGTCCTGTTCACTACTCCCTGATGCCAGCCCTGCTCCCCTGCAATTTTTGTAAGCGACAGTTTCTGTGCATAATAATACACAGTTTCACTCTCATAAAAGCTAATAAAACTACCTCCTAAATGTCAAGTCTTCCTGACATTTTGTGAACACGGGAATCTTATTTTATTTTTTGCAGAATACATCTAATCTAAATATCTCTCTCCAACATCCTTAAAATAAGCTGCACAGGATACTTTGTGATGTCGTACTTAGCTTACTACACAGCACCAACAGCATTGATTTATAATTATCCCTAATACGTCATGTCATTTCTCTTTTATTTACAGAGCACTAATCTCTGCGGCCGAGAAGAAATCAAAAATCCCTAACCAGACTGCTTTGGACAAAAAAAGAGTCACATTATGCAAGCAAGAGCTGGTAAGGGAAGAACTTTCCTTCTACATTGCCGAAGAAGTGTGCATCAGTAAAGGGGGAGCATATCAGGTTTAAGCCTGATGCTCTGTCCCTGTTGCTCCGTCTCCAGGTCCAACAGGCAGGCATCTGGTAGCCCTTTCAGGTCCCTCTGGTGGTCCGCCTGGCTTAGTCTACTCTCTAAGAAGAATCCAGGAACCACCCTTTATGGCCTTCCCCTAGCAGGGAGGTCTATTTCTGGGGTTCTCCTGTATGTTAGGGTAAGTGATCCAATAGTCCCAAAGTCCACGTTTGGTGGGATCCCTTCCCTTTGTCCTCCCAGGATAGGAAATCTGCATTCATATGGGCTTTCCAAGCCCAATGTTTTGACTTCAAAGTCATAGGCCTGGAAGGCCATGTACCATCGGGTCAAGCAGGCATTGGTATTTTTCATAGAATGTACCCACCTTTGGGCTGTATGGTCGGTTGCTATGGTGAAATGCCTACCTAGCAAATAGTATCTTAAGGCATCTACTGTACAGCCCACTTGACCGCAAGGCACTCCTTCTCCATGATTGAATACCTAGTCTCTGCCTTCCCTAGCTTCCGACTAAGGTACATGACCAGGTATTCTTTTCCGGCCACATTTTGGCTTAATATGGCTTCCAAACCTACCCCAGATGCGTCTGTTTGTAACACAAATGACTCTTTGAAATCTACAGTTTTTAACACCGGTTCTTTACACAGAGCCTGCTTGAGATTAACAAAGGCCTCTTCTCTCCATATACCCCAATGTCCCTGGTTAGGGGATTTATTTTTCAGCAGATTGGTAAGGGGAGCAGCCAGTTCTGCAAAGTGGAGAATGAACCACTAGTAATAGACCACTCGGCCCAAAAATGCTCTAATTTGCTTTTTGTTTTTTGTCAGAATCTTTCCTTGAATTGCCTATACTTTGCTAAGGGTGGGTCGCACTACTCCATTTCCTACCCAGTTTGCCAACTGGCATTTCTTAGGGTTAGCTGTCAACCCATCCTACCTTAAGGATTCACACACCTTACGTAGGTGGATTAGATGTTCCTTCCAGGTCTCGGAATAAATAACCACATCATTAAGGTAGACCCCTGCATACCCTGGATGTGGTTTAAGTACTTTATTGATAATATGCTGGAATGTAGCTAGTGCCCCATGCAAGCCGAAAGGGAGGACAGTAAACTGGTATAGCCCCTAGGATGTTCGAAAAGCTATTTTCTCTCTAGAGGATGGTTCCAAGGGAATCTGCCATATCTTTTCATTAGGACAAGGACTGAAATATATGAAGCCCCTTCCAACTCTTCTACCAGTTCTTCTATCCTAGGCATAGAGTAGGCATCAAACGTCGAGATGACATTCACTTGCCAAAAATCAATACAGAACCTAGTGGTTCCATTGGGTTTGGACACTAGGACTATTGGGCTAGACCACTCACTGTTGAACTCTTTGATAACCCCTAAGGCAGCATATCCTCTATCTTTTTCTCAGTGTCACTTTGTTTGGCCTGGGGAATGCGTAATGGCCGTTGCCTTATAATTTTGCCATCCCGGGTGATAATTCTGTGAGTTCTGAGATGGGTTCTCCCAGGCAAGGGTGAGAACATGTCCAGGAACTGGGCTAGCAGGTCTTCACCTGTCTCTTCTGGTCTCCCATCAACTCACTTACTACTGAGACCTCCGTGGGGTCTTTCGTCTGGGTAATCTCTGGACCCAGGTCCTCATCCTTGTCACTTGCTTGCACTCCTAGCCCCTCCTGACACACCTAGGATTTCAGCAAATTAATGTGAAAGGTCTGTTCCCTCCCTTTCCACTGCTTTACCTCATAATCTGCAGGGCCCAGTTTCCGGTGCACCCTAAAGGGGCCTCTCTACTGGGCTAGTAGTTTATTATTGGATGTGGGCAGTATAACTAATACCAGGTCCTTTTCTCTAATACCTTTTCTCTTCCACCTTCCACCATGCTGCCGATCGGACATTGGGGGTGGAAGCGGGAGCTGCTCACCGCTCCTGCTCCTCCCACCAAGGCCCAATCAGGACACATCAGACTGCCATTTAAAAGTTGGACCTGGCAGGTAACTGCCTTTCTCTTCCACCTTCCACCATGCTGCCGATCGGGACGTCGGGGGTGGAAGCGGGAGCTGCTCGCCCCTCCTGCTCCCCCCACCAAGGCCCAATCAGGGCGCATCAGACTGCCATTTAAAAGCTGGACCCGGCAGGCAGGGCCGCACCTGGTGGGCACGTGCCTAAGGGCCACGTCAAAGGGCCCTTTGGCATGGCCCTTAGGCGGGGCACAGGTGGCGGGGTCGCTTTTCATCCCTCGCAGACGACTGCAGTCACAGGAGAGGGGTGAACAGCGGCACCCATCAAGGGTCCTGATTTGGTGTCCCTCCTCAAAAGCGGAGCTGACCAATCAGCGGGAGATGAACTGCCTCATGGTTGGTTCCATTTACGGCTATATTGATTGTAGTTTAAATGAAATGTAATTTATGTACTGTAGTTTCATGATGTCATGTTTTTCCCTGCGTGATGTTTTCCCACTTTCCTGTATCCCTAGTGATGTTTTCCCACTTTCTTGTATCCTTACCCCATACTTTGCTTTATCCCGAATTAACTATTGCTCTGTGTCACCATAATTGCTTTCACGATCTGTCTTTTGTTCTGTGTTGTCTTGACTAGATTGTAAGCTCTGACAAGCAGGGACCGTCTTTTTGCTTATATTTCTGTACAGCGCTGTGTGCGTAGCGCTATATAAATGCTAAATAGTAGTAGTAGTAGTAGTAGTAGTAGGTCCCCTGGGTTAGACTCCTTTCCCTTGCCTGCTTGTCATAATAGACGTATTGCTTCTCTTGTTTTTTCTTCAAATGTTCATTAGCCCACCAGAAGAAGGTTCTTAACTGGGTTTTCAAATGGGTAACCTGTTCAATTGTGGGCTCTAACCCTCTTTCCTGCCCTACCCAGACTTCCTGTACCACATCCAAGAGTCTCCTGGGTTGTCTCCCCATTAAAAGCTCACACGGGGAAAAGCCCAATGTAGCTTGGGGAACTTCTCTATATGCAAACAGGACAAATGCGATCACTTGCTCCCATGTCTGACTGTTATCGTCTATACTTTTTCTAACCATTTGTATCAGGGTCTGGTTAAACCACTCGATGAGGCTGTCGGCTTGTAGGTAATAGGCGGCGGTCTTAACATGCCTGATCCCAAACAATGCCAAGATTGCCTCTAACTGTCTGTACAAAAGGTTAGTGCTCCGCACTTCTGGGCAACTGTCCCCTCCCTGGGTTCAAAGTAACCCTCATCAGGGTCCTTTGTATCAACACACAATGAAGCACATTCCGTACTGTATGTCCCGGCTTCTGTGCGTCGGGTCGGAACTGGATGCACAGAGGTAGACGCAATTCTGATCCCGTGGGGCATATCTAGCCCCCGTGGGATCAGAATCGCATCTAGGCCTGTAAGAGCAGGGTGGAACCCGATTCCCATTGGCCTGCATGTACAGGACCCTGCCCAGCCAATTCAGTCAGGCTCCTGAATGGAGTTGTGGTGCTATGGCATCTGGTTGCCATGGCACCGCAGCTCCATTCAGGAGCTACAATCCCTGGCCACTTTCCCCTTTTACCATAGCCCAACCCCCAATCTGGCCTCCCATGGGCTGAGGAGAATCTCCTGCACCCCTCACCATTTCGATCCCGGGGTCCCCCGTCCAGTCTGCCAGACCCGGTCATACAGGGCTGACTTCAGAATTGGCCCTGTATGCCCGGGGTTGTGGACTGCCCACTCTCTGCCCTAACTCTGCCTCCGAAATTCCCCTTTCTGCTCTCATCTAAGCCTTCCATACAAACTCCTTGTTCGTACAGGGAGGCTTAGTCGGGGTCGGCAAGGGGTGAATAGACCCCAATGGGAATACTATGCAAATTAGGTCAGAAATATGCAAATGATGTCTTCCCAACGTCCTTCAGTTTATACAAACATACATGTCCAATATCACAATAAATTCTCCCCTTGTAAGTCTTATTCAGCCGGGGTGCATCCCAAGTGTGGAATTACCTGGACACCCCACCACCTCCAATGTAGCTGCTTGTTGCTACAACCACCACAGGTTTGGTGGGTTATCCACCACTTGAATGTCCATGGGGTTCTCTTCAGGGCCTAGCTATTGCTTATTTCCCAGCTCCATCTCCTCCTCCCGCTTGGGGTCCCCTTGATGCTCCTCAAGGGGATCTATCTCCATGGGGGTCTGGGCCAAGTCCCTTGACTCCCTTTCCACCTCCCTGTCATCCCAGGTGTTTTCAGGGAGCATGTCTCTGTATGTCTTCTGGCCAGGGAGGGAGCAGGGGTTTGGGCCCTTCCTTGGCCCTTGGGTGTCCTTGTCTGCTGCTCTAGGGGGCCCCTCCTAGATGAGTCCATCCTCCAGAGCAGTGACTGGCCGGGGTCCCCCGGGACTCTGACAGTGATGGGACGTACACTCCATCATAGTTTTGCACATCTGGTTGTTCTGGCCATTCAAAATCCAGGCATGCGGGAAATGGACCCAATTCTGTCACTGTGTGGCCCAGCCATACCTGTGATGGCAGAATTGGTGACTTAGACACCCAGGATATCCCTGTATGTTAAACAGATTGGCATATGGAGAGCTGCCTGCCCAGACGCCAGAACGCCACTGCTGGTGCGAATCAGCAGTGGTGTCTTGGCTCCATGGCAACAAGCCATCCATAGGACAGCTCAGGATACCATGTCTGACAATTGCCTCAACAGCCCTGTGTCTGGCCATCATCGGCAGCCATTGTGCACCAAAACAAAGTTACAGGGGCACAGTGTGCCTATTGATGTGTGCTGCGGTGGTCTGCCCTGCTTGTTATTCCACCTCGGGGTGGAATAAGTCAGGTGTGCAGGTGAGAGCCACAGGACGTACAAGGTCCTTTCCCTAATAGGCCATGTACATCCCGCCGGGTAGCCACATTCCCGCTCTTCCTTGCTCCGCCCCATCATACATACCCTTTGTATGTGCGGGGTGCGCTGGGCCTGGAATTGCGTTCTGGCCGTCAGCGCAGGTTAGACATCCAACCTGGATGTTCAACCCTGCTATTCGTGTTCCTGGATGCCGGCCTTTATATATCAAATCTGTAGTTTTCATGAGATGATGGAAGCCATTCTGAAGATTGATACCAAAATGAAGGAGATCCTGCAGCATAAACCTGGCATTATGATATGTACTAAACATTTTCTCCAAACACATGATATGGGAGAAACGGTGAATTTTCAGGAAGACAGATGCTCTAGAGCAGGGGTGTTGTACTGTAAGCCTGGAGGACCATAAACCAGTCAAGTTTTCAGGATATCCTTAGTGAATATTCATGGGAGAGATTTTCATATACTGCCTCCAGTGTATGCAGATACATTCATGCATATTCATTACGGGTATGCTGAAAATCTGACTGGTTTGCAGCCCTTCAGGATTGCAGTTTGTCACCCCTGCTCTAGGAAAAGTAAAAGCAGATCAGAACTGAGATGTCAAGGGGTCAGGATGTACACAGTTCCAGCAGTATTTTAGAAAAGGATGTGCCAAATGTGGAATCTTTTCCAAAAAAGCATATAAGGGCGTGCAAGAATGAACAGGTCTGTGCTGATACATGGAGTTGGAGGATCCATTTTACATCAACAGAGGAAACTCACACATTACACATGCATGTGGGCTGTTTTGCAAACCTATACATGTACGGCAAATGCCATCAATCAACTGCAGAAGCAGCCATCTTTATTTAATTAGAATTTGGGAGGGGTGGGGGGGGGGAGAGCAACAGGTGATAAGGAGGATAACCCCCTTATGGCTGAAACAAGTACTTATTAAAAATCTATATGTGTCAAGGGGCAGCTGTAAATCCCAAAGTGGACAATTTTGGTCTTACATGTACATTCACTATATGAAATGGGGAATACACATGTAAATGTATGCTCTGCACATCCTAACGGCACACCCCCTTGCACTTTCTACGTATTAGGGACATCCGCACCTAAAATGAGTTCTTTTTAAAATTACCATTTATTTTTTTAGCTGCATTTATATCCCACTTTTCACTGGGTCAAAGCAGTTGGGGGATACATTTAACATGAGGGGATATGAGACACATACACTAATGCTTACAGGGAACATGGGCAATGGAGGGTTAAGTGGCTTGCCCAAGACCCCAAGGAGCACCTGTGGGTCTAGAAGCCCCAGCCCTTCCAGCCCAAGGTTGCTGTCCTCTAGTGGGATTTGAACCACTGACCTTCTGGCCTGTAGTACCTTGCCCCAACCACTAGGCCACTCCTCCCTCCTCATTTACACATGGCTGCCATTTTCATATATAAATGCCAGATTTTGCACATGGAAATTGCAAATGTGCCACAGCTTCTAAAATAACCCCCTATATCTTGCATAAATCTTAGGCATTCATTAAGTTATATAATTTGTTATAAGCATGACCTAGTTTCATAATTATTTTATACTAGAGTTCTATAAGAGGTAGAACACACCTGGGACTTCCAATGATTCACATTCTTTCTGTTAGGATGCCTATTTCAATATGCAGGGATAGGGCTTTTTAAATCTAGTTTATTATAGTGAACAAGCTACATTTAGGCGTACGTTTACTAATCAGCGGAGTGGCTTCCGTGAATTGAATTCAATGGGGCCGCGGCTCCGATATCGCAGGAAGCCGCTACTGCTGATTAGTAAACCTAGCCCTTAGACTTTTATAATAAAGCTGTGGTTCTTGGAACTTCTAGTGGCATGGCCACCAGAGACCTTCAGTACAGCAGTGCTTTTCCAATGCATTTTTGGGCACAGTGTATCTCTTGTGCATTGAGGTCCTGCAGAAATCTTGTCTAGCATTAAAACCTAATTTTGTGTCTCTTTCAGGAAGCAATGATTGTGGAAGCAACAGCGATTGTGCAACATAAAAAAAAGATGTCAATAAATGAAATGACTCGAGAAGTTCAGAACTTCATAGAGAAAATCACATTCCTGGTTGATGAGGTACGATGGATATTTGCATGTGTTCTAAGCCTGGCACTCTCATATTCCACAACCTGAAGACGTTCTGACTTTACAGACAAACTGTAGCTCACAGCTGGAACCCTGTTTTTTTAAAATCTAAATAGTTACAGTAACTTATTCTAGACTTTGGAAGTAACAAAATAAACTAACAGACCTTTGAATACAAATTTAGGGTAACTGAAACAAACATTCTTCAGTTACCATCTCATTACAGAACTAAACCAAATTTTAATTATTGTGTCCCGATGGCATATCTAGGACTGACAACCTATGGATTCAATTAAAGAAAGGACTCTACCACTTGAGTGACAGAAAAATCTCTGTGGGTTCCAGAATCTGTTGCTAGAGAATGTGCTCAAGGCGACTAACATAACAGAGAGTGAATAGGTTTATCCAAGTCCCTAGACTCTAGAGGAACAGTACATAAAAAATTATTAGCCAGGCAGATTTGGGAGAGCCATTGCACAGGCTGGAAACAAATTGTACACTTTTTGGGATCTGCCAGATAGTTGTTTCTGACACCAGAGATTATCGTATGTTTCTAAATGTGGCTTGTATTGTGCTTTGTACAATAGTTAATAGTGTGCATTATTGAGGAAAAGAGCACAGTATTGTCTAATAGTGTGCGCTATTGATGACTTCGGGAAAGAAACCCAAATTTTGGGGTTCTTTCCCTCTCGTTTCAGGTTAAAAATGGCATAAAACAGCACTTCCTATATTATTGGCATGCCCTGTCATTTCAGACATATGTAGATCCCTAGTTTTCAGGGTTTCTCTCAGACAATACTAAATCTAACAACCTTCTACTCCAAAAATATTTAGAGCTCGATATGCATCTAGGTTGGTTATGCGCCGCTACCGCACATAGCCGTCTGCACCACTCTTAACCCCGGATATTCAATGCTAAGGTCATATGCGGCCCCGGCATTGAATATCTGGGTTTTCCACACAGCCTCCCAGCCGCAGTAGCTAACCGAGCAGCAGCAATATTGCATGCTGCATGGGTCGCTCCTGCAGCTAAAAGATAGGTGAGCTTTTGTTTCGCCTATCTTTTAGCCACAGATCACTAATCAAGCAGCATGCAATATCGCTGCTGCCTGCTTATCAACGGTTGCCACCTCCGCTCCTACTCAGAATTTCCATGACACACCCTGATGCTAAATGGTTAGCATCGGGCCGTGTAGGGGAGAAGATCGGAGATATTCAGCGGCACTAACCGTGTTAGTACCGTTGAATATCCCGTTAGAGGCATTTACACGATTTACTGGGCTTTAAACCACGTAAATGCCTTTCGAATATTGGGTTCTAAAAGTCTACACCTGCAATGTGTTTTTGGGCCATGTTGCTAGTGCAGAAGGCACATGGTAACTACAGGGGAAGGAGGGAAGGGGCAGTGGGTTCATCTATCCCCCTGCAGTTAGCACAATGCAAAGACACAGCACTGTGCAAACCAGCACTCGGGTGCACCTAGTGCTAACGGCAGTTATTTCGGTTAGAGTGAGCTACTAACACCTGCGTTAACTGTGAACCATAATCAGTGCCTTTGTTATGCCCCTGGCCCACCCGGTCTTTGCCATGTTGCACACTACCCAGTTAGTATGGGACTTTCAGCACAGCGCTCTTACCAAGCATCAAGCCCCCACTACCAGGTAGCACACTTTAGTAAACATGCTCCTAACTCTATCATTTTGTCATAAGAAATTCTGTTAGATATAGTGCAAAGAGTGTAGTGAAAGCTGCTTTTAGGGATGTGCTTTCATTTAAAATGAAAGCTGCGATCTCAGTTAAAGCATTGCCCTTTTTCTCGTCAATAATGCACACTATTGAGGAGTGGCACGTAGTCTTTTGCAGTAGTGTATGGCATTACACAATAGCATGCACTATTTGCACATGAGTGAATAGTGAGTGCTATTGCATAATAACGTGCACTATTGTGAAAGAGTATGCACTATTGATGGGATGTGTTACAAGATGAAAAAAAACAAAATACAGGCCAGGCTTCAGGCTTGAGAGATGGATCGGGGTTGGGGGGGTTTTATGATTCTGTAGAGACTAAAACTGATGATCTTAATGAAATAAAATGCTGTTGAAAGAGTCTAAGCCTACGATTCGGCCACAATATTCCACCATAATTTTCCGTGCAATGGAGCTTGTAGAGCTCAGCAGCGTTTCTTTATCTGTGAACATCTCAAAATCACCAGTCTGAGAATAACCCACCCATGGCAGTGAACAAAAAACACATATCATCAAACAATAAACTGAAAGACATGCCAAGCCTCACACTGCCATCTCAACCCTCCATCCCCTACTGATTACACATCCTACTCAATCCACTCATAAATATCTGAAAACAGGAGAGCCTTAACCATTTTCTGAAATGGCACAATGTCTTGCTTATCTCGAAGGGGCATGTTTGCCGAAGGGTGATGTGTGTTAAGTGCTGCCACTGCCCATCCATTTCTATGGGCCATTGCAGCACTTAATGTGCATTAGCTTTACTTCACGCGCGTTACCCTTTAGTAAACATGCATTCTACAGACTAGGCCCATAAATTGAAAATGCTCTAGCCTGGTCCGAAACCAATCTCACTGCAGCTAAAGGAGGAACCCTTGCAAACCTTTCCCAGCCTCACAGAGTTGACAGGGAGGGGAAACACGGGCTGCTGCTGCTACTGCCGTGATCCCTACTGGCACAAGAGCGGCACATCCTTCAAGCCATCAGTGGTAGGATGCTGGGGAAGCGAGACTGGGCAAAGTGATAAAGATCAGGGGAACATGAAAAATGCATGACTGCAAAGATCAATATGCTGATAATTAAAAGAGGAAAAAGCGGAACACTGTTATGATGATGTTTCCCTGCTTTTCTTTGCTCTTCACTGCCTCCCTCTTCCTTTCCGTATCCGCATCAAACTTCTTACAGTATGCTGGTCCACCTTGTACTGTTTACCTCTTGTCCCATGTACTTGGCCATCCTTATTTCTCCCTACGTTCCTTCCCGTTCTTTTTGCTCTTCCAAAGCCACCCTCCTGTCTCTGCCTTCACCTTCAGCCCTCCACCTCATCATCTCCAGAAACTCTTCCTTTGCCTATGCCTTTTGCTCCCTTTGGAACTCCCTTCCTCTTTCACTTTGCACTGAATCTTCCCTCCCCATCTTTATGAAGAATCTCAAAACCCTGTTTCTGCAAGCTTTTCCCCAGTCCGCTGCTCCTGAACATTTTCCCCCAGATAACTGTCTGCTGTCTTTTCTTTTGCCTCTCAGCTTCCCTCCCAAAAGATTAATTTCTATTTCCCTTCTCTTTTTTTTTCCTTTTACCTTTTCCCCCTCTTTCTTGCTTTCTGTTACCCCCTCCTTTTTTATTGTTTGTACGTAAATCGCTGTGATACTCTTGGTTCTTAAGTGGTATATCAAGTGCTCTAAATAAATAAATAGAACAAAGGGGTCATAGGATGAAGGTGAAACAGAATAGGAGTAATGTAGGCTATATTTCTTTATGGACAAGGTGCTGGATGCATGAAACAGCCTCTCAGTGTAGGTGGTGGAGATGAGAACTCTACCTGAATTCAAGCAAGCATGGGACAAGTACAGAGGATCTTCAAAGGACTGTAGAGCTTACAAGTTCTTAAGGATGGGCAGACTGGAAAGGCTGCATGGTCTTTATCTGCCGCCATTTTTTATGCTTATGTGTTAAAGATTAAGAAGTCTAGTGACTGAAGGGCATGTTTACTAAAGTGCACTACCAGGGTAGCTCATGGCTGGTGTGCAGTTTTGGCACTGCGCTAAAAAGTAGTATAGGGTCCTCATGCTAAAATCCCTGTGCTACCCTGGCAGCCCACACAGAGCAGGACATGGCTGATCTCAGCGCATCTTGGCTAGCATGGGCATCACTGGTGCAGGTAGTGAAAGTGCAACTAACACCATCTCAATGGATGGTGTTAATTGTACCTGAGGCCCAGTCTTCACTCTACCATGCTCTTTTGTGTGCTAACTTCGGGGGGACTGATTAAATGCCCTCCTGCAATTATCCAGAAGCCCCAGACTGGTAACGTGGCCTACACATGCGTTACTGACACAGGGCTTAGTAAACAAACCCCTGAGTTTCTGTCCCCAAATCTATGCAAATGTTGCCTCTATTGAATATTCCCACCATGAGTTTAAGAAAATCTATATCTTTGACATTATTTAACATTATTATTTTACACTGCAAATCATCTTCAGAGGAGTATATTGCACAACTAGCACTCATGTCCTGCCATACAAAGCATATTTGTGCAATACAAAGCTTACTAAAGATCTTGTTTGCTAGTAGAGTACAGCATTCAGTGCAAGATTTTCCAAGGCACTGTAATTGGTATTTAAACTGTTAACTAATGAAGCAGCCTTCAAGAAAGGGGTGTATTAATTCTTAAATCATTGTCTACAACTGAATGACCAATTCTTACCAAGGTGTTCTTTTCTCACGAGAAGAGAATGAAGGTCACAGGAACATTGCTGTTTGTTGTTCTCACTTGGAAAGACCGAAGCTCCTGACATTCACTAATGTTTGTTCTTGTCTTAATAGCCACAGCACACAATCCCTGATGTGTTCATCTGGCTGCTGAGCAATAACAAAAGAGTAGCATACGCTCGAGTACCAGCTAAAGATGTCCTCTTCTCTCCAGTGCTGGAGGAGAAAGGCAAACATTGCGGGAAGATTCAGACTCTCTTCTTTAAAGTAAGTGCAACTCATTTGTCGGCTCAGCAACAAGCTCCCAAAGGCTTGATGCCTTTCAGATAATTACCCATCTTCAATCACCATGATTGCTTGCCAAAGTTAGAGATCGGGCTCCGTTGACCCATCAGAAAATGGACAAATGAAATCCTGCTGTTCATTTCCCAGCATCCTTATGTCATCTTAAAAAAGGCCCTGTGATAAGTTCTTGGGACCCAAATTTTGACAATGGCTCCTTTTCACCTGCCCAACCACCTAACAGTTTGGATTCAACACTCCATATCTTAACACCCAGTTATTCCCCAATGAAATACATTTTTCATAACAGTTATTATCTATGCTGCTGTTCTCTTTGGGCCCGATATCCCAAGGCTTTTACAAGCTGCTGAATATCCCCGGATTAACAGCGGGGGATTCTGGGGGCGTTCCGGAGTGGAGTGGAGGTGGCACCCAACGCTAACCAGGCAGCGGAGATATTGAGCTGCTGTCCAGTTAGCGATATGTGGCAAAAGTCACCCTAGCCTTTCACCACGTATCACTAACCAGGACCCTGCTCAATATTGCTGCTGCCCTGTTAGCGAGTAGCAAATGCAGCTAACCCAGATATTCAATGCCGAGGCTGGATAGGACCCTGACATTGAATATACAGGTTTAGATTTCAGTGCACATTGGCAGCGCCAACGCTGAATATTTCTCCCTATGTTTCTATGTTTCTTAAAAACATAGTTAATTTTAGAAATGACACCGTGGATCCGATAGAGGGAGTGTTGACTTCTGAAAGTTAATCAGGAGGTGCATTAAGTTAGGCCCATAAAAAGATATGACCTTATATTTGTTTTTGTTAACCTTTATGTCCATGAATTCAAGTGAACTAACACAGCAACCACCCTACTCTTGCTTTATCGGAGAACTGAGAGTGCAAGTGTTGCGCAACTGTGTGATGCTATCCGTTCATAACTCATAAAAATCTGTAATGGATAAAGCTTTGAAGACCAGTGGCCATGCCCCAGGTACTGTGAGGGGACGTAGAAACAGAACTAGCTTGTCTTATTGTCTTCTATCCAGACCTCTTGTTTCATTCAAGGTTTGTTCCTGCATATTGGACACACACATTCTCACCTTATTTCTTTTATCAATCATTGCATCTATTAAAAATATTACTTCTAATTACGGCGGGCCAGTTATTCAAATTCCACAGTTTATCCTATAGGGTTAACCCTACTCAAAGCATTATATTATATTATATTATATTATAATTTCCAGTTGAGACATTAAATGAAAAGGAGATGAATCAGTGAAACCTTCCGTATGAAAGTTGCATTGGTTTGGGAATCCACAGTTCAGAATATGGGTACTTCTTTATTATCTTCCGCATAACTTAATTTACAACTACCTTATCTTTGGCTAGGCATGTTTCACAACTGGTAATACTGCCTATTGTTGTGACTCAGTTTCTTTATCTGTCTGTCCATCTGCAAACCAAGCTATGTGTCTGAATGGCCAGCATCACAGAGTAGCAAAAGTATCAAGAAGAACAAGGCAAGATGTTTGCCACATGTGAGAGTTCATTTCTATCAAGTTGGCAATATGGGGATTCGCAATAAAAATGAGTTTGAATGCTAAATGAGTAAAGTCGGAATGGCTGAACTGTGGCATACAGTTCACACATGACTAAGGGCCCCATGCACTAACCCTCATTAACATGAATACCAAGCATATTAAATAGTGTTAATCACAGGCCCTATTCTTTTCAATGCAGATTCTCTACTAAACAACACATAGTACCCCCTATTTATGCTAACACTAGGGTTGTCAACTGGCCGGTTTTTATATGGCCAGGTTGGCTGCTAGCAGAGAGCTAAAACTGGCAGTTGAAAAGCCAGTTTTTGGCTCCAGCAGGACTGGCTCTCCTTGTCCCCCTACAGCCTTACCCTCTCTTCCAATCCAGCCACGGCTCATGCATCTTACAGAGCTGTGGCTGAAATAGTGGTAATTAAAAACACCCTCACTTGGTTTGCAGCTTGTTGTGCTGTGAGGGCTTGTGTGCATCAGTGATGCTGAGAGCTAAACTATCGGTAGTTTAACTACTGGCAGGGTCTCCCAAGATGGACAGGCCTCAGCTGAGGTGCCAGACCAAGACAAACCACCCATCTGGGCAGCAGCAGAATGGGATAGTGTTGACGGCAGAGGATCACATTTCTGTGACAACGGCAACAACACCAAACTTAAACTGCACGGAGGAAAGGCACGGCAATCTACTTTTGTATCTTGCCATGAAAACCCAATGGATAGTTACAACAAAACAAATTGTGCTATAATGCTGGAAGATGAGACCCCCAGGTCAGAAGGCACTCAACTAGCTACTGGGGAAGAGCTGAAGACTTTTCAGAGTAAAGCCAGCATTTATGATGTGCTTGGATCAAAGCCCTCGGGACGTCTGACTGCTGATGTAGCTGTGCATGAAATGAGAGTCATAAGCTGTAAAGATGTCTTACACATTGGAACGTGGAACATATGAAGCATGAACCAAGGGAAGTTGGAGGTGGTCAAGAATGAAATGAAAAGTGTACAACTTGATCTGTTGGGTGTCAACGAACTGAAATGGACTGGCAACGGGCACTTTGCATCAGATGATCACATGGTCTACTATGCTGGAAATGAAAGACAAAGAAGAAATGGTGTTGCATTTATAATAAAGAAGAAACTTGCAAGAACTGTAATGAAATACAATGCAGTCAGAAAACACTTAATCTCTTTTTTTTTATTGTTGTTTTTACATTTTACATTCATAACATCAACAGAAGATTAAACATCAAAGAAAATACAAAGAATATCCAAAATACAGCCATATTCAGCAACGAGAACATAATACATAATACCTATTACCCCCTCCCCCTTCCCTGATGCAATTGCGGGCTTCTTGTTAGTACTTATATCTGGTTATTCCCCAACATTAGTACCTAGGGCTGTATACTGATGTAAAGCAGACCACCTAGAGAGTTTTAGTACTTTACCCTTTATACATGAGACTTTATCATGAGCCTTTTCATATTTGGCATGATTTGGCATAATTGTTTCCACCATTCCAACCAACTTGGCTTAACAGGGTTTTTCCAGTGAGCTAGTATTAATTTTAATGCAACCATAATCATGAAGTTTAATAAAAAGAGATTTCCTTTGTCGATTGACGGAATCTCTGCCATGTTTCTTAACACTATTATATGCCACATCAAGATAGCAGTACATTTTAATACTTGTTGAATTTCGTCCCATACCGGATTCCAAAAACTCTGAATGTAAGGGCATTCCATCATCATATGTCTTAATGTGCCCTTCTCCTTATGGCATGACCAGCAGCGGCCATTTTCCTTCTTGTTCCAATTAGCCAGCCAGTAATAATTGCCCGATGAGCAAGGAAATACATGGATTGAGTGAGAGCAGCAGATCTGGAAGCCTGAACTGTAGTCTCCCAGAATAATTTCCATGTCTGTTGTTCTATGCTAGATCCGGTCTCTTGTTTCCATGTACTCAACAGACCTTTATTTTGTGGTGAAAAGTGGTCCTTGAACAATGTATAGAATCTTGACACAATTCTAGCCTTGGAACTTATTTCTTCAATGATTCCTCGTAACCCCCAGGTTTGGGAAAAATTCCCAGGACTCATTTTCAGGCTACTGACACAATGCCACAGTTGTATCCATTGAAAGTAACATGCCAATGGTAGGCAGAATATTGTGCCCCCAAATATTTTATTGCTGAGGACTCCCACTGGAACAGAAAATCCTCTACCAGAGCACCATTCGCCAGATGATTTATAGGAAAAGCCACTGACTTTTTCCAGTTTACTTTATAGCCGGATAGCCCTGAATACTGGGTGATTATCTGCAGCAGGGGTGAAATTGATCTAGGGCTGAGAAATAACAATAAGTCGTCTGCATCTCCTCTGATTGCTGTATCAGCAGCACCAATGGTTCCAGTACCAGATTTAACAGAAGTGGGGACATAGAGCAGCCTTGCCTGGTGCCCTGGCACAGAGAGAAGGGTTGTTAAAGAATTCCTTTGGCGAGGATCCGAGCAGAAGGGTTTGTATAGAGCACCCGTATCATATCCACACATTCTTTTGGCAAGCCAAACTATCCAAGCACATGGTACAGAAAAGGCCATTCTAGCCTGTCTAAAGCCTTTTGAGCATCAAGTGAAAGGCCCACGACAGGCATATCAAGGTGTTCCGCCCTTTCGAGCAAGTTGCACAAGAGTCGCCCGTTGTCAGCCGTAGACCTCCCAGCCACGAACCCACATTGATCAGGATGTATTAGCATGTGCAAAACTCTATTAAGACGTCTAGCCAAGGTACTGGAATAAAGCTTGTAGTCAGCATTTAAAAGTGAAATAGGTCTATAGTTACTGATCATCTTTGGATCCTTCCCCGGCTTCTCCAATACGACAATCGTTGTATTAGCAAATGCACCAGTATGACTGTCTCACACCCGAAGCACCTTTCTTTAACTGAGGCAGAAGATCCATTGCAAAGATTTTGTAAAATTCCATTGGAATCCCGTCCGGACCTGCGGCCCTCCCACCTTTCATGCCTGCTAGTGCCTCTTTCAATTCCATAAGTGTAATAGATTCACTTAAGGCAGCTATGTGCTCCTCCCCAAGTTCAGGTCGTACAAACTTATCCAGCAGTTTCTTACAGATTGTTTCATCGAACCTCACTTCTGATATATAGAGTTGCACATAGAAGACACAAAATGCCTCCGCTATTTCACAACTATTGCTCAAGGATCTCTGCTGCTCATCTTTTATGAGAGTTATATGCGATTTGGTGCGACGAGTCTTTAGTTTTGTAGTGAGCAATCTGCCAGCCTTGTTCTTCTCTGTGAAGTAACGAGCTTGCTGCACAAACATACAATGCTCCACCTCAGCGCTTAATATCATATTATATTGGTATCTTAATTTTTGAAGATGATTCAAAGCAACAGAACTGAATTGTCTTTGCAGAATTCTTTCTCCTGCCCTAATCTGTTGATCAAGCTCTTTAAGGTTTTCCTTTGCCTTCCTGGTCGCAGCAATAGAGAAGCTGGTTATATGTGCTCTTATTGATGCTTTAAAGGCTTCCCACCATGCCCAATTAGATGTGTCCTCTGGAGAGTTAATAAAATACTCTTTTATTGCTTGCTTTATTTGATCTCTAAAGGCTTCATCTGCCAACACAGATCTATTGAAGAACCATGCCTGCTGCTTAGAGAGGTCCACATTTGGCCTTAGTTCCAGGACTATCGCTGCAAGATCTGAGATATGGGTGTTAAGTATATTTGCTTTGCTGGCTTCTTGCACCAATGTTCTAGATGTTAGGAAAAAAATCTATGTGGGAGAAAGAGCCGCGAGGGCAAGAGAAGAAAGAGTAATCTTTTTCAGAGGGGTGTAAAATCCTCCATATATCTACCAATCCTATTTCACGCAAGAGCGACTTCAACACCACCAGTGCTCTGCTACTTCTTCTTACCCTGCTCGGTTTGCAATCTATTAAAGGGTCTAGGGTCATGTTGAAATCTCCTCCAAAAATTATTGGAAATGAGGAATCTTTCTGGATTACTTCTGCTAATGAGTGAAAATATATTGGATGGTCGCAATTTGGAGCGTACACATTCATTATTACTAAATTCTATATACCAAGAACCAGGTGAGTTTTAACCCTTCACAATCAGCCCTTGTAGAGAGGACCTGGGCGTCCACTGAACTACTTATTAGTATTGCCATCCCATTCTTTTTTCCAGTAGCCAGCGAATGAGCAATCAGCTTATAGCGACCTGTGGCCAATTTTTTTGTTTTCTTAGTGGATAAATGTGTTTCTTGAAGCATTATTATATCCACATTTTGCTTTTGACAATATATCAGTATCTTTTTCCTCTTTACAGGATGCACTATGCCCTTTACATTCAGAGATAACATTTTAAGAGGGTTCATAAGTAAAGAACGTACCAGGGTTTAGTATACTCTCCATAGTCTGAACCAGCCTACCCTTATGGAAAATAGCCCACATATTTATCTTACCTTTACTTTGCCCGCAGTGCATCAACCCCACCCTCACAAAGAGGATCAACACAAATGGATGAGTCAGCGGACCTCAACATGGCTGCCGCATGACCCTGCCAAATAATTAACACATTTGCCCTGTGCATATGCTAAACTTAGGATTTATAAGATCACTCATTATTTTTATATATATTATCATCCTTGATTTTTTTTTATCTTATACAGTTAAATTAGAACTTTCCTATATGTAGTCTGCATAATCTGGGAGTCCCGTATTATACCTATGGTTCTTCCTATTACATCAGAACATAAGGCCACGGGCTTCCCTTATATGTCCTGGAGACTCTGCAGCCCTTTGCAACCCTGCAGATTGCATTAAGTTTTGGTATTCTATAGCAATCTTTCTTCATGCATTTTCAAAGCCTCCTGATCTTCAATGAACTGCAGTAGCCCACTAGGATCCACAAATGTTTTAGTGCGATTGTCCAGTGTGACCTTTAGTCTAGCGGGATAGAGAAGACCATACCTCACCTGCAGCTGCTGTAGTCGGGGTCTCAGCGCTAAGAACTGTTTTATTTTTTCCATCGTTGTTCTGCTGGGATCTGGGAAGAATGAGACCCTGTGCCCTTCATATGCCAAGGATGGAGACGCTCTTGCCACAGCCATAATTTGCATAGCATGCTGATGCCTTAATAGTGTCACAAGGTAAACCCAGGGGACCCAGAGGAAATGGAGATTAACGGAGAAAATCAGGCAGAAACTGATGAGGTAAACAAAAACATGTCAAATAGTTACTATGAGCAACCACAGCACACGTGGAAAAAGGGTAAAAAGACACACCCAGCCAGCATGAGAATGGAGGTTGATTTACCTGATAGGGATCAGCTGAGAAGGGGTGGAACCCGGGGACAGATACATAAGGCACACTCACAAGCAGTGAGGGAGAGTGAGCACGGACAGAGGTGGAAGCAACAACCACAGTCGTGGGAACGGAGGGAAAGAGAAAGAAACACTATAAGCCAATCTCATCTCCAGGACCAAAGTTGGTGGAAGGAAGGAAATGAGAGAGAGTGTCAGCAACCTATACCAGAGGACAGCTTGAATGAGTCTCAGGACTATGTGAGTACGTGTGGAGATCAGCTGTTGAACACAGAGTGTGTGTGTGAAAGCCAGAAGAGAAGAGGGAGGAATCCTGTTGCAGGAAGCAAGGCATTCAAAGTGGAACAGGACTGTTTTACACCCGAATGGGCTAAGTCCAGGATTAATAGAAGAAGCCAGCCTAGAGCAGAGATAAAGGAAAAAGGAAACAACTTCTTTCCTTGTACGGGCAGTTACAAGAGAAAGGAAGGTTTCTTACCTTATAATTCTGCTAGCAACTTTAAATGCTCAGACTTCTCTCGAGTGCCGTTGTCAGCACTGGAAACTCCCACAGCTGTATCAGAGGAATTAGCCTTTAACCCATTCAAGGCAGGACACAAGCTGTTTGACTCTAATACCAGTGTTTATGGGCAGTTACCTCATAGCTTTACACAGGAGGAGTGCTCTTACAAGCCATTATCCAGAGTATACGGTAATACCCAGCAGTGTTTTAGCCTAAAGCCAGGAAGCAGTCACGTAGCTGACGTGATTAACCAGAGTGAGCTCGGCAGGACAGCTGCTACAGAAAACGTAGGTACAAATGGTTATCCTTTAATGCCACATGATATTTCTAATGTACCAGATAACACTGAACCCATGGAATGCTCGTTAGTGACAACTGAAGAGGAAGAGTTTTCATTGAGATAAGAAAATACATGTACAAGGAAGGTTTAAACAGCAACACAGTAACTGGCAGAAGTTGCTTGGTTTAAAGTGAATCCTGATTGATTTATATCAGCAAAAGAAAAGGATTAAGTGCTCATGAAGAGAACTGTTTTTCTTTTGTTAAAAAGTTAAAGCTGAGGAAAGCATTTTTGTTCAATGTTTGCTTCTGTTATTTGCCAGAGTGGCTTTTGATTATTTTGTTCTTCAAGAAAAAGAATACCTCATTGGACGGGGAATAAAGCCCTTGATTTAAAGTGTGAACTGTGTGTTTGAGTGATTACAAGAAGACGGTACAACTACCACCCACAGAGGGCCAGGCAGGGCTATCTATAGCATATAGAAAGCCAAGAAAAGGTATTAAGCCATAATACCAGTCTCCACCGGAGGGGCCCGATGAGGGTGTGACAATAGGCAAAAGATGAATGGTCTCGGCTTCCGATTTTGTATTCCGACCTGGGTAGGCATTCTATTGGCCCATTCAATTTCCATCAGCTTGCTGAAATTTAGGCACAGGAGCTTGGGTATCAACTTTTCTAAGAAGACAATCGTGTCGGAACCTTCTGCTCCTTCTGGTACTCCAACTATCCTGATGCTATTTTGGCACGATCTGTTACTGAGATCTTCTAAATTAAGTTCCAAATTTTCCATCTTGTTGAAGGCCTTGTTCAACTTCTTTATCTGCTCCTTGTGCGTTGCAACCGTGGCATCCATTTTCTCCACCCGACCTGCCAGACTTCCCAATTTCACTTTCAGATCTTGCATGTCTGATTGCATCTGATGCAATGCGTCTTCGTTTGCAGCAACAAGCGTTCTCATCAATCGCACTTCTGCCAGCAGCTCTCGCATCGTCTCGTCTGGGTCCCGTGTTGCGGCCATCTTATGGGGGGAAGGAGGATCTGACTTGGTCCTCTTGGAGTCCGTGTTTGTATTTAATGAAAACTCCAGTTTGGTTGATTTATGTTTATGTTTATTTGATAAAAAACCGCCTTTCTAAAATAACCAAGGCGGTGTACATTTAAAACAAATTCAGTAAAAGAAGGCCAAAGGCCAACGAAAAGGAAAAGAAATGTACAATCTCATAAAAGGACAGCAGGGAAAAGGAGGCAGGACAAGACATGACAACATGGGGAAACACCAGAAGGAGAAAAGGATAGGGGATAGTGAAGTCACACAAAAGGAGAGGGAAGATTAAATGCTAGGGAAAACAGGTGGGTCTTGAGGTTTTGTTTAAAAACATTGTATTGGGGTTCTAAACGGAGGGAGGAGGGGAGAGCATTCCAAAGGGCGGGGCCAGTAAAGAAAAAAGCAGAGGAACGAGTGGATTGCAAATGAGCGTGGGAGGGGGAAGGCAAAGTGAGACGGTTAAGGTGAAAAGAGCGAGGGGTATATCTGGGAGAGTGAAAGTAGAGAAGATCTGATAGGTACTGGAGGGTGCTGTCATGGAAGGCTTTATGAACCAGAGTTAATAATTTGAAAGTGGTGCGGAAGGGAACAGGCAACCAGTGAAGATGAAATAGTTGAGGAGTGATATGGTCACGGAGGGAGGTATGTGTAAGGAGGCGTGCTGCAGTATTTTGGATTTGTTGAAGACGAGTCAGTTGGAATTTGGGAAGACCGACGAAAAGTGAATTGGAAAAATCCACACGGGACATAACGAGGGAAAGCACCAGGGTGGTGAGGGCAGAGGGGGAAAGAAAAGGACCGCTCACCATCCTTGTTCAGCGTTCCAAGATCCCAAGGTAGGATCGGTTGTGAAACAAAAATCACCGCCGCACAAGGCTAATATTTGCAGGATTCATCTCGGGTCCGCGGGAGCAAGCTCCTACACAGCCATCTTGCTTCACTGCTGGCTCCGCCTCCAGAAAATGCTTAATCTCTATTCGTCTACGAGGAATGCCTATCAACACAACTATAATTCAAGTATATGCCCCAACAACAGCTGCAGAAGAGAATAAAATTGAAGAGTTCTATGAACAAGTACAAGCTGAAATTGACAGAACATGCAAACAGGATATCCTGATAGTCATGGGTGACTGGAATGCAAACGTTGGCAAGAAAGAAGAAGGCAAAGTGGTTGGAGAATATGGACTTGGCAACAGAAATGAAGCTGGAGAAAGACTGATAGAATTCTGCAAGACCAACGATCTATTCATCTCAAACACTTTCTTCCAGCAACACAAGCGGCGACTGTACACATGGACTTCACCCAATGGATTGTATAAAAATCAAATTGACTACATATGTGCAAGTCAACAATGGAAAAGCTCTGTAACATCAACAAAGACAAAACCTGGAGCTGACTGTGGTGCATATCATCAACTACTAGTATGCAAACTCAAGCTAAAGTTGGAAAAGAGCAAACCACTCATGAATGCAGCAAAATATGATCTTGAGAATATACCACTGGAATTTAAAGACTGCAAAATCGATTTGTTGCTTTAGATATAAATGACAGAGCTACAGAAGAGTTATGGAATGACATCAAGAAGGTTGTGTTGGAAGAAAGCGAGAAGTCTCTACAAAAGGTGAAAAAGCAAAAACGACCAAAATGGATGACGGAAGAAACTCTGGAAATTGCCCAGAAACACAGAGAAGCTAAAGCCAGTGGAGAAAGAAAAACAATCGCAGAACTCAACAGAGATCTCCAACGTGCAGCAAGACAGGACAAGGAAAAGTACTACAATGACGCATGCAAAGAAATAGAAGCAGAAACTATTAGAGGAAGAAGATTGGCTTTCCTAAGCTACGAGAGTTAAAGAAAAATTTCCAGCCTCAAATTGGAATGTTACAAGATGCTCAAGGTTCTATGTTGAATGATGCTGAGAAGATCAAGAAAAGGTGGAAGGAATATACAGAGATTTATATGATAAAGGTCAAGTGGACCAACAGCTGTTTCAACCTGTACCTTATGAGCGGGAACCATTGGTGATGAAAGAAGAAGTTGAAGCAGCATTGAAAGCCTTATCAAAGAAGCTTTCTTGGGTCTGTATTCGGTGGCTTTGGCAGCAGCATTGATGATGCTGTTCCATTTTCTGATTTGTTTGTCTAGATCCGCTTCTTCCGTTAAGGACCTGAGATTAACTAAGCTTCAGGTGAAGAAAGTACATTAAACATATTAGGTATTGTTTCATTAGTATAAGTATCCCTAGCAAGTATCCTTAGTGAGTAAAGAACTTAAATACCTAAACATAACCTTAAAACTAAGATGCAGACAGCAGTCCAGCAGTGAGATGGGGGTTTTCCAGTCTTTTGCACTGAGTGTCACATGTATGATTTTCTCCCAGTTGGTAAGGGGTCTTACGTGTGCACTAGGTTGAAGGAGCTGTTTGCTCTCAGGGAATGAGTCCGATCTCTGGAGGCTAGAGTAGCACACTTGGAGGACATAAGGAAGACAGAGGTACATAGACGAGACCTACAGGGATATAGTATTGAAGTCCCACCTCCAGTCTGGCAGCATCCCTGTTACCATAGAGGAGAGATGTCACATGACAGGAGAGCATCACCCTGGTGTGGCAGGAAGTGATCCTGTAGCTAGGACCTGTCCTCCAGGTGATATAAAAACCTCCGAGGACGTTTCTCCAGGGCCATGTGCCTTTGAGGGAAGGGTTAGGACAGCCGTTATAGTTAGTGATTCAATCATTAGGCATGTAGATAGCTGGGTGGCTGGTGGATGTGAGGATCGCCTGGTAACATGCCTGCCTGGTGCGAATGTAGCGGACCTAACACGCAACCTAGACAAGGTCTTAGATAGTGCTGGGGAGGAGTCTGCTCTCTTGGTACATGTCGATACCAATGACATAGGAAAGTGTGGTAGGGATACCTTTGGTTGGATGGCATTTCAGCCTGCTTTTATAAGAAATTTGGTGAGCTATTGTGGAATCCCCTTGTGGCTTTCTTTAATTCGGCGGGAAATGGTGGAGCTCTGACTGAGACTATGACCTGGACAGGTATTTCCTTAACCTGCAAGAAGGGGAAGGATTTGAGTTCATGTGCCTCTTATCACCAAATTTTATTGTTCAAACTTGCCATGAAAATTCTAGCCAAGATTTTAGCCAGTAGACTGAATGGGATGATCTAGCAGCTGATCCATCCAGTTCAGATGTGTTTCATGCTGGGGAGAGCCAGGGGGGAGGGGGAGGGGGACAATCAGTAGACAATATAAGGAAAGTATTGAATTTAATATGAGCGGCCAGGAGAGGGAAATATCCAGCCTTAATACTTACTTTTGACGCCGAGAAGGCTTTTGATCAAATCTCATGGGGTTTCATGTTCAAAGTTTTGGAAAGGATGGGTTTAAGGAATGGGTTAAAGCAATGTATTTAGTACCCAAGGCATGTGTTAAGGTGAATGGAGGCTATTTAGGGCTTTTTTGATTTGGGGAGGGGAATGAGACAAGACTGGCCACTTTTGTCTTTGCTGTTTGCTCTATTTATTGAGCCTCTAGTGGAGCAGATTAGGCAGAGTCGGGATAATAGGGGGATAGCAGGGGGGGGGGAAGACAACTGTATCTCTCTTTTTGCAGATGACATTTTTGCAGTCACTTGTCGACAGATTTTGCTGCCTTTAATAGTAAGAGAGCTGCGAGAATATGGCAGGCTTTCGGGCTTCAGCCTTAATATGGGGAAATCAGAAATACTGAATTTGACAGTACCTGAGCTGATGGGGACACAGTTAAGGAAGAGCTCTCAGTTTAAATGGGCAACCCAGTGAGTACATTATCTAGGTGCTGACCATCAAAAGCTTTATAGACAGAACTATGGGAAGCTGTGGAGGGTTGGAGATCTTGCTGGGGCACAGGGGTAGATTGCATTTGTCTTGGGTTGGGGAGGATGACATGTGCTAAAATGGTCCTTGTTCCAAATTTTTTGTATTTGTTTCAAGTCCTTCCAGTACAGGTTCCTGATCAAGTGCTTGAAAATCTATGCAAAAAGGTGGAGAGGTATATCAGGGATGGGAAACCACCCAGAGTAACTAGAGTAACTAGGAGTGTGTTAATACAGTCCAAGCAAGAGAAGAGCTTGTTCCTTCCGGATTTGAAGGCCTATTACGAGGCTGCACAGTTGAAGGCAGTGTATTCATGGTATATGGGGGAGAGTAAGCCTTGGTTAGTGATTTAGCCTGGATACTGCAAGGAAGTCAATTTGAAGATAGCTTTTGCAGGGGGGGGAGGGGGGAGGGGGGTAAGGTGAAAGGGGGAAGGATTAGTCCTTTTGTGCAATACACACTGGATATTTGGCTAAGGAACAGAGGGAGGCTGGTAGCCGATAAGCAGTTTTTGCCTATAGGAATTATCAGAGCATGCTTTCTGAGGAAAGGAGGACCATTGGCCCAGTTGTTGGATAGGTTGGAAGGGAGAGGGTTAATAGGTATTGCAGGGTTGTATCAACGGGGGATGATAGTGACATATGAAGGCTTGAATGACCTGTATTCCTTGAAGGCCAAATATTTCTATGGATACCTATAGGTACCTCACTTCTTGTTTCATAAAGGGGTCAAGAAGGATTTGGATAGGGATAGGACATGATTTGAAGCTTTGTGCTTGTGGGTGTTGGGGAAGGGGTGGGGGTGATTTCCAAGATTTCAAGAGGGTTGGCTGAGGGTGGGACTGAGAAATTGGGCTATATGGAATAAGATCTTTCAGACAGTAGGGAGAATATCGGTGGCTGTCAATATGCATACAAACTCTTATTTTGTGGTTTTTGAAGCCTGAGCTGTTACATAAGGCTTGGGTTATCAACTCTGATGGATGCTGGAGGAAGAGTAGGCAGAAAGGGAATTTCTGCCATATATGGTGGAACTGCCCGGTAATGGGTAAATATTGGAGGGAGGTGATTAGTCTGATGGAAGACATATTGGGGATATCTCTTTCTAGGTGTCTGGCAGTCTATTTATTACACCAGATGGAGAAGGCATATGCTATTCAGACGCTCGGTGTCTTTGGGCACCTAGTTGTGGTGGCCCTTAGTGAGATAGAGACTCACTGGAATAAAGAGGCACTCTCAGGAATGGGGAGTTGGGCTAGTAGGGTCTGTGACTTATAACAGATACATAGGCTGACAGCTATACATAAAGGGAAATTGCCACAAATGGAATGGCAATGGGGACATTTTTGGGAATGGTTAGGTAGGAAGTGCGGGTTGGTTTAAGGTTTGAAGGGATGGGCGAATGGGGTGGGCAGGAAAGGGGTGAGGATATATATGCTGATGTGTGTTACTTCTCAATAAAGAATTAAAATAAAATAGATTGGAATTGAGACCTCAGAGTTGTGACATGTATTTTAGCAAGGGCCCTGCCAAAAGTGAAGCTGTTTCTAAAATGCCTAGAATGAAATAGAGCAGTCCGCGTGCAGCGGGGGAAGCCATTTTACATGTGTGGTAAAACAATGGAGGCAACACGGCTACATTACACATCGAAGTGCCAGAACTTAAACGTATAGGCCATATTTTACATATTGTGCTAATACTTACACGTGTGGATTATTTACCCACCCTGGCCATGCCTGAACCATGCCCCAACACACCTCCTTGCAACTTCCACATGTAAACTGAGTCTTTTCTAAAAGGATGCCATTTACATGTGTATATGCCTAGTTCTACACATATAAAGAGTGAATCAGGCTTCTAAAATAACCTCCAGATGCACTTGCGAGCGGTTGGTATGCAGCGAGAGGTTTGTGTGCAGCGAGAGGTTGGTATGCAGCGAGCGGTTGGTATGCAGCGAGAGGTTGGTATGCAGCGAGCGGTTGCTGTGCAGCGAGAGGTTGCTGTGCAGTGAGAGGTTGGTATGCAGCGAGAGGTTGGTATGCAGCGAGTGGTTGGTATGCAGCGAGTGGTTGCTGTGCAGCGAGAGGTTGGTGTGCAGCGAGAGGTTGCTGTGCAGCGAGAGGTTGGTATGCAGCGAGAGGTTGTGTGCAGTGAGAGGTTGCTGTGCAGCGAAAGGTTGGTATGCAGCGAGAGGTTGCTGTGCAGCGAGCGGTTGGTATGCAGCGAGAGGTTGGTATGCAGCGAGAGGTTGGTGTGCAGCGAGAGGTTGGTGTGCAGCGAGCGGTTGGTATGCAGCGAGAGGTTGGTATGCAGCGAGAGGTTGGTGTGCAGCGAGAGGTTGGTATGCAGCGAGAGGTTGCTGTGCAGCGAGAGGTTGGTATGCAGCGAGAGGTTGCTGTGCAGCGAGAGGTTGGTATGCAGCGAGCGGTTGGTATGCAGCGAGAGGTTGCTGTGCAGCGAGAGGTTGGTGCGCACGGACCAGGAGAAGGACCTCAGAGTGATTGTTTCTGAGGATCTCAAGGTGACGAAACAGTGTGACAAGGCAGTGGCAAAAGCCAGGAGGATGTTGGGTTGCATGCAAAGAGGAATTACCAGCAGAAAGGAAGAGGTACTAATTGCACTGTGCTAGTCACTGGCGAGGCCTCACTTGGAATATTGTGTTCAGTTTTGGAGACCATATCTCGCAAAGGATATAAAAAGACTGGAAACGGGTCAGAGAGAGGTGACCAAAGTGATTTGGAGCCTGCATCAGAAGATTTATGAGAAGAGACTTGAAGACCTAAATATGTACACTTTGGAGGAGAGGAAGGATAGGGGAGATATGATTCAGACCTTTAAATTCTTAAAGAGTATTAATGTACAAACAAACCTCTTCCAAAGATGGGGAAGCTGTAAAACTAGAGGGCATAATATGAAGCTGCAAGGGGGTAAGTGAAAGGCAATGTCAGGAAATGCTTTTTCACTGAAAGGGTGGTGGATGCTTGGAATGCCCTTCCAATGGAGGTGGTGGGGGCAAGTACAGTGACAGAATTCAAAATGGCATGGGACAGACACAGTGGATCCCTTTATAACAAAACAGGATAAAATCAAAATAAACATAACCGTCTCATATCTGGGTGACCTACATGGAGCGGTGGTTACACCCCTAAACAAAGGCATGTGGAGGGGTGACCTGCACAGAGCGACAAGTGCACCTAATCTTGCCACCTTGCTGGGCAGACTAGATGGACCATGATTGTTTTTATCTGCCGTCATATACTATGTTACTATGTTATTATGTTTCCCTGAACTGAGTAGAAGTGTCCTTTGGGATAGTATTGCGGAGGGGTTAGGGTTTATATGTATGTACTTTCCATAAAGTACTTTTAAAAGGGAAAGTATTGAATTCCTAAGAAAATTGGTGCATCTTACAGGATATGCTTACCTGCTGTACAGGGTAGACAACTTGCTATTAAATGATCACCCTCACATTCAAACTCGTTTTTTCTTACAAAATCACCAATCATTGGTGGCATATTGTTAAAATGATATGGAAGGGGGCTTGGGTATTGACTGAAAGATGAAAGACCTAAAATGACCTACTAGAGCAGGAAGTGGAGACCATCACTGGAACAGATTTTGGGCATGTTTATGACAAATATAGAGGGATATGGTAGAAAAAGGGTTGAGAAGTTGGCTAAAATATCTTGGTTTGAGAGAAGTTGGTGTTGGTTTGCATGTGGGAATTTATAAATTCATCTACCCAAAGTGGACGAATCTCAACTGGGCAGGCAGGATGGACCATTTTTGTTCTTTATCTGTCAGCATTTAGGGGCTTAACTGCATTAGATGTATGACATCGAATTATCTCACGTTAACAGTCAGCATGAACCACCCTAACAATTAATGCAGTAACTTAACAGCACTGTAATTCCCACATTAAACGGCTAACACAGAATGTGTGGGGTCAATACTGTATTTTGCATTTAACATGGCGATCGGTATCATGCATGTGGAGGTTAATTGTATAAAGTCGCGCCTAGTTAACACACATTTCCACGTGCCTATTTTATAAAGTCAAATATGCACCTACTTGATTTTATAAAATACCAACATAGGTGCAAAAGAACCTGCATGCACATGTAGGCATTAGCACTTACACCAGCTTATGTATACTTTCAGCAGGCGCATGCAGAAATTAAGGAATGTTGCAATAACGTGTGCATAAATGCAGACTCCACCTATGCTCCACCCAAACTCCACCCCTGTGCATGCCCACAGGAGTGATATGCGGAAATATTTCTTTACGGAAAGAGTGGTGGATCCATGGAATAGTCTCCCAGTGGATGTGGTAGAGATGAGGACAGTATCTGAATTCAAAAAAGCATGGGACAAACTGAGGATCTCTAAAGGAAAAAAGGGGACTGTTGTAGTTATTGATATGGAAGGACAGACTAGATAGGCCATGTGGTCTTTTTCTGTCATCATATTTCTATGTACTATCAGCAGAACCCACGTAAATTTACGATACTTGTTATTTTATAAGGAATCATTTCAGCAAGTAAGTGGACACTTGCATGTGTAAACAACTAAAATACTGACACTAGGCGTTCTTACTGCCTAAATCTACATGGCTCCTTATAAAAATTACCCCTTAACTGTTAATGCTATAGGTAGTGCTGAGCAGTTGGTATCATCTCAAAAGGTGTAGCTAATTGCATCGTGTTATCCAAAGTACAGTTACCATGGTAATGACATTTTCTCTGCGTCAATTGTACACCAAAAGGTTAACACAGAGGTTTTGCAGCTACTGTGCATTAATTTTAGCAATTGCCATGTGATAACTGCACAAGCGTAGTGCAGCTTAGCAAATGAAGCCCCTTACTAACTTACTTTGATATTTCCTTTCAGTCCCTGCAAGCCATTTGAAATTCGTCCCTGTTGCAAGTCTTCTGACTTAGATGTTTGTTGGGCTTCTTGTATTGTACTTTTTGTTAAATTGCTTGCTCCGTGGAATTTCCTGCTTGATTTTTTTATGTTTGATAATTACTAAGCCCCGCACCAGTAATATGCGTTTGGGCCACGTTACCAGCGCAGGGCTTCAGGCTAACTGCAGGGGGGTGGGTACATCCATCTCTCTGCAGTCACCATACTTCAATGCGGCAAGCTGGCCACAGGTGCAACTAATGCCACCCATTGAGGTGGCATTGGTTACACGTGTGCTGCCTGTACTGAGCACATGTAGCATAGGCCACAAATGCCCACATTAGCTGTGCCACACTAGGAACACCCCTGTCCCATCCATTCAAAGCCCTGACACGTGCTACCAGAGTAGCTCAGGGCCCCATGCTATTTTTTAGTGCAACGCCTAAAGCACATGCAAATCCTGCGGTAACCCCAGGTCACCCATTACTAAGCAGGCCCCTAAGTCCTTTACATTGTAAATGTTTTACTTAATGCTCTGTATATTGCTTCATTTGTGTAGTGGCATTACCTTTGAACACAGTGGAAAGCGTGCTTTGTACACCTTTGATGATGCATTAACATGTGGTCATTATTAATTGCTGAGCAGTTCTGTAGCCACGGTGCTTACCTTGTTTCTCATATACTGATTCTTTGCTTTGAGTTGGTTCTGTTTCTTTAAAGTGTCAGTATATTTATGATCTGGTTTCTCCCATTCTGTGCGTATGGAAAAAGACCTTGATGAATGAGGCTCTAAAAGAAAAAAGCCATATTTCTGAAACAGATAGAGACCTCAAGCAGAAAACGGTCCAGAAAATGTGCCCATTAAACAATTCTGCTCTGGGAATAAATCCGTGTAATATGCTCTTTTGTTTTTAATCAGAAAATCAACCATGCAGAATTTAATCAAGTATAATTGGGAATACCTGGGACCTGGCCTCTATTATCTGGAATCCAAGTTTATATGAGAATTTGTTCTGAGTGATTTCAAACTGCTTTAATTCTCTTTATGGTTTGTGCTCCTACAGCTCCCAGGAAAGCGGACAGCAGGTTGGCATGTGCAAGCAAAAGTAGACACATATTTATGGCTCGGCTCCACCAAGTACTCCCATAATATGCTGGACAACTTGCCTGTAGGCTATGAAACTGAAATACCTGCAGCTAGTGGAGGGCACCATGGGCCTCCTCCCCCTGGAAACCTGGTCTATAAAAGTAAGTTCCTGAGACTGCCCGCAGTGTTGGCACAGCCATGCTAAATGTTATTATAGCTAAATGTTAAAATTATAGCTAAATGTTAAAACAAATCAACATCAATAAGGGACCCTCAGAATAAGGGCACTCAACAGTCCAAACAGCATTAATGCATGCCCATAATGCACATTTTGTGGGACCTATGGTGTTGCTGTTGAGCATGTATTAGTTCTGTTTGCACTGCTGAATGCCCTTATTATGAGGGTCCCTATTACTGACTGGGATATGTTTCGACATTCAGCCATAGGGAACCTATGCTGATTCTTTCTGGATTATTTTACATAGGATACTCTAATTACATTGGATATTATTGGCAGTGTGATAGGGCAGCCATACATCCACTGTGCCTGGCACTGTGCGACCTTTATTCTTTATCTTTATCTTTATTTGTGAGGTTTGATATACTGCCCATGCCGGAGCATCAGGGTGGTGTAGAATAAAAAATATATGATTGGCTACTGAAAAATAAAGCCAGAAAGGAACACCATCAGCAGATAGAACAGGGATAGATAAAGCAGAATGAAACAGAGGACAGGGACAGAGCCAGAGGTTGAGCTTTTTTAGACAAAAAGACAAAAAAAGAGGGGGAGCGGTGGAATGACCTAATTGTAAGGGTACCACATTATGAAGGGTGGAAGGCACAGCTAGGGGAGGCGAGGCCATCAGCAGGAACAGGAAGATCATAGCTTGGCAAAAAGGTGAGTTTTAAGAAGAGCTTTGAAATGGGGGAAAGATAGTTCAGTGCGAAGGGAGTGCGGGAGCGAATTCTATAGAGTGGGGCTTAGGAAGAAAAACGCGGAATAACGAGTGAGTTTGAATGAGAAGGGGAGGGTAGGAAAAGACGGTTGCTATGTGCAGAACAAAGGAGACGTGGGGCTAGTTGGAGGTGAATAGTGTCGGCCAGTTACTGTGAGGTGCTGGTGTGCAGAACCCTGTGTGTGATGATGATGAGTTTGTAAATGAATCTAACCCTGACCAGAAGCCAGTGAAGAGAGAAAAGGCAGGGAGTGACATGGGAATGAGCAGGGGAACGAGTGATAAGACGAGCGGCTGTGTTTTGGACTAACTGGAGACGGTGAAGCTGACAATAAGGAAGACCTGCGAAAATGGCATTTGTAAATGGGGGCGCTGGGTGAGAATGTCCACAGTCTTGGCAAAGGCAAATATTAATATGACTTGCAAAGGATTGTGGGAAATGTAGTTCATTCATACCATTCATGCTCGAGTGTAAAGCAAAGAAGATATTTTATTTATGGGGTTATTTCTCCCAACACAGATATACTTGGTAGCACATAAAAAAGGATACTTGCTTTCAGTATTATACTTAGAAAAACAAATCAGGAAAACAACAGCTGAACTTGTTAAGCAATCAAATCAAAGAATAAAGACCTTGATGGGAACAGAAAGGTCTTTTCTGTAGGCTCATGCTAATATCTGCTTAGCAGTGCTTCAAAAAAAAACCCAAAACCCACAAAGTAAGAAAAAAAACCCTGTTCTTTTTCAGGGATAACTTCTTGTATCTCCACACAGACTCAGAAGTGTCCCTCCAGAGCTCACAGGCAATTAGGCAAGGCTCAATTGCTAGCAATTACCCAGCTGCACCTCTTGGCTGGTTTACTTTCTATTACGTGGCTCAAATCTTACTCAGAAGCTTTTCTGAGTAGATCAAAGAACAAGTTTATATTTCTTTGTGATGGTTGTTGTATTTTGTGACAGCATATTACCACAGAAGTTTAGACAGAGAGCAATCCATGTATTCAGACTCCTCATTTACAATATCTCCCCCTTCTTCAACTATCATAGGTTCAATATCATTGATTGGCACAGAGAAATTTCTCAATGGAGCATACTTGTTTCCCTGCTGTCTTCCAAGTGAAGAGCTAGGGCATAGATCAGTGTTCATACCTGAGCTTCCATTGCTGTTAGGATTTCTCTCCCAATATCCTGGCCAGTATGTAGTCCAGTTCTTATGTCCAGCCTTCCAATCTAGATCCCTGGACACTGGGTCTCTCTTCACATACCTTCTTGCACTGGATTTAGGGTCCCTTCCAAATGCAGCCGTCTCCCTCACAGGTGCCGTCCGGGGATTCCTGGCTCTGCAACCCCACTCCTCTGGCTTTCCCCAGTCCAATGGTGTATGCTTGCCCCTGGAATGCCTCCCAGTATACGTACTGCTATGGACTCCTTTAGACCTCCCAAATGCTTTTCTCTTCTTTCTTCCAAAGGGTTTCTTGCTCTCTCTGTCTGTCCGCTCTGGCTTCTGCTGATGATGATCCTCAGGATCTTCAAGATGATTATGCTCAGGATAATTCTCTGTAGAATAAGCTTTACTTTTATCCTGCTTAGATGAATGCTCCACCCTAGCACAGCGCAGCTGTGCTGAATCAAGCCCTGCCCTTGGAGATGAGTGCTTGGGGATTACCTCATAGCCCTCCTGACTGAACACACGTTTCCCCACTTCAGCTCTTCTAATGGTTGTTGGAAACCTGGTGCATTCTGGGACTGGTAGTCTTTTATGGAAACATTCTGTTTTTTTATTTCTACCAGAAAAAACAGGGTGCTTGTTCAGAGTCACTTCACCTCTACTATAGCTCCTTCCTGAACTACGATAAGCTTCCTTATCACACATTGCAATAGTCTAAGCGGGTGATCACAAGTGACAGGACAAGGGTGATAACAGAAGGAGTAGGGAGAAATGACCGAATAGCTTTGATCCGACAAAGGTGAAAAAAGGAAGTACGCACCACTGAAGAGATATGTTGATGAAAAGAGAGAGAAGAGTCCAAGGTAATACCTAGATACCAAAGGGTTGGAACCAGGGGGATGGGGCGAGTGGACATAACAGGGGATAGATCAGGAGAGGAGACACTGAAGGAGAACCAAATAGCGGAGGATTTGGTGGGGTTGACGTGAAGAAAATTTTGGTTGAACCAGGAAGCAACTGAGGCAAGACAGGAGTTGAGTGGGGCGAGATCAGGAGAGGAGGAAGAGGTATGGTGAACCAGGAGAATGTCGTCAGCGTAGATGTAGGCAGAAATTCCGGTTTGTTGAATAAGCAGGGCAAGGGGAGCAAGAAAGACGTTGAAAAGTAGAGGGGCAAGGAGAGAGCCCTGGGGGACGCCACAGAGTAGGGGGAGTGAGGGTGAAGCATTGGAGCCTGAGTGGACAGCAAAAGAGAGAAGAGAGAAAAGATCGAAACCACTGCAAAACTGTGCCATGAATGCCTAAATCGGACAGATGTGCAAGAAGAGTGCGGTGATCAACAACGTCGAAAGCAGAGGAAAGATCCAGGGAAACAGCGAGAGAGAGATCACCACGGTCGTGAGCGCGGTGAAGTTCCGAGAGCAGTGCTACGAGGATAGTTTCGGTGCTGTGGCCGGCTCGAAATCCCGATTGGCGTGGGTGGAGTGAAATGGTGGAGTCAAGGTGGGTAGCAAGTTGTGAGAAAACAAGCCTCTCGAGGATTTTCGAGAGAAATAGGAGGTTAGCGACTGGCCGCCAGTTGGCGGGGATGGCAGGATCAAGAGTAGGTTTTTTTAAGAGGGCGAACTATGGCGTGTTTCCAATGGGCAGGGAATTGACCGGAGGCGAGGCTGCAGTTAACTATAGAAAGAGAATATGGGATGAGTGTGAGTGAAGAGTTGAGCAACCAGGAGGAAGGGAGGGGGTCGAGGGGGCAGGTAGTCTGATGAGAGGAGGAGATAGCTTTGATAAGTTCAGAGGAGGTGATAGGCCAGAATGAGCGCCAAATGTGAGGAAAGGTGCAGGAAGGGGGTGAAGAGGCAGCTGCAAAGGAGGCGGAGGGATCCGGAAAGGGGAAGAGAGGGAGGAGGCAGACAGGAAAAGAGGCACGAAGGGAATGTACTTTGTCCGTGAAAAAGGAGGCAAGGGTGGTGGGGCTGGAGTGAGGTGATGGGGACAGAGAGGCGGAGGTAGGAGAGGAAAGGGATTTGAGGATCTGAAAGATACGCCTAGAAGAATTTGGGGAGGAAACTATAAGTTGAGAATAGTATGATTGGCTGAGGATATCATGGAACAATAGAGAAGGTGTGCCTGACGGAATGCAGTGTTGGAGGCAACAGAGGGTTTCTTCCTCCACAGGCATTCTGTGTGTTGAAGATGGGTTCGGTGCAAGTATAGGCCAGGGTGGTACCAGGGATGGTGAGAGGGAGAACGAGGGGAGATGGGACGAAGTGGGGCTAGAGTGTCAAGGGTGGCAGAGAGAATAGAGGACCAGGTATCCGCCTGCTGGTTCACGGCGAGGGAGGAGAACTCTGAAGGAAAGAGAGAATTAGCTAGGGGGAAAGATTTCAGAGTGCGTGGGGTGATGTGACGTTTGAGAATCTGAGAGGAGGAGGCTAAGGAGGGAGGCCTAGATGTTTCGAGAGATGGGAGGGGAAAGGAGAATAGCAGACACTGGTGATCGGACCAAGGGAGGAGAATAGTCTGGATACAGGAAGGGAAGTGGGGGGAGGACTCAAGAGTAAGAATGAGATCCAACGTGCGACCAGAAATGTGAGTCGGGCAGGCTACATGTTGAGTGAGGCACAAGTTGGAGAAAAGTGAAATGAGGACCCTATCACACGATCTTGTTTGAGAGTCCAGGTGCACATTGAAGTCACCCAGGATGACTAAGTGAGGGGATAGAAGAACAGAGTTGGATAAAGAAAGTAGAAGGGAATCCCAGAGATCTGAGCGCAATGAAGAAGGAACATAAAGGAGGAGGAAATATATTGGGGTAGGAGAGTCTGAGTGAACTAGAAGGGATTCAGGATAAATGGGGGGAGGGGGGTTGCGAGACGAGTGAAAAAGAGAGGGAGGATCTGTGGATCAATGCCACACTGCTGTCAGATCGACTGAGACGGGGAGTGTGGAAAGCAGAGTAATCCGAAGGAAGGCATTGGTGGAGGAGGGCGTCTTCCCCCTCACGAAGCCAAGATTCTGTAATAAAAAGTGCATCTAAAGAGTGCTGAGTCTGAAGATCGTGAACTAGATGAGTCTTTGCGCGAAGGGATCGACAGTTTAGAAGGGCAAATGAGAGTGTTACTATTGAAGCGGCTGTGGACAGTATGGAGGGAAGGGTTGGGGAAGACTGGTACGAATGACAGGGAAGAAGGTTGGCAGGTTGTGTGTCGTGAAACCTGGTGGTGTTGGAGCACAAAGAGATGGGTGGTGGCCCCAGACGACAGGAATAGCGGTCATACTAAGCAGAGCTGGAAGAACTGTGTCTACTGCAGGAAACACAGACGCTGGAGATGAAGAGCTGGGAGAAAGAAACAAAGTCTCAAGGAATGCGATAGAGAAGAGTCCAAGAATGTAGGCTACAGTGATCGAGCTGATGGCACAGGCTGCCCCCGTCGTCACCCCAAGGAGTTCGCCCAAGGAGCACGTCCTGCTCTTTGTGCGCGCTCCTTCGGCGCACTCCGCCACAATGTGGAATGCCGCCCCTGGGAGCTTTAAATGCTGGCAGATACCTGGAGAATGATGTGGACGCGTTGCATGTGTCCGTGTCACATCCAGGAGGTGGGACACCAGAGCTTGAGTGGCAGGAGAGCAGCAGGAGACTTGAGAAGAGGAGATACAAGCAGTAGCAGTAGCAAACATACAATGGCAGACAGCACATAGATATCAGCAGCAGAACAGTGTAGCAGCGCGGAACTCCACCCCTGGGAGCTTTAAATGCTGGCAGATACCTGGAGAATGATGTGGACGCGTTGCACACGTCCGCGTCACGTCCAGGAGGCAGGACACCAGAGCTTGAGTGGCAGGAGAGCAGCAGGAGACCTGAGAAAAGGAGAGACAAGCAGTAGCAAACATACAATGGCAGACAGCACGTAGATATCGGCAGCAGGACAGTGTAGCACAACTGATGTGGTGCTAACATGCCCCAGATTGTCCCATACAGCCTATATCCCTACCCAGGCCAGGATCAATGAGAGCTGCGAGAGTTGTGATATATCTGGAGTCTGGCTGCTTAGTGTAACGGCACAGAGATCTCCCCTTCCATGTCCACTGTGATGAAGAATATTCTAGTGAGCCTATGGAGATAGGAAAAACTAGTGAATGTACCTTTAAAGAACGTGACAGGTCTGCAATACACACACTGCAGAGTGCAGCTAGAGGGAGTAAGCACAGAGAGTCTGAAGTTAGGTTGCCACACCCAAGCTATCCTGAGGTAGTTACAAACTTAGGGGATGATCACACACCTGAGGGGAGTGAGAGAGACCCTGACAGAGAAGCAGCTTTATAAGCCTTGCTTAGAAGGAGAGAAAGGGAAGAAGAAGAGGGAGAAGGCGACGAAGCAACACCAAGAAAGGCAGCCGGGGGGGCTGTTGTTGCAGGATAAGAGAAAGTTCCAAAGAGGCCAGCAGTTCCAAGGTGGAGAGCTCCAAGGAGAAGCCGTCAGGAGAGGTACCAGGAAGGCACAGCTCAGGGAGAGAGAGCATAAAAGTCTTCCCATGTCTATGCCGGACTGGAAGTCTCAAGGTTTTCAGAGGTGGGTTCCCAGGGCTCAAGCTAGGAGGCAGAAGAACCCAGCCTGGAACAGGGAGCCAGCGATTAACACCAGAGAGGAACTTAAGCAAGGAGGCCAGGAACTGTTTAACTGCAGCTGGAGAGAGGTTTGTGAACCTAGCCAGAAAGAGATAGCTCAAACCCCAGATACTTGTCTTCCATACCAGGTAGACCACTGCTGGAGGGAATTACAGAGATCCCCCGAGAAAGTATATCCTAGGAGATACGGGGAAAGCTCAGAGCAAGTTGATGTTTCTTCAGAGCAGGAAGAAATGCAGATAGATCCTAGCAAACAGGATTCCTTACTGCCTGAGTTTCCCATGGATTGCACATTATGTTTGGCTGGAAGCATGGAGTCCTTAACTGAAGAATAGCTTTCAGGATGTGCGCTTTTGGGTAACAGAGTAAAGAAGTCTGACCTTGTTGAAGGTAAGAGCTTGTTTAACCAAAGGAATATTGCCTAGCACCTGTGCTGGGTGTTACTAAAGAAGGAAAGGATAAAAGAGAACATTTTACTAAGCTGAATGAAGAAGCTTGTGTTTTGTTTCATCTGCTATATTTTTGGATTAAAACCCCTGAACAGAAGTAGTGACTGTGAAACACATTCAACCTGAGTTTTGTAAATATCTTTGGAAATACTAACTGGAGAGAATATCCTGATGCTTTATGTTGAACCTTGTGACATTGGGGAAATAAAATCTTTATCATTTACCTTCATACTGGTTTGTCATGGCTATACTTTTAAAAGGGAAACTACAACTCCCAACATGCTTCAGTGCTGAAGATAGTTTTCAACCCGTTTATGAAGGACATAATGTCCACCCTAGCTCAATAGGCACGTTGCCAGGGGGCTGGGGTGTGACACCACGCAGCCCTAAGCAGGGGAGCAGTGCCACAAAGCTGGCTGTGGGAAAGCAGACAGGGTTGCCCCACAGATAGCAGATGTATACAGACCAACATACGCCATGATGGGACAAGTGCAACTGCTGTGAGAAATTATTTATTTTCCCCTAGGGGAACCACAAGTCACCAACCTGACATGGCCGTGTTTTGGCACCACCTACGTCAGGGGTATACAAGCTGTATTCTTGAAGGCAGTGAGCCTGCTGTACAATCCAGTGAAAAATGACAAATTCTTAGACATGAACAGAATCAGATAACCTGCTCATATTGGCCTATACCCCTGACAAAAGCGGTCGATGAGGTGTGGTTCCCCTAGGGGAGAATAAATAATTTGTGGTGTTTCATACCTCACTTTCTACTGGTGTTTGTTCCTCCCGCGAGTGTTCTGTTCACTTTCTTTTCATTGGATGCCGCTGTGAGAAATGCCAGTACCCAGATAAGTGGGCCTCAGATGCTATAGCCAGAAAGCCCTACTACAGCTACAACTATTACTGATCATTTGTATAATGCCACGGGACTTATGCAACGCTGCACAGACACACGTAACACATGGTTCCTGCTCAGTGGAGCTTACAATCTAGTTGGGAGAGACAACACAGCAGCTGTACACAGGATACATCCAGAGGGAATGGTCAGAAAACACAAGGGAACTTAGGCGAATCTGATCCAACAGTGGCAGTGTTTGGGTGAGCACTCAGCCTGGATTTGAGAGGGGCCAGGGATGAAGTCTACAGACTCTGGTGGTTTATTCCAGGCATATGGAGCAGCAAGGTAAAGGGAGCAATGTCTGGATTCGGCAGTGGAAGGGGAGGGCACAGATAGAAGCAATCTGACAGATGAGCGATGTTCCTGGGGAGGAATATAGGGAGAGATAAGAGGGGAATGGTAGTGCAGGAGAGAAGAATGAGCACACTTATAAGCCAGAGGCACGGAAAGGGCATACATTTGTTGCTCAGCAATATTATGCAAGATTAGTTTAGGGTTTTGTGGACTTGGTGAGGATTCATCCCTAGCAGTTTAAGGGATGTTCGTAGAGATGACCAGGGCAGGAATTACTGGAGCCAGTTCCTAATGCCACGTACCATTTGATGCAAGGTACATATATGTTCATATTTACATTCTTTTGTACCATATTGAGGTGCACTGTGCTTACCTAGCACATTTCAGGGCATGAGGGGGACTGGTATATGGTTTAGGTTGCAGCAGCTGTCATTTCTCATTGGTATTTGTCTAGTATGCATCAGCAAACTATTGTCTGTGACGGGCAGCTTAGGAGATGCACGTTTTTCCCGAGGGGTGTGGCATCTGGGGGATCTCACTGGGACGGGCAGGATCCAAAATGTGTAACGTTTCAGAATATGGTGGGCGCAGGGACATCCAAAATGTTTCCTCACGTCTGAGATACGGGTCTGGCTGAATAGCGCTTGCACGTGCCTGCCAATTCCAGCCCCGCAGGCACATCCAGACCCACGGATGCGGAATTAGGTTCAAAGGGGAGCTCATTTTTGTTTCAGACATGTCCATGGGCCGGGCATGCATGTTAAGGAATTGGGCTCCACCTGGATAAATTAAGAGTGGTCATTTACGTCTCCTAAATTTGTCCAGATAGTTATTTTGATAGTGGACTGAATATCACCACGGTCTGGATAGCTAGGCAAAATGCTCATGTTCCTTTCTCGCTCTACCCTGGCAGTACCTGGAGAAGTCTGCAATGTTTTCAGCAGCACTGCTAAAACCAATGGGTAGGACCAGCTAGAGAACTGATCTGGATCACAGCTGCCATCATGTGGATGAATGCCTTTGAAAATTAACCCAAAAATGTACCATGGAATCTTTATAGATAGAAATTCCGGGAGTTATTTTAGAAGCATCTCTATTGGTACAGAGTAGTATTTACAAGCATAGATTGTCTACACATGCAAATAGTGATTTTAAAAAGCCACCATTAACCCATGGAGATGGACACAGCACATAGCAGTTTCAAGGGGTTGTGATTTAGGTAAGCTAAAAGTATAGACAGATAGTCTCCATTTTACCAGGGGAATACCCATGTAGGCCTAAATGCCCACATTTAGGCTTTTACATCTGCCTTGAAACATACATCAATGCCAGCTTGAAGGGGCAGGTGAACAAGTCAACAAGATCCCCTCCCCCAAACCCCCACCCCCTGACATCATCAGTACCCTTCTTGCCAACCCCCACCATCATCTCAAATACCCCAGATATCACAAGTACCTTCCCTGTACCCTTCTCACAAAGGCAAATATCCTCCGATGAACACTGCCACCCCCCACCATCCTCTAGGTCTTACTGAGGGTCTCCCTGATATCTAGTAAGGGGCAGGAGCAATCTCCAGTCACTTCTGCCTCATCAGGCACCCGCTTTAAAATGGTACTACTGCTAGTGGTCTAGGTGCCAAATAAACAGGGGAGGGAGGTGTCGTGAAGTGTATTGATGATATTTGGGAGGATTCAGGGGAGGGTACTGATGATGTTGGGGTGTGGGGGCTTTTCCTTTATAAGGAGTGTGTGGGAATGGGGGGGGAAGGGAGACTGATGCTGTCTGGAGCAGATATTTTAAGAGGTTACAGATGTATAAATTTATGGAGAGCAAAACGTTCTTTTTTGCTCATGTACAACTTTTTTAAATTGTTGCTCCCACTGGATGTGCACGTCCTTCTAGTCTTCTACAAAAGGTTCATATGAATGGAGGAATAGCCTAATGTTAGGGCAATGGGCTGAGAGCCAGTGGGTTATCCAATGCTGTCCCACTCCTGCACATATGTATTTGTGCACCACTGAATTTTGCATAAACACCTCTCTAAGCAGTGACTGCCTTAGATTGCATAACAAAGTTTTACTATTCATATGCAAAATGTTTGTAGACTTCTGGTTCTGAGTTTTAACAATTTTTTTCCCATATCTCTTGATAGTACAGTGTAAAAATTTGGAATTATTTTGCATTTTATGAGATTGTTAACATCATGGTGCAATACCGGGAAGCAGAGAACACTCTGGGGTTGTGTAACTAAGTGGACAACCAGGATCTGGATTAGGCATGGTAAATGTTTCTGATGGTATACCTAGACAGAGTTTCAAAAAATTTCTGGCACAAGAATATGGCAAAAAAAAAAATTTGGAGTAAATCTCTAAAGCAGGAGTCAATAGATTCACATGGCAAAAAAGCCAGTTAGTGTTTTCCATAGAGCTCCATACCAGACAAACTTTAGGCCAATCAGGAAATAGGAACAAACACCAACCAGCCTCTTGGAGACATTAGCTCTTCTGCAACATGCCTGTTTTCTAATCCAAAGGTTGCTAGTTTGAGGCCACTTAGGTTTTTTATTTGCCTTCAACCTTTCAATTATGTTTTTCTTTTGGACAGCAGCCATAGCTACCACTTTAATGAACAGAATTGCCATGAAATGAAAATGTATAAAAACAAAGTGAAACAAAACAAATGTTTGTTAAAATGAAACAAAACCTGCAAATGACATAGGAAACAAACAAAACAAAACAAAGGAGTATGCTTACTAAACTGCGGTAATGTTACCAATGTTAGGTTCCGCGGTAATGGTACAGATGCCCATATAAAGGCATGGGCGGTGCATCGTTACAGCAAGTCGTATCAGCTAACGCGCGTTACAAGGTGCCTTAGACTAATGTGCGTTACAAGGTGCCTTATAAGGCACCTTACTTGTAAGGCACCTTACAAGGCACATTACAAGGCGCCTTATAAGGTGCCTCATAAGGCGCTTTGTAAGGCGCCCTATAGGGCTCTTTAGGCTAAGCACCGTATTAGGCACCCCTGGACAAGGCACTTTAGAAGGCACCCTGGGTTACAGAACCATAGGTTAATTTGGCCTAACAAGGTTATGGTGCCCTAGGTCAGTGTGCCCTAAGATCTGCAAGGTGCTTTAGGATGACATGCATGACCTGTGAGGCATAGAAACAGATGTAGCCCTAACACTAGATAGAACACTGAGGAAAGGCAATTAACAGGTGAATGAAGGAGGGAGAGCTGGGAGCTGCTGGACCTGCCATATCTGCAGTCATCCCATGTGGCTGCCAGTACTGTTGACAAACATGGTGGGGGCAACCGTACCACAGCACAGTGTGTTGGCAATGTAAAGTACTGGAAAGACAGTGGGTGGCAGACGATGGGAATATGTGTCCCCCAGTGGAGGCAGAGGTGGTAGGATAGTTACAATGATGGGTGGACAGAGGAGTGGTGGTGCCATGCAGATCAGGCACAGGCAAGGCAAGCACGAAGAGGCGCAATGCAGGAAAGGGTAGCAGTGCAGGACATGGGGTGGCAGCCTGCACAGGCAGACAGGACTCTATACAGCTGACAGATGCAGACAGACGGACCGAAGGAATGTTGACAACTGTGGCGAGGGTATTAAGGGCTGGCAGCACAGCTCTGCAAAAATATGACTGTTACAGGCATGCACACTATTTGAGTAGGACAGGTATGAAAGGAGGGAACAATGAGGAATTGAACCCATGAACACTGCTGAGAACGGCATTGTACTAACCAGTAGGCTATACCTCCATAGTGTATCTCACAGCAATGCCTGGGTACAGAAGAACTGCAGGTCACCACACAAACTGTCTGCTCTGAGTGCCAGGATAGGGTAACCCCACCAGTACCCATGATGCAATCCACATGCTGAATAGCAGTCTACAGCTGATCACCAAATGGGGTCTGCATCTCTCTGGTACCTCAGCTTGGAAATACGAACTGACAGTGTGTGATACTGGCACAGAGTAGCTACAGACCATGCCATTGTGCAGGTTCTCTGTTCACCCTGAGGGATAGGATGGGTGCCCAGCACTAGGTCCGCAGTACATGTGGTACTAGAGATAGGTCCTGCTGTACATCCCCATCACTATCAGTGTGTGACAGGTGTTCCTTACAGTGTGGCCCTCTGGGACCAGACACCACCCAGACTAGTGTGCACCCAGTGTTAGGGTCTGGCTGACATGGGCACCTGTTATCAGAGCAGAGGGGTTTCTATACTTGCATGAGGTTTGTGTAGCAGTGTCTCTACAGGTCAAAGTGGTATACACTATATACCCCAAAGGGCCCACAATCACTCTGTTTGTAAGTACAGGACAGGTGTCTGAGCCCCAGTGAAGCAACCTCTATCCTGCTGGTATAAGTCAGCTCTCCAGGGTTGGTGGGCCAAAGCCATACCTGTGACTGGGGTTAGGTCTGGAAAACCTCAACTGCCTCATACCAGCAAATGGCACAGTCAGACTGCACCTGCAGCACCCTACAAGGTGTTCCAACCATGCATAGACTAACTACAGATAGCCCACTAGCCAGTACATAGTTCATGCTCACAGAGAAACTATGTGCACCAAGCTGGTATCTCAGTGATATAACTCCAGCACTGGGAACACACAAACATCACTGGAGGCAGATAGTGTAAAGCACTATGTAGGAACCTAGACATGCCATGGTCACTGCTCGGTCAGAGTGAGAGTGTCCTCCCATCATGACATGCTGTGGCCACCCTGTCCATGCAGGAGGTGGTCGGCCACTACAGTGTCCCAGCCATTGCCCCACACCCTGTGAAGATGCATCCTGGCTAATCTGCCCTGTCTGGGCCATACCCACAATACCTTGCTCCTCATTATGCACATATTCAGGCTAACGCTGGTAAAAGTGGGACATTGTGGGCCCAGTGAGGTGTGGGCAGCCACAAAACAATGGATAGACATACACACACACACTCCTATTGCAGCATTGTGCAAAGATAGGGGTGGTTGGCAGCCCTGCCTGCCACACTGGTCCTGATCACAGTGCCGACACTGATAAACTGTGCAGGAGGTAGTAGTAGTGCTTTGGTGATAACTTCAGCTCAGTGCTGGGGCTAACAGCCTGACTCTCCATGCAGCTTTGGATTGTGGAGCCTGTGTGAGTGGGTGTTTGTACCCCTGTTCGCCGCTGCTTTGGGCTTTGCACATGTTGCTGTTGTATCTGCATTGTAGGGTAAAACATAGGGACATGCTCTGCAGGATCCACAGCTAGAACTTGAACCTGTGACCCTCTGTTTCTGGACACACTGGCTGTGTGTACTGCACCACACATGTTCAGTAGTCCCTGGAACTACCTGTACTTTTCCTCAGCCAGACCTTTTATGTTGCACTGCACACCACGTACAGGTACAGAGCATGGCCTAGGTCCACTGCAGGCAGGTGACACTGCCCACTCCAGCACGGGCACACACCCCCCTGCCATGCTGACATGACCATATGCTGTCGGTGCTGGTAGTGCGCAGTCCCAGGCCATCCACTGTGTGGGTAGGCGGTGGCCTAGGGAGCGGGGTCCGGGGCGGGGGCATACATGAGCATCCTCACATCCCCCCCATCACCGCCTACCAGTAGTATGTCCCTTCTGCTTGGGGGAGGGTTTGCTGGGGGAATGTCAGGTCAGTGCCGTGGCAACTGTTAGCTAGGGTGGACCAGGTAGATGTAGGTGGATTGTGTTTGGCCTTTGTCAGCTGCTGTCTTGCTGATGTCCAGTTTCTATGTTCCTATGTGCCACCTAGGCGACTGCCTAGTCCACCCTGTGCCCCAGCTGCCCCTACTACATGTCCCGTCTGCAGCCCCCTATGCCCCATTTGCACCATTACCATAGTGGCCTTTCATACTTGGGCACTATGCTGTTGCTGCAAATGGAGCACTACTATCACTTTTCTTGGGCTCCCTGCCTATGCTGTACATTGCTGACACTGAAATAGTTTCTCTCTCTTGCAAATGTGTTCTAACGCCAGGTTTTCAGTCGCGGTAAGATTCAGCTCTTCGGTTCCCTGCGTTAGTGTGGAAGGGGCCTCTCCCTGCCCACTCCCCACCCATTGACCCCTTCTCTCCACCCTCTCTCCACCCTCTGCGGGACTTACCGCAGCCGGGAACGCTAACGCGCGTTAGGTAACGTTAAGGTAACGTTAGTAAACATACCCCAACGTGTTTTTGCCTGCACACCCCTAATGTGCAATGGAAGCTAAGCCTCTTGTGTAGGTGGTGGGTCCTAGCAGAGAAAAGCCAGAAGAAATAGAGCAAACTAAAATAAAAATGTGTTCTATTGGATCTTATCAAAAACAGCACCCTGTGTCTAGGAATGAGTTGTTTGCTCCTGAGAGATGTATTTGCTAAATGGCAGTTAGTTAGCTTTCTCTCCTTTTTCATTTTTTTGTAAGAACAAAGCAGATTTGTTTATAATGAAAAGTGCCTCAGAACTGTTTGCTGGGCCTCCTAGGGTACCTTTTAAGTATCAGGAGGTGGGGAAAGCAAAGTATTTTCTCACCTCAAGAAATCAGCTGTGAAAAAGAACAATGAAAATCTGATGACAATTGCTGACTAATTTCTGTTTGTTTTTTAATACAGTCCAACAACTTTTCCAGCTAAGAGCCCACATGTACCAAGCCAGGGGGCTGATTGCAGCTGACAGCACAGGGCTCTCGGATCCGTTTGCCAAAGTGACATTTGTCTCCCACTGCCAGACCACAAAGGTAAAGGGAAAGAATTTAACCTCGTGGTTAAATGCCAAGCATGTCAGTCCTCCCTAAGCTGATCACAGAAAGAGTCATGAATGCACGGCAGTACGTCTGATTGGCAGTGGAGAAGGAGGGAGGAGGGGAATACATCAGAATTCATGCAAGCATGTGAAGAAGCACAGTAGGGGGAAGCAAAAATAAAACCCGCAATGAGGGAGGGCTGGTGGAGTTCGCCATATGAAGGGAGAATGGACATCATGAAGGGCTTTGGGCATTTGCCAGCCATTATATTCCAGACTTCTCCAAGCAAATCATTGTATAAGCAAGTACTGTGTCAGAGGAAACGTAAGGGAAAAATAGCAAGTTGAAAAGTGCACACTTACAGTGCAACACAATACCGTCTTTTTCCCTTTTCTTCTGTGTTTGAATCATAAGGACGTGCATATGTTGCACACTTCAGTTCATTAACACACCTTAAAAATGTTAAGAGGGGAATTTTAGAAAAGCTGTCCAAGAGCAATCTGGGACATCTAAGCCAGAAGGTCTGGAAAAAAGCAGGCACATCCAGGTGCAGACATGATTTCAGTACTGTTCATGCCTGGAGCAGGTCTAAACATAGATGTGATTCTGGACGTTTCTGAGATCAAGTGGAGATGCCCAGGCTCCTGGGAATGCCCCAGCCACACCTACACCACGCCCCTGTCACCCTGGGGACTCCCACAGACCCGGCTTCTAAAATGACTGGAGATGTCTTTACGCCTGTTTTCAGAAGTCCAAAGCACGAATAGGGCTTCCAAAATAACCCCCTTCATGTGCACAAAATAGATCTAATGAGCATTAACCTAGGAACTGCTGTGCATACAACTGATTTTCACATATTAAAAATGTTCAATGTGCATTCAGAGGTTATTAAAATGACTATGTGAAATGAACTGAAAAACATACCCCAAATATGAGAACAAAAGGATAAAGAAAACTTTACAGCCCATGCACATCCCAACTGAACTGTCCTATATATAACCTACTTCTTATACATGTACTAGAGACAGGATGTCAAGGCTCCAGGAATCCTTTGGTCTAATCCAGCCTGCAGCTAATACAGCCGGCAAAAGTGGGTAAAGAGCCTCATTTAGTCATAGAACTCGTCTCTGACGTGAGATGAACTTGTAAAGCACAATTAGCTCTCTTTGAGGGGCATATATGCTTTTACCAATGTGATTTAGTGTGGTTCACTGTCAAAATGTGAAATAAATCATTGATTTCCTTCTTTATGTATGATCACTTATATTCCGCTCATAAACCTGTCGCCTCACTGCGACTGTACAAAGCCGTTCCTTTTTCATTTCACCTTGTCAAATGCTCCATGGTTAAATATTCACAGTTTTCCTTAGGGGTCTGTGTTTCCCATAGACACAGATATGAAACCTGATGTAATAAAGATTTGTTCCTCTTTTGTGTATAAAGCAAAACCCCTGTAATATATAACAATATTGTTGCCCCATAATGAGTTTTCTGGTTTGGAAAGAGTTCAGATTAAAAGTGACAAATTGCTTTAAGAGAACATAGCTACAGCCAATTGCACGGTTTCTTTTATGCCATTTCTAGATTGTAGTTTCTTTTCCACTGACAATAAAATGGACAGTAGCTCCCACACTGTGGTCTACAAGGTCATCCCAGGGGATCTTTGGGAAAGACAGTGTCATGTTTGCAGGAATCAGAGGGAGGCTGAGAGAGAAGCATCAGCAGTAGCTGCGGATGCTGCAGGAGCTAGATGTTCAGTGAGGAGGCCAGCAGGGGGCAGCTGTGAACCAGAAATGCAGTGGTGACCCACTAGGCCGGGAGATAGGCAGGGGCAAAAGTGGGGTAAAAGTTAAGCAGTGGCCCATGTGGACCACAAGATCGACAGCATCCCAGGGGATATGCAAGCTTGGAGATAAGCAGCAGCCTGATGTTCAGCAGGAAAAGGGGGACAGTGAAGGAGGCAGTCAGGCTTGGAGTCTGTGAGAGAGAGTTGGAGAGTGAGAGAGAGGGAAAGACTGGTTTAGAGGAACTTGAGAACAGATGAGAGATTGGTTGAGAGTAGGGCTAGCCTGGGGAGATAGCGCTAAACTGGAAGAGGTATGATGGAGGAGACAGAGAAATAGCTGACAGGACTGCCAAGGGGGAATCATTTTTAAGTAGAAGATTCTTCAGCACATGCTCCCTGCCCTACCCCTATCCCATCATGCCCCACTCCCATTCTGCCTTTTCCACCCCAGAGCAACTCACCTCTCACTCCCTTCACCTTCTTCACTCACTCTCTGCAACACCTGCGCCTGTCCCACAGCAACCCACAGTTTTTTCTCTGTAAGTATAACAGGAAGATGAAGAGCAGGAATTGCCGGTGGGGACATTTGAAGTTACTTGCAATTACTAACCAGTGAGTTACACATTCAGTTAGTAGAAGATCCTATTGTGTTCAGGTATTTTTCCAGAGGTTAGCAAATGAGGCCCTTATATTTTCAGCCCTAGAGAAAAAGAACTTGCCTTTGACCTCAGATTTGGAAAAGCATTTAAATCCATATCCACAATTTGAATTTCATGTCAGACTCCAACCAGGCTGCAAATCTGCCCTCATCAAGTTCAGCATTGAATTATTCACACGAGCCTCTGAAATCAATGAAGTCTCTATCGCCAGCCATTCACAGATTTTCCATAAATATATTATTTCATACAGCATTTCCAGCCTAATCTGGCTGCATGACATGGCATATTTTTTCCAGAGTCCCATAGTTGTGCATACCAGAGCAACCTGCTGCATTTTATCAATGAAATGTTTTCTCTGTCTTCCTCAGATCATTTCTCAGATGTTATCCCCTACCTGGAACCAGATGCTGCTGTTTCACAATATCCTGCTGCACGGTGATGCACAAGAATTTCAAGAGAATCCCCCGCTGGTGGTTGTAGAACTTTATGACGATGATGCTGTGGTACTATACACAACTAAGCTATTTCTTCTGCTAATCTTTATCCATGTCAATGGTTCCTTTGGCTTCCTTTCTTATTGCTGCTATTGGGTTTCTTTTACTCACCCTTCTAAATTTTCATAAGCTGGCAATGTACATATACTATGGGGTCTATTCTGTCCCATTGGGACGTCCATCCCCGCTATTTGCTCCCCTGTCATCCCTGTCCAAAACCTCCCCTGCTATTTGCCCCCCTGCCATCTCCATCAAAAGCCTTCCCATATAAACAAGACGTCTATACAGGGAGGCTTAGATGGGGGTGGGAGGGGGAGGCATGGGCAGTCCACGACCCCGGATGTACAGGACAGATTCTGAGGTCAGCCCTGTATATCAGAGCTTGGCAAACTGGACGGGGAACTTATTCCACCTCAAGTCCCTCTGGATATTGGGGGATGGCAGGCCTGGGCAGGGTCAGAAAGGTAAGGGAAGGCCAGATCGGGGGGTCGGGCTGTGGGGAAAGAAGATTGTAGTCCGCAACCAGGGATCGCAGCTCCTGATTGGAGCCACAGTGCCATGGCAACGGGACTTCATGGCACCGCGGCTCCATTCAGAAGCCTCACTGAGGTAACCGGGCAGGTGGCTGTATGTGCAGGCCGATCGGAATCGGGTCTCGGCCTGCACATACAGGCCCTAGACCCAATTCTGATCCACAGGGCACGTCTATCCCCCACGAGATCAGAATCAGGTCTATCTCTGGGCATCCTGATTCCGATCAGACGCACAGGGGCCTGCACACACTCAATAGAATGTGCCTCTATATGTCTAGTGAACTTTTAGAAATAGTCCTCCTTTTGCTGTTTATAACTTCCATCTGCCCCAAAAATATTAATATGGAGATAAGAAAGATTTTTTTAAAACTTTATTCAATTTAACATTATACAAGTAAGGAAAAAACACTACTCATGGAAATCCATAGAAACTGGGTGAAAAATTATACAGTAATAACAACCAGGAAAACAACTCAGAAGATAATAAACAAAAAACCTCCAGCTCCAATCCCTAGCCCACAATAATGAGGAGTAATTCCATAGTAACAATTATTTACAAACATGAAGGAAATTAAGCCAGCGCCTCCACCAGACCCATAAATTAAGGCTACGCAGATACATCCATAACTGGACTATGAACAGGGTGGGCATTCAAAAACGAAATAAGTTGAGAAGGATACATAAATGCATAAACATTAGTTTGATATTTTACTACACATTTGCAGGGATACTTCAGGAAAAAAAACAGCACCCAGCTGGGTAACCCAAGGGCGAAGGAGAAGGAACTCCTTCCTTCGTCTCTGGGTATCCCTTGCCAGGTCTGGAAAAGCCCGAACCAACATTCCTCGAAATCGCACATTCTGCTTCCTAAAAAACATCTGAAGAAACTATCCCTGTCTGAAGACAAGGCAAATTGCTCGAGTAGCCACATCTAACTCTGAGATCTCTAGGATAGCGGAGACATTTAGTACATCCATTTGTTGGACTGGAAGCATCTCCCCTTGTACAGAAGACTTCTTCCCCTATGGTAGATAATAAACTTTCGTAACCGGGAGTTGTGTCTCAGGAGGGACACCCAGGGCCTCTGACAAATAGCATTGAGATCTCGGAAAGTTAATAAGTTTCAAATTTGAGAGCCTAGAGGCATTCTCCAATTGTTCAATTTTCACCTTAAGAGAAGTTAAATCTTTAATAGTAGATTCTGAATAGCCTTCCATGCTAGCTATACGGGGAATCAAGTCATTACACAGTACTTGCATTTTTAAAAGATCCTCAGTATTCTTAACACACTCCGCTTGAGTTGTTCGAAGCTGATTCTGAATGGTCTTAATTTGTGGAAGTAATTCCTCAGCCAATTGCTTGATAGCATACCAAATCGATTCTAGTGTAATTTGACTGGGAGGCGAAAGGAAAATACCTGACTGCTCCTTTCAAATCAGACATCTCAAGGTAGTCCACTCTTTCTCCAGGTCCAGTTGCATCTGTCATCTCTGCAGCAGCGCTGCCGATTTGATGTAGGACAGGTGTTTCCACACACACCCTACCACGTCCAGTTGCCAGACCCCTTGAGTCAGATGGCACGTCAACCACTGGACTGCCCCCCCTGGACTCCTGGCTTCTGGTCCCAAAGCAGTATCCAGCCACTTACCAAGGCACCACACCTCCAGAGGGGTAAAGTCAACTCCCGAGGAGGATGCCGAGCTGAAATGCCCCAACTGCTGGGCTCCTCTCTCTTGTACAGTCTGGCAGCTGCTCAGCGTACAAAAGGAAATGATCCAAAGGACCCACCAAAGGCAAGTTAATGGAAGGGATCTGGCCAATCGGGGAAGGCTTGGCCGCTTTCCCTTTCCGTTTTCCCATGAGGAAAACACATCTGCAGCTCAGATACTGGCTGCTGCCAAATTGGAAGCACCCATCGAAATTAAAAGATTTTTATTTTAAGACTTTATCTAACAAAAGGAATCAGGCATTTATCTTGAAAAAATAGAAATTAAATTTAAATAAATGATTTATCAGTACTTCAGTTCTGATAAATACAATTGAAGGGTTAATCTGTAAATAGAGTTAAAAGTTTCAAAATACTGATAATTCAGTGTGCACTTTGTTATTGTTAATTGCCGTTGAGCTGATGTTGACTCATGGCGGCAGCCCCTGTGGATAGTTGTCCTAAATAGTGTTTGGTCTTCAGTCAGATGGCTAATTGTTAATAGAGTTGCATCCATAGCTGCTGTTATTGTATCGATTCATCACATTGCTGGTCTTATGCATTGATCTTTAAGCATTAGCATGTGGTGACATTTACAGTAGGGAATTTGACAAATGTGCCAAATGCTGTTAGTGTAGCTGGGTTTAAAGTTCCTGGAGGAAAGGTCAATAAACCATTATTAAAGAGGACCTGAGAAATCCACTGCTTATCCTGGGATGAGCATTGTGGAACCTGTGTGCCTTTTAGGGAATCTGCCAGGTACTTATGACCTGTTTTGGCCACTGTTGGAAACAGGATACAGGGCTTGATGGACCTTGGTCTGACCCAGTATGGCATTTCTTATGTTCTTATTAGCGCAATGTGTAACTGTACCCAAAGTTAATGTACTTCCCTGTTTTTGGCTAAACTGATGGTGCAGCTTCCTGAAAGAACCATGAACATGTTCTTACCACTTGAAACAAAACTAGCTAAAAATGTCACATCTTGGTCTCTTTCTGAGAGTCACTTGCAACATTTGCTGAAATTATGTGATCTATGCCATAACAAGAGGGGCTTGGCGGCCATAACATAACAGTTCTCAACCCCATAAAAACACCACCAGAGATCGCACCCCTTGGGTGCTCCATTGAAGCCATTTGGAGACATTTCCTGCAATTTTGGAGGTACCTGAAGACATGACTCCAACAGCCCCATGTGGGGGCTATTTCTGTACTGATTGTAGAAGCCTCTCTTTCCTCTGGAGCTTCTTTGAGCTCCAGGCCCCCCCCCCCTCCTTTACTCCCTTTTCCCCAATGACTTTGTGCTCTTCTTTGGGTGGGCAAGGATCTCCTACCACCTCCAACCCTAAAGAGTTATTGGGGAATGTGGGTATTGATTCTGCCTTGAATTTGGGAAAGTTTATTGAGATTCCTGTGCCTATGCCTGTTTCATCTCCTGAGTTGGGGAGTGTTTTGCCTGATCCTAACGCTCCAGATATTTGAAAAACTATTACGCGAACTGAGGTTATGTTAAAGAGATCCATTACTCAATTATGTCAATTTTCTGTTGATGTAGCCCAGAAGATGCAGGGGACGGATGTAGTGTTTAAAAATTTGGTAGAGAATGTAACGGATTTAGATTAGTGGGTCTCCACCTTGCAGTCTGAAAGTGCTACTGCAATTAAGGATAGTTTTGTTCGTCATTCAAAGGTTGAAGCTTTGAAAAATTGTGCTAGGTTCAATATGTTTATTGAATTTTCCTTGCATATAACTTATTTCCCCAGAGATTATGTTTAGGAAATATTTGAAAGAAAATGTGTTGCTTCCTAAAGCTAAGGATATCCAGCTAATCAATTGTTCCTATTTGCCTTGAAGTAAGATGGTATAGGCCCAGAAGGCTTATATAGAGGTGGTATTGGATAAACTAGATATTCCTGAATATCATTTGACTGCTTTTTTGAAAACCTCACAGGATAATATTACCACACGGAATAGTCTTTTGTTTGCATTGGTTTCTTATTTGACTTGTAGCAACATATTTAAATGGTACTTTAAGAAAAAGGAGCTACTTCTTTGTGGAGGGAAGGTTCAAGTTTTTCTAGATGTGTCTACAGAAGCCCAACTCAGGAGGAGGAATTTTCAGGAACATAAGTCTAATGCAGTGGCCTTGGGAGCTACTTTTTATTTAAAGTATCCCTGTAAGTGCATTGTTGGATTCCAAGGTCGGACATGTATTTTTTTGGTTTGTTGCAATTAGAACATTTTCTAGGTTCAGTGTATGAATATAATTGCCTCTTTATTATGGCCAGATTTGGAGGTATTGGGGAGCATGAATAGGACATAGGTACCTTGTTTGTATGACATTTAATTTGTCTTATATCCTTTATGTCTTTGTCTGATATCTATGCTAATCCACTGCTTTCCATGTACGTGGGCTAGACGTATGAATAGTTTGCCTTAAATAGGTCTTGTCGGGGGACGAGACCTAGTATTGCATTTTGTTGTTCTTTGGTCTTTGCTTTTCCTTTCTTGTAAAATATTTAAAAACCTCAATAAAAACCCCACCTGTATCATGTATCATCACCACCTGCATACCATTCCCAGGTATTTTCCATGAAATAGCAGGGCTGGGGATCGCACTGTCTTCTATCTTCCTCTTCACTTGATGGGTCCAAAATATGAAAGTGGAAATCTTGTCTTCCTATTCGCTTCTCCGGGCCAGTCCAGGGACAGGTAGGGTTGTCAATCCTCTATAGCAGCTGAGGGCTGAAAACTTCAAGTTTTGCTGAGATGTGAAGCCACTCTCCCTGAGGGTTATCCAGCAGTCTTTCAGCCCTCAGCAGCTAAAGAGGGTCGAATCTATAGCTCTCCCTCAGTTGTCTTTCTGATGTTTTAGTTTTTTCCTTTTATTTCTACATTTATATTGGCTCTAGCAGAGCTGATTGGTTTCTACAGTCCTTGGGCTGACAAATTGGTGCTATCGCTTTAAAAGAAATTGGAGACGTGGAGTGAGTCAGTTCCCCGGTGAGAGGCAGAGCCTGCCTCCATTCACCATCTCCGTCTCCATCGGCAGAAGGTTAATTTCTGGGAGCCCCAGTTTGTACCGCTGCCGCTTCGGTTGCTAAGGTGGGCTGTTTCTCACTGGCTGCGGGACTGCCTGCTTTACCCTGCCGGTTTGTTTTTTCGGTGAGTTTGCTTTCATTTTATTTCGCCGGTTCAGTGTTTGTTTTCCCTCCTCCGGTTAACGCGGTTTTCGGGTGCGGGCCGTTCCGGTTTGTGCTAGCTTCACAGAATAAATTCTCCCCTGTCTCACGTTTTTTCGGCATGGCTGAACAGCAGGGGAATCCATTAAAAGAGCCTTCTTTGCCCTCCGAAAGGGCGAGAAAGTCGGCCATTTTAGAGGCGCCAGTCAGCTCTCCCTCGGGACAGTCTCGGCCACACAAGCGCAAGGCGAAGTCCTCTAAAGCACCGGAGTCGGTTGCTCAGGCTGTGCATACCAATGTAAGGGATCAAGGGGACATGAGTTCTTTTTTCTCACCGGAGTTTATTTTAGCTCTGCACAAGGCGTTCTTGCTGAGGTCAGCGCAGCCTGTGCAGTCTCCAGTGTTATCCACGTTGGAAACTCAGTCTCCTAAGGGGCTGAGCAGCGAGGACCCGGGAGAGGGGCCTTCCCAGCCTAAGGGGAGTCTTCAAGATCCGTTGGCCCCTGAGGTATCACACGATTCTCTACTCTTTGGGCAGGGGGACTCAGAGGGTCTGGCAGATCCCTTCTTGGAGCAGGACCCTGAGGAGTTGGAGGAGGGGGAGATTGCCCCCGGGGAAGATCCCAATGTTTTCCGGGTTTTCCGTAAGGAAGAACTCGCAGCTCTCATTGCCCAGTCTTTAGCGGCTCTCCACCTTCTTCCTCCTTCGGCATCTCAGGAGCCTTTGGAGGATCCCTTGTTGCCGGGTTTTAAATCTCAGCAGCGCTGTTTTCCCTTGCATAGGGTGATTCGGCAAATGATAGAGTCGGAATGGGAGTGTCCCGAAGCTACCCTGCGGGGAGGACGAGCCTTAGCGCGCCTGTACCCTCTCCCGCAAGAAGAAAGGGAGTTATTCCGCATGCCCAAGGTAGATGCTCTCGTGTCAGCAGTCACTAAGAAGACTACCATCCCTGTTGAAGGCGCAGCGGCGCTTAAAGATCTCCAGGATAGGAAATTGGAAGTTCTGCTCAAGCAGGCGTTTGAATCTAGCGCTTTGGTGTTGCAAGCGGCAGTTTGTGGAGCTTATGTTTCGCGTGCATCCATTCGCTGGTTACAAGGGGACGCGGCGGGAGAGTCCGCTTCGGAAGTTCCGGATACCGCGAAATTAGAATCAGCTGCTGCCTATGCAGCGGATGCCTTTTATGACTTGGTGCGAATTGCAGCGAAGACAATGGCCTCTATGGTAGCGGCCAGACGTTTCCTCTGGTTGCGTAACTGGTCGGCGGATGTTTCCTCGAAGGTCCATCTTAGTAAGCTGCCTTTTAAGGGGAAGTTGCTCTTTGGAGAGGCCTTGGAGAAGATTGTGAAGGATTTGGGCGACTCAAAAGGAGGACGTTTGCCTGAGGATAGGCCTAAGCCGTTACGTGCTTCAGGGGCTGTTAGGGGCTCCGCTCGAGATTCCCGCAGGTTTCGCGGAGCACGGTTTGCGCCCTATTCTAGGGGGCGCTCCAGTTTTCGTGATCAGTCCTTTCGCGGAGCCCGAGGTTTTGGCCGATCTTTCGGAGCAACCTCTCAACCTTCCATTAAAAAACCCCAATGAAGGTCGGCTGGTCCAGCCGTTAGTTCCGGTAGGCGGACGTCTACAGAATTTTCTGGCGGCCTGGACCGCAGTCACTTCAGACAAATGGGTTTTGGAAGTAATTCAGAACGGGTATGCCCTGGACTTCGAATGCCCCTTACAGCCAGCCTTTGTGATGTCCCATTGTACGAACAGAGTGAAGCTGCAAGCCATTTCCGACACGCTTGTGCGTCTGTTGCAACTACAGGCGATTGTTCCCGTCCCGTGGGACCAGTACGGCTGCGGTCGATACTCGATCTATTTCGTGGTTCCCAAACCGGACGGTTCTTTTCGGCCCGTATTAGACCTCAAGGGCGTAAATCGTGCTTTGCGGGTTCCACACTTTCGCATGGAAACCTTGCGCACAGTGATTCGGGCGGTGCAGCCGGGAGAATTTCTGTCGTCCATAGATCTCACAGAGGCTTATCTTCATATACCCATCCGACAGTCTCATCAGCGCTATTTACGCTTCGCCCTTCCAATGGGCCATTTCCAATTTCGTGCGTTGCCCTTCGGTCTCGCAACAGCTCCGCGTACTTTCACAAAACTGATGGTGGTAGTAGCGGCGGCGCTTCGAAAAGAGGGTATTCGGGTTCATCCATATCTCGACGATTGGTTGATCCAAGCCGATTCTCGAGAGGCTTCAGTGGCGGCGACAGCTCGCGTGGTTCAACTTCTCGAACAGCTCGGTTGGATGATAAATCAGACCAAAAGCCATTTGATACCAAGCCAGCAACTCACGTATCTCGGAGCTTGGTTCGACACGAAAAAAAGGGACAGTTGGTTTACCCGATCTGCGGATAGAGAAACTTGTACAACAAGTACACGCTTTCCTGGCTCTTTCGGCGCCGTCGGCATGGACCTATTTACAGCTGTTAGGGTCCATGGCGGCAGCTCTGGATCTGGTTCCGTGGGCCAAGGCCCACATGAGGCCTTTGCAGCAGGCGCTTCTCTCCCGTTGGTCACCGCAACTTCATCCACTCTCGCAACGCCTTCCCTGTCCAGATCAAGTACGTCTCAGTCTGCAGTGGTGGTTACTTCCGGAACATCTTACGGCAGGAGTGTCTTTAGAGGAGCCTTCGTGGATTTTGGTTACCACCGATGCCAGTCTCTCGGGCTGGGGAGCTCATTGTCAGACACAAGTGGTTCAGGGTTCCTGGTCTCCCGAAGAGAGTTCGTGGTCGATCAATCGACTGGAGCTGCGCGCAGCTCGGCTTGCCCTACTTCATTTTGCAAACTTGATCAAGGGCACAGCGGTCAAGATTTTCTCCGACAATGCAGTGACGGTAGCTTATATCAATCGTCAGGGCGGCACCAAATCTCTGCCTCTCCTTTTAGAATGTCAGGAGTTGATGGCTTGGGCGGAAACCAATCTCCAAGCGATCTCAGCTGCTCATGTCGCTGGCAGGGACAATGTCCAAGCAGATTATCTCAGCCGCCATGTCCTCGATCCCGGGGAATGGGAACTGAACGCGGCAGTTTATCACGCACTGACTTTGCGTTGGGGGTTTCCAGTGATGGATCTGATGGCAACGTGTGCCAGCGCCAAAGCCAGCCATTTTTTCAGCAGGCGCAAGGAACACATGTCCGAGGGGCTAGATGCCCTCGTTCAACCGTGGCCCCTGGATTCCCTCTTGTACGTTTTCCCTCCTTGGCCAATGTTGAGCCGGGTCATTCAGCGGATTGCCCATCATCGCGGCAAGGTGATTCTCATTGCGCCGGATTGGCCTCGTCGGCCCTGGTATGCCGATCTTGTGAGGCTTCTTATCGCTCCACCTTGGCCTCTTCCAGTTCGTCTCAATCTGTTGCATCAGGGTCCCATTCTTATGCCCAGGGTGGATCGATTCTTACTTACGGCTTGGCTCTTGAAAGGGCCCGCTTAAAGCGCAAGGGGTATACAGATACCGTAATAGCCACCTTACTTCACTCTAAGCGGCCTACGACTTCTCTGGCTTATGTGCGTGTCTGGCGTCTGTTTGAGCTATGGTGTAGGCAGCGTGGTATTCCGCCTATGTCGTCTACCTTACCTCAACTTCTTCTTTTTCTACAGCATGGCTTCGACAAAGGTTTGGCGCTCAGTACTCTTAAGGTGCATGTGGCCGCACTTGCTTGTTTTCGAGGGTACGTTCAACATCGCCGTCTTTCGGCGCTTCCTGATATACAACGTTTTTTTCCGGGCAGCGCGGATTCTCCGTCCTCCGGTGCGTTCTATAGTTCCGCCTTGGGATTTGAACGTGGTTTTGGAAGCTTTTTCTCGTTCGTCTTTAGCCTCTCTCGGCTCTCGGGAGATTCGCGAGTGTTCTTGGAAAACGGCTTTTTTGGTCGCGTTGTGCTCGGCTCGCCGAATTTCAGACTTGCAGGCTTTATCTTGCAAAGAGCCTTATCTTCAGTTTCTGCCGGAACGGGTGTTGTTGCGAACAGTACCTTCCTACTTGCCTAAAGTTCTGTCTGTTTTCCATGTTAATCAGACGGTGGCCTTACCCGTGTTTACAGACTCTTCTGGTTCTCCCATGGATCGGACTCTCAAACATTTGTATCTGGCACGGGTTTTACGTACTTACTTACGGATTTCCGAACCTTTTCGAAAGACAGATAGGCTTTTTGTTCAATACGCCGGATCGCGTAAGGGTCAACCGGCCTCCAAGGCCACCATAGCCCGTTGGGTTCGCAGTTCTATTTTAGCGGCTTACGCTGCTAAAGGACTTTCTCCACCTGCTGGGTTACGGGCTCATTCTACTCGAGCTCTAGCCACTTCCTGGGCGGAGTTCGCGTTTGTGCCACCTTTAGATATTTGCAGAGCGGCTACTTGGTCTTCCTTGCATTCTTTTACTAAGCATTATAGATTGGATGTTCAGGCTCGAAATGATGCTAAAGTAGGAGCCGCGACTCTTATTTCTGGTCTCGCGGGTCCCGCCCAGATTTAGGTACTGCTTTGGTACTGCCCTACCTGTCCCTGGACTGGCCCGGAGAAGCGAATAGGAATAAGAAATTAGTTCTTACCTGCTAATTATCTTTCCTTGAGCTTTCTCCGGGCCAGTCCAGGGTCCCCCCTCTTACTGTTTATACAACTTTGTTCTGACTCTCTCCTACACCGTTCTGGACATTGATCCGTGGCGGAGATCAGATTTGGGGTTCTCAGAATCCTTCAGTGCCGACTAGTATTTGGCTTTTCTCATAATGTTCCAAAAAAAACAAAAGCAAAAAAACAAAACAAAAAAAAACACAATCTCATATCGGAGCCCGTTTTCATGTCTTCGGCATTTTGCAAGGACTATAGGAGTTTATCAGTGTTTCAGGGTTTATCTAGTGTTTAGTTCTATATTTAGTTGCTTTGTCACACGGAGACTGCTGGATAACCCTCAGGGGGAGTGGCTTCACATCTCAGCAAAACTTGAAGTTTTCAGCCCTCAGCTGCTATAGAGGATTGACAACCCTACCTGTCCCTGGACTGGCCCGGAGAAAGCTCAAGGAAAGAAAATTAGCAGGTAAGAACTAATTTCTTAATTTGAGCTTCTAAGGAAAGCTTGGGTTTGATTCCTCTAGTACCAACTGAGTTGTTCTTCAGGCTGTCCATGGTATACACAGTATTCTTCACCAGCACCATAATCTCAAGGCATTAATGCGAACTTTAGAGGCTTCACTATAAAAATAACACATGTGTAAGGGATTGGTATTTTGCATGGCAATAGTAAGTCCCCATCCATCACTGGAATGTTTGTTTACTGATAGGTAGGATTTAGCGGCTCATTATCCTAAACAGCATGACAACAATCCAGGAAAATAGAAACCGTATCATAAACTTTCCATTCATCTAGAATAAAGATAGTTAAGAGCATGCAATAAAAAATAGTAGTGCACAGATCACGTCAAAGTATCTTGCTTATACACCACAAACTTAAATGCAGGTACTACTAGAATTAAAATAGATGATCCCTGTTAACTCCAGTTTGTTTGTGAATAATTCCTCCTTTCTGTCAGCTATTCTGAAACTTTTGTGCTGTTTCAGACAAAGACTGAGTTAGGCTTAGTTGCTGACTCAGTTCATGTGGATTTGGCTCAGATATCTTGGTCCTGCAGATCAAGTTGGTAATAACTCAGTTTGCACAAAGCACCCGATGTGCCTGGTGAGTTCAGATCCCCCAGCACAGCCCTGTTAGTAGAGAACGCTGTTAAATACTCTCATATGAAAAGGGAGATATATTTAATTTGATGAGAGCAAGAAAGACTACTACATTTATTTCTGTAAGACAGACCAGCAAACCAATTCCTGACCTTGTTCAAGTGTCATTTCCAAACTATCATATTCTTGCGAGCATCACCATAGCTATGATTGGCATACTGTACGTCGGCCAGTGGTCCTGCATCATTGCCATTCAGTAGTGGCTGTGTGTCATGTGCACAAGGTACAGTCTGGTCAAAAGAGCTTCTCTGGGTTATTGCAATCATAACTGCTGAGGCTTCTGCACTTCTTCATCTGCTTTGCACTGATTCATGTCTGATCCAAGCCATCTCTGTGTCCCAGAGTTCATTTAGTGCATGGTACATTCATTGTTTTGTTTATTGCGAAAATAGCGGTGTGCTACTGCAGAACTGAACTAGCATCACTGACCCTGCATTAAACCCGCCATTTTAACAGAGCTTCTTGATGCCGCTCTTACGCCACTTCAAGATAGATAGCTAGAGCCAGTGCCCTCTGCTGATCTCAAATATCTCTTCTCCTAGACACTGGCTTTCCTTGGAGAGCTTCTTTCTAAAGTTCCGCCCTGCTGCTGATAGATTTAGATATCTCCATCTCTTTCCTCTGTTTTGTAGTGAATCTATGTCTTTTGTTTTTAACAAAATTGCATAAATCCATAATTTTGTGTCTATTCTAGGGTAAAGCAGAGTACATTGGTTCCACAGTGGCTGCACCTCTGGTTACATTGGCTAGCCAGACATACAACCCCCCCAAACTATCCTACTACCCCATATTCTGTGGAAATATGTCTGGAGGGGATCTTCTGGCTGCATTTGAGTTGCTGCAGGTGAGGCAAAAAAAGTCCTATTTCATTCTAATTGCTTCCATTTCAAAGGTATAAATATTATTGTCTGTTATTAATCAACCTACTGTCCTATATAGTGTAGATTCTAAATCTTTAACAGACCAAAAAAATCATGTTGCCCTACTTGTGAAGTAGAAAAGCGCCATAATGTTGTAGCTAGTCCAATGGTTAGAGCAGTGGACTGCGAATCAGGGACACCAGGTCTGAATTCCTTTGCTATTCCTTCTGATCGTGGGCAAGTTACTTAACCCTCCTTTGCTCCAGGTAGAAACATAGGGCCACTTTTACTAAAGTTCACTAAGCTGTTAACGTGCAGGTATGACAGTTACCATGAAGATTGCACCCTGGGGCAGGGAATGGGTGGGATAAGGGTGGAGAGCACCTTGCAGTTAGCTTGGGGAACATATCGGATGCTGTCAGTATTGCAGCTACTGTGGGTGCATCTACCACCACCTAAAGAGGGAGAGTTAGACGCACCTGCGGTAATTGTGCCATGCCGGTAGGGGCACGTCTGCACGTTAAATGCTGGGCCAGTGCTGGTCATACCTCCGGCCGTTATTGCAGAGGCATTGCACTTAACGTGGCTTAGTTTTATTGCTAAATGCATGACAAGTGCAATGGCCTTACGCACTTTAGTAAAAGGGCCCCTTGGATTGTAAGTCCTCTGGCGAGAGGAAAATACCGGAATGTAACTTGCCTTGAACTTCTGAGAAAGGTGCACGCTAAAGCCAGTAAAAGATGCACCTAACGGCGCTGCACCTAAAAAGAAATATGGCAACTATTAACCCCCGGAAGGGCAATTTTAAAAGCCATTCCCTTGGGTAGAACAGTACCTTACCCACTGAAACAGGCTTTTATAAATTTCCTCCCCCTGCCCCCAATAAAACTGCCTGCCTGTTGCCCTGTCGCTTGTCCTTTAACCTGCTCTAGCAGAAGGCTTTCCTGTGAATAGAGTTGCGGTGGGCTTTGAGTTTTCAAAATTCTGCAGATAGGTTTGCTTGGAAAAAGTATCTGCACTCATTAGCTGGTGTGCGGATACTTTGCCTAAAATAATTTTCAAAGTTTTAGTTTCATTTATTCGAACATTTGAGATGCCACCCTCTAACTTTGCTAGGATGAAGCAAAGTGCTTTACATAGCGCCAGTCAAAAAAGAAGAAAAGAGAAAATATAAGCTCATCAAAATGGTGTAGTAAAAGTTCAAGATACGGCAATAAGTCAGTATAGTTGGGGAAAGAAGCAAAGGCTATGTTTACTAGGGTTTTGCACTAGGGTTTTGCAGGTCTTGCACATTCAGGGTAGATATCGACACGCAGTACATGCAAAGGTCTTGTGCTATCTGTTGTGGGCATATCCCGCATGGCCCCAGCAGATACTGTACCAGCAGCAACGCGCATGCATGTAACGCTGCACACTGAGGTGGCATTGAGTGCACACGTGCTACCTGCAACGTTGATGGTGAATGTGTGCTATTCCTTATCGCACCTCCAGTCCCGTCGCGACTTGTGGGTTGTCACCCCAACCAGCAGGTTAGAGACTGATAGTATCAAACTTGATGACATCACCCTAAATAGGGCACTGACACTACCCACCAGTTTCAGTAGTGTCAGTCTCCAAGCAGCTGGAGAGGGGTGATTCCTACCAGGGGACTCACAGAAGGAGCAAGAACAGATGTCTTGGATTTCTTCAGTTTCTTTGATTTCTTTGTTCATTGCTGATAGCCTTATTCTTTATTGGCAGATAGTGGGAGGTTCTAGCCTTTTAAAGCCTGTTAATTTAATTTTGCGGATGCTGATACAGGAAAAAAGGGAAAAAAAAGAAAGAAAGCAGGTGACCCAGGTTAGCAAAGGATCCCCCAGTGCCGGTAGTCAGGTAATTCGGCACTTGCAGGGAAGGGAGGAATTCCTTGGGCAGCAGCTTCCGATTCCTCTATGGGTGAGGAGTCGCATACTGCGCATCAAGCCAGACCTCCTCAACGCATCATGGTTCATCCCTACCTGGATGATTGGCTCATTTAGGCAAATTCTCAGGTGGAGAGTTAGAGAGCCACTCAGAGAGTTATCGATCGGTTGCAGAGTTAAGGCTGGGCCATCAACTTAGCAGAGTCGTTTACAACTGTCGCAGGGTGTGGTGTACCTGGGGGCCTGGTTCCAGATGGGCACAGGCCAGGTGTCTTTACCAGAGGACAGGATGCACACTTTAAAGAGGCAAATGCGCCAGCTCCTTCTGAGCGCAGCCCCAACAGCGTGGTGTTATCTACAGGTACTGGGTTCCATGGCGGCAACCATCAATCTTGTGCTGTGGATGTGGGCTCAAATGCAGCTGTTGCAGGGAGCTCTCTTAAGGAGATGGTCGGTGCAGCAGCACTTACTGACACAACCACTCCCCTGTCCCGAGGGGATCAGATTGTTCCTTCGGTGATGGCTTCAGCTCGACAAGTTACCGGCAGGAATGCCCTTAGAAGCCCCACAGTGGATTTCGGTGACAACAGACACCTGTTTAACAGGTCAGGGAGCTCATTGCGAGGGTCAGATTGTGCAAGGCTCCTGGTTGATGGAGGAAAGCACCTGGTCCATCAATTGGTTGTAAATGAGAGTGGTGTTTCTAGCACTAAGGCATTTTTGGTCCTCCCTACAAGGAAAAGCAGTGCGAGTTTTTTCGGAAAACACAATGACAGTAGCCTATGTCAACCAGCAAGGAGGCACGGGCAGTGCCCAGTTAGAATATGAAATATTGCCGCTGTTGGAGTGGGGAGGACAAACTGCAGGCCCTCTCTGTGGCATATATAGCCAGAAAGGAAAACATGGTGGCCGATTTTCTCAGCTTGTGTCGCCTTGATCCGGGTGAGTGGACGCTCAATGGGTAACTGTATGCCCAGCTGGTGCGGCATTGGGTGATGCCAATAATGGACCTGATGGTGAGCTTCAAGTCTACAAAAGCAGCTCACTTTTACAGCAGAAGGCGAGAGCGCATGTCGGAAGGACTCGACGCACTGGTGCAGCTCTGGCCCACAGATGAGCTACTATATGTGTTTCCCTTGTGGGCACTTATAGGTCGAGTGGGACAGAGGATCGAAGAACATAGGGGTATGGTCATTCTCGTAGCTCCGGATTGGCTGAGGCAGCCATTGTACGCAGATCTGGTATGGCTGGCGGTGCAAGGTCCATGGTGTCTTCCAGCCACAGCCGACCTACTCATGCAAGGTCCCGTATGGATGCAGCAGGTGGATCGATTCTCACTAACGGCCTGGCTCTTGAGAAGGCTAGGCTGAGGAAAAGAGGCTATTCAACTTCGGTCATTGCTACATTGTTGAAAGCCCGCAAGCACTCTACTTTTTTGTAAGTCTGGGTGTGATGAGATGACCCCAGAGGTTTTGGCCTTTTTGCAGGTGGGGCTGGAAAAGGGTCTTGCCTGCAGCTCACTCAGAGTTCAGGTGGCGGCATTGGCCTGTTACAGGGGTAAGGTCCAGGGGGTGTCCCTGGGAGCCGCTGTGGTGAGACCTATCCACACGGTGAAGCAGGTACAGCCACCGGTAAGACCGATTGTACCTCCATGGGACCTGAATCTAGTGTTGTCGGTCTTGTTGGAAGTGACCTTTGAGCCACTGGGAGTTTGCTCGCTAAAAGACCTGACTTTAAAGACAGTGTTTCTTGTGGCCATTTACTCAGCCAGGAGGCTCTCAGAACTGCAAGTGTTGATGTGCCAGGAACCGTTTCTCTTTATGTCTAAGGAGAAGGTAGAGCTGCAGCTGGTTCCTTCCTTTTTGCCGAAGGTGATCTTCATCTTTCATTTAAACCAGCCGTTATTTTTGGGAAAGGGGGCTGCAGAGGGGAGGATCCCCAGCTGCATCTCCTAGACATGCATAGAGTGCTGAAGAGGATGCAACCATTTCTAAAGTCAGACCATCTGTTTCTCCTGTCTGGGGGACCACAAAAGGGTGAAGCGGCCTCTAAAGCCTCTATCTCCAGGTGGATTAAGGAAGTGATTTCATCAGCATACTTATTATGGTGTAAGATTTTGCCTGTAGGCTTGAAGATGCATTCTACCCGGGTGCAATCAGCTTCGTGGGTGGAGGCCAGTTTAGTTCTGCCGGTGGCCATCTTCAGAGCAGCCACCTGGTCTACATTATATACGTTTGTGTGGCACTATTGTCTGGATTTACAGGTCGCAGGGGACTTGAGGCTTGGCATGGCAGTGTTGCAGGCCAGACTCGCGGGTCCCTCCCATGTTTAGTACTGCTGTGGTACATCCCACAAGACAGGACTGGACTGGAGGTACGATAAGGAAGGGATAATTAGGTCTTACCTGCTAATTGGCTTTCCTTGAGTATCTCTAGTCCAGTCCCGGATCCTTCCTGAATTACTCTGTGTTGGGGGTGTGCGCGATCCCAGGCTGGAAGAATTTATGTAATAAGGGTGGTCTGAGGATGGAGGGCTGTCAGGGTTGGCTGGTACTCCTTTTGGAGAGGTTGCTGGCCTGTTAATGCCAGTTACATCTCGATAGGAGATGCAAAAAAAAAAAAAAGAATAAGCAAGAGTCAGGGTACTAGAGTGTGGTCTGGCACCGAGTAGAGTATTCCTTTGCTTATCAGGAGTGATCTTGCCTGTCCTAGACGTACTGGAAAAAGTAGAGAAGAGTATTGCCGGGTTCGGCTAGTTTTTTTTTTTGGTTCATGGTTTATGTGAGTCTACTTTGTCAATGGAATACTGAAGCTGGTGGGTGGTGTCAGTGTCCTATGTAGGGTGATGTCATCAAGTTTGATACTATCAGTCTCCAAGCTGCTGGTTGGAGGTGACAACCCAGAAGTCGGGACTGGACTGGAGGTACTCAAGGAAAGCAGTCAGCAGGTAAGACCTAATTATCTCTTAATATCTGTGCTAATTGCAATATTAAGACATGCCTGTGCTCCGCCCCTACCCCACCCATTTTTCTCCCTGTCACGGGCTAAGCAGTTGCATGAAATTAACTCCATGCTGTCTGTTTAGAACGTGTGCTGTTATCATGAGCCATTAGTACAGCTCAAGCCCATGTCAATCACTTGAGCACAGCCTAGTAAACATACAAACATAGTGGAGTAGCACCAGCACTATCTCCAGCCCCTCCAGCAAATCTCTATTACTCTCCAAATGCCAGAGGAAACAGATCAGCTTTTAGAGCCCCTTAAATCCGGCACAATTTAATTCTCCTCTTAAACTGGGAGTGCAATGAATTTCAGTAGACGGTACCATAAAAAGAAGAAAGCGTACTTTTCACCCTGGCAGGAAGTTATGATTACCCTGTAATTTTTAAGCAAAGAACATACTAGTGCTTATCATTATGGGCAAGCGTCTGATACAAGAAAGGAACCATGATATGTTAAAACTAAAGTCCAGGAGATTGAGGCGAAAACTTTTTCGTGGGTAGCATACAGCAGCATCTATATCCCCAAAAATGCACTTTTAACAATGTATTACTATATTGCCAAGGTCATTGTAAGGGCTGAATTTGATTTAACCCAACAAACTATTCTTTCTGCAGGTTTGTCTCGGTAATAGTCAGCTATATATCCCTAGCCTCCCTTCATCTCCTCCCTGCTATCAGGCTTTCACTCCTGTTAGACGTATCTGCCAAGTAAGAAAAATGGCCCCTATTAATATTGGTACTTTAAAAAGGAAACCGCACCCAGCATGCACTCATTCCTGTATGAAGAGAGGATACCGCAAGCCATAGCAATTAATAATTTTGCCACTAAATTGTGTCTATGAATTTATTTAAGCATCGGATTACCTCTAAACTCTCTACTTTATACTGTAGATCTGAATGGTGCATATTGACTGTAACATCATAAATTGTACGAAATAAACCACCTGGATCCTTCAGGAGTAATTTGTTACACTATCAACCCTTGTTGCTTTGGAGAGTTTAGCATAATTTGCATGGGCTATTTAAAAAAATGGCAACTTGAAGGTAAAATTTAAACTGATACAGGGTAGGATTTTTACATATTGGGGGTAATAAAAAAGACTACACGGGGATGTATATTGCATAAAAAGAAGGTACGCGGCAGCCTACTGCCTGCTTTTGTGTGATGTGTGTATAGGTGCTCTCAAGGGCATAGTTTGGGTGGGGCGGGGACAGAGTTGCGATGTACATACCTGCATAGAGTACACGCATTCCTTTACACCTGCCTTGAAACCAGTATAACTTTGTGCAAAAGCAGTTGTGTGGTGCTGGGGGATAGCTTCATTTGGGGAGTCTACTTTGAAAGGCACATATATAGACACCTGTGCTGCCCTCGGAAATACTGCACACGGTGTTGTGGACCATATATATGGAACCACAAATGGAATTTCGTAAAAGACATTTTTAAGTGTAACTGACAAAAAGTGAAAAATGGGCACTTTCAAATGTGGTTGAATTTGGTGAGCATTGTCAGCACAAACAATTACAAGGATTGTGGGCAATTATGCTCTTGGATCTCATGACTCCTTAATTTAAGTTAATCTTACACTTGCTATAATTAGTTTGTCTTTAGAAAACAGGCATAAAAAAGGTACATTTTTAAAACTTTAGAAAATGTTATAAAATGACCCCCTTTGTGGGTAATTTTCATAATAGAGGGCCTATAGAAGAAGTCTGAAAATGGGCTTATTATAAGTCTATTATACAAAGGCAACATAGCTACCTATGTGCCTTTATAAAATAGGCTCCCAGAACCAGCCCCCATAGCACAGAAATGCCCATGCACAAATTCACACCTGCCCTGCGAAAAGTGTATATGTCTTCGTGTTCTTTAGGCATGTACCTGGGTAATTCATACAATACTCCTGTATATCACCACTCTACCTCTGCTCTGCCAAAACTATGCCCTCAGGAAGCCGACACATGGATCATGTAAGAACAGGCGAACTCTTTCTGTGTGCCTACTTTTTATGCCCATTTGCAGTCACACAATTTTGGGGTAATTTAGAAGGATCCGAGTAATGATATGCGTCATCAACGCACATAAATCGCATATTTTCCTTGACTTAAAAGCATTAATGGGCCTTTACGTGTGCACTGTGGCTGGTCACTGTTCTATAAGTAAGTGCCTACTTTCACTATCGGTCTGATGCACAATGAGCGGAATCTGGGCAGAGTGCAATTTTGTATGCGTGAATTATACTACGTTAGAAATTATGCACATTCTTGAAAAAACTAGGCATAGCCATTTACATGTATGCCTTTGAGTAAATACTGATTCCTGGTAATCCAACAGCTCCTGAGTTTTCTTGGCAGCATGGCTGGAAGTAGATTGCCAGGCCTTTCGTCTGAGACAATGGAGGGTTACGTGACTTGCTCAAGGCCACAAGGAGTGCTAATTGGAATTGAACCTTGAGCCACTTGGTTGTCAAGTCAGTGCTCTAACCAGTAGGCTACTCCTCATAGGATAGTATAAATAATTTTTCATGCATAATTCCACTACTTTTGCCCCTATTTTATAGAGTAAAGAATGCATGTACTTGACGTTATAAAATGGGTATGATTGCCCCAAATTAAAAACATGCATTAACTGGGCACGACTTTATAAAATTCTCTAAACGGAGTAGTTACTAAGCTGCGGTAAAATCTGCCATTTTACTGAAGCTTAATTTTGCGTCAGAGCCACTAATCTGTGCGTAACTCAGTACTGCAGGTTAGATATTCCTGCGGTAAAGGAATAATGCAAACTGCATTATTCCAAAGGAAACATAATGCCAGTTCAAAACTGGTGTTTTTTTCCAGCTGAGAGAAGTGGGCCACTAACATACCACTTGATGCTCTAGGCCTGAAATTAAAGGGCCCAAAGCAGAAATATTCAACTGGTAATTTGTGAGTCTCCTTCCCTTGGGACCCTGTAAATACCTCCCTCCCTAAGCACCCTCAAGCCCAAGTACAGTCCCCATAAGACCCCTACCCCCTCAATTCCAAAAGAGTATTCCCCCCAAAGACTCCCCCCAGTACCCAAAGGCCAACAGGGTGTACCTATGAAGTCCCTGGTGGTATAGTAGGGTAGGCTGGCAGGAGCAAACCCCTCTCACCTCTGTTAGTGCCAGCTTCAGGTATAAAATAGCACCTGGGATCCCCTAGCAGTATTCTTGTAGTAACTCCTATTCTCCACTCCTCCTAGCGAATGGGGCCATACTCCAGTGGTACCTAGACACAGAGAAACTCAGAACAGCTCCAGTGATTCTTCTAGAAAAGGGGGAAGCAAATATTTTTAAACCTTTGTGGATCAGGTTAACAGTCTAGCAATCAACATCCTTTACCTATCAAATTGTTATTCTAATGAAACAAAAGTTTACCAATGCAAAATGCAAAAAGTGGTTGAACTGACAGAAAAATTAAAGTCCAATACAAAACACAAAAGGTCAATATTCTTCAGCAATGGTGATTGTATTTTTTTAAATGCGGGTCACATCATTTTAGAAAATATGTATATTCACCGCTGCTATCTGGATAGGTGGAGTCGCTATACTAATAGCGGCGACATTCAGGCACTGAAGATATAACTATGTCTTTTATTTTAGAGATGCTTTTTTAATGGCCTAAATGAGCCTGTTTAGTTATATGGATAGTGGCTGAATACTATTGATCTCAGTGAAGGAGTAGCCTAGTGGTTAGAGCAACTGCTTAGTACCCAGAAGGTCAATGGTTTGATTCCCACTGGCACTCCTTGTGACTTTGGACAAGTCACTTTACCCTCCATTACCTCAGAAGAAAAGACTAGGCAATCTACTTCTGTTGATACATTGCTAAGAAACCCAGAAGCAGCTGGGTCACCAAGAAACTGTGCTAAAAAAAAGCACCAGCCCATTGCCATCTGTTTAGTTGGTTGTTCTACCCTTGCTTCTCCCTAACTCTGTCCTGGAACTATCTATACAGTGCCAGTATCAAGATAATGTTGCTGAAAATCCATCGGTAGCGAACATAGAGATTTAGCTACAGCTGCTAAATGTGTAAGTCCCTTTGAGTACTGACCTAGAAGGGTGAACAATGAAAGTTCCATTGGCCTCCTTTGCCTCAAAAACTTTCCTAGGAATAGAGATGGGATTTTCCATTGCTCCAGAGACTCTCCCTGTGTATCTGTGGTCTCCGTGCATTATTTATACAGCTTTATGATATCCACAGCCCCCTCTGCTCCTCTGGCATATTCAGAGTGGGATTTAGGGCCATGTGCATGTGCCACTTCAAAGGGGCACTACTGTGGCACTATGGCCTTCCTCTGCTCCCCTTCTGGCTCTCCATCGTTCGGGATCTCTGACATCCTCTTCCCGGCCCACCTATAACTCTCTGGGATTTACTATCTGGAATTGCCTATAGGCATCAAAATTGTAAATGCAGTCCTGAGCATGTACGTACTGAGGCTCACCAGCTCATGTTTTATTGTAAGGGCTGATCAGGGCAAATAATTTGGCATAGTTTGACATTTGTTCAGCCTTTGTCTATATCGACATCTTTCTCTACAACCCCCACCCCACACCCCACTTCCGACAAGATAAAGATAAATCTAAACAGAGTATGCAGGCTCAACTTGATCGTGAAATATCAAAGCAAATTTGAAAGGCCGGCTTGTCCTTAGGAGGTATATTAAAGAAAACCTTTCGCATGCTTACATTTTTGAAGAACACTTCCTATAATATACCTCTTAAGGACAAGCCGGCCTTTCAAATTTGTTTCGATATTCCATGATCAAGTTGACCCAGCATAATGTGATGTCCTGCATGCAGAGGTTACTACTCTAAATGAGGAACCCATTATTTATTTGTTTAAAGTTTCTTTCATACCGCCTTTAGAACTGTAAACTTGTTATACAAGGAGCAGTAAATATAGAACATACTGCAAGAAATAGGGGGTGAGGGGTGAACATTTTAGGAGGGTGGCAGGGTAGAACTATGTGCAGAGGTGCGATATTTATGTAGGGCTAAATACAAAGGATTATCTAGATACCTGATAGCATATTGCTAGAGAGAGGGAGAGGGGGCATTTTATGTTCTTGGAATTATGACTTCTGGCTGTGTTAACTGAATGTGATAGGCCTCGGAATGCACGCATTAAATTGTCCATCTATGTCCCTTACCACGGTAGAAAATAGGCAGCCTTCAGGCAGAGCAATCACTTTTCAGAGTACTGCCACTACTGCATGATGGTTGCTTTCTTTTGTAGATTCCTGATTCTGGTGCACAGGATCTTCCTCCGATTGAGACTCCTGATGCAAGTCAGATCTACCCTGTTCCAGCCAACATCCGGCCTGTTTTAAGCAAGCACAGAGTTGAGGTATGCAGAGCAAAAGAATATCCATGAGGAGAAGTTTAGTTTCTGTTATACTGTTCTCATACTGCGTTTTTCCATTGCAATAATTAATGGTTACAGTAGTTAAACCAGATCAGCATTCGAGGAGAAGCCTCAGGCTCTTGATTTCCAATTGCTCATTGCAAATAAGCAGAACCATTGAAACCGAGTGTATATAACACTGATACTGTTCGATGCCACTGGATGTCTGTCCAAAGTAACTGCTTCAGTTCAACAGCCACTGACAGCTGAATGATTGTGGTAGTAGATGCTGAAAGTTGCATGCTGAACTAATGAAAATATAATGGAACAGAAGGGGTGGGGAGAGAGAGAGAGGCTGTGAAGAGCCTTTCTTGCTATAGCCAGGAAGGAAATCCCTGCCCTAGAGGGAGGGATGCTAATGAATACTCAGAAGATTAGAGGGTCGAAACAGGGGTGGCAGAAGGGCCTTTGCATTGGGGGTGGGTGTGCGGGGGGGAGGGCCCAAGCTCTGCCCTAACTCCATCCCAAGCTCTACCCTGCGGGCAGAGACCCTTCCTGTTCTGCCTGCCGGGACCTGATTGGGCAGACAGGAAGAGTCTTTGCTACTATTGTGATCTTTCTTCTGCACCTGGGGGATGGGATCCCCATGGGCAGATTGCGGCCTGCCAGCCGCAGTCATTGCAAAGACCCTTCCTATCTCCCAGGGCAGATAGGAAGGGGCCTTTCTTCTGCCCGTGGGGGATGGGATCCCCGCAGACAGCCTGCTGCCTGCCATGCCGTAATTTTTGGAGGGGCCGGGGCCCATGTGGCACACCCTTTTCTGATGCCTATGGGTCTGTAGTTGACCAGTAGGGTCAAAGATTTTACATTGGACTGAGGCATGAAGCCAGACAGGCCCCAAACTTTCAAAGAGACTGAAGAGAAGGGCCACGTGCAACATTTGACCTATAGATGCAAACAGGGCCGGCCCGTCCATTGAGCAAGAATGTTTTTTGCACAGGGCCCCGCGTTTCAGGGGGCCCCGCGCAAAAAACATTCTTCAGCATCCCAAGTTTTAAAAAAAAAAAACCAAACCGGCTGCTTCTGCCGCGGCAGCAGCAAGAGCTCTGCCGCGGCAGCATCAAGAGCTCTGCCGCGGGGCCCCCCCCTGCCCGGCAGAGCCTCCGTGCATCCTCAGCAGCTTTCTTCATGTCCAAAACGCGGGCTTCTTTCAGAGCCGCGAGAGTTTCCTTTCTCACGGCTCTGTTAATCCCGCCGAGGGTGATGGGATTTCCCATCAGCCCCGCGGGATTAAGAGAGCCGCGAGAAAGAAACTCTCGCGGCTCTGAAAGAAGCCTGCGTTTTGTACATGAAGGAAGCTGCTGAGGATGCACGGAGGCTCTGCCGGGCAGGGGGGGCCACGCGGCAGAGCTCTTGATGCTGCCGCGGCAGAGCTCTTGATGCTGCCGCGGCAGAAGCAGCCAGTTTGTTTGTTTTTTAATTTTAATTTGGAATGATAGGGGGGGGGTGGTTAGGACTGGTAATGGGATCTGGGAGGGGAGGCTAAACTGGAAGTGGGCTGATGGGGGGGGGGGGTGGTGAGGACTGGTAATGGGCCGGGGGGGGGGCTGGTTAGGACTGGTAATGGGCCGGGGGGGGGGGTGGTGGTTAGGACTGGTAATGGGCCATGGGGGGAGGCTAAGACTGGAAGTGGGCTGATGGGGGGGGGTTAGGACTGGTAATGGGCTATGGGGGGGGCTAAGTGGGCTGATGGGGGGGGGTTAGGACTGGTAATGGGCCATGGGGGGTGGAGGCTAGGACTGGTAATGGGCCATGGGGGGGGGCTAAGTGGGCTGGGGGGGGCTAGGACTGGTAATGGGCCATGGGGGGGGGCTAAGTGGGCTGGGGGGGGCTAAGTGGGCTGGGGGGGGGTTAGGACTGGTAATGGGCCATGGGGGGGGGAGGCTAGGACTGGTAATGGGCTGATGGGGGGGGGGTAAGGAAAGGAAATGGGCTATGGGGAGGGGCCAAAGGCAGAAAGTGGGGGGGTAGGACTGGAAATGGGCTGATGGGGGGGCTAAGACTGGAAATGGGCTGATGGGGGGTAGGAATGGTAATTGACGAGGGGGAGGGGGCTAAGGCTGCAAGTGGGGGGGAAGGACTGGAAATGGGCTGATGGGGGGGGTTAGGACTGGTAATGGGCTATGGGGGGGCTAAGACTGGAAGTGGGCTGATGGGGGGGGGTGGTTAGGACGGGTAATGGGCCATGGGGGGGGTAGGACTGGAAATGGGCTGATGGGGGGGTTAGGACTGGTAATGGGCTATGGGGGGGCTAAGAATGGAAGTGGACTGATGGGGGGGGGTGGTTAGGACTGGTAATGGGCCATGGGGGGGGTTAGGTCTGGTAATGGGCCGGGGGGGGGGGGTTAGGACTGGTAATGGGCTGATGGGGGGGAGGTTTAAGACTGGTAATGGGCCATGGGGGGGGGGGTTAGGACTGGTAATGGGCCATGGGGGGGGAGGCTAAGACTGGAAGTGGGCTGATGGGGGGGGTAGGACTGGTAATTGGCTATGGGGGGGGCTAAGACTGGAAATAGGCTGATGGGGGGCTAGGACTGGAAATAGGGTGATGGGGGGGTTAGGACTGGTAATGGGCTATGGGGGGCTAAGACTGGAAATGGGCTGATGGGGGGGTAGGACTGGTAATTGGCTATGGGAGGGGGGCTAAGACTGGAAATAGGCTGAGGGGGGGCTAGGACTGGAAATAGGGTGATGGGGGGTGAGGACGTAATGGGCTGATGGGGGGTTAGGACTAGTAATGGGCGAGGAGGAGGCTAGGACTGGAAATGGGCTGAGTGGAAGGAGGGCTTGAACTGCAAATAGCTGATGGGGACGGGGGCTTGGAATGGAAATGGGTTGTGAGGGGGAGGGAGCTAGGACTGGAAATGGGGTGAGGGGGGGGCTAGGACAGGAAATGGGCTGATGGAGGGGCTAGAATAGGACTGGAAATTGGCTGTTGGGGGGTGCTAAGATTGGAAATGGGCTGTGGTGGGGGTTTGGATTGAAATGGACTCATGAAGGGGCTAGAACTGGAAGTAGGCTCATGGGGGGCTTGGATTGGAAATGGGCTGAGTGGAGGGGAGCTAGGATTTGACATGGGCTGATGGTGGGGCTAGGAAAGGACTAGAAATGGGCTCATGGGGGGCTGGGATTGGAAATGAGCTGATGGAGGGACTTGGATGGGACTGCAAATGATGGGGGAGCTAGGACTGGAAATGGGCTTATGGGGGGCTAGGACTGGAAATGGGCTGATGCGGGGACTAGAAGGGAGCGGATGCTGGGTGGGACTGGAACTAGAATGGAGCTGATGTTGGGGGAGGATTAGAATGGGATGGAGCTGGGAGAGTGAAATGGAGAGGGAAAAAATATTTTGTGTGGGAGGGAAGACAAATCTACAATTGTCCGGATATTGGGAGAGTAAGTGGGGATTGAGGATGGAGGGGTAAAATTGAGTGGATGAAATAGGAATGAGGAAAGAGGAAAAGGAGAAAGATTAGTATGTTAAAGCAGCTGTAGAGAGAGAGAATGGAAAAAAAAACTAGAAGAGAGAAGAAAAGACAAATGGACAGCAGACGATGAAGAATTAGCGGAAGACACGAAGAAACCAGAAGAAAGTGGCTGGAGCAATTGCAGCTGAAAAAAAATGCACAAAAGGTAGAAAAATATCTCTTTATTTTGAATTTATTAATTGGAATATGTCAGCTCTGGGAAATGTGCATCATTAACGTCTGCGCTTTGTTTAGTACAAGAGCAAATTAATGTATAGTTTTATTTCTACAGTGTTGTACATTCCAAGTTTGGCTTTTGGGATTCCCAGTTTAATTATTGTCTTCCTGTTTCTAAATTGTGATTCCTGGTTTGGTGATGGTTTAGGTGCTGTTCAGGTGTAACTGAGCTGAGGTAGTCTGTTTATGTAATTCCTATTTGACATTGCCACTTGTTCTCTTTCCCCAGTAGGTCATGTATTGTTTGTTCTCTGAAATGTATTGGTTTAATATTTGCAGCGTTTCCTTTTGATAGTTAGGGGTATGGTGCTTTATGAGTCCTGGTAGTGCTGTTAGGATACGGCGGGTTTGCTATGGGTTCTAAATGGGCAGTGTTTGTAGTAGTTCCTAATGTGTCTGGCGGTTGGCACTGGATTATAGTAATGTAGAAGTCTTTTAGTCTTTCTTTATTCATACACTCATTAAGAGGCATGTTTACTAAAAGTTCGTGTATGGTAACATTATGCAAATATTTATGCAAATGAGGACCCTTATGCAAATGAGGCCCCGCACCGAGTCTCCGCACATGGCCCCGCACCCCCCTTGGGCCGCCCCTGGATGCAAAGATACAAACCAAAGCAGGAAATAGATGGCTTTAGCTTACAGGCTGTCACTAAAGTACAAACCATATGTAAACATGCACACACAAACTGAAAAACAAAGGGGAGAAATTATAAAATCAAGTCCTTTAGAACATTACATAAAATAAGGAGATATGGGTTATCCATGTTATACTTGATTTTGAAATCTATAGAGGTCTTTTGTTTGATTATCTGTTTATATCTTATTATTGCTAGGGTGTGGAGTAATGTTGGAGATGCAGTGAGAATGATTTTTTGCTACCAGTATCTTACTGCTCAGGTTACTGGATTTTATTAGAGTTCCCAGTTCCCTATTAGAAGCCTTTAGACCTCACCTCTATGTGGGTCTTCTAGCATTTCAATAAGATATGAACAGTTAGGAGTATGTTTACCAAAGTGTGCGAGGGTTTTGCATGCATCACATGGTTAGGGTAGCTAGGAATATGCGGTATGTGCAAAAGTCATGCACTGACTGTTGGTCCAACAGATACCGCACTAATTTGGACCTTAACATGCACTTAACGGCACCCATTGCCATGGCGTTAAGGGCAACCATACTAACTGCAGCATTGACAACAAACACACATTGTCAACCCCCTACCCTGCCTTTTCCCTTCCTGTTGCACAGCAAGCAATAGGGAGTGGGGGGGGGGGGGCGGGGTGTAAGTCTGTACCAACATACACGCTGTTATCATGCATGTACTCAAGCCCTCATTAACAGCTCATGCAGCTTAGTAGACAGGTCCTTTAGTATTATAGAAACCTTGATGCCACTTAGAGTTTAGAGCATGAACACAGTAACAGATTAACATAATAAATGATGGCAGATAAAAGCCAACATGGTCCATCTAGTCTGCCCTGTAAGGAGGCTAGAGTAGTACCTGCCACTCTGTACAAGTTAATGCCCCCCCCCCATACCTTTGTTTATGGTTTTACCTGTCACTATGTAGGTGTTGGAGTGGAGGAGTAGCTTAGCAATTAGCACACTGACTAAGGGACCAAGGTTCAATTCCTGCTAGTAGTCTTTGTGGCCTTGGGCAAGTCACTTAACCCTCCATTGCCTCAGAAGAAAGGCCTGGTAATCTACTTCTGGTCACACTACCAAGAAAACCCACAAGCTGCTGGGTTGCCAGGAGTCAGCATTGACTCAAAGGCATGCATTGCACTTTGCATATACAGGTTAACACACTCTACTTGTTGAAGTGCAAAAGTTTTTTTAAATTTACTTTGATTCCATCTTCCCGCTGTATAGGGATCCTCTGTGTCTGTCCCATGCTTTTCTGAATTCCATCACTGCTTTTTTCCCCCAACACCTTCATCGGGAGGTCATTCCAGGCATCCACCACCTTTTCCTTGAAAAAGTATTTCCTAATATTGCTTCTGAATTTACTTCCTTGCAACTTCTTTGCAGTTTTCCAAGTTATGCCGTGCCTAGGTTCCATTCACCAAAATGCAGCATAACCCGGAAAACTGCAAAGATCATGATGCGAGCTATGGAAGCCTAAGAACACTCCTTGCAACTTCATTTCATGCCTTCTAGTTTTACAGCTACCCCATCTTTGAAAAAAATTTGTTCTTTAATGCCCTTTAAATATTTAAAAGTCTCCCCTCTCCCTCCTCTCCTCAAAAGTATACATACTGTATGTAGGCCTTCAAGTCTCTTATCATACGTCTTCTGACTCACGCTGCAAATCATTTTGGTGTGAACCGTTTCAAGTCTTTTAATATCCTTTGTGAGGGACTGTCTCCAAAACTGAACACTAGCGAGGAAGTAATCCTGACTGATTGAGAACTGGTGACTTCATCCCTACTGAACTGTAAAGTATAAGATTTCTTCCTCTTTTGTATGCTGTTTGACTGTGGAGATAATTTTAAGTCATTTCTACCTCTAAATAAAAAAAGACCACTGATACTCTGTTCCACTCAAAAATGGGTAGTTGGGGGATCATATTTATTTATTTAGAATTTTTTATATACTGCATTTCCAAAGGTCAATACAATTTACATGAAACAATTTGAATTTAAATGTATTACATGGAACATAGAGGATAGAACATAACATGTAACAGGGTATATATATGTTGTTGTAACTTAGTTATTGGTATACATTTAATGTATTTACATGGTTGGTCTTGTGCGTGCAATGTCATTGTAAAGTCGAACTAGGGGTGAGGTGAGCAGATATGGGGTGGAGGTTTCGGTGTAGACAGTACTACATTATCTCCAGGAACAAGCAGGAATGAGTCTTCACATATGGGTATCGTCGGTACCGACGGAGCCTGCGCGGGAACGCTCCCCAGCGTCCAAAAGGAAAGCTTTTGGGAGCATCCCACAGCGCCTGCGCGCTGCCTTCCCACCTTTCCTAACTGCCTCTCTCCAGTTCTTCTTTTCTGCGGAGCCAGCAGGTCGTGTTTCCTGTCACCGCTGAAGAATTTCTTATTTTTCTTTATTTCTTTAGTCCCGTGTCTGCCTTCTCGTCTCCGGACCGGTACCGCCGTTTTTTTCTTTCTTCTATAAAAAAATAAAATAAAATAACTACTATTTTTTTTCACTTCGGTGCTTTTTCTTCTGTGGCCTTAGGCCTACACAAATTTTTCCTCATGGAAAAGCCCGCCTCCGGGTTTAAAAAGTGCACGAAGTGCAGCGGCACTATTTCTGTCACCGACACCCATGACTGGTGTCTCAAATGTTTAGGTCCTGATCATTCCATGATGGACTGTGAGTCCTGTTCCATGATGTCTAAAAGAGGTCTACAGAATCGAGCAGCCAAGCTCAGTACCCTGTTTCCCTCTGATGCAGCTTCGGTGGCATCGACGTCTTCCAGGGCTTCCTCTTCCTCCCATGGATCTCAGGTAACCAAACTTAAGTCCAGCCGGTCCTCGAAGAGTAGATCTCCCTCTAAGTATCGAGATGCCTCCGGGCTTGCTCTCGAGGAATCCGCACCGGCAAAATTACCCCGGCGGGAGAGGCGGAGCTAGCCGGTTTCAAGATGGCTGCCTAAGCCCTGTGCTCAACATCCTTGATCGCAATCCTGCTCCCTAGCACCCCACGGGAGGATTTTGTTTCGCTGTTTTCTAGCCACGCTTGGTGGAGAAATGTTGGTGAGCAAACCTGTGCGTTTAGACTACAGTGCGGCAACGGGATCTGGAACGAAGAGACCCAAACCTGATCCGCCCTCACCACAAAAGATGGCGGGCGCTGGAGAGGGCCCTGCAGGGCTGTGCGAGGTGTTGGCTGAGATCCGTGCAGTGCGAGAGATGGTGGCGGTCAACGGGGAAACCCTGAGTGGCGTGCAGGCTGATGTCGCGGAGCTGAAAGAGCTAAAGCAACAAATTGCTTCTCTGGCAGAGCGATTAAGCGGCTTGGATTGCAAGGTGGCGGCCCATGAGGAGCGCTTTAAGCAAGTTGGCTTAAATACTAAAAGAATTGCAAACCTGGAGCGGAGCCTTGAGGAGCTGAATAATAGAACTCGCAGAAATAACGTCCGCGTCGTCGGTGTGCCGGAGGGAGCGGAAGGCAGCGATATTAAAGCTTTTTTAAGGGCTACAGTCCCGAAAATGCTGAGGCTTGAATTTGAGCTCCCTTTTGAGATCGACAGGGCTCATCGGATACCGTCCCACCCGGGCCCTCAGGTGAAGCACCCAAGGCCCATAATTTTCTGTGCGTTGCGGCACTCCCAGGCAGTTCATATTTTAGCTGCTGCTCGTGCGCTTCCAAATACCATGCTGGAAGGCCAAAAGGTTGCTTTTTACCCGGATTTCCATAAGGCGACGGTTGACCGGAGGAAGCGGCTGCTTGCTTTGAGGCCTCAGTTGCAGGCCCTTCAGGCCCGGTACGGTTTGCTCTTCCCGGCTAAGATACGAGTGACTCTCCATAATCAGACCCGGATGTTTGAAGATCCATCTGCGTTGCGCGCCTTCCTGGAAGAACAAGAGGCTGCGGTGATGCGATGAGGGACCTGGACTGAATTGATCTAGTGCTTTGTTACTCGAACTGGGGTGCGGAGTGTTGTAAGGGGGGGCAGTTGTTGTGTGGTTGGTTATGCGAGGGAGGTTAAGTGTGGGGTACTTGTGCCAACTTGTAGAGATTATAAATCTGCTGGGGCGCTGGGGAGGAATCATAAGGGTGGAAGGAGGAGAGTCCGAAGATTGAGGATGTTGGCGGGTAGCTAGGGCGGCTGTAGTTACAGCTGGCTCACCCGTTTAGATCCTTGTGTGGGGATAGGTGTATGTCTCCTTGTGGGCTAGGGATGGGTATGAATGTGCATGTTTTACCATATTTTGCTAGCAGTTATGGTTGTGTATGTTTGTTGTTACTGGTAGTGGCAGTTCTCTGGCCGACTTTCTCTTGCATCTAGCACCGTGGGTTTTCTTAATTTTTTATCCCTGAACGTGAAGGGCATTAATAACTCTATTAAAAGAAAAAAGATACTCCTTTATTGTAAGAAAGAGCAGGCTGACGTAGTTCTTCTACAAGAAACACGACTCGTGACCACTGAAGTTCAGAAACTTGCAACAAAGGATTATATGGTGGTGGCCTACTCTGAGGCTCAGTCTAAGAAGAATGGGGTCATAACTCTTGTTAAGAGGGCTTTGGCCCCCAGCATTGAGCACTCGAGGGCAGACCTAGAGGGTCGTTGGGCAGCAGTGCTCTTGCAGATAATGGGGAGGAGATTGGCAATATTTAATCTTTATGCCCCAAATGCTGATGATGTTTCTTTTTTCCAGAGGGTGGCGAAAGAGGTACAAGAATATTTGAAGGTTGACTTAGTAGTGGGAGGGGACCTAAATCTTGTTTTGGATCCATTATTGGATTGTGCACCCTTCAAGCCCCACAGACAGGGTCGCGCTGCTTCAACGGTACTTTCTATAATGAGAGATTTCGCACTAGTGGATATTTGGAGGCTAATGCATCCCGTGGAGAGAGAGTATTCCTTTTTCTCTCTTCCCCATAAATCACATTCTCGCATTGAGTACCTTTTAGTCTCCCAGTCATTGGTTTCTGTGATAGACAGGGTTGCGATTTCTGCTACCCACGTTTCGGATCATGCGGCCGTTACTATGAGGGTTGCCCTAACCTCTGACCACGTTTCGCGATCTGGATTCTTTTTTAGACGAACGCTGTTGGAGGAGGAAGAGTTTAGAGTCTCTATGAAGCAGAGTATTAGGGAATATTTTCATTTGAATCACCCAGATGCTACTGCGGGATGGGCCTGGTGGGAGGGGTTTAAGGCCTTCTGTAGAGCACATATAACGAGTTATACAATCCGGGAACATAGGGCAAAGGCAGCTAAGTTGGCGGCCTTGGATTTCCAAATTAAGGTGGGTGAGAGGTTACTTGTGAAGGGGTCAGAGCCCTGTATTTTGTTACGGCTGCAGCGCTTAAGATATCAGTATAATCAACTTCTCAGTGCTGAAGTTGTCCAAAATTTATCTCAGCAGCAATCTGGATACTACTTTGAGAGGAATAAAGCGGGCAGCCTCCTGACGCGCACTTTGAAGCCGCATGAAGGAAAGGCTAAAATAGAGGCCATAAGGACCGGTCAGCAGGAGCTTTTACTTAAGGATGTAGAAATAGCGGAGGCCTTCAAGGTCTTTTACGAGCAGCTTTATTCCTCAGAGGGGGAGTTAGAAGGAGAGGAGTTTCTCTCGTTGTTGGCGCATCTGTCACATCCCTCTCTAACAGTTAGCCAGGCTGCTGAGATTGATAAACGAATCACGGTTGGGGAGATTGGGGAGGTGATTCGAATGGCTGCTAGGGGGAAGGCGGCAGGCCCCAATGGGATTCCCATGGAGTTTTATCAGGTTTTTAGTAGTGAAGTGATCCCCTATATGAGGGAATATTTCGAGCGTCTGGAGGCTCAAGCGCCGGCTATAGGAGCCTTTAATGAGGCTACGGTAGTTGTTTTGAGTAAGCCAGGGAGAGATCCGGTGAAGGTCGAAAATTACAGGCCGATCTCATTGTTGAACGCGGATTATAAGGTGTTCTCATCTATCCTGGCGCAGAGAATAGAAATGGCTATGCTAGATCTGATTCACCCTGTGGTTTGTGATTCACCCAGTGCGGGTTTGTCAAAGGGAGAGCGACGTCGGATAATGCGCGCTTGCTGTTGAATCTTTTGTCGGTCTCTGAGAATTTGCAGGATCCAGTTGCGGGTCTCTCTCTGGATGCCGAGAAAGCCTTTGATAGATTGGAGTGGGGTTTTCTTTTCTCGGTGTTGCGTTGTTTTGGGTTTGGGGAGCAATTTATCCGATATGTTCAGATGTTATACTCTCATCCGTCGGCGAGAATCTTAGCTAATGGGGTGCTCTCTGCCTCTTTCTCCCTTCACCGGGGCACTAGGCAGGGATGCCCTCTTTCCCCACTGCTGTTCAACATTGCTTTGGAGCCTTTCCTGTTGCTGATCCATCAGGACCCGGGTATAAGGGGCATAAAGATTTTGGATTTGGAAATAAAGGTCTCAGCCTATGCGGACGACCTCCTGTTGTTTCTTTGGCCTCCTTCGATTGGGGCAGTGTTGCATGTTATCGAGAAGTACTCGCGATTGTCTGGGTATAAAATAAACTGGGAGAAATCCGTGGTGTTCCCTATGAACAGATGGATGGAGAAAGCGTTGGTTGAGGACCACCCTTTTGTTTGGGCCCCGGGCAATTTTAAGTATCTGGGAGTCAAATTTGGTAACACTGTGGATGACGTCATCGCTTTAAATGTTAAGGCAATGACGGAAACTATCAGATCCTTCACGGTTCAGTGGTCGCCACTTCATCTGTCTTGGTGGGGCAGAGTAGAGTCAATTAAAATGGTTTTGATGCCTAAGGTTAATTATGTCTTAGAAATGCTTCCAATTGAGCTTCCCCCACACTTTTATGGTGAGATAGAACGGTTATTAGCAAATTTCTTATGGCAAGGTAAGCCGTCCAGAAGAGGGGGGATGGGGAAGAGTCTATTCTGTTTATAAGTATATGTTTGTTCAGTATTGGTGTTGTAATGCTGTGTTGTTATAAAATCTATAAAAATAATAAAAAAAAAAAATAAATTACCCCGGCGGGAGGCTCCGGCTTCCAAAGCTTTATCTATGGGGTCACAGGTTGACATCGATGGCTCGGCCTCGACCGATCACCTGTTACAATGTTCTGGGGTACCGGTGGTTTCCACTGGTACCGACATCCAGACATTGGTGGCGTTGATGGATCAGAATATTCTGACCATGCAGCGTGCCATCACGGCATTCATACAAGCTGCGACGCCTTCGGTACCGCAACAAACTTCGTTGTCGGTACCGATTCTGGTGCCGGTACTGGTTGCATCAACATCCACGTCGACGGCAGCGGTACACTGTTCTGTGATGCCCATTGCTACCGGATTGGTACCGATTACTCCTGATGTTGATACCCCCCGGTACGCGTATCGGGCTCTGCAAGAGCATCCAGACAGGCGATACTTCGATTCCTATGAAGACTCTGATGAATTAGAGGCCTCTATCGAAGCATCGGGGATCCTTCCTCAGGAACCCTCTTCTCCAAAAAGGAGAATGTCTCCTCCAGAAGACTTGTCTTTTCAAGATTTCATCAGGGAGGTGGCCAGGGGTCTTTCCATCTCAGTGGCCTCTGAGACTGAGCCTAGAGCCAAAAAATTAGATATTTTGCAATATCCTAAGGCTCCTAAAGAGGCAGCCACTTTACCAATACATGAGATTCTTTATGATCACATGTTGGGCATATGGGAGACTTCTCTTACCACCTCCCCTCATTCTCGTAGGTTGGACACCATGTATCGTGTTCCTCCTTGTCCTGGTTTTCATAAGACTCAGCTTTCTCATCACTCCATTGTGGTGGAGTCTGCTATGAAAAAGATTAAGAGTGCAAAAAGACACTCTTCTACTCCTCCAGGAAGAGAATGCAGAACCTTAGATGCCTTTGGCAGGAGAATCTTCCAGGCCAGTATGCTTGTGGCCAGAATCAACTCCTATAGTCTCTATATGGGAATGTTTCTAAAGGAAGTTACAGATCATCTGCAAACTTTATCTCCTTTTATTTCAGAAGATAAAAGGGAAGAGTTTCTCACCTGGCTTAAACATGCCCAGGATATTTCCAAGTTTTCCAACCGTGCAGCCTTTGACTCTTTTGAAGGTGCCAGCAGAGCCTCGGCTATTGCCATAAGTGCACGCAGAGTTGCTTGGTTGCAAGCTTCTGATTTGGAACCCTGGGTTCAGGATGGGCTAGGTAACCTTCCTTGTACAGGTGAAAACCTTTTTGGCAAAGATTGGCAAGCAAAAGCCAACCAGATGGATGCTGAAAACTCTGCTTTAGATAGACTTTCCAAGTCTACTTCTGCTCCTTTTAGGAAGAGATTGTTCAAAAAAGGATTTTTCCCAAAAAAATGGAAATATTCTTCTACTTATGGTCAGGCCTCTTCTGCAGGTCGTTTTGCTACAAAGGGACAGCAACAACCAAAACAGGCTAAGCCTAAGGCTACCAGGACTGCTACGGCCCAACAGCCTCAGCCTCCTCAGGGCCTTTGACTTACAACTAGAGAACTTAGCCTTTCTGGCTCTAGAACATCCAGAGCCTCACCATTCCAGGAAGGTTAGCTCATTTTGCTCCCAGATGGGAACAAATCACAGCAGAGCAATGGACCCTCTCCATCATAAGAGAAGGGTACAAGCTTCATTTCTTAAACCTTCCCCCTCACACCTTGGTGAAACAGTTCAATTTTCCAACATCTCTCCTCGACCTTCTGGGTCAGGAGATTGCTACCCTTCTTGCCCAAGGGGCAATAGAAGAAGTACCCCTTCTTCAACAGGGCTCAGGGTTCTACTCCCCCTATTTTCTCATTCCAAAGAAAACGGGGCTACAGACCCATCTTAGCTCTCAGAGAATTGAACAAGTTTCTATGCAAGAAGAAATTCAAGATGACTTCTCTCAGAACTCTCCTTCCATACCTCCAGAGTCAGGACTGGCTTTGTTCTCTAGATCTCAAGGATGCGTACACCCATGTCCTCATCCATCCAACACACAGAAGGTTCCTTTGGTTCCTTTACCAAGGAAAGCACTACCAATACAAAGTGCTTCCTTTCGGTCTGGCCTCTGCACCAAGAGTGTTCACAAAATGCATGGCAGTAGTAGCTGCATTTCTACGCACTCGGGATATTCGTATTCCCATATCTGGACGACTGACTCATCCGAGCTCCATCCCAGTCAGAGGCCCAGACTTCCCTGGCCTGCACAAGGCGTGTTCTTCAGTATCTGGGACTTGTTATAAACATTCCAAAATCCCATCTCACCCCTACTCAATCTCTAGAGTTCATAGGGGCCTTGCTGGATACCACAACTGCAAGGGCCTATCTTCCCCAGGCCCGTTGCCTACGCTTGGTGCAGTTAACCTCACAGATTCAGTTAAAATCCCATTTAACTGCTCGAGAGATGTTACAACTGTTAGGCCACATGGCATCCACCGTGCATGTGGTTCCTTATACTCGCCTTCACATGAGAGCAGCTCAAACCCAATGGACCCAGGCATCAGGGTGCCTGTCAGACAAAATAGCAACCTCCAGTCGCCTCTCTTGCTCTCTCCATTGGTGGAAGTCCACTCAAAATCTGTTGCTGGGATCCCCCTTTCAACAGGTGTTACCCCAAGCAACCCTTACCACAGATGCCTCTCCAAAGGGTTGGGGAGCTCATCAACAAGATCTCTCCACCCAAGGCATCTGGTCTCCACAGGAGACATCTCTGCATATCAACCTCTTAGAGCTCAGAGCAATCTTTCTGGCTCTCAGAGTCTTCCACACCCTGCTCAGCTACAAGACAGTCCTCATCCACACGGACAACCAAGTAGCCATGTTCTACGTGAACAAGCAGGGGGGGACTGGCTCTCTGTCACTTTGCAACGAAGCTCTGAGATTGTGGGCCTTCTCCAGAGAGCATCAAATCCATCTCATGGCAGTGTATCTTCCAGGGGTTCAAAACTCTTGGGCAGACAGACTCAGTCGAGTTCTGCTTCCACACGAATGGTCCCTCCATGGGGACCAGATAGCCAGGATCTTTCGAATTTGGGGAACCCCAGACATAGACCTGTTTGCAAGTCCGTGGAATGCCAAACTTCCCCGGTTATGTTCCAGGATTCCGTGTCAGGGAGTTCAGGCCAGGGATGCCTTCCTCCTTCATTGGGGGCAAGATTTCCTCTATGCCTTTCCACCTATTCCCCTCATTCCCAAGACACTGTTCAAGCTTCAGAGAGACAAGGGGTCTATGATCCTCATAGCACCACATTGGCCACGCCAAGTGTGGTACCCTCTACTTCTGCATCTCTCTCAAGCTCCCTCCCTGGACTTGGGGTCTGCTTCAGATCTCCTCTCCCAGGAGGAGGGAACGTTGTGGCACCCAAATCCCCAGTCTCTTCATCTCAGGGCCTGGTTGCTGAAGGCCTAGACCTTCAAGATTTACCTCTTTCTCAGCAGGTGAAGGATATCCTTCATGCTTCCAGAAAGCCTTCCACCAGACGTTCCTATGCTTTTAAATGGAAGAGGTTTACCATTTGGTGTGCAGAGAAGGGTCTTAACCCTCTTGCAATACCTCTGAATTCTTTACTAGAGTATTTGCTGCATTTATCCCATGCAGGCCTTAAGACGAATTCAATCAGAGTCCAATTGAGTGCTATTGCAGCATCCCTTAAACCCCTCAATGGTCAGCCTATTTCCTCTCATCCTCTTATAGCAAGATTCATGAGAGGCCCCTTCTTTTGACTAAACCTCCCATTAGACCACCTCCAGTGGCATGGGACTTGAATCTGGTTCTTGGCCAGCTCATGAAGCCACCCTTCGAACCCTTAGCCACTACCTCCTTGAAATTCCTTTCCTGGAAGATTATTTTTCTCATTGCAGTCACCTCAGCTCGCTGTATCAGTGAGTTGCAAGCTTTAGTGGCTAATCCTCCTTATACAAGGTTCCATCATGACAAGGTAGTCCTCAGAACTAATCCACACTTTATGCCTAAAGTGGTCTCACCTTTTCATCTGAACCAGGAGGTGTATTTACCTGTCTTTTTTCCAGGACCTCATGCATCAAGTGCAGAGAGGAATCTTCATACCCTGGATTGTAGAAGAGCACTTGCTTTCTACTTACAAAGGACACAGCAACATAGAAAGTCCTCTCAACTTTTTGTTGCTTTTGATCCCTCTCATTTAGGACTTCCAGTCTCTAAAAGAACTCTGTCAAATTGGATTGCTCAGTGTATTTCCTTCGCCTACCAGAATAAGAACCTTTCTCTGGAGGGCCATGTCACAGCTCACAATGTGAGGGCCATTGCAGCTTCTATGGCTCATCTAAACTCTGTGTCCATCGACCAAATCTGTCGAGCGGCCACCTGGGCCTCGGTTCATACCTTTGCAGCCCATTACTGCTTGGACAAGGACTCCCGCCGGGATGCCTTGTTTGGTCAGGCTGTTCTCAAACACCTGTTCCATACCTAATCAACTCCTACCCTCCATCCCTGACTGGATGCCTGAGATTCATGGGTGGAGGTAGAGCCCTTTCCAGGGACTCACAACCTGGGTGATCTCCCAGGCATCTCTAGCTGGGCAGTCCCCATATGTGAAGACTCATTCCTGCTTGTTCCTGGAGATAGCACAGTTACTTACCTGTAACAGGTGATCTCTGGGAACAGCAGGAATAAGTCTTCACAACCCACCCACCTCCCCTAGGAGTTGTATCTCTCTATCTTTCTTTCCTTTCCTCTCTCTTTCTTTCTCTCAGCTTTAGAACTCGAACTGGAGAGAGGCAGTTAGGAAAGGCGGGAAGGCAGCGCACAGGTGCTGTGGGATGCTCCCAAAAGCTTTCTTTTTGGACGCTGGGGAGCATTCCCGCGCAGGCTCCGTCGGTACCAACGATACCCATATGTGAAGACTTATTCCTGCTGTTCCTAGCGATCACCTGTTACAGGTAAGTAACTGTGCTTTATCTTCAAAGTGTTCTTTGAAGAGGAGTGTTTTTAATTCCTTCCTGAAGTGGGTGGTCATTTGATTTCCTTAGTGTTGTGGGGAGTTTGTTCTAGAGTCCAGGAGCATATAATGAAAAGGCTCTTGTGCATGTTGATTGGTAATGTTTTAGTATCTCATTGGATATGCTTAAGGTGTTTTGAGCGCAAGATATTCTATTTCTGTTCTCTGAGATTTTTACCAGTACGTTTTGTAGGTAGTTGGCGGAAATGTTGTGTAGTATTTTGTAGGTAGTGATTATTACTTTATATTTGATTTGGCATAGGGAGGGAAGCCAGTGTAGTATTTTTAGTATTGGTGTTATGTGATCCTTTCTAGAGGCGTCTTCTAGGAACCTAGCTGCAGTATGCTGGACCATTTATAGTGGGTATAGTACATGTTTGGGTAAACCATGGTAAATGATGTTGCAAAAGTCCAGGTGTGGGAATATCATGGCCTGGAATACTGTGTGGAAGTCGTATATTTCTAGTAGTGGACCTAGTCGTTGTAGGGTTTTTATCTTTTGATAGATTACACAGGTACACTAAAAAAAATTTTTTTTAAACTGCCTCTAATGTTTCGATTGATTTTTACGTTTTTTGGTGCGCTGAATCCAAATCTGGTAACCAATTTGCTCCATCACGTACAGATTTTTTGCTACATTGGGTTAGCAGTTTGAGGTGAACGTTTCAGATTGAGTGCGATCGAGATAAAAGTTTCTTGGATGAATTCTTTATACTAATTGTTTAGTAGTTATTCAAATAAGAATAAAGAAAACTGTAACAAGGAAGCACATAAGAATAGAGTAATGTAAACAAAACACACTGTGATGGTAGCAAAATTGTCTGCACTTAAAACAGCCACATACATGTGCACAAACATTGAGCATATAAGAGCGAGGTTAGACACAAAGCAAAGCAAAGAAATGTGCAAAAAATGTTGTACAGGTATGTATGTAAGAATAGAAAACGCAAACCGCACTATTGCAATACATGAAGACAAACACCCGATGGTGTGAAAATAAAATTCTAATAAATGAGATCCGACACTGTGGTAATAACTAGCAAATTTTTATTTCAAAGTTTAGTAAAAACACGATATTTGTCAACACAGTTTAGATTTTAAAGTCATTCTTGGGTCAATCAATCTCCTGGTGGGCCCGTTTCTTCTTCCCCCGAATGCTTCTCTTGGTGCGCTGCTTGGCGTATTTTTCATCTGGGGTTTCCCGCAGCAGCAACCAGCAGAAATCAGCCATCATAGTGGTGTTCCATCTTCCTTGGTACCTTCTCTCTGCGTCCTTGATGTCCTGGTGAAACCTTTCACCTTGTTCTTCACTGTACGCCTCCAAGTTTTCGGGAAAGTAGTTCACATGGGAGTGCAAGAAATGGACTTTCAGGCTCATGTTACAGCCTTGTTCTTTGAAGGCATTGAGCATCCTGGCAACAATATCCTTATAGTTCTCATCCCGCCTGTTCCCCAAGAATTTGAGAACAACATCCTTGAAGGAATCCCAGGCTTCTTTTTCCTTCTCAGACATCGTTTCAGCGAATGCTCCATCTGAAATGAGTTTCCTTATATCATGGCCAACAAACACTCCTTCCTTTAGCTTTGCTTCAGAAAGTCGGGGGAACTTTGAGCAAAGGTACCGAAAGCACTCACCATCTTTTGGAAGGGACTTGATGAATTGCTTAATGAGACCCAACTTAATGTGGAGAGGTGGTAATAGAATTTTATCACGAGGTACCAAGCTCTCATGAAGAACATTTTTCTCACCGGGTCTCAAATACTCCCGAATTGGCCAGTCTTTTTTCCCCCAGTGTAGGTCGCGGGCCCGGCTATCCCACAAGCAAAGGAAGCAGGGATATTTGGTGAAACCGGATTGCTGCCCTAATAGCATGGATAGAATTTTAAAGTCTCCACAAATCATCCACTTATGCTCATCATAACGAATCTTCTGAAGAATCAGGGCCAAATTCTCGTATTTTTCTTGGAGAATAACAGAGTGAGCAATAGGAACTGAAGCGAATGTGTTGCCATTATGAAGAACAACACCTTTTATGCTGTCTTTTGATGAATCAATGAACAGCCGCCATTCAGCAGGATCATACTTGAGTTTAAACTTTTCCATCACTCCGTATATATCGTTGCAAAATACCAAATCTTCCTCTTTGCTGAAATACTTCAAAAATTGTGTCTCGCGGTTGCGGTACCAATAAAAGGTTGTTCCTGGTGACAATAGATTTTTCTGTTTAAGCCGAGAACCTAGCAGTTGGGCAGCATCTTTTGGGAGTCCTAAATCCCGGACTAAATCATTCAATTCAGCTTGAGAGAAAAGTTCAGGTTTCGGATCTGGTTCAGTTTCAAACTCGGAAGTACTGGACTCATCGGGAAAAGCCATCTGATGAGTCTCATCATGATCAGAACCGTCCACACAAATATGATCCAAAGATTTTGGTGGTTCAGGCACAGGTACTTCGTTGCTATGAGGCATAGGCTTAATTGCTGAGGGAAGGTTGGGGTAACTTATTACGTTCTTATTTTTTAAGTTGTATCCCTTCACAATGCAAGAGCAAAAATAGCAGTCACTGCTGTGGTCTCTTTGTTCACGCCACATCATAGGTATTCCGAAACGAAATGCTTGTTTTTTACCTTTCATTCATAAGCGTAGATCTTCCTCACATGTCTTGCACACTTTGTGAGGAGCCCATGGTTTGTCTTGATCGCCTAACTTCAAACCGAAATAGGCGAAATATACTTTTTTAATAAATGCAGAAATGTTCCTCTGCCGCTTTTTCACGGTATATTCCCCACAAATAAAACAAAAACTGTCCGGAGAGTTGACGCAACTTCTGGCTCTGTGAGCCATCACAAATACACAGCACTGCAAACTACAACTGTAGTGAACCACTTCGGAATAAAGCTGGATTACGACTGAGCAAACAAAAGGTAATAATGAACTTGCAAGAAACTGAAATTTGACAGGAACGTTCATGTCGCAACCACCGTGTTTGAGCGAGCGCGAACGAGGCGAGGCGAACAGGAAAGAACATGCGCCAGCGCGAGTACTGGATTTAGCCCCCCGCCTCCCAATTGTCCTGTTAATGTATAAAATGAATACAAAACACTCTAAAATATCATGAGGGAGTGTTTCTAGTTAGTTAACCATTACAACCTCTATTTTGGGCCAAGAAAATAAACTGCAGTCAGCTAAAAAGAAATTATGTGAACATTCCTTATATGGGTAAGAAATCTAATTTTGCAAGAAAACGTGACGTGATGGAACATTTTGGCTATTTTTCCTGGATTCAGCACCCCAAAATCTATAGGAATCAGTTGCAAAACTGGAGGCAGTTTTTTGGTAGTGTACCTGTGTTATTCTAGTGATTTTGTTGATGAAGGTCTGTAGGGTGAATCATTGGTTGATTGTTATTCCAAGCTATTTGATTTATGTTTATGTTTATTGGCTCGTGATATACCGCCCTTTATGACATCAGGGTGGTTTACAATATAAAAGTAACATTCAGGATAGGTTCTAGGCCAGAAGGAAAGGAAAAGGAACTACAATCTTGACAGACAGAAATAAAGAAACTTCAAGGGTGGTACCGTGGACTTGTAGGAATGGGGGTGGAGAGAAATTTTTGTTCCTTGTGATGAACAGTACTTCTGTCTTTTTGAGGTTTATTTGGAGATGATGCTGTACTAACCAGTTGGACATTGCATTGAAACACTTGACTATGGGAGTATAGTGAGCATTTGCTGTGGAGAATGGGAAGTAAATCATATATGTTGAGGGGTCCAACAAACAATTTTTCTTATCATTTTTCTTATATTTCTCATGTTTGGATTTATTGTGATGTTTGCTATAATAACTACCCCCTTATTTGGACATAGTTTTATGTGGTTGTCTTTGGCTACATATTAGGTCCTCAATACGAATATGATGGCATCTGAATCATCTATAGTCACTGAGGCAAATTTAAATGGCTTAAATGGGGGCATATGAATTTGATGAACAATTGTTTTGCTATACTCCTGAATGAGTAGCTAATCTATTACAGCACCCATCCTTTTTTTAGAGATGATATGACACCCAGTTCTCATAGTACCTGGTCTGAGTTGACGTTCTTAGAAAAGTTTAGTGAGAGCCACATTGCATGGTGACACCATGGTTCAATATATTAAGAATAAGATGATCCCGAGAGAATGAAGATTGGCTAAAGAACCTACATTATTTAGCAATGATAAATCTTTTGTTGCAAAATGGAATGCCATTTTGAATAAGGGACATGCTTACTAAAGGATTTAACATACCTACTCTTGTTACCTTGCTGGGCAGACTATGTAACTATGTTACTATGAGGTTAACAGGCATTAAGTGCCCAGAGCCCTTTTATTTCTATGGGCATAATGGCACTTATCATGCATTAACATTCATTAATTCGCATTAACCCTTAGTAAACATGCCCAATGTGTAACATAGACTTGATGACCTTCTTCCTAGAGAAGCCAGCTGAGAATGAGGATGACTTGAGGGACAAATAGGTATCTTGGAAAAGACGTTTAAGCAAGAATTTTCTGCTGAGGCGAATGATAAATATTGGAGAGAGATTAGTATTCAGATAGATGCTTTGCATGATAAATTGCAAACACTTAAGATAAAGAAATTTAAGCACGGCGAGAAGGATTACAATGCGGGAACTATACATCATTGGATGAATAAAGAAAGAGAAAGGGTCAGAAATAAAATAAGACAGTAGCATTTGATACTTCTGATGAATCTGATTGGTCAAACGATGAGGATAATTAATATAAACCCTGGAGGAAATATGGGGAAAATTTTTTTTTTCAGAGAACTCCAGATTTTTGAGAGGATTCTACAGCAACTAGTGATGCAGTCACTCATATCAAAGACGCAGGCATATAAAGAGCAGGAAAAGTGGGGTCCAACCACCCGCTCTGTCACAGAATGATCAGACCAAACAACAGGAAAAGGAGATCTTCCGCAGAGGGTTCAGTAACAGGAAGCGGAAGCCAAGAACCACGGCCAAACACAGTGAGGGTATCCAAAAGACTTTATTAGCAGACCCAATAATAAAGTCTTTTGGATACCCTCACTGTGTTTGGCCGTGGTTCTTGGCTTCCGCTTCCTGTTACAGAATGATCAGACATCATAAACAATTTCTCATGAAGCATTAACTCCGGTTCCAGAAAAGGTTTTGAATCTAGGACTAGTTTTATCCCTACAGTTAGCCATGACCCCTTTCAAGTTTATGTCTACTTCTAAATAAAAATAAAAAAAAGACCACTGATACTCTGTTTCACTTAAAAGTGGGCCGATCATCTATGTTGAGGGGTGCAACAATATTCATTTTTCTTATAATTCTTATATTTCTCATATTTGAATTTATTGGATAGGTTGGAGGGTTTTTTTTTGTGATACTTGCTTTTATAAACCCATCATAAAATAGGTGTCTTTTAGAACCTTTCCAATAGGCTTCCTGTTATACAATCAGGTCCTAAATATACAGCATACTACTGTTTCCTATTTTTCTAACTCATTAATGCAATTCTACTAATAAACTCCAGAGAGCTGAATGGGGGAAGAGCACTAGATGCGGTATACTTAGATGTCAGCAAGCCCTTTGACTCAGTTCCACAATGGCAACATAAATAAACTGAGTGCCCTTGGAATGTTCCCTAAAATGACTGACAGTGTTAGAAACTGGTTGAATGGGAGGCAACAAAGGGCAGTGGTAAATGGAGTTCACTCCTAGAATAAGGGCATTACCAGTGGTATTGTTTATTTTCTATTAAAAACTTGATATACTGCCTTTCAGGGATCGGTGACGTTCCTTGATCCCATTCTTTATAGCAGTTTTATAAGCAATATTGCAGAAGGGCTGTTGAGAAAGATTTGCCTCTCTGCAAATGATGCCAAAATTTGCAATGGGATACACAGCCCAGGAGGTATGGATAACATGAAGAGTGATTTAGCAAAGCTTGACAAATAGTATAGCAGCAAAGATTTAATGCTAACCAAAATACAGGGTCATGCATTTGAGCTGCAAAACCCAAGGGAGCAGTACGCTCTAGGAGGCAAAGTACTTCTGAGAATGAAGGAAGAGAAGGACCTGGGGGTGATCATATCTGATGAGCTTAAGGTGGCCAAACAGGTAGAGAAGGTGATGGCCAAGGAGTGGAGGAGTGGCCTAGTGGTTGGGGCAAGGTACTTCAGGCCGGAAGGTCGGGGGTTCAAATCCCCCTAGAGGACAGCAACCTTGGGCTGGAAGGACTGGGGTTTCTAGTCCCACAGGTGATCCTTGTGGTCTTGGGCAAAGCCATTTAACCCTCCATAGCCCATGTTCCCTGTAAAATAGTTATCTCCAAGTTATAATGCCCTGTTCAATGTAATTTCAGTTTGTTCAATGTAAACCGCACTGATGCAGAATAGCGCAGTATATAAGAGAATGTAAATAAATAAATGCAAAAGTCTGAAGGACACTTGGGTGCACAGGGAGAGGAATGGCCAGCAGGAAAAAGGAGGTAATAGTGCCTCTGTATAAGTGTCTGGCATGACCTCATTTAGTGTATTGTGGGCAATTCTGGAGACCTTCAAAAGGATATAAACAGGATGGAGTCAGTCCAGAAGGTGGCTATTAAAATGGTCTGTGGTCTTCATCATAAAACAAATGGGGACAGACTTAAAGCTCTCAATATGTATTCTTGGAGGAGAAGGGAGATATGATAGAGACATTTAAATACCTCCATGGTATAAATGCACAGGAGATTGGTCACTTTCAATTGAAAGGAAACTGCAATAAGGGGCATAGCATGGAGGTGAAAGGGGATAAGCTTTTCTTTACAGAAAGCCTCCCAGCAAATGTGGTGGAGATGAGACTAGTGTCTGAATTCAAGAAAGCAGGAAACAAGTAGCGAGAAGGGATTGTAGAGCATAGTAATTGGTATGGATGGGCACACTGGATAGACTGTGTGGTCTTTATCTGCCATCATTTTCTCTTTCTATGTATAATAGTCTGTCAGTTACTATATTACCATTTTCACTTTAGGCTGTGCTCAGACATTCAAAGAAACCTATGCCTTTACTTGCTTTGATTAATAGTGTTAGCAGTTGGTGTTGTCAGAGATGGATGATCAGAGATGTGTAGAAAAAGAGTTGAGAAAAAGAGATTGCAAAAGCTGTAGGTGGTAAACAGGGCTGCCCCAAGGGTTTCTGCCACCCTAGGCAGACCCTCCATGCTGCCCCCCCGAGGACTGCAGCACCTCCCCCTTGGCGAAGCAACAGTTCTGTGCCACCTGGCCTGCCATGCCGCCACCCCCCTGGCATCCATCTTCTCGCCTAGGGAATGGGGGTGGCACAGTGATCCCTCTGCTGCATTGGGACTTAAAATGCCCACACCTGCATGCTCATGGTCTGCCGCTCCTGCCCCCCTCCGACACAACTTCCTGTTGGTGGGCACAGGACTGCAGGTCTTGAGCATGCCAGCCAGCATGGGCACTTTAAAGCCCTATGTAGCAGAGGGATCACCTCACCGACCTCTCTCCCCTAGATGAGAAGATGGATACCAGGGGGGCAGCAGCATGTGCAGGCCAGGACGGGCTGAACTGCCACTTCACCAAGGGGGGTGGCGGCAATGCTGCCCACCGGGGTCTGCCGTCCTAGGCCCTGGTGGTAAAAAGAGCTAAGAAGAAAAATAACAGGAGACCCTTGCATTAGAGCTAGTAGGCAGGGTCAGCATTTTCCTTGCATTAGAGCTAGTAGGCAGGGTCAGCACTACCATCAGGCAAACTAGGCAGCTGCCTAGAGCACCGGCCTTCTAGGGTGCCAATTGCCATCACTGCTGCTCATCCCCATGGCCTGCAGCAGCAGCAGCAATGGACCTTGAACCACGATGCAGCACTTACAGAAAAGAAACTGTGATGCAGCCCCAGCATGTGTAACTAAGTGCTGCGTTGCGATTCGAGGCCCATTGCCACTGCTGCAGGCACCAGGGAGAGACATCAGTAGTGGCAATAGAGGCGGTAGGATGCACGACCATCTCAGGGACCCTCCAGTCCTTGAACCAGTCCTGTTAGGAGGGCCTAGACATGCCCCTATTGGTCTTACTTGTCTGTGGGTACACCTGGCATGACTAAGGTATCAGAGGAAAGATTAAAAAAAAGGTAAAGAGACTGTTAAAAACTTTGGAGTAAAAAAAACAAGCTTAGGATAAGAAAAGTGAAAATAGAAACTATCCAGGTTAAAGGAAGAAATATTTGATGCCACTCTCTGAAAGTAAATTGGAAATGTTTTTGTGCATTTCTGAGCAAACACTGACAAAGCCCTGTAGCTGTGCTGTAGCGAGGTCAGTCTCGGTTGGAATTGGCTGTTTCGGCTGTGTCACTTCCAATAGATTATCTTCTAGATTTTCATTCTGCATGCAGCAACTCTCTGTGCAGATTTCCCAGTCAAGTCAGCTTGTACTATTCAAAGCGAGTAAAAGTCAAGTTCAATACAAAACTTCTTCTACCCGATCTCAGGCTACGTTTTCCACCATGAACACATTATTCTTGAAGACCATAAATCAGAACATCAAAAAGGGGCAAGATGATAAATGCCACAAATGCATTTATGAGCAACAAATGAAGTGCTTCTTTTACAGTTTTAAGTCATGCTGTGAGGAAAACAATAAATCCTTTGGGACCCATATTTAAAACCACTTATGAGGTTGGCAGCAGATGCCAACTTCACATGTGGGTTTCTATAAGAATTCTTGACACTTTTACAGATACATTTTGGCCATGTATGAGGGTAATTTTATAAAGTGTTTTCCTGAAAGCAGGTGTAATCTTGTTCAAGAGATTTAATGCACCATTAGGGGTTATTCTAGAAGATAATTTTATAAAGACACATACACAGGCCTATGTTGCTTTTAACATAACATAGTAACAGAGAATATGATGGTAGATAAAGACCATTTAGTCTGCCCAGCAAGGTGGCAGGAGTAGGTGCACTTGCTGGTCTTTGCAGATAACCCCTCCCCATGCCTCTGTTTAGGGGTGTACCCACTACTCCATGTAGGTCACCCCTATTTGTTTAGATATAAGAGATAGTTATGCCTATTTTGATTCTATCCTGTTGCTATAAAGGGATCAACTGAGTCTGTCCTATGCCGTTTTGAATTCTGTCACAGTGTTTGCCCCCACCACTTCTATTGGGAGGGCATTCCAAGCATCCACCACCCTTTCCGTGAAAAAGTATTTCCTGACATTGCCTTTCAGTTTACCCCCTTGCAGCTTCATGTTATGCCCTCTAGTTTACAGCTTCCCTGTCTTTGGAAGAGGTTTGTTTGTCCATTAAAACTCTTTAAGTATTTAAAGGTCTAAATCAGGGGTCTAAAACATGCGGTCCGCGGGCCGCATGCAGCACGCAAGACAATTTTATGCGGCCTGCGACACATGGCTGGCTGGCATTTTCAGTCTTAGCTCCCCCCATAGCCCATTACCAGTCCTAACCCCCCCCATCAGCCCACAGCCCATTACCAGTCCTAACCGCCCTCCCCCCCATCAGCCCGGGGAAAGTTTACAATTTAAAAAAAGCTGGCTGGCTGCTGCCGCTGCCGTCGTGGCAGCGGCAGAATCGAGTGTCCTGTGGCCTCCCTTCTGCCCGGCAGAGCCCTCTCTCCCTTCATCAGTCCCTTCAGCGCGGCTTTCAGAGCCGCGAAGGGAGAATTTCCCATTCGCGACTCTGTTAAGCCCGCCGGGGCTGATGGGAAACAGGAAATGTCCGTTTCCCATCAGCCCCGACAGGCTTAACAGAGCCGTGAGGGAGAAACTCTCTCTTTGCAGCTCTGAAAGCCGCACCGAAGGGACTGATGCAGGGAGGGAGGGCTAGTCCGGGTAGAGGGGAGGCCATGGGACACTCAATTCTGCCACTGCCATGACGGTAGTGGCAGCAGCCAGCCAGTTTTTTAAAAATTGTAAACTTTCCCTGGGCTGATGGGGGGGAGGGGGGTTAGGACTGGTAATGGGCTATGGGGTGGAGCTAAGACTGAAAATAGGGTGATGGGGTGGAGGTTAGGACTGGAAGTAGGCTGATGGGGGGACTAGGACTGGAAATGGGCTGATGGGGGGGTTAGGACTTGAGGTGGGCTGATGGGGTTAGGACTGGTAATGGGCTGTGGGCTGTTGGGGGGGTTAGGATTGGTAATGGGGTATGGGGGGGCTAAGACTGGAAATGGGCTGATGGGGGGGTTAGGACTGGAAGTGGGCTGATGGGGGGGTTAGGACTGGTAATGTGTTGGGGGGGTTGCTAGGACTGGAAATGGGGCTGAGTGGAAGGGGAGGCTTGAACTGCAAATAGCTGATGTGGATGGGGGCTTGGAATGGGAATGGGCTGAGTGGAAGGGGGGGCTTGAACTGCAACTAGCTGATGGAGAGGGGGGCTTGGAATGGAAATGGGCTGTGAGGGGAGGAAATGCGCTGAGTGGGGGGGAGCTAGGACAGGAAATGGCCTGATGGAGGGGCTAGGATAGGACTGAAATGGGCTGTTGGGGGAGCTAAGATTGGAAATGGGCTGTGGAGGGGGCTTGGATTGAAATGGACTCATGGAGGGGCTAGAACTGGAAGTAGACTCATGGGGGGCTTGGATTGGAAATGGGCTGAGTGGAGGGGAGCTAGGATTTGATATGGCTGATGGTGGGACTAGGAAAGGACTAGAAATGGGCTGATGGGGGGCTGGGATTGGAAATGAGCTGATGGAGGGATCGGAGAGCCCGGTTTAACGGCGAAACTCACCTGTAATAAAAAAGTGCTAAGTGAGTGCAGATCGAATGCAGGAGAGGCTGTCATGTTGAGAGGTGAATAAGGAGCTCTTTAGATTTGGCTGCCTGAGGTTGATTTTCAGTCCCTGGATGGCTGCGGCCATTACCACGAGGAGGTGGAACGCATGAGGGGTCCTGCGTTCCACATGGCCCGAGCGGGAAGCTGATCCATCCAGCGGAGACGTGAGACATCCGGTGGGTGACTCTGAAGAGAACACAAGGTAAACTCCGCCTCTGGACACTATGAGTCAGCACTACGTTCTCATTATGTTGATTTTTTTATTGACTTTCTTCTATTGTTAAAAAAAAGTTCCGACGATGCGGCCTGCGGATTACTTTACGAGTTCTCATTTGGCCCTCAAAGCAATTTGAGTTTGAGACCCCTGGTCTAAATCATATTGTCCCTGTTGCTCCTCTCCTCCAGATAGGGTTGCCAACTGGCTCCAGATGCGCCCGACAGACTTGATCCAGTCCTGGGTTTACCCCATTGCATGCAGTGACTTGTAGTTTTCCATTTCTTATGGAGTGCAATGGAGAAATCAGAACTACATATCCCTGCATGCAATGGGGTAAACCCAGGACTGGATTGACCCTGTCGGGCGCATCTGGAGCCAGTTGGCAACCCTACCTCCAGAGTGTACATATTAAGGTCTTCAAGTTGCTTCTCATAAGTCTTCTGGACGCAGACTCTAAATCATTTTGGTCGCCTTCTTCCCTTCTTTAAAATGTTTATGGTTCCTCCCGACATAGTTGACCTGTTATAAAATTACCCGTTTCAATACCAATGGGGCAGAATTTAAGGAGGGCCAGGAGGAGGGCAAAAAGTTAAATAAAGAGCAGTGATATCCAGCTGCTAACTGTCTAACTTACGCATTCAAGTCTGAACACAGATATAGCAGAAATAATTTTTGTATGTATAAGTTTTCTATATGAAGTTATGTGAACATCATCTGCTTTTTGGTTTGAATGTATAAATATGCATAAAGTTGCAGTGTACATATAAAGGCACATTTTACAAATGACGTCCAAGAGCAATCTGGGATGTCCAAGCCAGAATATCTGAAAAAAGGCAGGCATATCCAAGTTCAGACACAATTTCACAAACGTGGACATGCCTGATATGGGCATCTGCGGGGCATCAACATCAACTATCTCCAGAACAGTATTCAAGATCCAGGCTGGCTAGGAATAGCCTAATGATTAGAGCTGTGGGACAGGACCAGGAATGCCAGGATCTGAATCCCACTACTGCTGCTATTGTGCATGTGGAAAGCACTGGGGATGTTGGAGTGTTAGCTTCTCTACACCCTCTGAATGTTTTATGGCTAAAACGAGCACTTTACCGATGCCTATTAGTGCCTGGAGCAGATCTAAACTTGGACAGAGTCACAGGCATCCCCAACATTTCTGAAATTGAGTGGGGATGTCCAAGTCCATTGAACCACCTCTGCCACAACCCCTGCCTATTTGCTCATCCCCGCACCGGAGACATCTTTAAAAGCCATTTGTAGAACGGCTCCGAGGATGTCTCAGTGATTTGGACTTTGCATGCATGTTTTCAAATGTCCAACAGCGACTAAAGCTTTTAAAATGATCCCCATAGATTACCCATAAAAGCTTATGCATTTGCAGTCGGTTAAATATTTATTTTATGTCTTTGTGGATTAGATTCTTTTTAGGTCATTCTTCTTTGTTTTACTGAGAATTTCTATTGGCTTTTATGTTTATTTGCATTTTTCAGTTGCCTGTTCTTTTGAAACTCAAGGTGATTTACAATTTATGTGCAAAAAAGTGCAGTACCAAATAGGATCATATTAACAAGGATTATGCAATCAAATCCTAACTATATTTGTTTGTATTTACTCAAATTTCTTCCTTTATGCCATTGTTTCTTTATGGATTCCTTCTATTTTTATTGTGATTTTGTTTTATTCATTAAGGGCTCTGTACTATCCTGGTTCTCCTCTTATCTCTCCCATCACTCTTTCAGTGTTTGTTCTGGTGGATCCTACTCTGCTGCTATCCCACTCTCAGTTGATGTACCCCAAGGTTCTCTCTGGGTCCACTCCTTTTCTCTCTATGTACCCAGTCCCTTGGTGCATTCATCTCTTCCCATGGCTTTCATTACCATCTTTATGCTGATGACTCCCAGATCTACCTCTCTACCCTTGAAATCTCTCCGGCAATCCAGACCCAGATCACTGCCTGCCTTTCTGACATTGCTGCTTGGATGCCTCACCGCTGCTTGAAATTGAACATGGCCAAAACTGAGCTTCTTATTTTCCCCCTAAAACCTCCTCTCCTCTTCCTTTTCTCTCAGTCTGTGGATAACTCTCTACTCCTCCCTGTCTCTTCAGCTTGCAATCTTGGGGTCACCTTTGACTCCTCTCTCTCCTTCTCCACACACATCCATCTGATAGTGAAGACCTGCCATTTCTTTCTCTATAATATCAACAAAATCTGCCCATTCCTCTCTGAACACACTATTAAGACACTTATCCACTCCTTAATCACCTCCCGTCTTGACTATTGTAACCTACTCCTTGATGGTCTCCCTTTGAATCATCTCTCTCCCCTTCAGTCTGTTCATCACACTGCTTCGCGATTAATCTTCCAGCAGCCTTGTCATGCTCATAATACCCCTCTTCTCAAGTCACTTCATTGGCTCCCTATCTGTTTACACATTCATTTCAAACTTCCCCTGCTGACTTATAAATGCATTCACTCTGCAGCTCCTGCCTAACTTTCCTCTCTTATCTCTCCCTACACCCCTCCTCGGGAGCTCCGATCTTCTGGCAAATCGCTTCTATCTGAGCCCTTCTATTCAACTGCTAATTTCAGACTTTGCTCCTTTCACCTGGCTGCTCCTTATGCCTGGAACAAACTACCTGTGTCTGTACATCAGGTACCTTGTCTGACCCTTTTCAAATCCAGTCTGAAAACTCTCCTCTTCGCTGCCGCTTTCAGATCTTGACTCACCTGATCTCCTTGTGTTTCTTTACCATTCCCCCTAGATGTATCCATGTCCACACTTCTGTGTTGTCTGGCTTGACTAGATTGTAAGCTCTGTTGAGCAGGGACTGTCTTACATGTCTGTGCAGCGCTGCGTATGTCTTATAGCACTATACAAATGCTCAGTAGTAATAGTAGTAATTGATAAGTCTAATGAATCAAACTGAATAATACATTTTATTGGATTCACAAAGAATTATCCAAAGACAATGCTGGACATGAGTTTTCATCCTTCAGAATGACTGCAAGGCTGAATAAAGTATATATACCCTGAGAGGATGTCACAAAGAAGAAAGTTTCTCTAGAAATCTTCAAGGCATGTCAGCATACAGGGCCAGCCCGTCCATTGAGCAAGAATGTTTTTTGCACAGGGCCCCGGGTTTCAGGGGGCCCCGCGCAAAAAACATTCTACATCAGTCCAAGTAGATTTTTTTAAAAAATGTCTGCTGCTGCCGCTGTGGCAGCGGCAGAATCAAGCGTCCTGCCGCGGGGCCCCCCTGCCCAGCAGAGCCTTCCTGCAGCATCATTCAGTTCCCGAGTCCCAAAGCACGGGCTTTCAGAGCCGTGAAGGGAGAGCTTCTCTGACCTCTTGTGGCTCTATTAAGCCCGCCGGGGCTGATGGGAAATCCCATCAGCCCCGGCGGGATTAACAGAGCCGCGAGAAAGGGAAACTCTCGCGGCTCTGAAAGCTAAGACTGGAAATGGGCTGATGCTAAGACTGGAAATGGGCTGATGGGGGGGTTTAGGACTAGTAATGGGCTATGGGGGGGCTAGGACTTGAAATGGGCTAATGGGCGGGTTTAGGACTGGAAATGGGAAGAGTGGAAGGAGGGCTTGAACTGCAAATAGCTGATGGGGATTGGGGCTTGGAATGGAAATGGGCTGAGTGGAAGGGGGGGCTTGAACTGCAAATAGCTGATGGGGAGGGAGGCTTGGAATGGAAATTGGCTGTGAGGGAAGGGAGCTAGGACTGGAAATGGGCTGATGGAGGGGCTAGGATAGGACTGGAAATGGGCTGTTGGGGGGTGCTAAGATTGGAAATGGGCTGTGGTGGGGGCTTGGATTGAAATGGACTCATGGAGGGGCTAGAACTGGAAGCAGGCTCATGGGGGGCTTGGATTGGAAATGGGTTGAGTGGAGGGGAGCTAGGATTTGACATGGGCTGATGGTGGGGCTAGGAAAGGACTAGAAATGGGCTGATGGGGGGCTGGGATTGGAAATGAGCTGATGGAGGGACTCAGATAGGACAGGAAATGGATGGGGGAGCTAGGACTGGAAATGGGCTGATGGTGGGGCTAGGATAGGATTGGAAATGGGCTTATGGGGGCTAGGACTGGAAATGGTCTGATGTGGGGACTAGAAGGGAGCGGATGCTGGGTGGGGCTGGAAGTAGAAGGGAGCTGATATTGGGGGATGATTAGAATGGGATGGAGCTGGGAGAGTGAAATGGAGAGGGAAAAAATATTTTGTGTGGGAGGGAAGACAAATCTACAATTGGCCGGATATTGGGAGAGTAAGTGGGGATTGAGGATGGAGGGGTAAAATTTGAGTGGATGAAATAGGAATGAGGAAAGAGCAAAAGGAGAAAGATTAGTATGTTAAAGCAGATGTAGAGAAAGAATGGAAAAAAACTAGAAGAGAGAAGAAAGGACAAATGGACAGCAGGCGATGGAGAGTTAGCAGAAGACAGGAAGAAACCAGAAGAAAGCGGCTGGAGCAATTGCAACTGAAAAAAATGCACAAAAGGTAGAAAAATATCTCTTTATTTTGAATTTATTAACTAGAATATGTGAGCTCTGGGAAATGTGCATCATTAATGTCTGCGCTTTGTTTAGTACAAGAGGAAATTAATTTATAGTTTTATTTCTACAGTGTTGTACATTCCAAGTTTGACTTTTGGTGTTCCCAGTTTAATTATTGTCTTCCTGTTTCTAAATTGTGATTCCTTGTTTGGTGATGGTCTATGTTCTGCATGTGTAACTGAGCTGAGGTATTCTGTTTATGTAATTCCTATTTGACATTGCCACTTGTTCTCTTTCCCCAGTAGGTCATGTATTGTTATTCTCTGAAATGTATTGGTTTAATATTTGCAGTGTTGCCTTTTGATTGGTAGGGTCTGGTGCTTTGTGAGTCCTGGTAGTGCTGTTAGGATATGGCGGGTTTGCTATGGGTTCTAAATGGGCAGTGTTTGTAGTAGTTCCTAATCTGCTTGGCACTTGGCACTGGATTATAGTAATGTAGAAATCTTTTAGTCTGTCTTTATGAGACAGTAGATGATCATGGCATTCTCACCTCCTTCTCCCCTCCAACAGCAAGGGAAATCCAAAATATCATCACAGGCATAAACACCACTACGGCACCAAGTGACCCATGCCCCGCACACTGGGTAAAAGCGCTAAAATCAGATCTCAGCCCATTTCTCTCCAACCTAATAGAAAAATCTTTCACGTCTGGGACATTTCCACTTGACCTGAAGCAAACCTCTATAAAACCGCTACTGAAGAATAAAAAGCTCGACCCTACAAAAATGGATTCATACAGGCCAATATCGAGCATTCCGCTCCTAGCTAAAATTATGGAAAAAAACAGTCCAATAGCAACTGACCCATCACATTGAAAACAATGCTCCCCTCGATTACTCTCAGCATGGATTCAGATCATCTCATGGAGTGGATACCCTACTTACTACGCTCTTCAACACCCTTACCACCGGTCTCGATAACATCAGAAAGGGTTTTGCTCTCATCTTTCTGGACATCGCAGCCGCCTTTGACTCGGTTGACCACAGAATACTCCTATCCCGCCTTGCTGAGAAGGGAGTCCGAGGCAATGCTCTAGCGTGGTGCGCCTCATACCTGAGTAACAGATGGCAGCATGTCCGCTCCGGCCTCTCTCTATCGGAACCTTTCCAGCAAGAAAAAGGCGTCCCACAAGGGTCATCCCTCTCAGCCCTCTTATTCAATGTCTACATGCAGCCCATCTGCAGCCTCATTCGGTCATTTAACATAAACTGCCTAGTATATGCTGACGATGTACTAATGTTCACCCCAATAGATACTGACCATCCAAATCTTGACCAGCTCTCCTCCTGCTTTAACGCTGTCTCTGACTGGTTATGCACTCAAATGCTCCGAATAAATCTAAAAAAAACAGACGCCCTATTCATCGGAAGAGATCATTCATTCACCCCCCCTCCTTCAATCAAGGTGGGCAACGCTGACATCATCTCCAAGACAACGATCAGATATCTTGGAGTAACTTTGGACCAGCGCCTTGACATGCATGCCCACATAGATAATACCATCAGGACAATCTACCATAAAATACGAACGCTACGCCTCTTGAAGGACACCCTAGAACCAAATGACTTTCGAACAGTCTTCCAGGCCATCATAATGCCCCACTTCGATTACGCCAATTCTATCCTACTTGGCCTCCCAAAAAGCTCGACGAATCCTTTACAGCTAGCTATGAACACCGCAGCAAGAACCCTATACGGAGCAGCTCGCAAAGACCACATTACCCCTATCCTGAAGAGCCTGCACTGGCTCCCCATACAACACCGGATCACATTCAAAATCTTAACCATGACATTTAAAGCAGTTCATAGAATCACCTCAACCACCTTGTCAGACCTGATACAACCCACCCCAGACAACAGACTAAGAAGAACCAAGTCCTACAATACCATTCTGCTCCCAAAAGCTATCACTAAATGTAACAAATCAACAAGTAGAAGGGCCTTTGCCTTGTTTGCACCCTCCAGCTGGAATTCTCTCCCAGCAGAAATCCGGACCATAAACAACCTCACCCAATTCAGAAAGGCCGTCAAACACTACCTATTTCAACAGCACTTCTGTAACTCTGACAACATTACCTAGACAGCAGTACACGACCCAACAGTCCCTCATCCCATAGCCGCCGAACTAATCTCTAATCTAACTTTCAATTACATAGAACCACCCCTTGCAGGGCTGGTACTACAAATCCATCTATGATGCAACCCTCTTTATGTAAATAGTGTATAAAGTTCACCTGTTATCCAAGTTGGAATTCCCTGTTATATGTAAGTTCAATGTCTGATTGTTCCACATTGTACAAACCTGTTCATTGTAAACCGCGCTGATTCCGAATAGTGCGGTATAGAAAAACTAATAAATAAATAAATAAAAATAAATAAATAAATAAATATCCATACACTCATTAAGCGGCATGTTTACTAAAAGTTAGTGTATGGTAACATTATGCAAATATTTATGCAAATGATGTCCCTTATACAAATGAGGCCCCGGACCGAGTCTCCGCACATGGCCCCGCACCCCCCTTGGGCCACCCCTGTCAGCATATTGGCATAAACTCTCAGAAGATTGGTCCTTGAAGGCAAAACTAGAAAAAGTATTAAAAATTAAGCCCCTTCTCAAATGTTAAAAATTACTATAATGAGTTACGTATCCTTAACTAGACTGTACGCTTTGAGGCCTTTTTACTAAAGGACACTGTGGTTGTGCAACTAGCACACCAATAACGTGTATCCATAGCGCTTGAGTACAGCAGCACAGTGTTAACTTCCGGGAACATTGAAAACCCATTTACCACAGTGTGTACAGCCCTACCACAGCGTGACAATAGTGCGAGTGCACTCAACGCGACCTGTGGGCGGGGGCAGCGAGTGCACCCATGCTATTTGTCTGCCACGCAGGTAGTGTGGGTATGCTAAATGCATGATGCTCACCCACCCACTCTCCACCCCTAACCCCTCCCACCTGTAACACCAAGGCATCATGGACAGTTAGCGCTGAAATCCAGCAGTGTTATCATGGCCCTTCTCTAGCTGTCACAGAGCATCCAGCATGCGCTTTTACCATGTGCCATACCCATGTGGACAGCTAGTGCCCTTTAGCAAAAGGGTCCCTTTGGTTCAGAAATGTTTGAATTGTCCCCATTGGGCAAAACAGGATCTTAGAGGCGCTCAGAGGTTTTATCTTTTTTTTTATATCTTTTTGGTTTTGCTTTTTTTTGGCTTTCCAAACTGAATATGCATCAAGATTTTCACTGATTAAAAAAAATGATACATAGTTAAGTTCAGATTGAGTACTATGGTCCCAAGATTTCTGTTAGGCCTATAGAATTTAATAAGATAAGACTGGATAAACAATCTGCAATGTAAACACTGCCCTCTTACTGTTTATTCAGTATTAATATTGATTTATGCAGATGTTATGCTGTCTTGCTGGCTGAAATCATTTCTGCTCTAAAAAATCTAAAATAGTGCAAATTTTTAAATAGTTTTGCAGGCCATCAAACAGCAGAGCAACAAACTCGATGTGTGTCTGCTCAAGTTTACATCATCGGTCCTTTTTTCAAAATAAAACCTTAATGCATACAATTATGTTGTCGAGCAACCTGTAGCTCTGCTGTTTGATGGTCTGAAAAATATTTTAAAAAATTGTACTAATTTTGATTTTTAGAGCACATTTTTGTATTGTTAGAAGGGCTCTATATGTTAAGGATCCGGGCGCACAGAGGCAGTCGCAATTCCGATCCCGCAGGGTACGTCTAGCCCCGTGGGTTCGGAATTGCAATCAGGCCTGTATATGCAAGCTGGGGCCGCGATTCAGCCTGGCCTGTACGTACAGGCCGTGCCTAACTAACTCAGTCTGGGCTTTACAATGGAGTCACAGCTCCATGGCGTCCGGTTGCCATGGCACCACTGCTCCATTGTAATGTTGTGATCCCCAGTTGCCGGCTCCTACAATGCTTTCCCCACAGCCTGACCTCCGTTCTGTCCTTCCAAGGCCAGGGTCGGGCTGCGGGGAATGCTCTCCGCCCCCTCCCACCGCTGCCATGCCCCAGGCTGCCATCCTCTGCCCGATCAGGGAACTTATTCCACCTCAGAATCGGCCCTGTACGTCCGGGCCAACAACCGCCCACCACCCGCCCTAACACTGCCCCCAATCCGCCCCTTCTCCACCCCCATCTAACTTCACTATACAACAAGCAAGGAAGGAGGACAGGGACAGGAAAGGGCATGAATAGCATGGATGGATGTCCCAACAAGATGTCCATCCCCACTATTCATGGCTCAGAATGACCCCCTAAGTCATTTTTGTATATGAAATAATTTTTGGGCAAATAAGAGTGAGAAAGACACAAGGACCATAAATAAATAATCACTTTAATAAATACAGTAACCAGAACCTAATTCAATAAAAGATTAATGGTTAAAGCCCAAGATGGCCATGTTTCAGCTAGTGCTTGCCTCAGGGGAACAATACTATAAATGAATATTTTAAAATTAACCAATAAGGGTCTTGATAAATAAATAAGCGTACTTATTAAGAAGAAGGCCAACATTTGTAATAAAAGAGGTAGTATAGATGTCTTTGAGGGCAATGAAGCAGTTCATAGTGTAAAAACAAATGGGTGATTCAAGGGATGTCTATAAATCTTCAGCATCTCTCTTCTCTCCTATAATGGACAAAAGTAAGGTTTTTCAGATGGAGAGACTCTGGAGGAACAGAGACACTCTGGCAATGTGTGGTATTTTTCTTAGTTATCAATGATATTATCTCATTGCAATTTTTATTGGTGAGTAACCTGAGGCAAATTTAGGATATGTGAAGATCTGGCTGTTAGTGCCTCTGCTTGTCTGCTTGTCTTGGTGCATTTGTAACAGATAATACAATATTTTTGTGAGGCAATATAGGAGTATTCATGTCCTCATTTAACTTTATTATATCTCTAAAACAAACTTGTTATTTTATGTTTTTTATAGTTGGTGTGAATTTGTAAGAATGCTATAGAATTATGTTTGTGGTTCCATAATAAGGTACTATTATTTATCTTTTTTTTTTTTTTATAATTTATATTATAACAAACAATTCCAGAATACAATCTGAATCAAAATTCAAATAACAGAAAGAGATCAACAAATTTATCTCAATAGAAATTCACCAAAGAAAATACATAACAAGATAGTTAGACCACAATAAAACCCCACTATAAGATCCAAGAAAAAAGAAATCATACTTAGGAAACCTAAGATACAAAGAAAAAAAACCTCGCGGGAGCAAAGATATCATGGTATGGCAGCCGATATGGGACCCCCCTCTATCCCTCCCTCCCTACTTCGTATAAATTGCAACAATTGCATGGCCTCAAAAAACAAATATTGTTTAGCACGATACAAAATCACACATTTACACGGATATCTTAATTTAAACTGAGCTCCCAGGGAGAGAGTTCTCTGGCGTAAAGCCAGAAAATCTCGCCTCCTTTTCTGGGTGTCTCGAGCAAGGTCAGGAAAAATATGTACTTTTGAGCCCATAAATTGAGATTGAGACATTCTTAGGAAATACAATTTCAGCACAGCGTTCCTATCTGATTCAAAGGCAAAACTAACCACTAGAGTAGCCCGGCTTGTCACCACCTCTAGCGAGCTTTCAAGAAATTCAGACAAGTCCATTGTGGGAGGCGCTAGCCCTGCAGCATTACCCTGCTGACCAAGTGGATCCACCGAGGAAATAGACACATATTGAGCCCTGACCACTGGAGGTAACGAGCCCTCGGGCATTTGTAACATGTCCACAAAGTACTTACGGACCAGGTCCAACGGTGCAAGCAAGGGTGACCTCGGGAAATTCAGGAGTCTCAAATTATTCCTCCTCAGCTGGTTATCAAGAAATTCAATTTTTCTCGCCTGGATCAGCCGATCCCTTGAATTTACCACCAAGGGCCTGCAACTCCTCTACCTTGGATTCCACCTGAGATATTTTTGTAGCCTGAATAGCCGCCTCTGTTTCCATGGAGGAGCACTGAGCTTTAACTTCAGACAATTCCTGAGATACAGCACCCACAAAAGGCAAGAAGGACTGCTGGAGGGTAGAGATAGCTTCCCATAAGCTATCTAATGTTACTGGCGTCGGTTTTACCACACTCCCAGGAAGCCGAGACGCCACAATACGGGGTGAGCTACTTCCACCAAGCTCGACCCCTGAAGAGCCGCCGGAGGGAGACGCTCCTACTCGACCTCCTACGGCTCCAACAGCTGACCAATCTTTCGCAAGGGAGCCCTCAGCCATCACAGCAGATTCACACACCGGTGAAACCTCACTCGACTGCCGCCTCGTGAAAAGGCCTCCAGGCTGAACTGGGGACGCCTGAACAGGGCTCAAAGAAACCCCTTCCATGCTGAGATCCGCCGGCACCAACGGCGAATCTCTCAAAGCCATACTGCCAGCGGGGGTACAAAATCCGGTAATAGGCATCTGAACAAGCTGGTCCGCCGAAGAAGATGACCCTGAGGGCTTCTGGGCATGCTGTTTCCTTTTCCTCCCCATTAGAAAAGATTGTTCAGGTACCGGACCAGGACCCACACACTCAGCGTCCTACTCCATCGCCATTTTGGATCATTTATCATTTTTTTAAACTGATTTTGAAGATGTAAATATTTTTATGACATATTACTACTTTTTTTGTTTTTAACTGGTGATGATCTGCAAGGATTGTTTTTGATCATACATGTGGTTATAACAATTAAGATTATTTATCAAGCCCCCTACTTGTTAATTTTAAGATACTCTTTTTCAATATTGTACTCCTGAGGCAGGTGCTAGCCAAAACATGGCCATGATGGGTTTTAACAATTCGTCTTTTATTCAATTGGATTCTGGTTATTTATTATAGTAATTATTGAGTATTTATTTGTGGTCCTGCAAACTGCATTTGTGGAATGGTTACCGAGATATGTCTGTGATCCCTACATCCACTTGCATGTCTGCAGACATCCAAACCATGACTAAACCCTTTAGAATGACCCTCATATGATTTGTATGAAAATTGATCCCTGAAGCAGGCTGATGTTGAAACACGTTGAGCGTTTGTAACATTGATTAGCATATGACTTGTTTCATAAATCATTTTTGGGTCCTGTTCTTTTATTTGATATGGGCTTCAAATAAAATTGTTCATTTTCTGTTGGTATCGTGGTAGCTGCCACATATACTCCCTAAACCAGACCAGTAAGTTTTGCTGTCATCAGGGGCGGCCCAAGGGGGGTGCGGGGCCATGTGCGGAGACTCGGTGCGGGGCCTCATTTGCATAAGTGGCCTTATTTGCATAAATATTTGCATAATGTTACCATACACTAACTTTTAGTAAACATGTCTCTTAATGAGTGTATGGATAAAGAAAGACTAAAAGATTTCTACATTACTATAATCCAGTGCCAACCGCCAGGCACATTAGGAACTACTACAAACGCTACCCATTTAGAACCCATAGCAAACCCGCCATATCCTGACAGCATTACCAGGACTCACAAAGCACCATACCCTACCTATCAAAAGGCAACACTGCAAATATTAAACCAATACATTTCAGAGAATACTGGGGAAAGAGAACAAGTGGCAATGTCAAATAGGAATTACATAAACAGAATATCTCAGCTCAGTTATACATGCAGAACATAGACCATCACCAAACAAGGAATCACAATTTAGAAACAGGAAGGCAATAATTAAACTGGGAACCCCAAAAGCCAAACTTGGAATGTACAACAACACTGTAGAAATACAACTATAAATTAATTTCCTCTTGTACCAAACAAAGCGCAGACGTTAATGATGCACATTTCCCAGAGCTTTCATATTCCAGTTAATAAATTCAAAATAAAGAGATATCTTTCTACCTTTTGTGCATTTTCTTTCAGTTGCAATTGCTCCAGCCACTTTCTTCTGGTTTCTTCATGTTTTCTGCTAACTCTCCATCGTCTCCTGTCCATTTGTCCTTTCTTCTCTCTTCTAGTTTTTTTCCATTCTCTCTCTCTACATCTGCTTTATCATATGCTAATCTTTCTCCTTTTGCTCTTTCCTCATTCCTATTTCATCCACACAAATTTTACCCTCCATCCTCAATCCCCACTTACTCTCCCAATACCCGGCCAATTGTAGATTTTTCATTCCTCCCACACAAAATATTTTTCCCTTCTCCATTTTACTCTCCCAGCCCCATCCCATTCTAATCCTCCCCCAACATCAGCTCCTTTCTAGTTCCAGTCTCACCCAGCATCCATTCCCTTCTAGAGCCCTGCATCAGCCCATTTCCAGTCCTAGCCCCCCATCAGCCCATTTCCAGTCCTAGCTCCCCCATCCATTCCCAGTCCGAGTCCCTTCATCAGCTCATTTCCAATCCTAGCCCCCCATCAGCCCATTTCTAGTCATTTCCTAGCCCCACCATCAGCCCATGTCAAATCCTAGCTCCCCTCCACTCAGTCCAATTCCAGTCCAAGCCCCCCCATGAGCCTACTTCCAGTTCTAGCCCCTCCATGAGTCCATTTCAATTCAAGCCCCCACCACAGCTCATTTCCAATCTTAGCTCCCCCCAACAGCCCATTTCCAGACCTATCCTAGCTGCTCCATCAGCCCATTTTCAGTCCTAGCTCCCTTCCCTCACAGCCCATTTCCATTCCAAGCCCCCTCCCCATCAGCGATTTGCAGTTCAAGCCTCCCCTTCCACTCAGCCCATTTCCAGTCCTAGCAACCCCCAACCCATTACCAGTTCTAGCCCCCCATCAACCCTCTTCCAGTCCTAACCCCCCATCACCCCATTTTCAGTTTAAGCCCCCTATAACCCATTACCAGTCCTAACCCCCCCCTATCAGCCCACTTCCAGTCCTAACCTCATCAGCCCATTTCCAGTCAGCCCCCCATAGCTCATTGCCAGTCCTACCCCCATCAGCCCACAGCCCATTACCAGTCCTAACCATATCAGCCCACCTCAAGTCCTAACCCCTCCCCATCAGCCCATTTCCTGTCCTAGCCCCTCCATAGCCCATTATCAGTCCTAACCCCCCCCATAGCCCACTACCAGTCCTAACCCCCCATCACCCCATTTCCAGACAGCCCCCATCAGCCCACAGCCCATTACCAGTCTTAACCCCCCCATAGCCTATTACCAGTCCTAACCCCCCCAACAGCCCACAGCCCATTCGCAGTCCTAACCCCATCAGCCCACCTCAAGTCCTAACCCCTCCCCATCAGCCCATTTCCTGTCCTAGCCCCTCCATAGCCCATTATCAGTCCTAACCCCCCCATAGCCCACTACCAGTCCTAACCCCCATATCACCCCATTTCCAGACAGCCCCCATCAGCCCACAGCCCATTAGCAGTCTTAACCCCCCCCCCATAGCCTATTACCAGTCCTAACCCCCCCCCCAACAGCCCACATCCCATTACCAGTCCTAACCCCATCAGCCCACCTCAAGTCCTAACCCCTCCCCATCAGCCCATTTCCTGTCCTAGCCCCCCCATAGCCCATTATCAGTCCTAACCCCCCCATAGCCACTACCAGTCATAACCCTCTTCTCCCCTTTTCCAGACTTGCGCCATCAGCCCATAGCACATTACCAGTCTTAACCCCCCCATAGCCCATTACCAGTCCTAACCCCCCCCAACAGCCCATTACCAGTCCTAACCCCATCAGCCCACCTCAAGTCCTAACCCCTCCCCATCAGACCATTTCCTGTCCTAGCCCCCCCATAGCCCATTATCAGTCCTAACCCCCCCATAGCCCATTACCAGTCCTAACCCCCCATTACCCCATTTCCAGACAGCCCCCATCAGCCCACAGCCCATTACCAGTCTTAACCCCCCCATAGCCCATTACCAGTCCTAACCGCCCCCCCAACAGCCCACAGCCCACCTCAAGTCAAGTCCTAACCCCCCCCATCATCTCATGGAAATTTAAAAAAAAAAAAAAAGCTGGCTGCTGCTGCCGCCGCGGCAGAATGGAGTGTCCAGCGGGGCCCCCTCTGCCCGGCTGAGCTCTCCCAGCCCGGCTGAGCCCCTCTGCGCCGGCTTTCAGATACGCGAAGGGAGAGTGTCTCCCTCGCGTCTCTGTTAAGCCCGCAGGGGCAGATGGGGCCCCGCGGGACACTCCATTCTGCTGCTGCTGCTGTAGCGGCAGCAGCCAGCTTTCTTTTTTAAATTAAATTTTTAAAAAAGCAGAATGTTCTTTGCGCGGGCCCCCTGAAACGTGGGGCCCTGTGCAAAAAACATTCTTGCTCAATGGACGGGCGGGCCCTGGCTGTCATGCGGTCTCGGAGGCTGAAATCGCTCCTTCCACAGCATTCCTAGTCTCCTTTCCTATACAGCAGTGCTTCTGTTGAGTTCTGATAGCAACATTTCAATACCACTCTTTTTACTGCTGGTTTCTCTTGTTCCCACAAAGGTTCTGTTCTGGGGACTCCGTGAGTTGAAGAAAGTCCAACTGCTCTCAGTGGATCGTCCTCAAGTTCTAATTGAGTGTGCAGGAAAAGGGGTGAAGTCCTGTGTCATCCAGAGCTTCAAGAAAAATCCCAATTTCAATGTGCTGGCAGACTGGTTTGAAGTGGTGTGTGTTTTGCCTGTTTAACTTTTGCTGTGTTTTACTTTTAACCCTCATTTCCTCTTGCCCCTTCTTCATCTTCATTTTTAATAATACACACTGTGAAAATTAGTAAACAATTCAAAGGTTTTGTTCAGTGTACCTTTTCTCAGGATAGGGTGATTTAGTAATGATTAGTGCATGCTGATGGTATTGGTGCACTATCTGCTGCAGGGCCCATCAGGGCCAGTGTTAGGCATACTGGGGCCCAAGACAGATATTTGAGAGGGACGCCAAAGTCAGCCAGCAGACTGTATTTCCTTCAGTTTCAGGCAGGCTTGGGCCCCCTTAACACAGGCCCTAGGGCCCATTTAATTCCTATGGACCCTATGACAGATAGAGCATGCCAATGCCCATAAAAATGCTGATCTTACCCTAAAGACCTTTATCAACTCCACACAGTTCTCACCCTGTCAAACAACAGACCTTCAGCATCAAAATGTACAAAGATAAATTCCCACCCCACAGGCAAGGCTGGTGCGGTGCAAGGATATTTGCTTCTCTAGGCAGTCTTTGATGTTTCACCAGCCCCCAACTTCACCGGCCCCACCACACAAACTACCTGCTTATCTCAGTTCCTTGACTGCTCATCCCCTTTGGTCAGTAGGAGGAAGAGTGTCTAATGGTAGCCCAGCTTCCTTTGCTGCACAGGGTTAGTTTTGCAGCCTGAGCAGGGAGGTTATGGGATCTTGTGACTCATACTGCAAGACTAGCCCTGGCAGAAGAGGGAACAATGCTGAAGTACCCTTCTTCCTGTTGGCTGTGGTGCCAAGCCACTGGGTTAAGCACTGAAGTAGGGCTTCCAGGAGGACAGCAACCATTCAGGAGGGCGAGGATTTAAATACCTGTCTGCTGCCCTTGCCCACCCCCAGAATCTTGATACTCTAGGCGATTGCGTGGTTCACCTAATGGAAGCACCAGCCTGCCCACAGGACCCAGTTAAATTGCCTATATTTTCAGATCTTGCTTATGTGGCTTGTTCTATGGTTTTGTCCTATGTCAGGAATTGCCAGAAAATGAAATCCTGCACCCACCATTGAGTATCTGCGTGGTTGACTGGAGAGCATTCGGCCGCAGCACGCTCGTTGGAACACATATGATAAACTGCCTGAAGCAATTTGTGTATAAACCCAGTGAGCTTCCAGCCGTTACTGAAATGCAGCAGGACGAAGACGTAAAAAAGGACGCTGGAGGTAATCTTCTGCACTCGCAAAGGAGTTTACAAACAAACCTTATGAGACTGTGAGTTTACGGGATCAGGGCCGTAACAAGCTATAAATGTGGCCTGTGCAACTCACAAAATTGGTGCGTCCGCACTCCCACTCCTGTGCAAGCACATGTAGGAAGTTGCTCTTGCCAGGCTTCCTGGAAGCCCGGCGATGACATCAACGCCCCTTCTGTACCTGCGCCCTGTGTGGCCGCGCCATTTGCATGCCCCTTGGTACGGCCCTGCTTGGGATGGATACTTGACTTCTCTCTCGTTTCCAAAGACAAAGGGCGGGGGGGGGCTCAATATTCAAAAGCACTTATGCAGTCGGCAGTGGCATCGACCACTTAAGTGCTTAAAAAACAAATCTCTTGGATGGTTCAATGTATAAATTTGGACGTTTAAATTGTTATATGCCCAAAATTATATATTCAAAAAGAGGCAGCACCCCTTAGACTTAAAAGTTATGGACTTGATTTTATAACAGAGCTCTTAGTGAAAAGTCTAAAAAGACACCTATTATAGGCAAGCTGATCCAACCACCAGGCAAGACCAGACAGTTACCTAGAGAGCCAGATTCTGAGGGGTGGCAAAGAGCTGCAGCAATCAAAGCAAAACAATAGATCCTGACAGCAAGACAGACTCAAAGAGCCATCAGCATATACCTTTAACCAAGCATAAGAACATAATAGATGCCATACTAGGTCAGACCAAGGTCCATCAAGCCCAGTATCCCACTTCCAACAGTGGCCAATCCAGGTCACAAGTACCTAGCAGTTTCCCCAGAAAACACAGGTTCCATAATGCTTGTATTGGGACAAGCAGTAGATTTCCTGGGGCCTCTAATGGTTTATGGACCTTTCCTCCACTAACAGCTTGTACTACATCCTCCGGTAACGAATTCCAGAGTTTGATTACACATTGAGTGAAAGTAATCTTTTCTCTTATTAGTCTTATATGGGTTACACTGTAGCTTTATTGCATGTCCCCTAGTCTTTCTACATTTTGATGGCGTAAACAGCTATAAGGAGAGTGAGCTCACACATTCATACAAAACAGAGTTTAATATTTAAAAGTATGTTGAACAGAGTTGTTGTGGGAGGAGTGGTGTTGGGATGATTATGATTGTTGAGTTTAATTATCAAATGCTCAGGGGTGGAGAAGTGTCAGGCTGCAGATTTGCCTACTAGGGTACTAGAGTGGAGGAGAAGCCTAATCGTTAGAGCGCTGGCTTGGGACACAAGAGACCAAGGTTTGATTCCCACTAGCACTCCTTGTGCAATAAGTCCAAGTTATCAATGTCTCTGTTTAACGTACATTACCAAGTTTAAGTTACAATGTAAACCGCTTTGACTGAAACAATAAAGTGGTATAAAAAAACCTTGCTAAATAAATAAGGCGATTTTCTCCACCACCATGAATGCTCCAGCAATTAGCGGTATATAAATCCTTAAAAACAATAATAATAATAAATGCATCAGCCCTGATTTTAAGTCCATTTTATAATGGCCAGATAAACACCTAGGTACCGTTATAAAATAGGTACCCAACCCCCTGAAATAGCACACGAATGCCAATGCATGCATTTACATCCGCTCAGGACCATGCCAAGGCAAAAATGAGCCCCATGCTACTTGCAAACCTGACACCTCCCTTCCCCCATCCTGCCACGTGAGGAACACATTCCTGTCAAGCTTTCTGGAAGTCCAGTGATGACATCAGAACCCCTTCCATACATGCACCCCATGTAGCAGCACCGCTCACGCAGCCCTTGATGTGGCCCTGCACCTGCTGCAAAGCTGGCATAGTAATGTGTACACTATGAGCCTGATTCAGGTAGTGACTCGTCCGGGCTGTCCGTACAGCCCCAAGCAAGACAGACCCATTTGAACCCAATTCTGGACCGTGGGAACAAAACATTCCCGTGGTAACCAGAATCGGGCCCGAGGACAGCCCAGCATGCCCCTGTCTGCCTGCGGGGACGTCTTCCCCGCAGATTCCCCTGGCTGCTGCGGCTTGGCCCCCCTCTTCTCTTCTGCACAAACCACGACTGGCATATCGGGGCCTGGATCGAGCAGCATGGACCTCCCTGCACCCGGCCCCAGCCCCGGTCCCGGGGCGGGGAATCCCTGGCCAAATCGTGGAATAAGCAGCACATCCCCATGGCCCCAGCAGGATTGATATGTGCTGTTGGGCTGGCCTGCCCCCACTCCACCCCATCCCACCCGATCCTGCCCCCTGACGGCTCTCCCCGTCCTGATGCTCAGGACGTACGGGAAGAGCCAGAGTGGGAATTGGGTCCAGATGGCTTGTGGAGCTGTACGTCCCTGCATGAGGCCCTGTATATTCTAAGGGGGAAAATTTTATAAACGTTTTCAGTAGGTAAAATACCGATTAACCTGCATAAAAGGCCTTTTATAAAATTAGGTCACACCTAAAAGGCACACATGATACAAGCAGGAGTGCATTAGTGGAGTAGGCATACTTGGGGAAGGAGTTTGGGCAAAGCATGGGTAGAGCTAAAGTTTATGCGTTCTTTTATAAAATTGGTACCCATAACTTTTTAGGCATTAAGAGACCCCATGAGGGTGTTGGGAGAGATCAAGGGGTTGTCTTTTGGACCACCAGAGAATTTTTACAGGGCTGCAGGAGGACTCTTACAAGGCCTTCCTACCTCTTTTTAAAAAATGGCACTCCTGGACCTTTACCAGGCACCTTAGCTTGGCGAGGGGAGGGGAGAAATGCTATACATCTTAAGCTGTAAATAACTTTTCTACAATATTACTACAGATTTCCTTGGCAGGTATTTGCATGTGATGCAGGTCATTTCCATGCCTGCATAATGTCTAATTTAGAGGTCAGCATAGAACTCCCAGGAGAATCACAAATTCTGCCGTTCATTTGAAATGATCTCATGATAATGTATTTTGCTGCATGGTAAATTCCATTTACTGCATACAAAGGCATTATTACAGCTTAGTAAAAAGGCTTATAAATTAGTTGCCTAGTGCTAGCCACTTTTTTGACTCCTACATTTAGGTCGTCACCCAATTAGTTTTTAAAGGGGTTGTTTTAAATACTTAAAACACCTAAGCCCCTTGAAAATAGATGTCAAAATCTCAAATTCCATATAAGTGAATAGTTAAACTCTGGAATTCATTGCTGGAAGATGTGGTAAAGCACGTGGAGGCCAATTCTGATCGGGGCAGGTCTAGACCGTCCAGATGTCCAAAAAATGGACAGCCTGAAAGTGCACCCGATTCTGCACCCGTGGGAACTAGATGTTCCTGCAGATGGAGAATCGGGTACTTAGTTGGGCCGGACGGGCCCCGTTTCCGCAGCACTGGATGTCCATCTACTTCACCTGCTAGCCCTCCCTATGATCCTGCTGAGCCCCATTGCCATGGTGTCTCATCACCATGGCACCGGGACACCATGCAGGAGCACTGAAAGGCCCGACGTACCTGTCAGTATCCCTTCCCTGCTACCCAACCCTCGGTGGGGTCTGCCAGGACCAGGATCGGATGGAGGGGCCTCAACACACACTTCTTTCTGCTTTGGGGGGTCCTTCCTGGCTGGATCATTGCTGTCTATGGAACTTATTCCACCTCTGAGGTGGAATACATCCCATGTCTATCTGCCCCCAGCCGAATGTAGAGGGTCGTGACTGGAATAGGCCCTGTATGTTCGGGTTGTGCGCTCTGCCTACTCTCTGCCCTGTTGCTGCCCCCACCCGCCCCCGTCCAGAGCTCCCCGCACAAAGGTCCTATATGTGTGGGGAGCTTTCAGGGCAGAATAAGCACACAGTGATTAGCAGGGTTTGTACATCAAAACCAGACGTACATCTCCAATATTCACTGTTCAGAATGACCCCCTTAGTGTATCAAGGTTATAAAAAAGGTGTGGACACGTTCCTTGAGTGAAAATCCATACATCATTTTTAAAGTAGGCTTGGAGGGAAGAGACTGTTTATCCTTGGAGCAAATAGTATGGAAGATGTCGTGTACTTACGACCTGGATTGGCCAATGTTGGAAACAGGATACCGGGCCTGATGGACCGTTGAGTTTGACCTAGTACAGCAATTCTTGTGTTCTTATATATTTAAACATACATTACACAGTTTCAGTCTAACATAACGCCTCCTTCCCCCTAACCTCCCTCCCTGCTTTTCTTAGCTTTCTTTTCCCTCTTTCATCTATGGAAGGGATGGGGGAATTCTGTTGGCTGTGGGCCATCTGTCTTTGGGATGGTAAGAAAATGGGGAACCCTGCAAGTCCCAGATTTTGTGGGGGACAAAAGAAGCAACTTTCTTGCATGCAGACCTGAGCATGAAGGAAAACTGTAATTCAGAAGGCTATATTTCTAATGATGCAAAGGCTTTTATAATTCCCATGACCTGTATTGATTTTTACATTTCTGAGATACAATGACATCAATTTTGATTCTCTCAGTCAAGGCACTGGGCCATTTACAATGCAGGAAGTAGATGTGTATTAAAAGCCCACTAACTACAAAGGATATTTAGAGGGAGATATAGCAAGGTATCCTATTAATAAATGGTTAGTAACTTTATATCCCTAGCGTAAGGTAGTGGTGTATATCGCATATGGAAATCTAGGAAATGATATACCTGTAGGGCTTTTATTGCAGTATGAGTTCTTCAGTTTTCAAACCTCTGCATGTTAAGGGACGCAGAAGTATCTGAATCCTTATTTTATATAGTTATAGCAAGATTCTTGACATGGGAAATTGTTCCATCATGTGTTAATATGGATACAACAATGAAATTCATTGTAATTCTTACTTTTTTCTTTTTGTCAAATTTTATATAACACAAAAAGGAGTCTATTTTTAAAAATTTACTGGCTGAATTTTCTGCTAACCTAAGCAGCTAGATATTCAGCTGAACATTTCCCAAATCTAACCTGTTAAAGTTAGGCTGGTTTTGTATGTAGGGCAACTATTGATGAATGAGGATTGTCTGCCTAAATGTGGCCCCTGCATCAGAACCTTTTTTGCCCAGATAAATTTCCCATAATATGAATTCAGTTTGTGCAATTTACTAATCAGTGTGGAACAATTTTTTAAAGCAGAGGGTTACAGTAACTGGTTAACTTGCATATTTAAACCTTTTGAAAACTGACCCCAAAATAAATAGCACAGGTATTGAGATGACTACTTAGTGGAATATGCTGTCTCTTACTCACAGATACAAGGCCACTGCTGAAGAAAGGTGGAATAGATTTTCTGAACATCACCTGAGGCCAATGCAGAAAGCCGGTGCTGGAGTCGCGCTGAATCAGCTTTTTATGCCTATTTGTAGCGCACCGATAGCACGTGACTTCAGTGCGGACATGCAGAAAGGAGCTCATATGCAAATTAGCCACATGTTAGCCATTCATTAAACTGCACAAATGGCAGCATTAAACTGGGAGAGCAAGCCAAACACATGCGCACAAGAAGTCGGTGCTAGTGGCCCGCTATCCCAGAGAAACAGCGGCGCTGTGTGGCTATTTTACATATTTATTTATTTATTTATGTAACAGCTTTTATATACCGTGCTATTTGTCATCAGCGCGGTTTACAATGAACAACATCTTGAAAAATGGCAGAGGCCTGGCCCCACATAGTGCATCCAGGAATGCACCATGTGGCGTCAGACTACCATATAAGGCATATTCTACCTTATATGGCAGTCTGACCTCGCCCAGTGCATCCCAGGATACACCACGTGGAGCCAGGCACTACCATTTTTCAACATCACAGGGCAAGAGCAGGAGCAGATGGGCAGTGCTCCCACTTGTTTCTAAAAGTACAGGGAGGGGAGTGGGGGGGGGGTTCAGGTCACTGGGCCACCAAGTATAGTTTTAGTTAAGTGGGGGTGGGGAGTTCAGGGCAACTGGGCCACGAGGTATATTTTTAGTTGGATGGGGGGCCACTAACCACTAGGGATTATTTTGGGCAGGTGGGTGGATTGGGGTCACTGAATCACCAGGGATTTGCTTTCTGTCAGGGGCAGTGGCCCCCCAACAGTATTTTGATGACATCGGAGGCTTTCCTGGATGCCTGGATCATCTTTGACATTTCTCCTCAGATGATCCAGGCATCATAGAAAGCCCCCGATGCCATCAAAATACTGTCGGGGGCACATGTTAGATGTTTAAGCCACCTTAGACACAGGAGTAGAGATATTGGCGGTAAGGCTGGTTGCAAAATCCTGAACGCGTTTCTCTGCATTGGGCGCAGGTCATATTTGCATGTTGGTTCATTATGTGCAGCTCATTTGCCTCTCATTTAAATACATTTAAATACTCTTGGCGTTAATTGTGCACTAGTTTTTCTGTTGTTGTTTATGCGCTCGTCCATCTCTTTTCTGCATTTGACTGTAGCAGTAAGTGTGCTTAAAAGTGGTGTTATCTGTGCTTAAAGGTCACCCTAGTTTTCTGCATCGGCCTGCTGGTTTGGAAACCTATAGTACAATATACTCATCATGGTAGATCTGTAAGCCAGTATACTTTTATTTGAATGGAATGGTAATGCGTTAATTGTTTGGTAATCTCACAGTGTGTGGTGTTGAATTAATATTTTGTTCTAACAATAGAGGAGATTTGGACTAAAAAAGAAAATTGATCCCAAAATAACTGGTGAAAAAGGGTTCTAATCCATTTTTCTTTGGATTTTTGCAGTATTCCCAACACAATGCCTCAGAACAGCATGATTAACTATCTTCATCTCTCATGTGGATATATTAAGGGAGGTTAAACAAGTCTTGGTTTTGTCCCATACTTCTATGAACTCTTCACTAAATACTTATTTATTTATTTAGTTAGTTAGTTGTTTTTATATACCGTATTTCTACAATTCAAGACGGTTTACAAGGAACATAAAATAACAGAGAGTCACATCTGTTGTACATAGAACAGAACATTTTGAGTATAAGCAAAGATGATTCAACACAGAACTATGTACATATTTACAAGATAATTAGTGGGGTGTACTAAGTAGCAGGGCCGGATTTACCTTGAGTGAGGCCCTACGCCAACAAAAATTGTGGGCCCCCAGCAGGGGCGGCCCAAGAGGGGTGCGGGGCCTCATTTGCATAAGGGGCCTCATTTGCATAAATATTTGCATAATGTTACCATATACTAACTTTTAGTAAACGTGCCTCTTAATGAGTGTATGGATAAAGAAAGACTAAAAGATTTCTACATTACTATAATCCAGTGCCAACTGCCAGACACATTAGGAACTACTACAAACACTGCCCATTTAGAACCCATAGTAAACCCGCCGTATCCTAACAGCACTACCAGGACTCACAAAGCACCACACCATACCTATCAAAAGGCAACACTGCAAATATTAAACCAATACATTTCAGAGAACAACAATACATGACCTACTGGGGAAAGAGAACAAGTGGCAACGTCAAATAGGAATTATATAAACAGAACACCTCAGCTCAGTTACACATGCAGAACATAGACCATCACCAAACAAGTAATCACAATTTAGAAACAGGAAGACAATAATTATTGTCTTCTTGTTTCTAAATCTTTTAGTCTTTCTTTATCCATACTCATTAAAGAGGCATGTTTACTAAAAGTTAGTGTATGGTAACATTATGCAAATATTTATGCAAATGAGGCCCCTTATGCAAATGAGGCCCCGCGTCTTATGCGGCCCCCGGGTTACTTTACAAGTCCTCATTTGGCCCTCAAAGCAATTTGAGTTTGAGACCCCTGCTCTAAACCTTGTCAGTCACATACAGTAGCCCCTCCCCCACCTCGTTTTCCTAAGAGCTTGCTGATGTTTTTCTGGTTACTGATTTCAGCACCAACTGAGCCACTGGTGGCCTTCGATGTACCTGAGGAAGTACAGCCTCCATCCGAGCATATTTATGTTGATGTGGAGTCTACCATGGCCCAGGCGTCCAGTCCAGTCCCAGTGCCACTTCCTGCTCCTGCTCCAGCTCCTCTTCCAACTTCCCATTTAGATGCAGATCCCAGTAAAACAACTGCACCCGATCCAGCCGCCGCACCTTCTAAAGGAGGGAAAGAGGACAAGCAGAAGGTAAGATGCTTTAGCTTATCCTCTTGACGCCTCTAGTTACTGTAAAGGTCACATCCCTTTTCACAATTATTTTGACGTCTTAAACAAATGAAGGACCAGTTTCTCATTTCATGTTTTACTACTTAATATTTGTTCTTTTTTTTTGATGATAGTTATACACAAGCATATTCTATAGGATTACGGTGATGCAAGCTAGAGCAAAAGTAGTGAAACAATAAAGCAGAAATGCTAATGTAGCAGATCAAAATGCACATCTTATGAGCCATGCACAAAGTGACAATATGCCAAAACCAGCAGATTGAAAAACACATGGGTCAATATTTAAAAGCAGCTCTCAGTATAGCTGCAGCTGCTGTATGGATAAGTGTCCCATCTGTCAGTTTTTAGCAGCACTATCTGTCATAGTGCTGCTGAAAATTATTAGGCTGTCCTGGCATTATCCAGATAGTGTAAGGATGGAACATGGGTGTTCTGTCTAACCATATGCAGGGCAGTGATATTCAGTCTGCTGTCCATACAGCTATGTGAATAATTTTTTAGTGCCATCAAGTCAGTGTTGACTCATAGCAACCCAGCTACCTCTGGGTTTTCTTGGCAATGTATCACTGAAAGTAGATTGCCATCCTTTTCTTCTGAGGCAATGGAGGGTAAAGTGACTTGCCCAAAGTCACAAGGTGTGCCAGTGGGAATTGAACCCTTGATTGTCTAGGTATTAGGCAGTTGCTCTAACCACTAGGCTACTCCTCCACTCCATGTGAATAAATTTAAGACAGCAAAAAGGCTAAGTTTATCCACCTAGCCAGGGATACTCAGCTGCTATCTGTATAGCTGCAGGGTTCACTGCTCTAAGTATATCTAGTGGTCTTGCTTCTGCAGATAGCAGCACATAAAATATTTAATCACCAGAAATTTCAAAAAAGGCTGATTGCTGTGTTTGAATCTTCTTAGCATTCTAAAGTAACAGAACTAACATTTAAGGAAGGCGATTCAGAAAATGGCGACCTTTCCTTCCACTGTGTTTTCACTGAAAAACATAGTGAATGTTTGTAAGCCCAGAGTACCTCGTTTCCATGGTGCTAGGCCTGGGTAGGGGTACAGACAGCCATACTGAACAGTGTACTCTTGGGAGCGCTGCTGGATGGGAGAGAAGAACTCTCTCACAGCCCTGACTCTGTGGATCTCACTAACACCAATCCAGAGCAGAGAGTCAGAAAATAGGAAAAATCCAGGCAGGCACAGGTTTGGGTTGTTCAAAACAAAAGTTGCTTTATGGAAGAATACTTAGGAAATGAAAACAAAAAACAATGAATTTTAATTGGCCTGGTTACAGTTCAGAACTCTGGGATGTTAAGGTGCAAGGGACCATATTCTGGTAAGAGATGGAATCAGTGGATTTTCATATCCTTTCTTCTCTGGAAAACCCCAATCTACTTTCCTGCAGGTTAGGATAGGCAACCGATCCTGGAACATCCAATGTGCTCCTTTCTGGAACAAAGCCACCTTCTTCCCTAGACTGGCCCAGCTCCTCAGAACAGTCTTTCATTCCATCCTCTTTTCTTCACAATTTAGATGGGATTATTGCAAAACAATTTCAAACTATAAGATCCACACCATTGTGTTCTTGTTGACCCCTTCTCCCAATCCCTAGGCCCTTATGGAACCTAGGGACTAACTTTCTTGTGCTTAGACATTCCCCCTGGGTTGCAGCACACCTCAAAAAAGGTAGAGAGGAAAGACCAGAAACCCATCGAACACATGAGTTCTGCTAACCAAATTCCTCAACGGACTCCTGCTCTTGGAAAGTCTCATAATCTCTATTCCCATACTGACATCACCATGTTCCAAGATCCTGAAAACCCTGAAGTCAGCAGTAAGGAGAAATTGTTGACTTCTTTACACATTTTTATAAGAAATTTGGGGGCCAATATTCAATGGTGGCAGCCTAGTGCATTTAAAGCACTTGGCCGCTGCCACTTTAACTAAATCAGACATTCACTGCTGGGACATGTCTGGCATCTGGCGCCAAATCTCCAGATTCACCAGACAGCACAGCTGCTATCCAGCAATCTTCAGCTGCTAACCGGATAGCGAGAACCAACCATTCATCTCGTCTAACATTATCTAGTTTAGTTCTCCTGTTAGCAGGCAAATATGGCCGCTGATTGCATAGTGATCTAGACCATCCCTTCTGCCCACAGAGTGTTGTGGTTTTATGCGGGTGTATTTTGTGTTAATATTCAGCATCACTATTTGGAGAGTGCCACTGAACATTAGGATTGCCGTGGTTCAACTGGTTAGCAGGTCTCGTTAACTAACTAAATTGCTTTGAATAAGCCGTCCATAATATTTAGTAAGGCACTTTGCAACAAACCTAGATACTAGATTAGAGACATCAGACTGCATTTTCAAGAAATTGATTTCTCTCAGCCTGTGTCATATAGGAAACTTTCAGAAAAATTCTAATACAACATCCCTTAAAGACCTTTGTAATATAGTTTTTAAAACGTACACGACCAGGTTCTTATCTTGTCTCAGTAGAGGGGTTTATGTACTAAACTGTGCTACTACTATTGAGGGCCTTAATGAATGTTAAAACAGAATTAATATGCATAACAAGCACTAACGCACTTTAGGAAATTCAGTTCAGCATTAGCATATCCTAAACCTTCCTCTAAAATGCAAATATGAATGAAAGTTAACTACAGCTCAAGAACAGTAGTGAACTTTTTCTCTGACTGAGCATAATTTTGCTAATTTAGGGGCCTTCTAACTAAACACCACTGACCGTTTAACATGTGTTTTAGCCTGTGATACTCTAACTGGCTGCAGTGAATGCTAACACATGGGCATGCCAGCTACTGGCCGCTAAAACATCTAGTAATTGGCCATCGTGTGCTAGGGCAGTGAGTGGGTGGGATCGGGGCAGGGTGTGGGTGTGGAGAACACATTGCCAGTGGCGTGAGGGCAATTTCTCTGCACTCACTGGCAATATGGCAATTAGCGTGGGTGCAACTAACAATACCTTTTGGGTATCTTAGGTGCACCCGCATTAATTGCGCCATACGTTAACATATGCATTCGCGTTTTAACTGCCAGGAACCTGCTGGTCACGCTCCCAGCAGTCAACGCTGAGGCTTTGAACTTATAGTGCATTAAAAACACAAGTTAATTGCAAAACCTTACTAGAATTTAATAAAAGGGCCCCCTTAGTTTGTGGATGTCTTTCAATTTGGTTTAATACAGTAGCCAGTCTATCACACAATTAAAGCACACACGATAAAGACCCACCACTCGTTTACCAAGTGCCACATTCAGCATTAGGTGAGAGGTTTCTACATCATTGTCAACATTATTGGCATCCTTGCATTTTAGGTATGATGTGTACAATATAGTAATATAGTATATGACGGCAGATAAAGACCATTATGATCCATCCAGTCTGCTCAGCACGGTGGCAAGAATAGGTGCATCTGCCGCTCCATGCAGGTCACCCACCCCCATGCCTTTGTTTAGGAGTGTACCCACCGTTCCATGCAGGTCACTCCTGTTTGTTGAGATATAAGAGATAGTTAAGTTTATTATGATTTTATCCTGTTGCTATAAAGGGATCCACTGTGTCTGTCCCATGCCGTTTTGAATTCTGTCACTGTATTTGCCCCCACCACGTCCATCGGGAGGGTATTCCAAGCATCCACCACCCTTTCAGTGAAAAGGTATTTCCTGACATTGCCTTTCAGAATACCCCCTCACAGTTTCATGTTATGTCCTCTGGTATTACAGCTTCCCCATCTTTGAAAAAGGGTTGTTTGTTCATTAATACTTTTTAAGTATTTAAAGGTCTGAATCATATCTCCCCTGTCCCTCCTCTCCTCTAGAGTGTACATATTTAGGTCTTCAAGTCTCTTCTCATATGTCTTCTGGAGCAGGCATCAAATCATTTTGGTTGCCTTCCTCTGAACTGTTTCCAGTCGTTTTATATCTTTTGTGAGATATGGTGTCCAAAACTAATAAAATATTTCAAGTGAGGCCTCACCAGCGACTTGTACAGTGGCATTAGTACCTCTTCCTTTCTGCTGGTAATTCCTCTCTGTATGCAACCCAGCATCCTTTTGGCTTTGGCCATCGCCTTGTCACACTGTTTAGCTACCTTGAGATCCTCAGAAACAATCACTCCGAGGACCTTCTCCTGGTCTGTGCACTCCAACCTCTCACCTCCTATTGCATAGAATTTCCTTGGATTTCTGCATCCCAAGTGCATGACATTGCACTTCTTCACATTAAATCTTAATTGCCAAGCATTAGATCATTCTTCCAGCTTTTGTAGATCTTTCCTCATGTTATCCACTCCCTCAGGACATCCACTCTGTTGCAAATTTTCATGTCATCTGCAAAAAGACAGACTTTTCCATTTAGTTCTTCAGCAATATCATTCACAAATACATTAAATAGTACCAGTCCCAGGACCGATCCCTAGGGCATGCCACTAATCATCTTCCTTTCATCCGAGTGAGTTCTGTTTACCATCACCTTCTTCCGTCTGTCAATCAACCTATTTCTGATTCAGTTCACCACCTTGGGACCCATCTCCAGGCTGTTCAGTTTATTGATAAGCCTCCTATGAGGAACAGTATCAAAGGTTTTGCTGAAATCTAGGTAGATCACATCCATTGCATGCTCCTTATTTAATTCTCTGGTCACCCAGTCAAAGAACTCAATCAGATTTGTTTGGCATGATCATCCTTTGGTAAAACCATGTTGTCTCAGATCATGCAATCTGTTGGTTTTAAGAAAGTCCACTATTCTCTCTTTCAGGAATGCTCACCTTCTGCATTTACTATGCCAACTATTTGGTTTGTATTCCTGCTGGCTGAAGGGCCTAGGAGGCATTTGACCATCTTCTCTCCTTTGAACTGTGTTCCTAAGTTGGTGTCTCTGATAATGGAATCTCCAAGTAGCAATAATTTCCTGTTTTGTGATTTTTTTTCTACATATTTGGGCATTAACCTTCTCATTTAAGGGCGCTTCAGTTTGCAGTAATTGGGGACTTTCATTTTCCAAGGCAGAGAAGGCATTATGCATTGATATCTCATGATGGAGAGGGTTTCTCTGTGTTACAGGTCGCAACCTACCAGAGCCCACTGTGATCCATTTGTTCCTGGGCTGTTTAATTCTTTGTGGGAGCAATGGTGGATTTTTTTCAGTTTGTACCCTAGAGGGGGTGTGTTTAATTGCTGCTAATTCTTCCCTTAATTGAATCAATTCTTTATGCATAGCAGATAACTTGAGACATATAGAGCAAGCTCTTAGGCTGCAAATGATTCCTCTTAGAAGGCACCACAGCTATTGCATTGAATACATGACATGCTGAGAAAAAATTGGAAATATTCAAACTGTATGTCATCATAATATTTTGATAGTATGTCCAAAGATATACAACAAAACAAAAGATGTCTGTGCAACTTAGATGTAGTAATTTCTGAGAAAAAACCAAAATGTGACCTAGTCGGGATTAATGGCACCCTTCAGTAATATTTGGTTGCATAACCCTTATTAATGATGACATAGAAACATAGAAACATGACAGCAGACAAAGACCACATGGCCTATCTAGTCTGCCCTTCCATATCAACCACTACAATAGTCCCCTCTTTTCCTTTAGAGATCCTCTGTGTTTGTCCCATGCTTTTTTGAATTCAGATACCGTCCTCATCTCTACCACCTCCACTGGGAGACTATTCCACGTATCTACTACTCTTTCCATAAAGAAATATTTCCGCATATTACTCCTGAGTCTATCCCCTTTCACCCTCATCCTATGCCCCCTCATAGCAGAGCTTGCTTTCAGTCGAAAGAGGCTCTCCTCCTGTGCATTTATGTCATGGAGGTATTTAAACATATCTATCATAGCTCCTTTTTCCCTGCCTTTCCTCTAATATATACATATTAAGATCCTTAAGTCTGTCCTCATATGCTTTATAATGAAGACCACTAACCATTTTAGTAGCCACCCTCTGCACCGACTCCAACTTGTTCATATCCTTTTGAAGGTGCGGTCTCCAGAATTGTACACGATACTCCAAATGAGGTCGCACCAAAGGCCTATACAGAGGCACTATCATCTCCTTTTTTCTGTTGGCCATTCCTCTCCCTATGCACCCAAGTATCCGTCTAGCTTTTGCCATTGCCTTTTCTACCTGTTTAGCTACTTTAAGATTGTTAGACATAATCACGCCCAGGTCTCGCTCTGCTTTTGTGGAAAGAAGTACTTCCCCCCCCCCCCTACATTGTACCGCTCCCTTGGATTTTTGCAGCCCAAATGCAAGACCCTGCATATTTTAGCATTAAAAAGCAGCTGCCAAATTATAGACCATTCTTCAAGCTTAGCTAGATCTCTCCTCATGTTATCTACTTCTTTCTGGGTGTCTATTGCAGATTTTGGTATCATCCGCAAAGAAGCAAGCCTTATCCGTCAACCCCTCCGCAATATCACTAACAAAGATGTTAAAAAGAATTGGGCCAAGGACAGATCCCTGCAGCACACCACTGGTAACCTCCCTGTCCTCAGAGTGAACTCCATTTACCTGTACTCTTTGCCGCCTCCCACTTAACCAATTTCTTACCCAATCAGTAATTTTAGGGTCCATCCCTAGGGTGCTCAGTTTGTTGATAAGTCACCTGTGCGGAATGGTGTCAAAGGCTTTACAGAAATCCAAGTACACCACATGTAGGGCTCTCCCTCGGTCCAACTCCCTGGTCACCCAGTCAAAGAAATCAATTAGATTGGTCTGACAAGACCTGCCTCTGCTGAATCCATGCTGCCTCCAATCTTGTAATCCATTGGACTCCAGAAATCACATTATTTTCTCTTTGAGCAGCATTTCCAATAATTTACTCACCATAGAGGTTAGACTAACTGCCTGTAATTTTCAACCACATCCTTACTTCCATTTTTGTGTAAAGGGAACACATGTGCCTCTTGCCAGTCCTCTGGCACCATTCCTGACTCAAAAAAGGCATTGAAAAGGTCAGTCAGTGTTGCTGCTAGAACATCTCCAAGTTCCTTCAGTATTCTCAGCTGTATCCCATCCGGTCCCATCACTTTGTCTACTTTTAGTTTAGCTAGTTCTACACGAACACTGTCTTCTGAAAATCGTTCAAAATCCCCGATACTTCTCTTCCTATTTATGGGTGTTTTCTGAGGTCCTGCTCCTGGCCCTTCATCTGTGAACACAGAACAGAAATATTTGTTAAGCAATTCCACTTTATACTCATCAGCTTCCAAACATTTCTTGTAGCCATCTATAAGTTTCATACTTCTGTCTGCTGATAGTTTCTCCCACTCTTCAATTGCGATTTGTTCCAGATTATGAATGTTTCCAAGATTCCTTTAACAAATTGCAGAGTTCAGCTCTTTCCAAAGGTTCTTGATTGGATTGAGATCAGGACTCATTGCTTGCCAGTTTAAAACAGTCCATTTGTTCCTTTTTAACCATTATTTTGTACTTTTGATTTATGCTTTGGGTCATTGTCCTTCTGGAAGACACATGACCTTTGACCCAGACCTAGCTTTTTGACATTAGGTGGCACATTTCGCTCCAAAATACCTTGGTAGTCCTCTGACTTAATGATTCCTTTAAAGCGTTCCAGGCCTCCAGTTCCTGAGGCAGCAAAACAGCCCCACAACATTATGGAACCTCTACTATATTTAACTGTAGGAAGGGTGGGTTTTTTTTTCCTTATAAGCTTCCTTCATTTCTTCACCTGTAAATGCATCACTGATCTTAATTTGCCAAAAAGCTGAAGTTTGATTTCATTTTTCCAGAAGGATTGTGGTTTCTCATGGTGGGTTTGGGCAAAGATCAGGTGTGCCTTTTTATTTATTGCTATTATTATTTATTTAATAGATTTTTTGTACTGCTTTATCATTTTAGTCAAAGTGGTTTACGCTTTAACTTAAACTTGGTAATATAAGTTAATCAGGGACATTGATAACTTGATTTCTTTTGAGTCAATGGAGGGGTTAAGTGACTTACCCAAGGCCACAGGGAGGGAATTGCACCCTGGTCACTTGGTTCCCAAGCCAATCCTCTAACCATTAGGCTACTCCTCCACTTTTTATGTCTGTCTTTGAGCAGGAGAATCCTCCTTGATATTCGCCCATAAAGTCCTTCTTTGTTTAGTGTGCAGCGTATGGTGTAGGTTCAAACTACCACTCCAGATTGCACCAGGTCAGCCTTAAGCTCTTTGGATGTTTTTCCAGCAGTTAGCATTAACCTTTGAAGACGTCTTGGATTAATTTTCTTCTTCCCACCATGTCCTGAGAGGTTCTTGACAGTTCCATAAGCAGAAAACTTCTTAACATTGCAAACTATAGACACAGGAATCCCAAGGTCTTGGAGATGGCCTTGTACTCCTTTGAAGTTTGAAGGGTGATGAAATGGCTTTTCTGATGATCTCAGGCAGCTTTCTTGTCTTCACCATTGTGAAAATGGAACAGGGAGTGAATGTGTCCATTTTAAATATTAGAGCCATCATTCATTGGTTGATTCAAGTCATGTGCAATTGATCCCAAGTGCGTCTAATTTTACTGCAATGGGAAGGTGGTGCTTCTATTCAAATTGATTTGAATTCTTTATAAGAGTGCCAATAATCATATCCTCCCTTAAAGAAGGCACACTTTGATTAATCCCTAAAATTACTCACTATGAACTCCCGTGACTTAACGGACAGAATCAGACTACTTGTTATGGTTAATATGTTTTTGTTGGATCATCTGTTATGAGGATGCAAAACATACTCTTGCAACAGACCCTCCATTTTATTCAGAAAAAGGCCACACGGCCAACTTCGCATGAGGCTATTTGGCCCTATGAACCAGCCACCGCAAACAAAACTTCTTCACAAGAATTTCCTCAATCAAAGCACTTGCAAATCCCAAAGCATTCAGGAAACTATCAGAAAACTATTTCAAATATCCAATGATGGTATCAATATGGCCCATAAGAAAACAGGAAACTACTCATCCGAAAGTGATGAAAATCAGCTTGTAATGAGTTGACGCGAAGGCAGGGACTTTCATCCAATTCATCCTTTCTGCGAAAATCGCCTTCCTGGCTCAAAAGATTCGCTGAGGATATCAACGTCCCTGCGGTAAAGTTGTTCAACTGGACACATAAACATTCAGTTGGGTACTGCAACACAAACCATTCTGTTTCAAGCCAATCGTTCTGATGGCCCTTTATCAAGCTATGTACACCCAACTTCCTGTTCCGAAAAAGACGTAATGACGTCAACCTGGGCTCGATGGTAATGGATGGATCTAATGATGACAACTCACACTTACTCGTCAATGAGGCTTAACTCAAAGTCCACCACTCCACCTCCATGTTCAATCCCAATGGAACTGTAGAGCGAAGCATATATATCTATCGCTGTTCCTTATAGCGCAATAGATTTTGGCGATCACCTCTCCGTCTCAACGGGGGGACCAAAGTACTGTCCATTTCAATTGGTCAAAAGTGTGAGCATGTTGCAAACAGTGTTGTACCATTGGGGCCGCCAACATCTTAGTATTTATGCGGGACCTGTGCTCCTGTAAATGCTTCTTAATCATTCTAGTTGTCATACCCACGTAAACTTTGGCACATGGGCACAAGATTAAATAGACAACATAAGTGGAGCCGCAGGTGGTGGCATAATGTAAAGAAAATTTCTGATAGTTTCCTGAATGCTTTGGGATTGGCAAGTGCTTTGATTGAGGAAATTCTTGTGAAGAAGTTTTGTTTGCGGTGGCTGGTTCATAGGGCCAAATAGCCTCACGTGAAGTTGGCCGTGTGGCCTTTTTCTGAATAAAATGGAGGGTCTGTTGCAAGAGTATGTTTTGCATCCTCATAACAGATGATCCAACAAAAACATATTAACCATAGCAAGTAGTCTGATTCTGTCCGTTAAGTCACAGGAGTTAATAGTGGGTAATTTTAGGGATTAATCAAAGTGTGCCTTCTTTAAGGGATATATTATAGCGGTGATGCTGGGAGGGGTTTTTGAGTTTATAATAATCATATCCTGGCAATGTCCCAGTTTTTATAATATTTCCTTTTTTATTTGGTTTTGTTTTACTTGATTCTTTATTGTGTCAAATATATGTGTGCATATATAGTCCAAAGCCATTTCACTGGCCACTTTTTTAGGAGATATTGGACATTAAGGAATTGAACTGCAAGGATGCCAATAATGTTGACCACAACTGTATGAACGACAAAGATCCCATCCTGTATTATAATACAACTAGTTTCTTTTTTTCTTGGGTCTCTTTTTCTCCTTTTCTGTTACATTTGCATTTTTGGAAGACAAATGTGGCAATGTTCTCGTTTCTTGGATGTCATAAGTAATAATCGTTCCCTAACATTAAAGAAAGAAGAGTTTTTGGAAATCAGTTACTTCCACCATCTGGTTTCAAGAATTTGATGTAATTACAGCGCCAGGCTGGGGTTATTAGAATTCCATGGTGGGTGCTTAGCCCTGCTGAAGTTAGAAGTAAAGTTTAAGAAAAAATCTGTGGTGTTCAGATATGCATATTTCTCCTAAACAATATACAAATTGAATGACAATATGCAATACGGTAACATTTATTGATGTCATGAAACACGGGATATAAGATTTAATAACTCCTTCATATGAAGTTTGTAAAGTACAGGCTCAATTCACTCATATTGGAGCTCCGAACATATTCCAGCAAAAGATATTCACCAACTTCAGCAAATGGAAGTATGCAAATACCATGGAGGCATTGACACAAAGACTGCCAGTAATTCTTTCCAGTGGGTCTGCACCGATAAATTAAAGCAAAAACATGGGTTGTCCTTGGCAAGGCTTTCTCCTCCAGCATTGTGGTATTTTTGTTTCCTTTTCCGGATCTTCTTTATAATTTTGTTGGTTTCAGTTTGACTCAAATTTCTGGAGACTGAGGGCCTGATTTACTAAGCTATTTTAAACTTCCATAGGCACAGAATGGTAGTACCTCATATTGACTGAGAACCTAACATGGCATTTTTGTTTTGCTCTTGTAGAAGCCTCTGGGAAGAGGATCTACTCGACGCTCCTCTAAGAAGAGAAGGAGAACTATTGCTGATGAATCTGCAGAAAACGTTATTGACTGGTGGTCCAAGTACTTCGCTTCCATGGAGAAAGTACAGAAGGTACTAGCGGTGACCACAATGGCATCTGATTGCTGGTTTTGATTTACTGTGTTTAATATTTGTCATGGTGGGCAATTTTCAGCTGGTGCGATCTCACTGAGCTAGTTTGCTTCTTAAGAGTTGCATTATGCCAAAGTCTGCTTCTTTCTGGGGCTTGTAAGGTGATGTAGGTATGGGCAAGCTATGGAAGTATGCTGGGAAATTTTTATTGGTCAAGCTGTTGGCACAAAAGATGACCAAGATTATTTCTGAGTAGTTTTGCCAATGTTTCCTTACCTTTGCTTGCATCACTTTGGTGTATGGGCCTTATGAAAAATGACACATGGAAGCATATTTTAGACACCACGTGGAGAGTGGCATGGAGACGTGGTAGTGATGTACACAGTTCCAGCAGTATTTTAGAAAAGGCTCTGCTAAACACGGAGCCTTTTCTAAAACACTGAATATAGAGTTGCATGAGTGCGGCACGTGGAGCTGGAGGAGCCATTTTGCAATTGGAAACATCGCCGACATCCATGTCTACATGTACACATGCCACCAATTAACATATGGATAATTTTGATCATACATATGCATTTCTTATTGGAAATGGGGAATACACATGTAGGTTTTTACCCTGCCAACACACTACCTAACCATGCCCCCGACACCGCCCCTTGCAATTTCAACAACATATCCACATGGAAATTCTAAAGTCGATATTTACATGTGGGTGCCATTTACATGTGTAAGTACCAGTATTCACATGTGCAAATTGTGAATAAGGCCTCTAAAATAACTTCTTTGGCAGCAACTCTTAATTGAACAAATTGTTGTATATTGTATAAAAGGCGCTTGTTACTCATATTTCTATAAATAAAGGCATTGTTGGAAATTCTCTTTTACCACTTTATTAGGCTTTTTAGAGGCCCTTTTTCTAAAGTGTGATAAGTGTTTGCAATTATATAATATGAACCAAATCCCGCACTTTAGTAAAAGGGCCACTTAGTAGGGGGATGTTTCATGTGATTTCAGTTTCTCTATTCTCTGAAATATAATTTTGGATTCAGTACCAGCTTTGCTCGGATGCTTTTAGTATTTCCAGAGTTTCCAGTGGGTAATATACTATGCTTTTCTGCCTAGAGGCCTTCTAATGTGATCACTGATAAAAACAAATAAAAACAACCAACCAAAAGGAATTTAAAGTGATACCTTTTTATTTGGACCTACTTAAGACATTACTTGCATCCAAAGTGCCTCAGGTCAGCTGAGGGCAGAAGCTAATCTCATTTACTCCTGCCCCGTCAGTGCCATCTTCTAAAATGACACCAGCTGGCCCCGCTGGCGCTATGTAGCTTCTTCCCTCAGCTGACCTCAGACACTTTGGATATAAGCTTTGGGAGAGTCAGAGAATGGTGGAAAGGGAGGACCTAGGCCTTGTGCTGTATTTTTTTTTAAGGGGACATAGCTTTATTATGGGAGAGATTTGGCATTGAAGCAAGACTTTCGCACTTACAGTTCACATAGGGTTGGGGGCTAGAGAGAGGATCACTGGGCTTATTGAGTCTGGGGAGGGAGGGAGAGAAAGGAACTATCTCATGGGGGTGTGTGGTCCCTTTAAAAATAGCCAGCACATGAAGGGGAGTTCCGATGGAAATAAATGGGTGTGCAAAATCAGCCTATTCAATTCCGCAATGTCTATTCTTTTCTGGGTCAATTAACTGTTGCATGTTCTTCTCCACAAATCTGAAACAGTCGTGCCTGGATGCACGCACTCATAATGGGTTAGGTGATTGCAGCTGCTTTGCAGGGATGTTGTTAAAGTCCTGACAAAATAGCAGAACACTCTCTTCATCAGACTTCTCAGTATATGACTGGATGGACCAGAGATGCGGTGGAGTAATGTTTGAAAAAAATGCAGCCCTGAGGCAGTAGTGTTTCAAACATTCCAGACACTATTCACATAACACAATTTAGTAGGTTTTAAATAATGTCCAAGCATTAGATGCCTTTCCAGACCGGTACACACTGCTCTACTGTCCAGTTTACAAGGGCTAACATAGAAATCCAGATGTCAGCTATTGTTCCGGGTGATATTCACACTAGGCATCTATTTCTGTCTTTATTTCGACAGGCAAAACCTAGTGATTCACAGGCGGAAAACTATTATAACGGTAGGTGGATTCCTGTTAGAATGTTAAATGTTATCGTATTCTCTTGCAATAAGGTAACTTGTGTTCATATAGAATTTGATTTACGAAAAAATTAAAATGGCATCCTAGGAGGCATGGGGGGGGGGGGAGGAGGGTGTGAATGTTTGAAAAATGCTACATTGTAAATATTGTAAAAGGAGATATTCACAAGATATTAAGCAAAAAATCCCCCCAAAAAACCCTGCAACATTTGTCAAGGCTTGTCAGAGGAGTGTCTGTGGTAGCTCTTCCTGCATGTCTTGCAGTATCTCCCACCCCTGGAGAATTTCCTTTCAGTTGCACCTTTGAACAAATATCTGAGTGCAATGCAGATGGAAAACCTTTCAAAACACAACATGAGGTCATTTAGTGCACGTTATCTGCTTCAGGGTCCATTTTATTCCTATGAACCCTGTGACAGACAGCACATGCTAACACATTAGTGCACACAGACCATTAGTAAATTACTCCCCTCCCCCCAGTGTCAGAGCAGTTGAAATTGCCCCTGAAGCACTTTGAATAAAAATTAGAAGTTCTTCTATTCCTTACATGATGAGGGAATGGAGAGCTGGGGTTGTCGATCAGCGTGGGAGTGTAAAATTCTTAGGGCTGGTCTGTCCACTAGGCGAGCTAGGCGGCAGCAGTGGCACGGTTGAGTGTTGGCATCAGCGCACATGGCGAACGCACCGCCCTCCCCAGCTGCTGCCGATTCCATTTGGGAGGGGGAGGCAGGCAGCGGCAGTATTTCCAAAAGCGGCAGCAAATAGCCGCCGCTTTTGGAAATACTGCCGCTGCCACCTTTCCCTCCCGAGACAGAATCGACAGCAGCTGCCAGAGGGGGGGGGGCAGCGAGGCCGGGGTTTCTGCCTAGGGTGGCAGAAATCCTTGGGCTAGCTCTGAAAATACGGGAGGACTGGGACTGTTAAAGTTGGACAGGAGTATTGTGGTTGGGCTGGTGAAAGAGTGTTGAAAGAGGTGCTACCTGCGTTTTGTATTTTTTATATGATGTTTTAGATTTAAACATCTTTAATTGGGCGGAATATTTAATACAAATACATTACAACAATACAGTAGAAACAGTAGATTTGTCACAGAAAACATAAAACTGCAAACATAAGAATGTCTGCTTTTCTGTTACGTTCTTTGTCCATCTCCCTCCCCTCCCACTTCCCCCCTAGCCGTCCAGGTCAAGATTATCTTATGTTACAAGGGTAACGTAAGGGTAAATGCATCATCAATGATTCACAAAATGGCTCCCATATTTTAAGAAATGTTTTCACCACCAGTTACTCTTCATATGTCAGAGAAAGCCATTCCATCTTCAGCAACGCATGCATTTGATTTCGCCATACTGTAAGGTCTGGCAATCTCTTATTAAGCCAATATATCATTGTACATTTCTTAGCGGCAATGCAGGCCTTCCAAATAAACAAGATTTGTGCCCCAGAGATCAATAGAAGATCCTCCCCTAAATCCAGAAGACACACCAGTGGAGCTGTATTCATTGCTTTCTCAATTAAACCTATCAAATGATCCCAAACTTCTCCCCAGAATTTCTTGATGGCAGGGCAGTCCCAAACACAATGAACAAAAGTTCCCTCTGGATTAGTACACTTCTTAGTAACCTCTTTTGCCTCATAGGCCCTCTTGGGTTACATATACAGTCAATGAAACATCTCAAAATGCACATCACACAGTTGGGCATCTCTATTATCGCCTCACCCTATATTATCCCTTCCTGAAAATCTTCTTCTGAATAATCATCCCTAAATCTCTAGTCCACTTTTATACCATAGCTGCAATGGTGATATCTTATAGCCTTTCTTAAATTCCTGACAAAAGTCCCCTTTCTCTCCTGTTTGGGCCAGATCTGATCAAACTCTCAGAGCTCAAACATGGATTTCTTTGCCACAAGAAGTCCTGTCACATAATGTCTCTCTTGCATGTGCCAAAACTCACCTTTGTCCATCAATCCAAATTTCTCCTTCATATTAGACAAGGAGAAGGGCTTAGACTCATCATCTTCTATCAGATACCTCACCAATCTAATACATTTATGATGCCACTGCTTAAAATGTGTATCTTCAATTCCAGGCAGGTAACCAAAGAGTCCAGTGCCAAACCAAAGTGCTTTCTGACTACTGACGCCCACCAAACTGACTTTACACTTTACACATCTTACATTTTGCTCTTGAGGGCTGGGAGTTAGACATAGCAAGTAAAATATATGGCAAGGTAAGATAGTAATGATAGCAAATAAAGACCAGCATGGCCCATCCAGTCTACTCATAAGGTGCTTTTATTTTGGGTTGTAACTGCTGCTCCATGCAGGTTACCCCCGCCATGTGCCTTTGTGAAGTATAAAAGTAATTTAAGTTTTGCTTTGGGTAGATATGCTCCTCTTGCTTATTATGGATCCTCTGTATTTATCCCATGCTTTTTTGAATTCAGCCACTGTTTTTGTCCCCACCACCTCCACCGGAAGGGCATTCCAAGTATCCACTACTCTTTCCATGAAAAAGTACTTCCTAATGCTCCTTTCAAGTTTACCTCCTTATAGTTTCATTTCATGTCCTCTAGTTTTATAGCTTTTAGAGGTCATTCTGAGGCATGAATAGCGGGGATGGACGTCCCACCCAGTCCCTATTTGTGCCCTCTCCTGATCCCGTCTAACCTCCCTGTGCGTTTTATGGGAGAGTTAGATGGAGGCGGGAAAGGGGCGGTATTAGGGCGGGTAGTGGGCAGTCATCGGCCCCGGATGTACAGGGCCAATTCCAATGTCAGCCCAATATGTCCAGGGCTGGCGGCTTGGGCGGGCAACTTATTCCACCTCTGAGATGGAATAAGTTCCCCTAGTTGGCAGGGGGTGACGGGCCCAGGGCTCAGAAAGGGCAGGAGGGGGCAAAGGACATTCCCTGCAGCCTGACCCTGGCCTTGGGAAGCCATATTGGGGGACGGGCTGCGGGGAATGAACCGTTTTGTCCAACTGCCAGGGATCGCAGCTTTTGAATGGAGCCGCAGTGCCATGGCAACCACCATAGCTCCATGGCTCCATTCAAAAGCCCTGACTGAGCTATCCGGGCAAGGCCTGTACATGCAGGCCGACCTGAATTGGGGTCCTGGCCTGCACGTACAGGCCTGGACATGATTCTGATCCCGTGGGGCTAAACGTGCCCTGTGGGATCAGAATCCCAGCTAACTCTATGCGTCTGGTTCCAACTGGGCACACAGAGGGCCGGGATGTCAAGGACTGAATCGGGCCCTTTGTGTCGTTGAAAAAAGTTTGTTCATTGATACCTTTCAAGTATTTAAACTACTGTATCATATCTCTCCTGCCCCTCCTTTTCTCTAGAGTATACATATTCAAGTCTTCAAGTCTTTTCTCATACAGCTTTTGGCACAAACCCCATTTTGGTCACTTTCTTCAGTACCGCTTCCAGTCTTTTTATATCGTTAGTGAGATACGACTTCCAAAACCAAGCACAGTACTCCCAGTGAGACCTTACTATCAACCTGTACACGGGTATTATCACCTCCTCCTTTCAGCTGGTTATGCCTCTTTCTTACATGTGTCTGTACAGCGCTGCGAATGCCTTGTAGCGCTATACAAATGATCAGTAGTTGATTGGTATCTCTAAGCAGCCTAGCATCCTTTTGACTTTGGCCACCATCTTTCTAATTCTAAATCACAGTACTCTGAATTTTCCCCCACCCAGTCTCTCACCTATTTAGGCAGACAAAGAAAGCTGTAAATTCAAATATGTGGGAGCCCTAGGCCCCCCTCTCCTCTGGGCAGCTGCAGCTGTGACAGCTTCATTTTCAATTCCACCCCCCCCCCCCCCACCACACACACACACCTGTAGGGCCACTAGGAGATTCTGAAGCACATACAGCCATTTAGGCAACAGGATCATTTTAACTAATTACATCTTTCCTCATAAGCACAGTGGCAATAGCCTCCAACCTTCCAACGATTGTCCCACCTTTTGAAGCATTGTTTTAACATTATTACTCTAGGTCTAGGTTCGCTCCCAAGGAATCACTAAATCAAAATACTTCAAGAAATCCCATCCCACTGCAGCTGTAACACTCGTTCCCTTCAGCTTTCCATCCCTTGCTTCAAACCCAATATCGAGGATGTCCTGTGATTAACTGAGAGTCCTGAAAAACTCCCCAAATCCTCCAAATGGTTTAAAACCAGAAGTGGGGAAATTTTGGGATATCCAAGGGCTACTAGTGAATCATCTGCAAATAAAGCAGCTTTAAACTCAGAGGCCCTTATAGTAAAGGGTGTTAGCAGTTAGTACTGGCTCCAGCATGCGCTAATGGTGTGCTAGGACATTCATTAACAGATAGCATGGGGCCATGACAATTAGCATGGCCAGATTTCAGTGCTAACTCTCCATGACACATTGAAGGTGCAAGTGGGCAGGTTAGGGGTAAAGAGTAGGAGGGGTGAGTGCCTTGCCGCCAGCGCACCTGTGCTAACTGCAAGATGAGCAATTAGCGTGGATACACATTCTGCCAATACCATAGGGGAAGTGGCTCACATTAGGGCAGGGCGCACTACGTTAACTATCAGGACTATGCTTTCCAAGGCTCTGACAGTGAATGCGGTGGTGTTGCATCTAATGCCCAGATAGCATCATTCTCCAGGACCAATCAGGAAGTCAGTCCTCACATATGGGTGACGTCGGCGCCGACGGAGCCCCCATGCGGAGCATTTCCCCAGCTTTCAAAGAAAGCCTTTGGGAATGCAGCACGCATGCGCGGTCCCCTTCCCGCCCAAGGATGCCATCTTGCTCAGTCTTCTTTTTTCCGCGGAGCCCAACGGACGTGTCTGGTTGTCACCTGTGAAAAAAGTCAATTTTTGCATGGATCCTGGTATTTTACTCGGTTCGACGCCGGTTCCCTTTCCCGCCTGGGCGCGGTACACTGGTATCGAGCCCGGACTTCATTTTTCGGTTTTTGTCCTTTGTGACTAGCGTTCACGCCATTTTTCTATTTTTCACTGGCAGCCCTGTCTTTTGACCTCGCAGGGGCTCTTTTTCCCCTGATGGCTGCCAGCGGGTTTAAAAAGTGTGATTGGTGTAAGAAACTAATGTCTCTCACCGACATACATGATTTCTGCCTCTGCTGCCTCGGGCCCGATCATGACCCGATGATCTGTGGCCCGTGTGGGAAAATGTCCTCGAAGGCGTTGAGGAGCTGTTAGCATCAGAAGGAAATAATCTTCTCTGACTCCGCGTCCGGCCGGGCCCAGACTTCGTCAGAGGCCTCGACGTCTCGGGAGTCTGACCCCGAGCATCGTCGTGGCTCATCTGATAGGGGGTCTCCTTCGCAGGAGCACCGCAGGAAGAAGAAAACCGTGAGGGCGGTGTCAGTGGAAGCACTTGACTCCTCGAGGGCCAGGTCGCATAGCCCCGACCACCGTCCCGGGTCTTCGTAGTTGAAGAGGCCTGCTAAACAACCTCGTGTAGAGACGGAGGCCCCGAGTCACGTGAGTACTGTAGTCCTCGTGGACTCTCCTCTGGGGTAGCTGTCGGGGACCGAGTCAGGGGCTGCTGGGTCTCCTGAGCTTGGACTCAGGTTGACGGCCTTGGAGAGCAGCTTGGCTGCCTTCATGGAACAGCAGCGGGCACTGATCACCGACCTTACCGGTGCATCTGCCCTGACCACTGGGACCTCGACATCCAAGTCGACCCCGGAGGCTGAGCCGATCCTCGAGTCCATGCGCGCTCGAATCGATCCTCGGCCAAGGTCTCCCTTGGCCTCCCGCTTGGGACCGAGGTCGTTGATGCCGGTACCCTCGGCGTCGGGGCGGATGGCATCAGTGCCTGCCCGACCAGAGCCGCTCGATTCCTCCTCCGAGGGGTCGGGCTGGGAAACGGAGGACAAGGAGTCCCCGGACACATTTTGGACCCGGTGCGTCCCTTCGGACTCCCCGGAGTCCGAGCCTCGGAGATGGTCCCCCCCGGAGGATACCCGGTTCTCGGACTTCGTGCGGGACATGGCCAAGGCTTTGGCCTTCCTCGTAGATCCCAAGGAGGAGCCTCGAACAGAGGAGCTCGAGGCCCTGCAGTATGACTCTCCCCACAAGGAGGCCTTTACTGTACCGGTTCCTCCGATGCTGGAATGGTTACTCTTCTGCATGTGGGAGGCGCCGGCCTCGATGCCGGTACTAAGCAAGTGGGTCGATTCCATCTATCGAGTGCGCAAGAGCCCTGGGTTCCAGAAGGCACAACTACTGCACCACTCCATGGTTGTGGAATCGGCCATGCATCGTCTGAAGAGTCAGAAGATGCACTCCTTGGTGCCTCCCGGCCGGGAGGCCCAGAATCTGGATGCCCTCGGTAGGAAGTGCTCTATGCTTGCTTGCCGTGTCCAGACCTACCAGCTGTACATGGGCATGTACCTTAGAGACCTGGCAAAGGAGATTGCCGGGTTCTCTGCTGGTCTCTCCGAGGAACCTTTGCAGAGGTTCAAGGTCCTGTCATCGGGGATCCGGGAGTGCTCGAAGTTTATCTCTCGAGCAGCCTATGATGGCTTCGAGGCTTCGGCCCGAGTAGCTGCGGCCGGCATCGGTGCACGCCGTCAGGCCTGGCTACAGTCATCGGACCTCGACCCATGGGTTCAGGACAAGTTGGTCGATGTCCCCTGCCGAGGTGAAATCCTCTTTGGCAAGCCCATGGCTGAAGTAGCTGCACCACTCGAGTCCGAGACTCTCACCCGGACAAGACTGTCCAGAAAAACCTCTGCCCCTTCTCAGAAGAAGAAGGGCTCGAGAAAAAAGGCCTTTTACCCAAGGAAGTCCTCTGCCTACAAATCCTACCCTCAATACCAGGCCTCCACAGCTCCCCAGCAGGGTCAGCAGGCCAAGGGGCAGGGACATGGGCCCCGTAGGCAGAAAACCCCCAAGCCACCAGCTCCGGCTCCTGCACAGCAGGGAGCGGGGTTTTGACTCTAATGGCATAGCCTCGCCTCCTCAGCTGGGCCCTCTCTGCACAGGAGGCCGGCTGACCCTGCACGCCCACAGGTAGTCAGCCATAACAGGAGATACCTGGGTGCTAAACAAAGTCCAAAAGTGCTTTCTGCTCCACTTCCACCAGGTACCCCCCTCCTACTTTCATGGGGAGCCTCCAAGACTCCCTCTGCACAGAAACTTACTCCTTCAGGAGTTGGCAAGTCCTCTAAAGGAACAGGCGGTGGAACCGGTGCCCCACCACCTGAGAGGGCAAAGCTTCTATTCCAGGTACTTTCTGGTACCAAAAAGAACTGGAGGCCTAAGGCCCATCCTAGACTTGCGAAATCTCAACAAGTTCCTGGAGAGGGAAAAGTTCAAGATGCTTACCCTTGGAATACTGCCCGCCTACCTCCAGCAGGGAGATTGGCTATGCTCCTTAGACCTGAAGGATGCTTATACTCACATCCTTATTCATCTAGACCACAGACAATATCTCAGATTTGTTGTGGGAGGAAACCATTTTCAGTACAGAGTACTTCTTTTGGCCTAACCTCCGCCCCCAGGATTTTCACCAAGTGCCTGGCGGTGGTGGCGGCCTACCTCAGGGTTCAAGGAATCTTTGTCTTCCCATACCTGGGTGACTGGCTTATCAGGGGTCAGTCTCCACAGGAGACCAGACAAGCTACCCTGTGCACTGTCTTCCTCCTCCAGCATCTGGGGTTTGTCATAAACTTCGCAAAGTCCACTTTGCACCCCTCACAGAACATGAAGTTCATAGGGGCATGACTAGACACCCTTCAGGCAAGGACTTTCTTACCTGTGGACAGGGCCCAGAGGCTGATGGATCTGGACAGACAGTTCCACAGCAATTCTCTGGCCTCCGCCAGGCAATTTCTGAGGCTCTTGGTCCACATGGCCTCCACTGTCCATGTAACTCCGAATGCCTGTCTGCACATGAGGCCTACTCAATGGGGCCTCAGAACTCAATGGCTGCAGGCCACCGGACACTTGACAGACATAGTGAGGGTGACCAAGCTACTGGCATCCTCTCTGCAGTGGTGGCTTCATCTTCCGAATCTGATCAAAGGGGTACCTTTTCAGGCACCCCCACACACACGAGTGCTGACAACCGATGCTTCGCTTCAAAGTTGGGGTGCACATTGCCAGGGGTCATGCACTCAGGGCCTGTGGTCCCCTTGGGAGGCCACACAGCAGATCAACCTCTTAGAGCTGAGGGCTATCCGCTTAGCCCTACAGACTTTCTCTCATGTTCTCTCTCACCAGTCCGTCTTAGTTCAGACAGACAATCAGGTAGCTATGTTCTATGTGAACAAATAGGGAGGCGCAGGGTCCAGACCTCTCTGTCAGGAGGCACAGGACCTGTGCTCCTGGGCAGTCAATCATGGCATAGTTCTCAAGGCAGTCTATCTACCTGGACAAGAGAATTACCTGGCGGACAGATTGAGCAAGATTCTACAGCCACACGAATGGCAGTTGAATCCTCTAGTGGTTCAACGGATCTTCCTAAGATGGGGTCTGCCAACCCTAGATCTCTTTGCCAGCCCACTGAACCGTCAACTGCCCAGGTTCTGCTCCAGACAACCGCATCCTCACAGAGTAGCGGTGGATGCGTTTCTCATCCCGTGGTCTGCAGGCCTCCTATATGCATTTCCTCCCACGCCTTTAGTGGCCAGGACACTGTTCAAAGTGGTCTGGGACAAGGCCTCGGTGATCCTAGTGGCCCCCAGATGGCCCAGGCAACCATGGTTCCCACTTCTCCTGCAACTGGTGGTGGACACTCCTCTTCCTCTGGGGATGCAACCCGATCTTCTGTCTCAGGAGCAGGGGTCTCTCTTATACCCCAACCTCCAGTCCCTCAACCTGATGGCCTGGCTGCTGAGAGGGTAGTTCTGGCACCCTTCCTGCTGCCTATGGAAGTGGAAGATGTGCTCTTGGCCTCTAGGAGGCAATCCACTCGGAAATCTTATGCCCTCAAGTGTTGTAGGTTCTCCACCTGGTGTGCTCAACAAAAGGAGGATCCTTTCTCATGCCTGGTCCCAGTGGTGCTGCAATATTTGCTTCACCTGTCCAACCTGGGCCTTAAATCCAACTCTGTTAGGGTCCACTTCAGTGCTCTCTCAGCACACCATTCACCGGTGGAGGGTCGGTCTCTCTCGAGCCACCCTTTAGTGGCTCGCTTCCTCAGAGGCCTACTTTTGCTCAAGCCTCTGATTCGTCCACCTGCCCCTGAGTGGGATTTGAATGTGGTCTTGCAACAACTTACTTGCCCACCATTTGAGCCTATGGCTACTTGTCCTTTGCACTTTCTTTCCTGGAAAGCGTTGTTTTTGGTGGCTCTTACCTCAGCAAGGCGAGTGAGTGAGCTTCAAGCTCTGGTGTCAGATGCACCATACACTAGGTCAGGGGTCTCAAACTCAAATTGCTTTGAGGGCCAAATGAGGACTTGTAAAGTAACCCGGGGGCCGCATAAGACGTGGGGCCTCATTTGCATAAGGGGCCTCATTTGCATAAATATTTGCATAATGTTACCATACACTAACTTTTAGTAAACATGCCTCTTTAATGAGTATGGATAAAGAAAGACTAAAAGATTTAGAAACAAGAAGACAATAATTAAACTGGGAACCCCAAAAGCCAAACTTGGAATGTACGACAACACTGTAGAAATAAAAATATAAATTAATTTCCTCTTGTACTAAACAAAGCGCAAACATTAATGATGCACATTTCCCAGAGCTGACATATTCCAGTTAATAAATTCAAAATAAAGAGATATTTTTCTACCTTTTGTGCATTTTTTTCAGTTGCAATTGTTCCAGCCACTTTCTTCTGGTTTCTTCATGTCTTCTGCTAACTCTCCATCGTCTGCTGTCCATTTGCCCTTTCTTCTCTCCTAGTTTTTTTTTCCATTCTCTCTCTACATCTGCTTTAACATACTAATCTTTCTCCTTTTTCTCTTTCCTCATTCCTATTTCATCCACTCAAATTTTACCCCTCCATCCTCAATCCCCACTTACTCTCCCAATACCTGGCCAATTGTAGATTTGTCTTCTCTCCCAGACAAAATATTTTTCCCCTCTCCATTTCACTTTCCCAGCTCCATCCCATTCTAATCCTCACCCAACATCAGCTCCCTTCTAGTTCCAGCCCCACCCAGCATCCGCTCCCTTCTAGTCCCCCCATTAGTCCATTTCCAGTCCTATCCTAGCCTCACCATCAGCCCATTTCCAATCCTAGCCCCCCATCAGCCCATTTCCAATCCTAGCTCCCTCCCCTCACAGCCCATTTCCATTCCAAGCCCCCCTCCCCATCAGCCATTTGCAGTTCAAGCCCCCCTTCCACTCAGCCCATTTCCAGTCCTAGCAACCCCCCCAGCCCATTACCAGTCCTAGACCCCCCATAGCCCATTACCAGTCCTAACCTCCCCATAGCGCACTTCCAGTTTTACCCCCCATCACCCCATTTTCAGTCTTACCCCCCCCATAGCCCATTACCAGTCATAACCCCCCTGCCAATAGCCCACTTCCAGCCCTAACCCCCATTACCCCATTTCAGTCAGCCCTTCCATAGCTCATTACCAGTCCTAACTCCCCCCGTCAGCCCGCGTCCAGTCCTTCCTGACCCCCACCTGCCCATTTCCAGTCCTAGCCCCCACCATAGCCCATTACCATTGATAAGCCCCCTGCCAATATCCCATCTCCAGTCATAACCCCCCCCCTGCCAATAGCCCATTTCCAGTCATAACCCCCCCCCTGCCAATAGCCCATTTCCAGTCATAGCCCCCCCTGCCAATAGCCCCCCCCTGCCAATAGCCCCCCCCTGCCAATAGCCCATCTCCAGTCATAACCCCCCCCTGCCAATTTCCCATTTCCAGTATTAACCCCCCCCCTGCCAATAGCCCATTTCCAGTCATACCCCCCCCTGCCAATAGCCCATTTCCAGTCATACCCCCCCCCATGCCAATCGCCCAATTCCATTCATTCCCCCCCCCTGCCTATAGCCAATTTCCATTCATACCCCCACCCTGCCAATTGCCCATTTCCAGTCATACCACCCCCCCTGCCAATTGCCCATTTCCATTCCTACACCCCCCCCCCCCCGGTAAATTAAAATAAAACCTGGCTTCTGCTGCTCAAGCAGCAAAATCAGCTGTCCTGCGGCCCCTTCCCCTGTGCCCGGAGATCCGAGTCTGCTCTATCAGCGGCGTGCTTTTCAAGCCGCGAGGAGAGTATTCCCCTCTCGCGCGGCTTGAAACCCCACAGTTGAGTTTTATAGCTGAAACAAAGAGGGAGAGAGAGGGAAAGGAAGAGAGAGAGAGAAAGAGAGACAACTCCTAGGGGAGGTGGGTGGGTTGTGAAGACTGTGACATAGCAAGTCCTTCTGGCCCGGTAGAAATGCTTAAAAACCAGGTAGAAAGTGCAGGGCTGCAAGATAAACAAAGGCACATGGCTACCAGTTGTCAGGGAAACCAGGCACGAGAGAAGGAAACACGCCCCTGCTATCAGCTTAGCAAAGAGTCATGGGGAAAGTCTGAACACCTGCTAGGGGGTGGAGCCAGAGAAAAGCTTCCACAGCCAGGTCTCCAGGTAAGCCCAAGGGCTGGGATTACAGGAATCCTTGTGAATTCAATGACCTGGAAGGTTGGGGCTACGGTACTGGGTTTAAACAGTACTTAAATCCTGAATGTATTGAAAAGCTCAGGGTTGGAGAAAAGGGCGCGGCCCTAGAAAGAACTGGTCAGACTATTCCTACCTCAGAGGTGGAACTTATGGACACAGAGCCATCCTGTATGAATTATCCCACAGAGGAAATGGATTGCACGATTACCTTGTCTGAACAGATAATATCTTTGTGTTAGAAACATATGGTGGAGAAAATATAAGCTGGCTGTTAGAAAAACAGAGCTGTATGAAACAATGCGGTGAAGTTTAACCTGCCGGAAAGAAATGTTTATTTTATGCTGAATGAAGCTATTCTTATTTTTGTCCTTTTCTGCCAAAGTGCAGATAATTTTGTGTTACCTTTTTATCCTTGTGGAGTCCAACCCCGGGAGGGGAAATAAATCCCTTTTTGCTTGAAAACATTCTGAGTCACACTACTCTTCATTTGAACTGGTGATAAACTACATTTCCCTACGAGCCCTGCTCCAGGAAGTGGCAGAACATTAGTTTGAAGAAGGAACTTAAACTCCTTAACCCCTACCTACGGGTACTGGCAAAGGGGCGGGATCACAATGGCGTAGTTGGCAGGATTTTACTCGGATTTAAAGGACACCTGGAGGGACAAGAGTCCGGCAGCAAGGAGCAGCTAATACCCAGGAGGAGCTGGTGCTCGACTGACTACCGGTCAGACGAAGAAACTACTTTCTCAGTGCTTGACTCTGCACTGAGCCCAGGTAATTGTGGCTAGGCATAAGTGTAGAGGGATAAACAGAGAAAGGTAGTGCACAGCAGTAGTGCACAGCAGTAGTGCACAAGGGTCTTCTTCTTGTGTGTTTTCCAGGTACCTGAGCAGCTGAAATGGATCCCCAAGAGATGTTAAGATGGATGTCCCTACAGTGGGACAAACAGCTGGAAATGACTCGCAGAGTCCAGGACCAAGCCATGGCTGCCATTCTGGAACAACAGAAGCCGATGAAGGAGTTAATGGAGCTGTTGGTAAAGAAGCAACAGGAGCCAACAAAAGACTTGCCCGAGTATACCCGTGGGGTAGGACTGTTTGGTGGGGATGTCTTTAGGCTGGGACAGTTGTCTTCCACAGATAACATTGATGATTATGTGGACGCCTTTGAGCGTCTGGCAGAGGCCATAAAGCTGCCTAGGGAGCAATGGGCTCTCAGGTTTGCCATGTCCCTATCTGGTGAAGCCTTATTAGCTTATAAGTCAATGCCTGTTGCATTAACAACTGACTATGAGGCAATTAAAAATGTGGTGAGGGATAGGCTTGGGCTGACCCCTTCATTCTATAGGCGCCAATTTAGGAAGGCCAAGTTGAAGCCCGGAGAAACTCCAAAGGCCCTTTACTATAGAATGAAAGGCTTGGCCTGGAAATGGGTAAAACTGGAGCATAGAACGGTTGAGTCCATAATGGATGAGTTAATTTTAGAACAATATTTAGAGGCAGTACCAGCGGAAATAAAAACCTTCCTTATGCTGCAGGACTGCAAAACTGCAGAGGAAGCAGCTGGTATGACGGAGCGATATTTTGAGGCTGAGTTTACCAAAGCCCCAAAATCAAGCGTTCCAGGTGCAGCAAAGGCTGGTGATAAGAGTAAAAATGTATTAAGTAAATGGCCTGATGAAAATGTATATATGTCCAATATGAGGGGAAAATGTTTTAAATGTGGGGGCATAGGACATTTTAAAAGGGACTGTGATGCACGCAGGGCATTAATGGCTGGTATTGGAAAGAAAGGCCAATCAGGGTTTTTACTCCCAGTACAGGTGGAGGGTGTAAGGACCCAGGCACTGCTCGACTCTGGGGCGGAACAGAGTATGATCTCCCAACAGCTCTGGGAGGCCATACAAGCCCAGTCCGCGCCAGGTCAAGCAGTGGGACAAGTAAGGGTGCAATGTGTGCACGGGTTTGCCTCCTACTATCCCGTTTATAACCTTACTATAGAAGGGTTAGCTGCACGAAAAAAGGTGAAGGTGGCAATCGTACCCCAGCTACTATATGATGTCATCCTAGGGAATGATTGGGCCCTATTTTCACAGGGAATGGGAAGGGGTGTAGAAGAAAAGGCAGGTTGTGTCTCCACTCGTTCCCAAGCGAGAACCCCTCAGGAGGATAATGGTCCTGATGGAGAGGTAGCGGGTCCATCCCGAGATAGGGAGGATTCCCCTGAGACCGAAAGAGTACAGGGAGAGGAAATGATAGACCCACTGCCCGCTCAGACCGACCTCTTTGGCGCCCCCTCTCACAAGGTGCGGAAGGGAAAGGCAACCAGAAAACAAGAAAGGCAACGTAGAACCCAAGGAAGGGCGGGGTTAGAAGCCGGGGAGGGGCTACCCTGGGTACCCGCGGAATTAGTAAGGAAATTCCCTTCCTTCCCTGGGGAACAAAAAGCGGATCCCGCTTTAAAACGGGCCTTTATCTATGCCCAGGAACAGAGAGACACTCTGCCCCGATTCCTATTGGAAGATGGTATTCTATACAGGGAGAGTAACAACCCACTTACAGGGGAAGTAAGGAAACAACTGGTGGTACCGACCACATTCAAGGCCATTGTACTGAGACTTGCCCACGACCACCCAATGGGAGCCCACAAGGGAATTCAGGGGACCTTGGACCAGGTTCTGGCCCGCTTTTACTGGCCGGGGGTCTTCAGGGAAACTTCCCGATATTGCGAGGCATGCCCCGCTTGCCAAAGGGTTAGTGCATCCAAGCCCAAAGCAGTACCAATGATATCCACACCGGCCATATCCACGCCAATACGGCGAATGGCTATGGATATTATAGGGCCGCTCGATAGGACTCCCCGGGGCTTTCAATATGTGCTGGTGATTATGGATCAGGCAACACGCTTCCCCTGGGCCATACCTCTCAGGAGCACGTCTGCCAGGACAATAGCCCTGGAGCTCATTAAACTATTCTGTGAGGTTGGCTTCCCACAGGAGATGGTGACTGACCAAGGGAGCAATTTCATGTCTAGGTATTTGGCCACTGTGTGGGATGCCTTCGGCATCCACCATGTACGCACGGCAGCATACCACCCCCAGGCCAATGGCATGGTCGAGCGTATGAACCAAACCATTAAGCAAATGCTTAGGCGAGGATTGGATGGACAGACATCCGAATGGGATACACTGTTACCGTTTGTACTGTATGCGTGCAGGGAACGCGTACAGGCATCCCTAGGGGCATCCCCCTACGAATTGCTATTCGGGAGAGCCCCCAGAGGAGTTCTCGATATATTGAGGGAACAGTGGGTAGAGCCCGACAGGGAAGAGACGGAAGTACCCCAGTTCTTCAGAGACCTGAGGAGGCGTTTGGAAAGAACGTCTCAGATTTCCCTGGAAAACTTGCAGGCTAGTCAAAGGAAGCAAAAGAAATACTATGATAGGAGAACAAAGCCTCGCCAATTGGCGGTGGGGGATAAAGTAGTCGTTATGGTGGCCGAGGTAGGACCCAAATTCGAGTCAAGGTGGAAGGGACCCTGCACGATAGTGAAGAGGGTGGGTCCTGTGTCTTACCGTGTGGAAAATAGTAGGGGTAGGCGCCAAACCTACCATGTCAATGTTTTGAAACCCTGGAAAGAAAGAGTAGCTACAGTAGAGTTTGCCAGTACAGACCATCACAGGTGCCCCAGAGGTCGGATTACGTGCTGTCCGTCACAGGTTCCGGCAGCCCGTAATATTTTAAGTGGGGGGATCTGTGACATAGCAAGTCCTTCTGGCCCGGTAGAAATGCTTAAAAACCAGGTAGAAAGTGCAGGGCTGCAAGATAAACAAAGGCACATGGCTACCAGTTGTCAGGGAAACCAGGCACGAGAGAAGGAAACACGCCCCTGCTATCAGCTTAGCAAAGAGTCACGGGGAAAGTCTGAACACCTGCTAGGGGGTGGAGCCAGGCCCTACCCAGGAAAGCTGTCTCATAAGGAAGCCCCAGCAGGCAGAGAGAGAAGAGAGAGGAAGGAAAGCGGACATCCAGTCAGAAGGTGGACGGAGTTTCCAGCTGAAGGGAGGTCAGAGGCTCCGGCTGAGAGCTATAGGAGGAGCAGACCAGACCAGCTGAAGCATACTCTGGATCATAAGCAGCCAGGAAGGCAGTTGGAAACTGCCTCACACGGGTTCAGCAGGGAACCAACCGGTATTTTTAAACCCCAGAGAAAAGCTTCCACAGCCAGGTCTCCAGGTAAGCCCAAGGGCTGGGATTACAGGAATCCTTGTGAATTCAATGACCTGGAAGGTTGGGGCTATGGTACTGGGTTTAAACAGTACTTAAATCCTGAATGTATTGAAAAGCTCAGGGTTGGAGAAAAGGGCGCGGCCCTAGAAAGAACTGGTCAGACTATTCCTACCTCAGAGGTGGAACTTATGGACACAGAGCCATCCTGTATGAATTATCCCACAGAGGAAATGGATTGCACGATTACCTTGTCTGAACAGATAATATCTTTGTGTTAGAAACATATGGTGGAGAAAATATAAGCTGGCTGTGAGAAAAACAGAGCTGTATGAAACAATGCGGTGAAGTTTAACCTGCTGGAAAGAAATGTTTATTTTATGCTGAATGAAGCTATTCTTATTTTTGTCCTTTTCTGCCAAAGTGCAGATAATTTTGTGTTACCTTTTTATCCTTGTGGAGTCCAACCCCGGGAGGGGAAATAAATCCCTTTTTGCTTGAAAACATTCTGAGTCACACTACTCTTCATTTGAACTGATGATAAACTACATTTCCCTACGAGCCCTGCTCCAGGAAGTGGCAGAACATTAGTTTAAAGAAGGAACTTAAACTCCTTAACCCCTACCTACGGGTACTGGCAAAGGGGCGGGATCACAAGACATATTCCTGCTGTTCCCAGAGATCACCTGTTACAGGTAAGTAACTGTGCTATCTCCAGCAACAAGCAGGAATGAGTCTTCACATATGGGGACTCCCTAGCTTTTGATGCCAGGGAGAGCGCCCAGAAGTTGTGTGTCCCTGGACAGGGCTGCACTTCCCCACCTGGATCTCTGGCATCCCATGAGGGATGGTGGTTAGGAGTTGATTAAGTATGGAAGAGGTGTTTGAGAACAGCCTGACCAAACAAGGCATCCCGGCGGGAGTCCTTGTCTAAGCAGTAATGGGCTGTGAAGGTATGCACTGAGGCCCAAATGGCTGCTCGACAGATGTCATCGATAGAACAGAGTTCAGATGAGCCATTGAGGCTGCCATAGCTCTCACATTGTGAGCTGTGACATGGCCCTCCAGAGAAATGTTCTTGCTCTGATAGGTGAAAGAAATTTATTGGGCAATCCAGTTGGAAAGAGTTCTCTTGGAGACTGGGTGTCCCAAATGAGAAGGATCAAAAGCAACAAAGAGTTGGGAAGACTTTATATGTTGCTGTGTCCTCTGTAAGTAAAAAGCCAGAGCTCTTTTACAGTCCAGGGTATGAAGATTCCTCTCTGCAGGAGATGCATGAGGTCCTGGAAAAAAGACAGGTAAGTAGACTTCTTGGTTGAGGTGAAGAGGCGAGACCACCTTAGGCATAAAATGTGGATTAGTCCTAAGGACCACCTTGTCATGATGGAACCTTGTATAATGTGGATTAGCTACTAGTGCTTGCAATTCACTGATGCGGCGTGCTGATGTGATTGCAATGAGAAAGATAACCTTCCAAGAAAGGTATTTCAAGGAGGTAGTAGCTAAAGGTTCAAAAGGCGGCTTCATAAGCTGACCAAGAACCAAATTTAAGTCCCATGCCACCGGTGGTGGTCTAATGGGAGGCTTTGTTAAAAGGAGGCCTCTCATGAACCTTGCTATAAGGGGATGAGAGGAAACAGGTTGTCCATTATGAGGCTTGAGTGAAGCTGCAATAGCACTCAGATGGACTCTTAATGAATTTGTCTTAAGGCCTGCATTAGACAGATGCAGGAGATACTCCAGCAATGATTCCAGAGGTATGGCACGGGGGTTAAGACCTTTTTCAGAACACCAGATGGTAAACCTTTTCCACTTGAAGGCGTAAGAACGTCTAGTGGAAGGTTTTCTGGAAGCTTGAAGAACATCTTTCACTTGCTGAGAAAGAGGAAGTTCCTGGAGATCTAAGCCTTCAGCAACCAAGCCCTGAGATGCAGAGACTGGGGATTGGGATGCCACAACTTTCCATCCTCTTGAGAGAGGAGGTCTGGAGCAGACCCTAACTCTAGGGAGGGAGCTTGAGAGAGATGTAGAAGCAGAGGGTACCACACTTGCCGTGGCCAATGTGGAGCTATGAGACTCATGTGGCCTCCGTCTCTCTGAAGCTTGAATAGGGTTTTGGGAATTAGGGGGATGGGTGGAAAGGCATACAGGAAGTCTTGACCCCAGTGAAGGAGGAAAGCATCCCTTGCCTGAGCCCCCTGAGCCAGAGTTCTGGAACAGAACCGGGGAAATTTGGCATTCCACGGACTTGCAAAGAGGTCTATGTCCAGGGTTCCCCAAATTTGAAAAATTTTGGAGACTTGGGCCATATGTAGGGACCACTCGTGTGGAAGCAGCACTCGACTGAGCCTGTCTGCCCAAGAGTTTTGAACCCCTGGAAGATAGACTGCCAGAAGATGAATGTGATGCTCTCTGGCGAGGGCCCACAGTCGCAAAGCTTTGTTGCAAAGCGACAGAGAGCCAGTTCCTCCCTGCTTGTTTATGTAGAACATGGCTACCTGATTGTCCCTGTGGACAAGGACTGTCTTGTGGCTGAGCAGGGTGTGGAAAACTCGTAGAGCAAGGAAGATTGCTCTGAGTTCCAAGAGATTGATGTGGAGACAAGTCTCCTGTGGGGACCAGATGCCCTGGGTGGAGAGGTCCTGAAAACGAGCTCCCCAGCCCATCGGAGAAGCATCTGTTGTAAGAGTTGCCTGGGGTAGAGGCTGTTGAAAAAGACACCCCAGCAAGAGGTTCTGAGGGGACTTCCACCACTGGAGGGACAAAATGAGGCGACTTGTGTTTGCTATTTTGTCTGACAGGCAGCCTAATGCCTGGGTCCATTGGGTGGACAAAGTCCACTGAGCTTCTCTCATGTGAAGGCGAGCATATGGCACCACATGAACGGTGGAAGCCATGTGGCCTAGCAACTGTAACATCTCTCGAGCAGTGAGTAGGGGTTTCAACTCTGCTTGAGAAGCTAACTGCATCAAGCGAAGGCAACGGGCCTGGGGAAGAAAGGCCCTTGCCTTTGTGGTATCCAACAGTGCCCCTATAAACTCCAGGGACTGAGTAGGGATCAAATTGGATTTTGGGATGTTTATTACCAGCCCTAAGTATTGAAGGATACGCATTGTGCAGGTTAGAGCAGTCCTGGCCTCTGATTGAGTGGGAGCTCGAATGAGCCAGTCGTCCAGGTAGGGGAAGACAAATATTCCCAGGGTGCGCAGAAAAGCAGCAACCACTGCCATGCATTTTGTGAACACCCTTGGTGCAGAGGCCAGACCAAAAGGGAGCACTCTGTATTGATAGTGCTTCTCCTGGAAAAGGAACCAAAGGAACCTTCTGTGAGTTGGATGGATGAGAACATGGGTGTACGCATCCTTGAGATCTAGAGAACAAAGCCAATCCTGACTCTGAAGATATGGCAGCAGAGTTCCCAGAGAAACCATCTTGAATTTTTCTTTGACTAGGAATCTGTTCAATTCTCTGAGATCTAGAATGGGTCTGAAGTCCCCTGTTTTCTTTGGGATAAGAAAATAGGGGGAGTAGAACCCTGTGCCCTGTTGTTGAGAAGGCACTTCCTCTACTGCCCCTTGGGCTAGAAGAGTGGCAACCTCCTGCTCTAATAGGTTGAGGAGGGAGGTTGGAGAATTGAACTGATGCACTCTTGTGAGAGGGGGCAAGCTGGAAAAATGAAGTTTGTACCCCTCTCTTATGATGGAGAGTGTCCACTGCTCTGCTGTGATTTGCCCCCATCTGGGAGCAAAGTGACATAGCCTTCCTGGAATGGTGGAGTGCTCTGGTCCTTCTAGAGCCAGAAAGGCTAAGTTCTCTAGCAGAAAGTCAAAGGCCCTGAGGTGGCTGAGACTGCTGGGCTGGAGCAGGCCTCGCAGCCTTTGCCTTGGTCTGTTTGGAGGATTGCTGACGTTTGGAAGGGAACTGAGCTGCAGAAGATGCTCTCTGACTATAAGCAGGATAGGATCTTCCCTTCTTTCAAAAAGGTGTTTTCTTAAACAACCTTTTCTTAGCAGGAGCAGCTGTAAATTTGGATAGTCTATCCAAAGCAGAATTTTCAGGATCCATCTGATTGGCTTTTGCTTGCCAATCTTTACCAAACAGATTTTCACCTGTACAAGGGATATTTCCCAATTCATCTTGGACCCAGGTCTCCAAATCAGATGCTTGAAGCCAAGCAACTCTACGTGCTGCTATAGCTATAGCTGAGGCTCTGCTTAAGCATTCAAAGGAATCGAAAGCTGCACGGTTGGAGAATTTGGAGACATCCTGGGCATGTTTGAGTGCAGAGAGAAATTCTTGCCTTTTATTGTCAGACCTAAAAGGTTTTAAAGTCTGCAAATGGTCAGTGACCTCTTTTAAGAACATGCCCATGTAGAGACTATAAGAATTAATTCTTGCAGCAAGCATGGAAGCTTGGAAGATTCTTCTACCAAAAGCATCCAGGGTTCTACATTCACGTCCTGGAGGATTAGAGGCATGTCTCTTGGCACTTCTAATCTTTTTCATTGCAGACTCGACCACAATAGAGTGGTGAGGAAGCTGAGTCTTATGGAAACCAGGACAAGGAAGAACACGATACATGGTGTCCAACCTACGAGAATGAGGAGAGGTGGTTAGAGGTGCTTCCCACATCCTTAACATGAGATCATACAGAATCTCATGAATAGGCAAGGTAGCTGCCTCTTTAGGAGTTTTAGGATATTGTAAAATATCTAACTCCTTAGCTCTAGGCTCTGACTCTGGGGCTACTGTAATAGAGAGACCCCGAGCCACCTCTCTGATAAAGTCTTGAAAAGACAAGTCCTCTGGAGGAGACATCCTTCTTCCTGTGGAAGAAGCATCGCTGCATCGAGAGACTGTTCAGAATCCTCAGAGTCATCAGAGGAATCGAAGTACCGTCTGTTGGGATGCTCTTGCAAAGCCCGATACCCGTACCGACCGGGATCAGTATTGGGAATCATCGTTACCGGGGTATCGGTACCGAAAGGCTGCAGAGGGCAGGGTACCGGCATGGCTGACACCGATGCCGATGTCGATGCCACCGGTACCGGGATCGGTACCGATGGCGATACCGTAGCCGGTACCTACGGAGTAGTCTGTTGCGGTACCACGGGCGTCAATGCCTCAAGGAAAGCCGCCAGACTGCGTTCCATGGACAGAATCCTCTGATCCATGGACGCTGCCAATGCCTGGAAGTCGGTACCAGTGGAGGCCACCGGTACCCCAGAGCATGGCACCAGGAGATCGGTTGAGGCCACGCCATCTAGATCGTCCTGGAACCCCGATGATGATGCTTTAGAAGCCGAAGCCTCCCGCTGGGGTAATTTTGCCAGTGCAGAATCCTCGAGGGCAAGGCCAGAGGCATCTCGATGCTTAGAAGGAGATTTGTCCTTCGAGGACCGGCTGGATTTATGTTTAGTTACCTGAGATCCATGTGAGGAAGAAGAAGCCCTGGAAGACATCGATGCCACCGAAGCTGCATCAGAGGGAAACAGGGTACTGAGCTTGGCAGCTCGGTTCTGTCGACCTCTCTTAGACATCATGGAACAGGACATACAATCTTTGATGGAATGGTCAGGGCCTAAACATTTGAGACACCAGTCATGGGTGTCGGTGACGGATATAGTACCGCCACATTTTGTGCACTTCTTAAAACCTGAGGCAGGTTTTTCCATATTTGAGGAAAAAGGTTTTGGGCCTAAGGCCCAAAACTGAAGTACAGTTGAAGAAAAAATAGAAGGAAGGCAGACGCGACAGAAAAGAAATAAAGAAAAAAATAAGGAAATTCTTCTGCGGTGACAGGAACACGACCTGCTGGCTCCGCGGAAAAAGAACAACTGAGGGGAGACAGTTGGAAAGGCGGGAAGGCAGCACACAGGCGCTATGGGATGCTCCCAAAAGCTTTCTGATTGGACGCTGGGGAGCGTTCCTGCGCAGGCTCCGTCGGTACCGACGTACCCATATGTGAAGACTCATTCCTGCTTGTTCCTGGAGATTAGTGCTTCAGGCCAAGCATAAACCTAGATTTGTAAAGGAAACTGTCATACACAAGAAGGATTCCTTTTCTTTTCTATTCTTAGAAATCACTTTCTGTGATAAAGCTTGTCTCTAATCATCAAAGGCTGATTAGTCTGTCTATTCATCATTTGCTCCTGTTATCATGGTAATGCTTCAGTCAATGAGAACTAATTCTAATTTGATTCCCAGTGCTGTAAGAATACATTAGCATGCAAGAGCGTGAAGCTTCATGATTACGCTAGGATTATTCTGCAGATATGTGCTTGTACCTTTGCTTTAGGCATGTGTACTTTTGCAGGAATAGTTTTATAACAGGGTGATTAGATTAATAGGGCAGGAAGGTGCTTATGCCAATGAGTCTTTATAAAATAATAGCATGGCGGTAGCATGCCGACTTCCTTAAGATGTCTTTCTCTCGATGGGTAAGAAGAAAGGCAAAACAGGGAAAATTCTCTCTACCCCCCCCCCCCCCCCCAGCATTTGACCTCTGTTTCAACCATGGGCAAGTTCCTTGTTCATCCTGGGAAGCAACACTGTTGTTGGTGGACTCGGCATTTTTATTGGGGCTGGAAATGATCTCCCCTGAATTACGGAGACCCCCTCAGCAGCCACTGCCTGTGGACATCTGTCCAGATGGAGCGAGTGCCTTGCTCCCCATGGAGATATGAAAGGGGCGTATGCTAGAGGGTGTGAATACAGGACTATGAGACCCAATTTTCAGTGGGCTTCCCCGACGTTGTGACTCTGGAATCATTTTGAGGCCTGTCTTCTTGGCCTCTTGAGCAGGAGAAGAGAGTTTCCTCAGGTGGTTTGGGATCTTCGAGGTCATAGGTGCAGCGTCTGTGGATTATTCATTTCCATTTTCTCTGCAACGGCCAGCACGGTTCTCACTGGAAACTATCTGTGAAGCTATTTCTCAGCTGGGAAGTGCTTTGCAACCCCAGATTCAGCTTATCTCAGTTAAAGCCCAGGAGAAAGTTACTCGGTTGGATCAATGCCAGCAAGATATTTCTCAAGTACAAATTTCTCTTGGAAATTAGAGACTAAGAGTGCTTCTATTCAAGGTACTCTTTGTGGTTTGATAAAAGATAATATTGCTCCTAAGAGTAAATTAGAAAGGCTGGAAAATGTTTCAAGGGCTGCAAACATCCGAGTTCTTAACTTTCCCAAGCCTCCGAAGGAGATGTTCATATCATATATGGTCGATGTCCTGAAGATTACTTGAGAGGTTTGTCTCCCATTTCGAAGGCATATTACCTTCCTAAAGCTAAGAAGCATCTATCAGAGTTTCCTAAAAATCTTTCCAGGCCCCGTTGGAGCTCAGTTTACTAAGTGTAACAGATATATTGGAAAAATCTGATTCTGAGGTTTTGACTTCAGCTACTTTGTTAACTTCGTTTGCTCTTTCTGTGGATTGGGACTGGTTTTTGAGGATGTATTTCAAGAACCGACAGTGTTCATTTATGGACAATATCGTTCAGATCTTCCCAAATCTTTCGAGAGATACACACAGAAAGAGAAGGGAATTTTTATTTATTTATTTATTAGTGCTTATTTACCACTTTTCGTGAATCAAAGCGGTTTACAGAGAACTTCAAAACAAGAATGAACATTACATTAAAGAAGAAACTAGTTTACAAATAACCAATTGGTGGGAGTGGAAGGGTTAGGGAAGTAAAAGACTTAAGTCAGAACCGATTTAAGTGCAAACTATGTACATAATTATCAGTTTATTCCATATTAGAGCAATGCAAAGGAGGTCATCTTATAAGGAGGGTGATCTGAAGTCTTTTAAAGTAGAATTTAACTAGGTGACTGACTCTTCATAGTGTTCCCTGAACAGGAATGTTTTGAGCAGCTTGCGGAAGGATTTAGGATCCCTGGTGTCTCGTATGTTTGGCAGTAAAGAGTTCCATAGCTCTCTTGGATGTTGATGAGTTGCTGTTTCTGAAATCGGCGTGTGTTTCTAGGGAGTTTTTATTGCTGCTTTTTCTTGGTCTGATTTCCGGGCTGATTCTGATATGCTCTTTCAGGCAGATAGCAATATCTGATTGAATCGTTTTGAATATGGTGTGGAGTGCCTTGAATTTTATTCTGTTCTGTATAGGTAGCCAGTGTACTTGTTTTAATATTGGGCTGATGTGATCTTTGATTGAAGTCTGTGAAATTACTCTAGCCGCTGTGTTTTGAGCTAGTTGGATGCAACGGATGCTTTGATTTGGTAGACCCATTAAGACGGCGTTACAGAAGTCAAAGTGTGGGAAGATTATAGCCTGGACTGCTGTTCTGAAATCATTCGCGGAGAGAAGCGGCCTTAGATGTTGGAGCATTTTTAGTTTGGCGTAGATGGCTTTTGTCAAGTTGCTGATATGCTTGTTGAAGTTAAGCTGATGATCTAGTATTTCTCCCAAGTATCTCACTTACTTTTTTACTTAGATGTTCGTATCTTTTATCCTCGGGGATTCTGGTGGAGTAAATGAGTTATCCTTTGTGATGAAAAGGATTTTTGTTTTATTTAAGTTTATTTGCAGTTGTTCAGATAGCTAGGTGTTGGTGTTATTGAGACATTCCTTTATATTATTTAAGTTCACTGTTTGGTGTTAATTTGGGTGAAAAGCATGATGTCATCAGCGTAATGGCTGTATTCGATGTCATAACTTTTTATTATATTGCAAATTGGTTGGATATAAAGGTTGAAAAGGAGAGTAGATAACACCGAACCCTGGGAAATGTCTTTCCTTTGGTAAAATGGGTTTGAAGTGTTATTTCCCATTTTTACTTGGATGGTACGGTTTGTGAAATAGGATTTGAACCATAACAGAACTTTGTCATTGAGGTCAATTTCTTGTAATCTAATTAGGAGATATTCTTGGGGTAAAGAGTCATAACTGCAGTTAAATCCAGAAAAATTATGATGAATCCAGAGTTTGGCTTTTCGATTCCTTTTAGAAGTTTGTCCGTTAAAGCCATGAGGAGCGTTTTAACTCCATAGCCAGTTCTAAAGCCATGCTGTAGTTGGTCCAGCTGGGCAAATTGATCAACATGACTTTGTAGTTGGATTAGAGCCGCTTTTTCCAGGATTTTTGACATAAATGGTAAACTTGAGATAAGCCTGTAAAATCTTGGATCCGATTTATCCAGATTTTTGCCCTTGAAGATGGGGCGTATAGAGGCCTTTTTTAAATCTTCTGGGATATAGTCTTGGTCCAGTAAGGAGTTAATTAAATTTAGAATGTAAGGAATGAGGCTGTCGTGGGCTTGACATATCCATGTGGCTGGGCAAGGATCGAGTGCTGAAGTTGATGTGTATAGCGCTATGATTATGTCTTTGAGCTGTCTTTCTGAGATGGGGGTAAAATTTTTCCAGTTTTGATTTGAAAATGTCTTGTTTGTTTTATAATGGTGGTATTATGAGGATACTGAACCAACCTTTTCCTTATAGAATTTGGCAACGGCCTCTGCGTCTGGCGCAATCGTGGCGTTATCTTCTTTTGGGTTGGTTGTTATGATTTTGACTATCTCAAAAAGTTCCCTTGGTTTGTTCAGTGTTGACATTATTAGTTTAGGGTGATAATCCCATTTGTTGTTGTTAATTAGTAGTTTGTATTCTTCCAGCTTGATGAAAAAAAGATGTTTTGTCAGCTTCACTATGTGATTTTCTCCATTTTCTTTCAATTTGCCTTAAATGCCTTTTGAGTAGTCTAATTTCCTTGGTGTACCAGACTGCGCTTACCCTAGAATGGGGCTTATTGGATATGGGACTGTTAGCAATTGAGGCTGCTTGGGAGAGTGCCGAGTTCCATCTCCTTATGGTCAGATCTATGTTCAAGGTGCCCGTTTGAAGTTGGGGAAGAACTTCTTTTAGGAATTGGTCCTTGTTGAATTGGTGAAATTTCCTACACTGATAGAAGGTTGGATTTGTGTTGACTCTGCTAGGAAGGGCCGGGATACTGAATTGTATAGCGTGGTGGTCAGACCAAGGGATTTGTTGAATTTGTACCTTTGGGACTGCAAGATTGCTTGACCAATCTTGTTGGATAAAAATGAGATCCAAAATATTTCCTTTGATGTGAGTGGGTTCTCTATTTTGTTTAAAGCCTAGGGCTTCCATGGCTTCTGTGAACCCTTGGGATATGTGAGGTGTAGCGGAGGGTAAATCTAAATTGCCTAGAACCATTGTGAATTTGTTAGTAGGGCTTTTGCTGCACAGGAATTCAGTGATGCTAGACAACTCTTCACCTTTTGATGTAGGTGGATTGTAAAGTAGGCATAATTGCATACTCTTGTTTTTCTACTATTAGAACGTCCATACATTTAGCGAAGTCGCATGGGGATTTTGTTAGATGCAATTCATTTCTTGTTAAAATTGTTACTCTTCCTCCTCTTTTGTTTGATCTTTGTTGATTGAATATATCGTAGCCTGGTGGCTTTAGCTGATTAATCAATACTGTATCGTTGATAGTTAGCCAGGATTCTGATATAATATGTCGAGATTGTTGAAGGATAGGTGGTCGGATATCAGAGGTATTTTATTCCTAATGGAGCGTGGGTTGATAAGAGAGCATTTTAAATTGATAGCAGTAATGTTATGCTTAACCTTAGTATGGCTTAATTCGCTGAGGTTTATCTGTATAAGTCGCTGTTTGTGGTCAGACCTGTTAGTGGATGGGAGGAAGATTCTTACTTCAGAGGCAGGTTGGTAGAGGTTGTGGATGTCTGGTATTGTATAGCCTGAAGGGAACAGGGGTAGCGCTGGGGTAGGTAAGGCTAGGTATATGAGAAGGCTTATGGAAATTAGTATATATATACTCTAGAATACATTTTTGATGATAATGTAGAGACTTTGAGCTGGCAGATAGATGTGCCTAAAATATTAACTTCAGAGACTTTAACTGTAGATGATAATAGATTAAGGAAATCAATAAAACATCAGGTCTAAAAGGTCGTACCTTTCAGCAAGGTGGTCAGCTTTATCGTAGTTGTGGTGAAATCAGGAGCTCTTCAGAGCAGCGATCAGGTTTAATTTAGCTCTGTTGTTGGTAGTACTAAATTAGATTCCATGGTTTGCGAAGGATGAATAATAATACTTCTATAGCTGGGTGAGCTGTTCTATGATGCCCTTTGAGGATTTGTTCTTTGATACTGGACCTATGTGCTTTGATTAGTGCCTTGCCTAAGGGCCACGCCAAAGGGCCCTCTGGTGAGGCCATCAGGCTCGGGCCCACCAGGCTGTTTTGCAGTTAGGTGCTCTTTTGTTCCTAAAATGTCTATGTAAATGCGTGGTCCAATTTCAGTCTGTTACCTACCTCTTCTTGGAGCCTTCCCAATTGCTTGCATTTGTAAACTCTCATACCATCACTTCTCCTGCTCCAACTTCGCAAATGTAGGTTATTTAGCCTGCACTGTTTCTTTTGCTGTTTCCTTTGGAGGTTAAGCCTCTTTCCTTTTTCCATTTGAAATTATTGCTTTCCCTTATATTGTGGGCTAGAGTGATGGAGTTCTTTAATTTCTGATTGTTTTTTGTTATTTCCCTTTTTATTTGTATTGTGAACTTCCATCATTTCTGTGCAAATGTTTTACTTGGATGCATTTGATTAAATTCATAAATAAGAAAATAAAATAACAGCACAAATCCTGCTGCGATCACAACTACTTCAAAGTGTGTACTTTACGCCTGCTCAAGAGTGAGCATAAATATTGATGCATATTTTTATAAACTTATGATTCCATTCATGCTCTACCCAAACTCCAACCCTGAGCACATCTAGAGCCTGATTCCAGAATATGCACACATCCATGGGTCTAGACGTGCCCGCGGATCCAGAATCAGGGAAGTAGACGTGTTTGGTGTGGCATGGGCAAAGCGCTATTCAGATGGTCTGTGCACGCAGCTGGCACACAGTCCATGCATAGGTACAGGCATGGGCTATGGGATATAATGGAGAAACGCATCCCCCATCAATATTACACTGGTCAACAAATTTTTACAAAAGTCATGTTACTGAAATAAAAATAGTCATTTCTTATCAATTTTTATATGCTGAACACGAATATGACAGTGATATTGCAAAGTTGGCTCTAGTTTTTTTGTAATCTACAAGAATTAATGTTTACATCACGAAATGCATGTCAATAGTAAATATAATAGGCCTTCGGTTAATACCTGTAAAAAAACAAGTCATAGATTACTTAGATTTTTTCGCCTGACTCTTGTACAGCTGTTCGGGAGCTTCTCTGGGGAGTGTCCAACAGTAGTCAGCCAGCATTGTAGTGGACCATTTTCCCTGGTATCTTTGCTCCATCGTTGTGATATACTGGTGAAAACGTTCACCCTGTTCATCACTAACCATACCACAGTTGTCAGGAAAGAAATCGAGATGGGAATCAAGGAAATGGATCTTTAGAGACATATTGCAGCCAAGTTTATGATACTGCATCAGCATGTCTTCTACTAGTTCCTTGTAGTTTTCTGCCCTAATATTCCCGAGAAAGTTTGTTGACGCTAGGCGAAAAACATTCCATGCTTGTTTCGCATCACCCTGCAGCAAGTTGTTGAACCAGTCATCTTTGAAGAGCTCTCGAATCTGAGGACCTCAAAAACTCCCTCTTTAATCTTTGCTTCGCTGAGTCGAGGGAATTTTTCATGCAGGTATCGGAAAGCTGGCGCAGTGCAGTCCATGGCTTTCACGAAGTTTTTCATCAAACCTAGTTTGATGTGAAGGGGTGGTAGTAGGATTTTGTGAGCCTGAACCAGAGCTGGGTGCTGGATATTCTTCTCTCCAACTGTTACATTTTGTCTGCGATTCCATTCCTTCCGCAAGTAGTACCAATCCCTTGCTCGGCTATCTCACTCACATAAGAAACATATGTATTTTATATATCCCTGCTGCAGTCCCATTAAAAGGGCAACTACCTTAAAGTCACCACAGAGGTGCCAGCTGTACTTGTTATAGTTAATGGAAGTCAGTAGATGCTTTAAGTTATCGTATGTCTCTTTCATGTGGACGGTATGCGCTACTGGAATAGATGGAAGACAGTTTTAATTGTTCAAAAGCACAGCCTTCAGATTCAGTTTCAAAGAGTCTATAAATAGTCTCCAGTCTTGTGGGTCATGAGTGATTTTTAAGGCATTCATGAGGCTTTCAATATCAGAACAGAATGCCAGATTACTTTCCTTTCTGAAGAAAGGCTCCAACTGCTGGTGGCACTTTCGATATGAAGTAATGTTGACATCTTCTTCTAGAAGATTCCATTGTTGGAGTCTTGATTCTAGCAATTCTGCCTTGTTCTTGGATAAGTCCAAATCATGAACCAGGTCATTTAGTTCTTCCTGTGTTATTCTGTGTGGAGTTGATAATGCATCAGTTGAAAATCTGGGTCACTGCATGCTGACGGACCAGGAGACGAACAGGTCGGCTCACCCTTGTCCTCATCAGATGAATCAAGAGAATATTCTGATGGAGGTTCTGGAATAGGAAGTCCCTCACCATGTGGAACTGGTGTCAATGCAGACGGAATGTTTGGGTAGACTATGCTCGACTTCTTTTGCTTCGTTATTCCGCTGGAAAGAGGAAGAACCAAGCAGAAGTAACAGTCATTTACATGGTTGCTTGGCTATCTCCACACCATGGGGACTGCAAACAGCATTGATGGTCTTTTGCAATTCAACCACTGTGAAAGCTGTGTTGTACATGTAGCGCAGCTTATATGCAGGGCCCAAGGCTTGTCTTGGTCACCAATCTTGCATCCGAAGTAAAGATGATATGCCTTCTTCAGTTGAGAAGTGATACTTTTCTTCTGGTTGGCAAATGTCACTTCCCCACAAATGTAGCAGAAATTGTCAACGGTATTAACGCACTTTCGCGGCATTACTGTTCTGTATTGTACCTAAATGGCTAAAATTATATGATTAATAAAAGTTACATGTAACAGTAGCTTAAACTGTCTTGCACACAGTCTGAAATATTTTAAATGCTCAACCTTTCTGACTGCGTATAGTACACTGCTAACATCTGATGACTTCAGCAGCCGTCTGGCAGTAGTATTGCATTGCATCAGAAAATGATGCAATCAACTCTGGATGATGTGTGCATGCTGGTATTATGCAATGTGATGCAATATTACATCATTCAAGGCTTATTTGGGATACTGTTGATGTCCTACTGGATAAATTTATACGGTGAAATGTCAAAAATGAACTACATGCAATATCTTCAAAACGAGAGCCAATAAAATTTTTTTAATGTTATATTCGTGTTCAGCTCACCAAGATACTACAGATTAGGGCCTTTTAAAGTCAGTAACGATTTCAATGTTGACCAGTGATCAGACACGGGTAAACGTTTTGGATGTTCCCCATGCCCACCACATTCTGAAGAGTTACATGTTTCGGATCCTGCCTGTCTCTGCGATATGCCATGCCTCTCAGGAAAAATGTGCATCTCCTAAGCTGCTCTTCACGCTGAAAGTAGTTTACTGATGCACACTGGACATAAATGCCAATGAGAAATGACAGCTGCTGCAACCTAGACTACATATCGGTCCTCTACAGGCCCTGAGACGTGCTAGGTAATCCCAGTGCATCCTAATATGGTATAAGATAATGTAAATATGAACATGTATGTCAGGACATACCTTGCATCAAATGGTGCTTGGCATTATAAAATGGCCCCAGTGGCTCCTGCCTTGGTCATCTCTGCAAACATGTTTTGAACTGCTAAGGATGGACCCTTATCAAGTGCACCCAACCTAACACTAACATTGCAGTTCCTCAGAAGATGCATAATATTGCTGAGCAACAAATGTATGCCCATTTCATTTCTATGACCTATAAGTGCTCTCATTCTGCTGCTCTGCACTACCTTTCCGCCTATCTCTCCCTACACCCCTCCTTGGGAACTCTGCTCTTCTGTCAGATTGCTTCTACAGTATCTGTGCCCTTCTTTTCTACTGCCAACTCAAGACTTTGATCTTTCTACCTTGCTGCTCTTTATGCCTGGAACAAACTACCTGAGTCTGTACATCAGGCTTCTTCTCTGGCCCTTCTCAAATCCAGGCTGAGCGCTCACCTCTTCGTTGCCGCTTTTGGATCTAACCCACCTAAGCTCCCTTGTGTTTCCTTACCATTCCCACTAATTGTATCCTATCCACAGCAGGGACCATCTTTTACATGTGCCTGTGCAGCGCTGAGTATGCCTTATAGAACTATACAAATGATCAGTAGTAGTAGTATGGCCTTCTGACTATGGCATCTGATTCCCCCATACAGTGTCTGGGTACTGGCATTTCTCACAGTAGCTACACCTGTCCCATCATGGCGTATGTCTGACTTATACATCCGCTATCTGTGCAACAACCCTGTCTGCCTTCCCACAGTCTGTTTTGTGGCACTGCTCTGCTGGTCATGTCTGTGTGGGCATGAAAGGGGGGATCCCTATGCCATCATGCCCAGGTAGCCAGCCTCCAAATACATCACCACTCTCACAGCTTGTATAGATCCTGGACTGGGAAAAGATGTAGGACTCATGGCAGGATCTTGGGGATGTTGGCCCAACATCAGTCATGTCTCCCGGTGCCTGGCACAGCTGATGTATAGCTGTCCTATCACATTGGCACCTGGTGACACTGCGGTCATCCATATGGTCCAGGTACCAGACAGCCATTCATGGCCTCCCTGAATTGCAGATCAGCACATCAGATCCTCCTATACTACCCCCAAACCACATACTCTCACTTGCAGTCACAAAATACATCATTCTGACAAACCAAACCTATAAGTAACTGCTGCTATACCATAATGGCATGACGTCTCAGGACTGCACATATGATCTCCCTTTCTTACGCCAATATGATTTGTTTCCAGACTCACTCACATACTATTTTTCATCAACAGTCCCAGTTTTCAAAACACAGGATTTGTTAGGGTCCCCTGGATAAGCTGTTTTAGCACAAACAACACATTTCAGTATAGTCTGAATAAACACTACTGCTCTTCTTAACATTTCTGTAAGGGTGTTTATTACTGTTTCTTCACCTTACAACATTCCCTCACCTCTGCTTTCTGTTCTTTGTAACTGCATCTTGTGTTTTTCCAGACTACAGTCACACCTGTTCAGTACATACTTGTCACAATCATTCTTCTATGTGGGATGAATTGTAGAGCACAGCAGAATATTTTCTAAGTCCTGGCCTTATTCTATGTTTCAGCAGGCATAAAGTTGTATGTAAACTGCTTTGGCTGTAAAATAGAGCACACAGCAGTATATACAATCAGTTAAATAAATAAATAATGTGGACATCTCCAGGAAACACTTAATATGTACACGGGCCTTTGCTGAATACACTTTATATGTCTCTGCAGCTAACCATGCCCCAGTTCCTTCTGGGCACATTCTGAGATCCTCATGCTGGCGCCATGTATGTGCATGATAGCAGTGTTTAGAATATGGTTGGCGACGTTTTTGGCACATAAACGTCCCCACCGCATGTACAAACTCCTTATTCATGTTCTGGATTGACCCTCCTAGTGTCATTTAACCCTCCATTAGGTTTTTGCACGTGTGTTTAGCACTAAAACTAACTTGTGTTAAGTGTGAAGTTTCTGTGATAACGTGGCAGAATGTGGCCAGCATGTTCTCAGCAGATCGCATGTGGATGAGTATGCTAACACATGCTGCAATTACTGCAGGTGCTTCTAACTCCACCTATTGAGGTAGCATTAGCTGCACATGCACCAATTACAACGTTTTACAGTGCGCGATATGTCCCCCATGCTAACCGCAATGTGCTCTCCATGCCCACTCCCCACCTCTAACCCACCCATTCACCACCGCAACGGACGATTGGCACTTAGCGTGTGAATCAGCACTTAGTAATTATCATACCTCCACAGGCACAGTTACCTCATGGGAAAATGCATGTTAACTGCTTAACACGCTTTAGTAAATGTCTTCTGGGGCTAGGAAAATACCTACTATACCTGAATACAACTCAGCTTAAACTTCTGAAAAAGGAGTGACCTAAATCCAATTCTCTTTCCCTTCCTTCTTACCCATAACTAGATGGCACCGCATGTACTTTTAGGCATGATCTAATTTTATAAGAGCTCATCATCAGTAATTTATGCATGAATGTGGTTTATAAAATTGCCCTCTTACTGTGTATTGAGAAGGGTGTTGATATGGGTCACTATTAACTAACTTTTATTTCCATTCTTGCCTTTTTCCTTCTCATATCTGGCATTTGCTTCTGGTTTCATAGTAGACTTAGAGTGAATTGGTATAAGGACAGTGTCATACATTATTGCAGAAGAAAGGTTAAGTGAACATGAAAAACTATTGGAAATTACATAGCTATCCAGAACTAAATTGAGATAAATGGATTTTTAGTCAACGGCAAAAGTGAAGGTCCCGTATTAATCTCTTCCAGAGTAAAGAATTCAACAATGGCAATAGCACATTGAACACTAAAAGAGAGAAGAAATAGTGTTGAGATTGAAACAGAGTAAACGGTTTATATCAGAAATAAGATGAGGAGTAGCTCCTTGTTAGAGTAGTGGCCTAAGAACCATGGAAGGTAGAGTTCAAATCTCACTACTGCTCCTGGAGACCAGGGGCCGCAGAATGCCTCCTTGATTTGGGGGGCCAAGCTCCACTAAGAACATAAGATATGCCATACTGGGTCAGACCAAGGTCCATCAAGCCCAGTATCCTGTTTACAACAGTGGCCAATCTAGGGCACAAGTACCTAGCAGTTTCCCTAAAAGACACAAGTTCCACCATGTTGTATTGGGACAAGCAGTGGATATCCCAGTTCCCATTTAATAATGGTTTATGGACCTTTCCTCCAGGAACTTGTCCAAACCTTTTTTTAAACCTGGCTATACTAACAGTGTTTACAGCATCCTCCAATAACGAATTCCAGAATTTGATTACATGTTGAGTGAACAAATATGCTCCCTTATTAGTCTTAAATAGGTTACCTTGTAGCTTCATTGCATGTCCCCTAGTCTTTCTATATTTTGATGGCGTAAACAGTCAATCTATGTTTACCCGTTCCACTCTATTCATTAATTTATAGACCTCTATCATATCTTCCCTCAACCGTCTCTTTTCCTGGTTGAAGAGCCTAACCTTTTTAGCCTCTCTACCCCTAACTCCACCCTAACTCTGCCCCTAACCACTACGGCCTTCCCCTCCTATTCTGTCCATGTGGATCCCATCTCCCATGGGCAGAAGAGAAGGGAAGGGCTGTGATCACAGCAGACTCCTTCTGTCTGCCTGCAGGAAATTGGATCCCCACGGGCAGGAGGAGAAAGCTGCTGTGATTGCAGCAAAGACTCCTGTCTGCTTGCGTGGATCCAGTCTTCCACAGGCAGGCAGACAGAAGGAGTTTTCACTGTGATCACAGCAGTCTTCCACCCCTGTCCATGGGGATCCAATCTCCTGTGGAGAGACATAAGGATTCTGCCGCGATCATGGCTTTTCTCTGCTCTCTGAATTTTGATGGGCCAGGACCCATGTGGCCCACCACGTTCTGATGCTTATGCTTAAGAATTTGCATAAGTCACTTACTTGAGTATAAAATTAGATTGCAAGCCTTCTGGAAACAGGAGAGTACTTCAATAGAACTGACTTTGAGCTACTACCGAAGAGATATCAACTAATCCAAAAAAAGATCTCACTACTTTCCAAGAGAACAGTAGGGATGAGCTGACAAATATTTTGCCAGTCCATCAGCAAGTAGAGGACTTGGGGGCAGGAAGGGAAATTGGTTTGTTGGGCCCCTCCAATTAAAAAGGGATTATACTGCCCCTACATATATGTATATTAAATTCAGTGCCTATAAAAATGGAGCAATTACTACAGATTTTTTAATTAGAAGCATGTATGAGAATATGAGGAGTTGTCTAAAAATTGCACAAGGGCAAAAATGCATTTCTCGAATTATTGCCATAAGAGATGGAGCTGGGTCTTCATGGAACTTGGCATGCAGAAGCAATGAAAGTCATTATGTCTCAAAGGAAACATATCTAGACTCTTTGTACTTCACTAGACATTTACCAGGGTAGCATAAAATGAAAATCTCCCCCCCCCCCCAACTGTGTCACTCCAGTCTTCAATAGAAGAAGCTGACACCTTCTTTTCTGTGTTGATTTAGCCACATTGAGGAAAATACGGATTTGGCAACCCATAAACTGCTCTGAAAAGCAACCTCATCAACCAATCGCTATCTGGATCTAAAGCGCAAGTAATCAAAAGAGAAGCAGTTAAGATTTGACCAGAGTCAATTCCACAGGTTCCCCCCCCCCACCCTTTCAGCCCCTTTTTGCCAAAGGTAATTGAAAAGATCTAGACAAAGGGGGTACCAATTCCAGGGGAATCTTTAGGATAGAGATAGCAAACCCTTTAAACATTTCCACAGGGGTAAGAGAATCCGAGGAAAGTTCAGAAGACGTAAATTCCTCCTCCTTGACTGTTCTCCATTACCTCCAACTTTCTATGTATGTCACCAGAGTCCCAAATAAAAGCCTCCTCCCTAGTTGGATACTGCCACTTTCTCTTCTAAACGTGGGGCATAATTGAGCCTTTTTACTATAGTGCATTGTGATTTAAGAACATAAGATATGCCATAATGGGTCAGACCAAGGTTCATCAGCCCAGTATCCTGTTTCCAACAGTGGCCAATCTAGGTGACAAGTACCTAGCAGTTTCCCCAAAAGACAGGTTCCACAATGCTTGTACTGGGTCAAGCATTGACATCCTGGGTCCCTTCTGAATATTCTGAATAGTGAATATTCTGAGTCCACTTTAATAATGGTTTATGGACCTTTCCTCCAGGAACTTGTCCAAACCTTTTTTAAACCCGGCTACACTAACAGCTTTTACTACATCCTCCGGTAGCAAATTCCAGAGTTTGATTATATGTTAAGTGAAAAAATATTTTCTCTTATTAGTCTTAAATAGGTTACCCTATAGCTTCATTGCATGCCCCCTAGTCTTTCTATATTTTGATGGCGTAAACAGTCAATCTATGTTTACCCATTCTGCTCCATTCATAATTTATAGACCTCTATCTTATTTCCCCTAAGCCGTCTCTTTTCAAGGTTGAAGAGCCCTAACCTTTTTAGCCTCTCTTCATAGGGGTATCCTTCCATCCCCTTTACCATTTTGGTGGCTCTTCTCTGTACCTTTTCTAATAACGCTATATCCTTTTTAAGATAAGGCGACCTGAATTGCACACAATATTCAAGGTGTGGTCGCACCATGGAACGATACAGAGGCATTATAATATCCTTTGTTTTATTCCTTATTCCTTTCCTTATGATACCTAGCATTCTATTTGCTCTCTTGGCTGCTGCTGCACACTGGGCGGAGGGTTTTAACATGTAATCCACGATGACGCCTAAATCTTTTTCCTGGGTGGTGGTTCCTAATGTGGAACCTTGCATCGTGTAACCATAGTTTGGGTTTTTCTTTCCTAGGTGCATAACTTTGCACTTGTCCACATTAAATTTAATCTGTTATTTGGATGCCCAGTCTTCCAATTTATCAAGATCCTCTTGCAATTTCCACAATCCTCATGAGTTTTAACAGCTTTGAATACTTTTGTGTCATCTGCAAATGTGATAGCCTCATTCGTTATTCCCATTTCCAGGTCATTTATGAACATGTTAAAAAGCAGCGGACGCAGCACAGATTCCTGGGGTACTTCACTATTCACCTTTCTCCATTGGGAAAATTGGCCATTGAGACCTATCCTCTGCTTTCTATCTTTTAACCAGTTCCTGATGCAGTATAGTACACTACCTCCTATCCTATGACTTTTTAATTTTGCCAAAAGTCTCTCATGAGGGACCTTGTCAAAGGCTTTCTGTAAGTCCAGATACACTCTATCAACTGACTCACCTTTGTCTACCTATAAATTCACACCTTCAAAAAAACGTAACAGATTAGTAAGACAAGACCTTCCTTGGCTAAAGACATGTTGGCTGTCTCCCATTAATCCATGACTATCTACATTTCAGTAATTTTGTTCTTTATGATGGTTTCCACCATTTTTCCCAGTACTGACGTCAGTCTGTAGTTTCCCGGATCACCCCTGGAACCTTTTTTAAAAATTGGTGTTACATTGGCTATCCTCCAATCTTCAGTTATTACAGATGTTTTTAATGGTAGTTCACAGATTACTAATAGTAGGTCTGCAGTCTCATATTTCAGTTCTTTCAACACCCTTGGATCATCTGGTCCAGGTTATTTGCTATTTTTCTGTTTATCAAATAGTTGTAATACATCTTCCTGGTGTATTGATATTTCTTTCAATTCTTCTGCAGCATCTCCTTTAAATACCATTTCAGTCATGGGTAACATTCCTACATCTTTATTTATTATTTTTATAGTGTGCTCTTTAGAATCAGTGCGGTTTACATTTATAGTGACAGGTACTTTTTATTCCCTTGTCCCCAAAGGGCTCACAATCTAAGTGTACCTGAGGCAATGGAAGGTTAAGTGGCTTGCCCAAGGCCACAAGGAGTGGCCATGGGACTAGAGACCCCAGTCCCTCTGGCCTGAGGTTGCTTGTCCCCATGTGGGAATTGAACCCCTGGCCTTCCGGCCTGAGGTGACCTGTCCCAACCACTGAGCCACTCCTCCCTCCTCAGTAAAAACTGAAGCAAAGAATTCATTCAGTCTCTCCGCTATGGCCTTGTCCCCTCTTAGTGCCCCTTTTACCCCTCTATCATCTAATGGTCCAACTAACTCTCTCACAGGCTTTTTGCTATGAATGTACTTGAAAAAGTCTTTATTATGCATTTTTGCTTCCACAGCAAGCTTCTTCTCAAATTCTCTCTTTGCCTACCTTATCAATGCCTTGTATCTAACTTGCCAGTGCTTGTGTTCCCAGTTTTCATCATTTGACTTCTTTTTCCATTTCCTGAAAGATGCTTTTTTGGCAACAGCCTCTCTGACCTCACCTTTATCATGCTGGCAGTTTTTTGGACTTCCTTCCACATTTCTTAAAGTGTGAAATACAGCTGGTCTGGGCTTCCAAGATAGTATTTTTAAACAACACCCAAGCTTGATGTAAATCTTTAATCTTTGCAACTGCTCCTTTTAGTTTTTTCTTAACTGTTTTCCTCATTCTATCATAGTCTCCCTTTTGAAAGTTGAAAGGTAGTACTGTGGATTTCCTTACTGTCCTTCCTTCATTTATTAAATCAAACCCGATCATGCTATGATCACTATTGCCAAGTGGCCCCAACACCCTTATCTCTTGCACCAGATCTTGTGTTCCACTAAGGACTAGGTCCAAAATGACTTCCCCTCGGGATGGCTCATGAACCAGCTGCTCCAAGAAGCAGTCGTTTATGTCATCTAGAAACTTTGTCTCCCTAGCATGTCCTGCCATGACACTGACCCAGTCGATACTGGGGTAATTGAAATCACCCATTATTATTACTCTGTTGTAACTTTTGTTAGCTTCCCTGATTTCTTTGAGCATTTTATTATCCATTTGTTCATTCTGACCAGGTGGTCGATATATACCCCCACTGCCATCGCCTTCCCCTTCCCCTTTTTACATGGAATTTCAATCCATAGAGATTCTACAGTGAATTTTGTTTCCTGCAAAACTTTAATCCTTTGTGACTCATTGCCCTCTCTAACATAGATCGCTATTGCACCTAACGCAGCAATAGCATGCAAAACCATGGCACGTTACGTGCAACACCAGCACGTTAACTATCAGGGACGTGGAAAGCATGTTCCCATCAGTTAACATGCAGCACTGTCCCCTAATGTGTGCCACATCAACAAAGGTGCACTTACCTCAACCTATTGAGCTAATGGTAATTGTACCCGCACTAATTGGCCACCTTGTAGTTAGAGTGGGTGCTCTGTCTGCAAGGCACTCTCCCTGCCCACTCTCCACCCCAAACCTGCCCACTTGCTCCTCTAACGCACCATGGACAGCACAGAAATCTAGCTGCACTGTCATGGCCCTGTGCTAGCTGTCAGTGTATGTCGCAGAGCACCTTCAGTACGTGCCAGAACACGCGCTGATAGCTATAGTATAAGACCCAAGGTTTGACCTCTGAAATGTCCTGTTACGATTCAGCAACTTCCAAAACAAGACCCTCCAAATTGAAAGAGTTATTGAAACCACAACAAAAAAAGAGTTTTTGAAAGCAACCAGACCTTCCCATAAGGACTGGAAATCAAATTGAGTAGGTCTCACCAGTAAAGGTCAAGGCAAGGTGGAGACCTGAACTTCCTCTGCTGAAGCCATCAGGATACTTGTTGCAGAGGCAGAAGATGTCAATGCCTGTAAGTCCTCTGCACCAAGCCCATGTCTGGCCACTGTTTGTACTGACATGAGGGGGAGCTATTTTAAACATAGAGGAACACAGGAGTTGGTGTGAAAGGTAATGGTGTTAGAGCCACTTAACAATAGTGATCATAACGTGATCAAATTTGATTTAATAAATGGAGGAAGGGCAGTAAAGAAATCTACTGTGCTAGCATTTAACTTTAAATAGGGAGACTATGAAAAACTGAGGAAAACAGTTGGAAAAAAAACTAGGAGCAATTGCAAAAGTTTAGGGGCTTATTTTAGAAGCCCTATTCATGATTTTCACATGTATAATTGGCCATATACATATAAATTATACCCACATGTAGATGGCTATTTTAGAAAGGGGCCAGCTTATACGTGGATCACCATACTATGCTGAAAGTGCATAGGGATGTGCCGGGGGTATGTCAGAGGCATAGCCCTGACAGGACAAAACTCTACTCATGTAGCCCTCTTTCATATAGAGAATGCACATGCAAGTTCAAAGGTGTCCATATCCAGATTTACACCTACTACCTGGAAAAATAGTTATTGGAAAGTTATCATTTCAGTCACCCCATTACAGGAGATACTAAGGTCAAACCCATTGTTGTTGTTGTTAAGTGCCGTTGAATTAGTGTTGACACTTGACAACCCTCTGGATAGTTGTCCTAAACTGTGTTCTGTCTTCAGTCAGGTGGCTCATTGTTGACAGAATGGCACCTTAACCCCCTTAATATTTATTTTCACCTCCGTCTTGACATGAGACAAGAATAGGGCCTCTGAAGGTATCTAAGAGCAGTTGCAAGTCTCCATTTGCAAAATGGCCTGGATACACCTGTATGTGCGAACTTCTACACGTGCATGTCTTGAAATGCTGGCACATACACATGTATGTTATGGGTTTTCCTCCATCAATATTTCCCACATGTATATTTGTGAAATGACTCCCCCTCTGCACGTGGATGCAGACCCCATGCATGCCTGCACTTCCTCCTTTCTGTGGTTTGTTGTTACCATTCACGTGCATTCTGAGGGGTAGAGATATGTCAGTTTCATATTGACTTCACACATGCACATCCTTTCTTCTAAGGTTGACATAGATTTGCAGATGTTTTCACTTGCATGTTCCTCCCACCATATAATGACCTTTCTAAAATATGTCTTCAAGAGTTTACATCAGACCTGGACATAGTTTAAAAATGCCATCTTGGAAGCTCATACCAGATGTATCCCATGCTTCAAAAAAGGTAGAAGTGTGGCCATATGACTGCTGGCATGTTTAAAGGGCAAGGTAATAGAGGCTGTTATAACCAGAAGAGCATCTTTCAGAAAATAGAAAAAGGATCCAAATGAAGACAACAGAAACTAGCATAAGCACTGGCAAGTTAGATGCAAGTGCTTATGGCAGGCAAAGAAAATTTGAAAAGAAGCTCACCAAGAAAGCAAACATGCATAATAAAAATAAAAACGTTTTCAGGTACATTCAAAGCAAGAAGCTTGTAAAGGAGGGGTAAAAGGGGCGCTAAGGTCATAGTGGAGAGACTAAATGAATTCCTTGCTTTGGTCTTTACTGAAGAAGATATAGGGGAGATATCCATACCAAACAAGATATTTAAAGGTGATGAGTCAGAGGAATTGGAACAAATCTCAGTGAACCTGGAAGATGTAATAGGGCTATTTCGCAAACTAAAGAGAAGCGAGTCACCTGGATCAGATGGCATACATCCCAGTATGCTAAAAGAACTGAAAAATTAAACAGCAGACCGACTAAGTAATCCGTAAACTGTCATTAAAATCATCTATAGTACCTAAAGATTGTAGGGTCAATGTAATGCCTATTTTTAAGAGGATTCCAGGGGTGATCCAGGAAACTACAGACCAGTGAGCCTGACATCAGTGCCGTTATAAAGAACAAAATTACAGAACATATAAATATTCATGGTTTAATGGGATATAGCCAACATGAATTCAACCAAGGGAAGTCTTGCCACACTGATCTGCTACATTTCTTTGAAGGCATGAATAAACATGTAGATAAAAAAGAGCCAGCTGATATCGTGTATCTGGATTTCCAGAAAGCATTTGATCAAGTCCCTCATGAGAGACTCTTGAGGAAATTAAAAAGGCATGTAATGGAAGGCAGCAGCTTATTGTGGATTAGGAATTGGTTAAAAAATAGAAACAGAAAGTAGAGCTAAATAGTCAATTTTCTCAATGGAGAAAGGTGAATAGTGGAGTGCTCCAGGGATCTGTACTGGGCACACTGCGTTTTAGCATATTTATAAGTGACCTAAAAATGGGAACAGCAAGTGAGGTGATCAAATTTGCAGATGGCACAAAATTACTCATAGGGGTATGTTTACTAAGCTGGGCTAACGGTTAACCTGGGCTATTTGCAACTAGGTCCCATGTTATTCAATGGGACCTAGTTGCAGATAGCCTGGTTAACTGTTAACCTGGCTTAGTAAACATACCCCATAGTCTTTAACTCACAAGAAAATTGTGAAAAACTATAAGACCTGGAGAAAGTAGGAGACTGGGCATCCAAATGACAGATGAAATTTAATGTACATAAGTGCAAAGTGATGTATGTAGGGAAGAACAATCCAAATTATAGCTACAAGGTTCCATATTAGGATGATCTAGATGCCATTGTAGATAATACACTGAAACACTCTGCTGAGTGTGTAGCGGTGGCCAAGAAAGCAAATAGAATGCTAGGAATTGTAAGGAAAGCAATGTTGAATGAAACATAAAATATCATATTGCCTCTGTATTGCTCCATGGTGCAACTACATGTTGAGCATTATGTGCAGTTCTGGTTGTCTCATCTCAAAAACGTTAGTGGAAATATAAAAGGTACAGAAAAGGGTGACCAAGATGATAAAGGGGATAAAATGACTCTCCTGAAGAAAGGCAAATGAGGTTAGGGCTCTTCTGCTTGGTGAAGAGATGGCCGAGGGGAGATATGGTAGAGGTCTATGAAATCTTCAGTGGAGTGGAATAGGTAAATGCAAATTGATTGTGTACTCTTTAAAAATGTACAAAAATTAGGGGACACTGCAGAATCACCTCTCTGTGAGCATTGTATTTTAGACTGCAACTTAATAACTCCCCCTTTATCAGCTTTCTAGAACAGGGGTCTCCAAACCAGTCCTGGAGGGCCGCAATCCTGCCAGGTTTTCAGATATCCCTAAGGAATATGCATGAGATGTTTTCATGCACTGCCCCCGTTGTATTTGCATTTATCTCATGCATATTCCTTAGGGATATCTTGAAAACCTGACTGGTGTGCGGCCCTCCAGGATTGGATTTGGAGACCCCTGTTCTAGAATATCAACCCATATCACTTGCCAGTTCTCTCAGGCCCATTATTCCTCTTTAGTGATGTTATTAAAAGAAGTTACTGGTCTTTTCTCCATATTTTCCACCTCATGCAACATTATCCACTGTAAGTCGCAATCAACGCCCACAGAACCTTGCAGTATCCATTTTGAGGGAGGTGGTGTAATTGATCCATCCCTATCAGATTGTGAATGAAGTATAAGGAAATCTTTAATTTTCTAAACAACCTATGTAAAGCTACATGCATCTGAAAAGAATTTATTTATTTATTTAGCTGTATTTATATTCCGCTTTTCACCGGGTCAAAGCGGTCAATTGGGGGATACATTTAACACGAGGGGATATGACACACATATGTTAATACTTACAGGGAACATGGGCAGTGGAGGGTTAAGTGGCCCAGGACCACAAGGAGTGCCTATAGGACTAGAAATCCCAGTCCCTCCGGCCTGAGATTGCTGTCCCCAGGTGGGACTTGAAACCCCCGTCCTCCGGCCTGAAGTACCTTGTCCTAACCACTAGACCACTCCTCCCTCTCAAAGCTTTTGCTTTCCGCAATTCTCATCATCGGTTTTTTCGACGTCTTTTTTAAACATAAGGTCTTAGGTCGGTTACCTTTTTCAGTGGCAAAAGACTCACGCCATTGATGACCAAAGGGTCTTCACACCCTCAACATCAATTCAACGGCACTCCGGTGCATAGTTATACCCCTCCCCCCGAAGAAGGCATCAGCCGAAATGCGTTGGGGACTCCAATAAAGCACCCTTCTAAGCAACTGTGTTCATCTCTTGCTCTTGCTTGTTGTGCACCCACCTATGTTGTTTGGAAGACATCACTATCGTAAGTCCGAAGGCGTTATGATCATTTTTTGATATCATAAGTTTGAAAAACCTTCACTTGACCCTAGTTGTCCTTCTAATTATTGATCCATCTCCCTTCTTCTCTTCATTTCTAAACTTATTTAACTCAGTCCTCCTCCGTTGTCTTGAGTTTCTTTCCTCTCAAACCCTGTTAGATCCACTTCAATCTGGCTTTCAGCCCCTGCTGAGATGGCACTTGCCAAAGTCTCCAACAGCTTATTCCTAGCTAAATCCAAAGGCCTTTACTCTATCCTCATCCTTCTTGACCTTTCTGCTACTTTTGATCACCACCTTTTCCTTGATACATTGTCCTCACTTGGTTTTGTCCTGGTTCTCTTTTTATCTTTCCCATCATTCTTTCAGTATTTATCCTGGTATTTCCTCTTCTACTGCTATCCCTCTCTCCGTTGGTGTACCCCAAGGGTCTGTTCTGGGCCCTCTCCTTTTCTCTCTCTACTCCCAGTCCCTTGGTGCTCTCATCTCCTCCCATTGATTTCAGTATCATTTTTGTGCTGATGATTCTCAGATCTATCTTTCTATACCTGATTTCTCTGCCTGCCTGTCTGACATCGCCACCTGGATGTTTCACCACCATTTGAAATTAAATATGGCCAAAATTGAACTTCTTATTTCCTCCCTAAATCTTCCTTCCCCCTTCCTCCTTTCTCTATCTCTGCAGATAACACTCATCTACTTCCTGTTTTCTCAGCCCATAAGCTTGGTGTCATCTTTGACTCCTCCCTTTCCTTCTCCTCACATATTTAATAGGCTGCTAAAACTTGTTTCTTTCTCTATAACATTAGCAAAATTTGCCCCTTCCTTTGTGCACACACTACTAAAACTCTTGTCCTCTCTCTAATTGCTTCCCATCTCGACTATTGTAACCTCCTTCTTGCTGGTCTGAGTCATCTCTCTCCCCTTCAATCTGTTCAGAACTCTGCTGCTTGACTAATCTTTCGCCAGTCATGATATGCTCGTATAACCCCTCTTCTCAAATCACTTCACTGGCTTCCCTTCCATATCCAATTCAAACTCCTCCTTCTGACCTTTGAATGCATTCATTCTTCTGCCACTCACTGCCTTTCCTCTCTCCTCTCTTCCCTCTCCCAATACCCCTCCTCGTGAACTCTGCTCTTCTACTAGCTTCCTTCTCTCTTTGTCCTTTTCTTCCACTGCTAACTCCAGACTTCAATCTTTTCATCTTGCTGCTCCTTATACCTGGAACAAATTACCTGAATCTGTGCGTCAGGCCTCATCTCTGCCCCTTTTCAAATCTATGCTAAAGGCTGACCTCTTTGAGATTGCTTTTGCATCCTGATCCCTTATTTTCCTTGTGTCTCCTTACCCGTCCCTATTCTGCCCTTATTCTTATCTTTTGTCTTGTCGGTCTTAATTAGATTGTAAGCTCCGATGAGTTGGGGTCATCTTTATATGTGTATGTACGGCACTGCGTATGCCTTGTAGCATTTTATAAATGATTAATAATAGTAGTAGTAGTAGTAGTAAGTCGAGGAGAATCTGTATAAAGTAGAGAGGATGACACACAGGATTTAGCTGATACTGGGCCACTTTATATATCTGTGAAAGTCTGACAACAAACGTTTTTTCTGCAGCAACATTTTGTTTACTTTTGGGATATGCCAAGTACTTTGGATATGGATCAGCCCCTGTTGGATACAGGATAGTGAGCTTGATGGATCTTTGGTCTAACCGAGTATGGCAGTTCTTATGTTCAAATACGGAAATTTTTAAGTTTCCACATTTGCTTACCTTGGGACTATAGCTCCATAGTTATTTTACCTAATAATGGTCACTGTATCAATGTATTTCTTTGTAGTACACTAGTATTTTTTATTGTAATCCCTTTTGTTATCGACTTATCAATTCATTTAATTCAAGATTAGATCCAGGCAGTAAAAAGTATGAATGTGATAGGAGACTGAAAAGTCACTAAACCTCATTATTACCACTGAATTTCTGCAGTCAAATCTCCAGGCCAGGTTGCAGTAACCATCGATGAAGAACAGGATAAAAAGAAGAAAGATAAAATCATTAAAAAGAAGACAAAAGAAGAAGGCCCAAAGCTTGCCGTTTTAAAGGTATGTTATTTTACTTCTGAACCAGAGATTGGATTACTCCCATCTCCTCTTTATCTCATTTTCTTCCAGGTTCAGTTCAACGTCTACATTTACAGTATGATGTTATTTATATACTTTTGCCATGTTCCTATGTTCAGGGCTAATGTGAAGCTATTGGGCACCTTAGGCAAATCTTCAGCTATATGCCCTCCCCTGAAATTTTGAAAAATGAATCAATTGTAATCATCCCTAATACCCCTTTTCCCAAAGCAATCCTGTAGAAATGTATTATTCAGCATCGTACTTTTATGTTTGAACCTTTGCTTTGTGTGTATGTGTGTGCCCACTCTCCCTGCGGGTACATGAATGTGCCAGTGGTTCTTTGAGTTTGTCTGGCTGTCAGGATCTTTTGTTTTGTCTTGACTGCTCTTAGCCACCCCTCAGAAGCTGCTGTCCAAGGTGACCCATTAAGCTTGTCGAATGGTCGGCCATCCTTAACTATGTTGATTTATTTTTAATCATATAAATATTTTACCCTAAAATTAAGTTTTTCCAGTAACATAGTGGGGTTCAAAAGAGGTTTGGATAAGTTCCTGAAGGAAAAGTTATCCATAGAAAAATTATTGGCCAGGTAGACTTGGGAAAGCCATTACTCATCCCTAGAAATGTGCTATGAGCAATTTTGTGGGATCTACTGGGTACTCGTGACAGAGAGAAGGATGTAGGGTTCGATGAACTTTGGTCTGACTCAGCATGCCTTTTCTTATGTTTTTCTTTTAATTGTCTATACTAACAGCAATACAATGATCTTATTTTACTTACCAATAACTTTTCCACGATTAAGCTGCAGAAGTTGCACAGACATGCGATATACTGGAAGATTTCCATTCCTATGGCCATCCTCTTCTTCATTGTTAAACACTATTGTACCAAATCATCAGTGCATGAGATAGTGAGAGAAGAAAAACAGTTTCTGTTCAGTACTTCAAAATATATTTTAAAAAAAATCAATTTCACCTTTATTAGAAAGAGGTAGAGAGATATTACTTACCAGCTATTGACTACAAAGAGACAATTTCAGGGTGATATAATATTTTTAGAAAAAACTACTACAGTACTACTACTACTACTTATCATTTTACTACAGCTAGTTTAAGAGTGGCTTAGTGGTTAGACAAACAGGTTACAAACTAGGAAGCCAGAGTTCAAATACCGTTTTTCCTCAGCACTCTTTGAGGATCTTTTATTAAAATGCACTGAGCAGTTAGCATGGGTCACGGCATGCGCTAACCCCGTGCTATGACCCATATGGGCCAGCATAGTTAGTGTAGCCCGAATTCCACGCAAGCTGTACTTTGTGCATTAGGATGGTTGGTGGGTGGGTTAGGGGTGGAGAATAGGTGGGGTTAGTGCCTTGCAGTCAACGCGGCTACGTGCAAGGTGTGCCATTAACTTGAGTGCACTTACCGCCACCTCCCTAGGTGGATGTAAGTGCACCCGCGTTATTTGTATGTCGTGTTAGGGCAGGGTGCACTGTGTTACCTGTTGAAGACATGTCTTAACATGCTATGGTTTCGCACACTACGACCACGTTAAGTGCTCGTTTCTGATTGGTGATTTTGGGCAAGTCACTTCTCCATTCATTGCCTCAGATACAGCTAAGAATTATATTTGGGCAGGGGAACTAATGCATATGACTGAATATGTAACTTACTTTGAGCTTGGATTTAGAAAAGATGAGTAATAAATCTAAAATCCAACTTTAGTCAGACTTTAATATCTGGCCCTGTGGTCAAAATGGGTTGGAATGGACTGCAATAAGGTTCAGTTAGCTAATAAAATATTTATGGCCCTTTCCAGTAGATGGCTGGACTACTTCTTATGGACAGCCTACCTCAAGAGGAACAGATGCCTATGTTTAGGGTGACCATGACGCATATCAAATGAGTTAGGCTGAGCCATTTCCGGTTTTGCCCTGTTGCACAGGCAATGTGTCTGGATGGGAAATCAGGGAAGAATGCAGTAAGTCCTCCTTCGTGTCTCTCATGGATGATTTATGCTGCTTTTTGCATTTTTGATGCTGCTACATCTTTCACTGGTCTTCCACATCGTGGATCACAGCATACTGGTAGAGTGCATCATCGAACATTGTTTCAGCGGGATTATTCTAAAATTGTTGTCTTCATTTCTTCATGCTAGAGCCCATTGTATGAAACCAGGAAATACTACCTCTGGCTCCTAAAACTTTAGTTCAGGGTTTGCCCCCCCTCCCCCCACCCCACCACCTTGATTGAAGGATAAGGCGGGATAGAAATGCCCTTTAAATAAATAAATAAATAAATAACACACAGGGCCCAATTCCGTTCCGGACGTCGATCACCTCTATACATCCCGTCTGAACTGGACGTACAGAGGGGATCGCGATTCTTATCCTGCGGGACATGTCTAGCCCTGCAGGATCAGAATCACAAACAATCCAGCACATACAGGCCGGGACTGCAATTCATTCCAGCCTGCACATGCAGGACTGTCCCCGGCTAACTCAGTCAAGGCTTCTCAATGGAGCCATGGCATCATGTTACGAAACAAAACAAGGAGCGCTGCTCTTGCAGCTGACTGAGGGGTACACAAGAAGCAAGAGTCGAAGATCGTCAGACTAGATTCAAAAGTTCTTTATTAGGGTCGTCCCTAATAAAGAACTTTTGAATCTAGTCTGACGATCTTCGACTCTTCCGTCATGGCATCATGTTGCCATGGCACCAAGGCTCTATTGAAGAGCCACGATGCTGGCCACTGGACTGCAGGACCTCATTCCCCGCAGCCCAACCCATGATCCGGCCTCCAAAGGCCAGGGTCAGGCTATGGGGACTGCCTTCAGGCCCCCTCTGCACACTGCAAGCCCCGAGCCCGCCGCAAAATGACATATGGGGAAGTTATTCCACCTCTGAGGTGGAATAACTTCCCCATATAAGTCGCCAGCCCTGGATGTACAGGGCCGACATTAGAATTGGCCCTGTACGTCCAGGGCAAGCGACCGCCCCAACTCCACCCAGACTCCGCCCCCGAGCTGCCCCTTCCCCACCCCCATCTAACTTCCTCACATAACCGGTAGGAAAGTTAGTCATGGCTGGGTGAAGGCACGAATAGCAGGGATGGACGGCCCAACGGGTCGTCCATCCTGCTATTTGTGGCGCAGAATAACCATCACATTGTTTAATCCTGGGATTCTCAATCAAGTCCTTTTAAACTTAATAATAGGGGAAAGCCGACAGTTGCCCAAGAGCGCATGGTTTGCATTGATGTATCCTTGAAAGATACTAGCAAAAGACTGAAGTTAGGACATATCGACAGAGAGGATCCAATAAAGACAAAAGTAACCCAAATGATCTGAAGTACAGAGCGGAAAGAGCTTAAAGATTCCAAATTATCCCTGCCTACCGATAACCAGATTAATATAAATACAATTCAACCTCTTGTATGCAAATGCTAGAAGTCTAAAAAATAAGATGGGAGAGTTAGAATATATAATATAAATGAGAGGTTAGATATGATTGGTATCTCAGAGACCTGGTGGAAGGAGGACAACCTGTGGGACACTGTGATACCTGGGTACAAATTATATTGCAATGACAGAGTAGATCAAATTGGTGGAGGGATTGCGCTCTATGTCAGAGAGGGCATTGAGTCACACTGCATTAAAGTTTTGCAGAAACAAAATGCACTGCAGAATCTCTATGGATTGAAATTCCATGTCAAAAGGGGAAGACAATGGCAGTATTTATTTATTTATTTATTTATTTAACAGTATTTCTAAACCGCCTTATCTTAATAATCAAGGTGGTATCACAGCAAACAATCGGGTAAGGTGAGTGTGTTATACATGCAGTGAGGGTGAAATTTAGTTGGGTGAGTGTTGTATTGTGTGCTAGATTGGTATGAGCTATTTACAACGTGGGCTATATACAGTGGTTCTAAATACATTTTCTATACATACATTGTTTAGGCGGGGTTATGTGCTGTTATACATTCTCTGGGGTTATGTGATGTGTCCATAGTGTTCTATGAACAGCATGGTTTTCAACTGTTTTCTAAAGTCCTTGAGGTCTGTGGTTGCCCTCAAATCGTCTGGTAGTTTGTTCCATATTGTTGGAGCAGCCATGGAGAGTGCTCTGTCCGTTGTGTCTTTGCGTGTGTTTTTGTATTCACTTGGGGTGCTGACTCGGTTGTGTGTTTGTTTCCTTCTAGGACGAGTGCTGGTGGCTGGTTGTATGAGGGTGTGCAGGCTGTTGGCTGATGTGTGCTGTTTTATCTTAAATAGGTTTATGATGGTTTTGTATCTGATGCGTGCACCGATTGGGAGCCAGTGTAAGTCCTTTAAGGTGGGTGTGATGTGCTCCTGTCTTGCGGTTCCGGATATGATTCGTGCTGCGGTGTTTTGTGCCAGTTGGAGTGGTTTGAGGGCTTGTTTCGGTAGTCCGAGGTATATTGGATTGCAGAAGTCCAGTAGTGGTGTTATCAGGGCTTGACAAACGGTTCGGAAGTGATCTGGGGCGAGGAGTGGTTTCAGTCTCCTGATGATTCGCATCTTGTAGTAGGCCTTCTGGATTGTTTTGTCTATGTGTGGCTTGAGATTGAGTTGATTGTCCAGAGTAACTCCGAGGTATCTCACCTCTGACCTTATTGGTATTGTGGTGCTTTGTATCTTTATATTTGGTGGGTGTATGAAGCTTTGGTTCCGGGTGATGATTAAAGCTTCGGTCTTGTTGTAGTTTATTGCGAGGTTGTTGTTTTGACACCAACTCGTCATCTGGGTGAGGCAGTCTGTTATCTTAGAGAAGTCCGGGTTGTCGATTGATATCGGGGTGTATATCATGATGTCGTCTGCATATATTGTGTATTGGATGTTGTTCTCTTTCATGATGTTGCATATTGGTTGGATGTATATGTTAAATAGGAGTGCTGAGAGTGCGGATCCTTGAGGTACTCCTTGTCGGACATTTATGGGTCGGGAGGTGTTGTGTCCCACCTTGACCTGCAGTTGTCTTTCCGTTAGGTACGAGTGGAACCATTTCAGTGTGATGCTGTGGGGTGTATTACTGACCGCCTGGCCAGAATGAACAAATGGATGATGAAATGCTTAAAGAAATCAGGGAGGCTAACAAACGTTATACCACAGTAATAATAATGGGTGATTTCAGTTTCCCCAGTATTGACTGGGTCAGTGTCACAGCAGGAAATGCTACAGAGATAAAATTTCTAGATGAAATAAATGACTGTTTCTTGGAGCAGCTGGTTCATGAATCAACAAGAGGGGAAGACATTTTTGATCTAGTCCTTAGTGGAACACAAGATCTGGTGCAAGAGATAAGGGTGTTGTGGCCACATGGCAATAGTGATCATAGCATGATCACGTTTGATTTTATAAATAGAGGAAGGATGGCAAGGAAATACACAGTACTAACTTTTAACTTTCAAAAGGGAGACTATGATAAAATGAGGAAAATAGTTAAGTAAAGTCTTAAAGGTGCCATCTCTTTTCCAGGCTGAAGAGTCCTAACCTTTTAAGCCTTTCCTCATAGGTGTATCCTTCCATCCCCTTTACCATTTTGGTGGCTCTTCTCTGTACCTTTTCTAATTCTGCTATATCCTTTTTACGATACAGCAACCAGAATTGCACGCAGTATTCAAGGTCTGGTCATACCATGGAATGACACAGAGGCATTATAATATCCTTTGTTTTATTCTCCGTTCCTTTCCTTATGATTCCTAGCATTTTATTTGCCTTCTTGACCGCCGCTGCACACTGGGCGAAGGGTTTCAATGGGTTATCCACGATGGCGCCTAAATCTTATCCCTAGGTGGTGGTTCCTAATGTGGAACCTTGCATCATGTAACCATACTTTTGGTTGTTCTTTTCATAACTTTGCACATGTTCACATTAAATTTCATCTGCCATTTGAACATCCATTCTTCCAATTTATCAAGTTCCTCTTGCAATTTTTCACAATTCTTTTGGTTTTTAACAACGTTGAATAAGTTTGTATCATCTGCAAATTTGATTACCTCACTTTTTATTCCTATTTCCAGGCCATTTATGAATATGCTAAAAAGCAGCGGACCCAGCACAGATCCCTTTGTCGTTCCATGGTGCGACCGCATCTTGAATATTGTGTACAATTCTGGTCACTGTAACTTAAAAAGGATATAGTAGAATTAGAAAAGGCACAGAGAAAAGCCACCAAAATGTGGAACTTGCATGTCTTTTTGGGAAACTGCTTGGTACTTGTGACCTGGATTGACCACTGTTGGAAATAGGATAGTGGCTTGATGGACCTTAGTCTGACCCAGTATGGCATATCTTATGTTCTTATGCCAGTTAGTTTTCAGGATAAGCATGATGAATATGCATGCAATAGATTTGCATTAAATAAATTTGCATGCATTGCCTCCATCTCATGCATATTCATTGTGGTTGAGGCAATGAATGGAAATTTATTATATGAAAATCTCTTGCATGCATATTCATTGTGCTTATTCTGAAAACCTGACTAGCTAGGTGTGTCCTGAGGACTGAGTTGAGACTCCCTAGTTTAATACTTGTATGTGACCTTTTGGAGAAATAATAAGACATTTTAACATAGGCTATTGTCTTTATGGGGTTAACCTTCAGGTTTACCTCCCTGTGATTAAGGATTATATAGTGGTTACTAATATGTTAAATTCATGCATGGCGGCTATCTCACAAATGAAACACCAAGACTTTTTTGGGCTGCTAACTCTGGCATTTCATCTGGAAATTACTAGGTTATAGTGGTGTGTTTCAGGTTATTAGTGAAGAGTTTGGGGAGGGGTAGTTGAATTCTTCTTTCAGCGTAGACTCATAGATTACATTGATTGCTGGACAGGCTTTTGTTAAGTTATTCCATCTTCCACAGAATCATCTGTTTCTGGAATGGGAAGTTTTAGAGACTATCTCTCTATGTCCCTGGAATGGGAAGCTTCAGAGACTGTCTCTCTATGTCCCTCCCTCTCCCATTTAGGCTATGGGAATGCCTTGGATAGAAAAGAACAAATTGGAAAGGAAACAGAGAATAGATGGAGGTGAGGTGGTAGAAAAAGTTAAATGAAGGGAGCACTTAAACTAAATGACTGAGGGGGAGAAGAGAGAAGCTGCAAGAAATGGAAATGAGAGTGATAAAACGGCTTTAAGTATGGATATGACTGGGCTGGAAGGATTATAAAATGAAGCAAGCAGTGAAATACCAGATAACGTAAAAAGAAACTTCCCTCACTTTTTCCCAATTTCAACCCCTACACTGGCCAGGGAGAGTGTAAACTTGATAGACTTCAGAAGATAAGCAGGGTCTGGCCTGGTTAGCACCTGGTTAGTTGCTCACCAGGGAAGAGCAGATATTGCTCTTCCCAGAAAATAATGGAAATATTCTGCCAAGACATACATCATAGATGCTGTGGTGATTGACAAACCTTCAACACCCAGATCTAGGTAGCAACAACCCTTAGTGTGACCTCACTACTGCTGTGACTTGACAACCCCTGACCTCCTCTCTTTCCCGAACCACCAACAGCAGGACCAGGAGTAAGTCTGTTTACTAAGCAGCGGTAGCAGCTGCTGTGTGGTATCGGAGCTGCAGCTTTGTAAACATACCCCTTAGAGACAAAACTGAGGGGTTGGCAAGTAGAGAATAAATCAAGAGGAAGATATGGAGAACTGGGGAAGGGGTAAGATAGACAAAATGCTAATATTCCACCTTTTGAGAGAGAGAGAGAAACTGTGCATCAAAATCAGGGAAACTTAAATTGGAAAATGGTTTCCATCCCTTCTGTTTTTCATCCTGTGCTCTGGTCTGGCCTTTTGTTCACTTACTGCTTAGAGAATCGATAGAATTCAGAAGACGGAGAGGCGGAACCAGTCAGGTTAATGGGGACTGTATGTTTGCTGTAGCACCTCAGAGAAAAATTTTAAAAAAAATGCAAGAGGAAGAAAAGAGTCAAAATAAGGTGATTTATTGTTACGAAGCCTGTTGACACTGCTGTTGCTTGACAGGTTAATAACTCATATTGGGCTAGCTGCTTGGGTGGCTGCACATTTCACAGTCCTCATATCAAAAGACCAGGTTTAAAAGGGCTTTCTCCCACTTTCATTTTGGGCATGTTCGGGCCAGATGTGCGGTGCAGTGATGGGATAGCGATCGAGAGGATGGATGGATTAAAGACTTGGAGGGGAGGAGTTAGTGTTGAGTTGCGTAATAGATTTTGAGGCATGTTTACTAAATCGCACTACCAGGATAGCATAAGCTTAGCGCATGCTTTTGGTACCACGCTAAAAAGCATCATGGAGCCCCTGCACTATAACCCCCATATTACCCTGGCAGTGCATGTCAGTCTGGGTGCTGTAGCAAAGTGCAATCAATGAATAAGTCCAGGAGTCGATTGACAGGGTCCAAGTCAGTTTATTGTGCACAAGGCCCAGTCAGTCAAAGCTTCAAAAGGAACTGAGCAAAAGTTTATACAGAGACATAACTTTTTATACCTCTTTTTCAGTTTGATACATGAGAATTTTCTATTGGTTCTAGCTCGATACATGCAAACTTCTCATTGGTTATACATTCCCTGCACCTGTCCAATTAGAAATCCCTCCAGATCCTAGCAACCGGCCCCCTCCTTTAGGATTGCTTGAACAATGGTACAGTTCTGAATCTCGTTACTTTTCTACTGCAAGGTTAACTTCGGCTCCTGGAATGCATATATTGTTACATTTCTGTTCTTTCACACACAAGAGAATAATAGGAGACTTATGAATTCATGAAAACTTCTTATTAAGCATTTTAAAACAGCTTTCTTATTTTTCACAGATTTTTGGTTCTTTTCTAGCGATAATGGGAGTTAGGATCCAGGCCTAACTTACAGGCCTTTCATAATAGCAGGCCATGCTAGGCCATAGCCTACCTCATTCCCCCCTTTGATTATTCTCACCCGCAAGTGAGGAAGGGTGAGAATTAAATCACTCATTGGGCAGTTAACACATTATACTGGTGTAATGGCATCATCTTCGTGGGGTATAGGGTTATATCGCCACATAGCTAATACTTTCGCAGCTGCCTTCCGCTCTATAGTGTTATCAATTGATGATGTTACCATGCGTAAGCAAAGGGGTAGGAGACAAGGGAGCAATAAGCACATGGCTAATATGAATAGTACAATCAACATAAGGGATTTCAGACCACCAATCCAGGAAAACAATGAACCAAACCACCCATCCATCTTTAAACTGTGCCAGGTCTGGACAGGCACAAATGTCTGCTCTCTCATCTGGATGGCTAAATCTTCAACTACTTGCCCATTATTATCAATCTGTAAACAACAATTACTTAGATTCAACTTCCCACATACTCCACCTTCAGCTGCTAACAAATAATCTAAAGCTAAACGATTTTGATAGGTGGCTGTACGCATTTGCGTACTTTGCTTTGCTAGTAGGGTTAGTGCTTTACTAGTTTCATTGGTTATTATTTCAACAACAGCTTTCAAACGTATTATTTGATTAATCATATAAACAGGGGTACGATATCCCCAAGTCCCATCCTGCTCCCAAGTAGCAGGTCCATAGTATGAGATGATTCTTTCTGGTGGCCATTCTTCACCATCCCATTTGTCCCATTGGCCTATTTTCAAGGCCTCCTTCAGCTGTCGGCTTCTGTACACAGGATATCCCAGCTGTTCTCCCTGGGATGTTGGCAGAAGGAAAAAGGAAGGTCGTATGGTTCCCAATACACATGCGCCTCCCCAATGGTGAGGAAGTCTGGCATATGCTCGGGTTCCGCAAATCCAGTACAGTCCAGGTGGTGCTTGCCAAGAATTATATGCTGCTAAGTTAGTCCAGATGCTAGCAAGTCTGGGGAACTGGACTAGAGGATTGGAAGGTTCAGTAGTGTTGGCTCCTGACCACCAAGATGTTCTCTTAGTGGTACTGTTATAAAACTTCTGATTGAGACAGACCAGCTGCCCCACTTCCATATTAAACATTGGTCCATAACGAGAAAAACATAAATTCCCCACGATGGAGTGGGCCAATACCCATTCACTTGTGGTATTGCGTATATTAGTCTGATTATATGGAACAGAATAGTTCAGTTCTTGTGCTTCCCAAGGTCATTGGTCTCCCATTTTTGTTCCTCCACAAAACAAACAGTCCGAAACATGGAGACTAGAAGCAACTGCTCCCGCTAATTCAAGAAATAAGTTCTGGGAAGCAGGAGGGATTTCAAACTCTGACTTCATGGCTTCATAGAAAGAATGATGTATACGATAAGGTGAGGATACATGGGTGTTGGTGTTTACTCGCAGATATAAAATAGTCCCAGGATCTACACCTCCTCCTGCAATACGCAACCCAAACTTGTATCCTTGCTTCCAGTGGCTGGGGTTGGCTATGAAGAGTTGTAGAGGATTACAGGCACCTTTCTGACATTTCTTGGGTTCTGGTAAGCTGATCTTTGTTAGGCTGCCTTTGCGATGATCGCTGTCTTGTCCCGTCGGTGCATTCTTCCATGTAGCAAAATATACACATTCCCATTTTGGGCAAAAGTAATCATGCTTAGATGCGGTGGTGTAAATAGTGGCTGCAGTACTCTTTTCCTGTACACTTTCCCCATCCATAGGCTCCTTCTGGACACATGTACTTATCATCATGGTAATAGGCTCGCTCCCATGACCCACATCTGTGGTAAGCATTTTTGTTGATGGCATCACAAGCGTCAAAGTTCAAGGTGATAGGTTTGGTGGGGTCGGTAAGGGGTTTTGTCGCATTCAGGATGGCTCCATCTTCATCATTCCAGCTTATCTCAAATGTATAGTATGATGGGTTTTGTCGAGGGGTATAACAAGTCTTACTTCTTCCCTTTGTGCATATGTTCAGTTCGGTGCCCTTATAAACACACCGGCTGACTGTTCCAGTGCAAGTATAGTAGGAATGATAGAGCAAAGTCTGAGTAACCTTTTGTCCTGTTCGGGTGGTGGTTATGCAAGCTATACAAGGGGGTAGAGCAAAAGTCTTTTCCAGGATTTCCAGGATCACCACTCCCACAAGGCAATAGTGGAAGAACATTGTGATAATAGTCTCTGGAAGTTAGCTAGATAGTTGAGGATAATGAACTGTGCTGAATTTTCTTCTGTTTCTGTAGTAACGGTCACCTTCGTGTGACGTAAGTGGACTCTGAAGATTCTCTATAAAGATGGCTGTCTCCTCAAGGTGAGTCGCAATGGAGTCTCGGGATCATTCTCTGATGTCCACTGGCCAGGATCAGGAGCAGCTGCCGGCTTCACTCGACTATGATGGATCCAGGGTTCAAATTCTGCAACTTTCACTGCGGTCGGGGTTGATAGGATGATTACATAGGGTCCCTTCCAATGCGGCGCCAGCGGGGTCTTTCTCCACTCTTTCACCCACACGGACATTCCTGGCTTGAAGGGATGCAGAGGCTCGGTCAGGTTGATGGGTAGTCGGTCTTGCACCCACGTTTGAAGTTTCTGAAAAACAGAACCTAAAGCTAATAGTTCTTGTCTAGTTATTTCAGATCCTATCTGTCTCATGTCTCCCTTTATTCCCTGCACTATGGGTGGAGGTCGCCCATACAAAATCTCAAAAGGGGAGACACCTAAGGATCTGGTGGGAGCTGAATGTATCCTAAGAAGGGCTATGGGAAGGACTTGGAGCCACTTCAGGTGTGTTTCTTGGCAGAGCTTGGACAACTGAGTTTTCAAGGTTCTATTCATACGCTCTACTTTCCCTGAGCTCTGGGGTCTGTAAGCAGTGTGCAACGTCCATTTTATTCGCAGAGCTTGTGCTAACTGTTGAGTCACTTGAGATACAAATGATGGACCATTGTCTGACCCTATAGTTGATGGTATTCCAAATCGGGGAATGATCTCATGGAGCAATACCCTAGTGACTTCTCGGGCTTTCTCAGTTCAGGTGGGGTAGGCTTCTACCCATCCTGAAAATGTGCAAACTAACACTAACATATAGTGATATCCATTCACATGGGGCATTTCAGCAAAGTCTATCTGTATATCACTCATGGGGGTCACCCCTACTGACTGAACTCTTGGGGGTGGAACAGGACCTTGCTTGGCATTATTTTTGGCACATATCAGACATTGCTGTGCCACTGAGGCGGTCAGGGATCCTAGCAATGAAATACAGAAATGGGGTCTCAAGGCTTTCTCCATGGCTGTTTTTCCATAATGTGTGGCTTGGTGGAAAGCTTGGACAAAGGCTGGCCCTAATGCTTCAGGGATGACGGTAGGACCCGGAGGTGGACTACCTTCTGGGGGTGGTAGCACTATCCAACCTTGTTCTGTTAAGACTCCTCCCTCCTTTTCACAATAATAGTCTAACTCTCTTGTAGTGTATTGGGGTGCCCAGGAACTAAGGGGCACAGGGAATAGGGCTGCTTGCATTACAGTATCTTGGGTTCTAACTTGTCCTGTGGTGGCTGCCTTTCGGGCTGTGGCATCTGCAAATCTATTCCCTCGTGCAACTTCTCCTGCTCCTGCCTGATGACTTCGGCAGTGCATGACTGCCACTTGTTTGGGGGCCCATACAGCATCTAATAACATCAATATCTCGGGCCCATACCTAATGTCCTTACCCCCTGAGGTGATTAACCCTCGTTCTTTATACAAGGCTCCTTGTGCGTGCAAAGTAGTGAAAGCATATTTGGAATCTGTGTACACATTTATGCGGAGTCCTTCTCCTAATGTCAAGGCTCTAGTGAGGGCTATCAATTCAGCTTTCTGTGCAGAAGTTCCTGGGGTCAGGGCTGAGGACTCAACAACCAGATCAAGGGTCACCACTGCATATCCAGCACAACGATGTCCATTGATGACCAGACTGCTTCCATCTACAAAGAAAGTCCGTTCTGGGTCCTCTAGAGGGACATCGGTCAAATCAGGGCAACTTGAAAATACAGTGTCCATGGTTTCTAAGCAATTATGATCAGGTGGCCCAGGACCAATTGGGAACAATGTAGCAGGGTTCAGAGCTTGACTAACTTTCATCTGTATCCAAGGGTTCTCACACAGCATGCTTTGATACTTCAACATTCGTGCATTGGTCAGCCAGAAGTTTCCTTTGTGTTCCATAAGGGTCAGAACAGAGTGTGGCACGGTGACTTGAAGAGTTTGTCCTAAGGTAAGTTTGTCTGCTTCGCCCACTAGGAGGGCTGTTGCTGCAACATCTTTCAGACAAGGAGGCCATTCTTTTGCAACTACATCCAATTGTTTTGACAAATAAGCTACTGGTTGTTGCCAGGAGCCAAGAGATTACGTCAATACTCCCAGTGTGTTTCCTTGTGACTCATGAACAAAAAGATGAAAAGGCTTCTGAACATCTGGAAGACCTAAAGCTGGAGATGACATCAGGGCCTTTTTCAAAGTTTGGAATGCTATATCTTGTTCAGGTCCCCAATCTAGTGGGGATTTTTCCATTCCTCTGGTGGCTTGGTATAGTGGTTTTGCAATCAGGGCAAAGTTGGGGATCCATATGCGACAATATCCCGTGGCCCCCAGGAAGGCTCTTACTTGCCTCCTAGTGGTTGATGTGGGGATATTACACACAGCTTCTTTGCGTTCTGGTCCTAAACGTCGAGTCCCACTGGACAACTGGAATCCCAAGTACTTGACTGCAGTTTGGCATAGTTGTGCTTTGGCTCTTGAGACTTTGTATCCAGCATCTTTAAGAAGGTACAAAAGTTCACTAGTAGCTTGTAGGCACTCACTTTCTGAGTTGGTGGCTATGAGCAAATCATCTACATACTGAAGAAGAACCCTCTTTCCTGGGTCCACTGGGTAACTTGAGAGATCTTGATTCAGGGCAGCACTGAAGAGAGTAGGTGAATTCTTGAATCCTTGGGGTAATCTGGTCCAGGTGAGCTGACCTCGTCTTCCTGTTGTGGGGTCTTGCCATTCAAAAGCGAATAAAAGCTGACTGGTGGGTGCTAGGCGCACACAGAAAAAGGCATCTTTCAGGTCCAGGACGGTGAAGTGAGTAGCCTCAGCGGGGATCAGTCCCAAGAGAGTATAAGGGTTTGGTACTACTGGGTGTATAGTTTCAACTGCATCATTTACTCGCCTTAGATCTTGTACTGGGCGGTAGTCCCCTGTCCCAGGCTTCTTTATTGGGAGAAGGGGGGTGTTCCAAGGTGACTGACATTCCTTGAGAAGTCCATACTTTAGCAGTTTCATCAAATGGCAATGAATTCCTTCTATGGCTGGTCGAGGGAGAGGATACTGCTTCACATGCACTGGTTCCATTCCTGGCTTGAGGGTGACAATGACAGGGGCTATGTTCTTTGCTAGGCCAGGTGGATTATCTTCTGCCCATACTTCAGGTGGGGCTATCAGGATGGTAGGTATACAGGGACTGGTTGACTTTATTGGAGGTGCACTATAGAACCGCCATTCTTCTTCTCGGGGAACAGTAAGCACCATCAATCCAGCAGGCTTTGGGTTCACAGTCATTTTCATTTCTCCCCCTTCAGCAAAGGATATTTGGGCCTGGAGCTTGGCAAGCATGTCTCGACCCAATAGTGGAATAGAGCACTCAGGCATATACAAGAACTGGTGCGTTATCTTCTGTCCCCCTAGTTCACACATGCGGTTCTGCAAGAATGGTTTTGTGGCTTTATTTCCAGTGGCTCCTATAATGGTGACAGATCGTGAGGACAGTGGAGCTACTGGCTTGGCTACTACTGAATGTTCTGCTCCTGTATCTACCATGAATTCCCTGTATTGGTCCCCTATCTTTAAACTGACCATAGGCTCCTGGGGACCCAGAGTGAACTTGGAGCCCGGTCTGGCCTAGTCTTCATCTATGTCGTCCAGGTCATAGCCCGTTGCTACTGCCACTCCCTCAAGGGCTTCTTCCCTCTCCTGCTGAAACTGTGTTCGATCCATTCCTCCTCTCCTTCGGAATCTTCCTCCGGTCCTCCAGGGACTCCCTCCTCCACTTTCAGGGGCGGAGTCCAGATGCGGGCAATCATTTCTCCAATGTCCTTCTTCCTTGCAGTAGGCGCATTGATTTGCACCTAATGGTGGCCTGTCACTTCCGCGGCCTCGTCCACGTCCTCTGGTCCTTTGATTAGGAATACCTCCTCCACGTCGTTCGGTTATAGCAGCAGCAAGAAGATCTGCCTTCTTCTTCATCTTTCGTTCACTTTCTCTGTCTCGTTCATTTTCACGATTCACAAATACTTTCTGAGCGACTTCCATTAACTGAGCTGTATTCATGCCTGCAAATCCATCCAATTTCTGTAATTTTCGCTTTATATCTCTCTGGGACTGACAAACAAAAGCCGCATTTACCATGCGTAAATTTTCCTGAGCGGCGGGATCATATGGGGTATACAGTCTATAAGCTTCAGACAACCGCTCATGAAAGGCCGTTGGGCTCTCATCTGGACCCTGGAGAACCTCCGATACTTTCCCGATATTCATGGCCCTCTGGCCTCCCTTCTTCAGGCCCTGCACTAAGGCCTGGCGAAATCTGGTTAAGGCCGCCGCCCCCCTTTCCTCGTTCGGGTCCCATCTGGGATCTTCATTGGGGTATTCTGCAGCCGCTGCTTGCGGGGGATTCATTCCTCCCCTTTCTATAGGGTTTTCTTCTAATCATCGGAGGGCTGCTTGCCCGATTCGGCCCCGCTCCTCAGTAGTGAAGAGGGTGGACAGGAGCTGGCGACAATCGGCCCAGGTAGGCTGATGGGTTTTCATAATGCTTGACATTAATTCTGTTAATTCCTGGGGCTTGGCTGTATAGGAAGCATAGTGCGTTTTCCAGTTTAATAAATCTGTGGTAGAGAAGGGTACATAAACTAAGCTGGTTGGTCCTGGTGCCATCTGGCCCTGATCATTTAAAACAGGTATTCCAGGCACTTGGCGTAATGGCATTAGGTGCCCTGCCTTCTCCTTCTTCTTGGGAGTTAAGCTTCATAAATCATAAGGCTCCCGGGCACTAGTCTCCTTGGCGGGTGACCCTGAACCGGCAGGAGAGCCTCCACTTTCTATCTCATCAGAGGACTCGAGTCCCCCTGCTGTGCTTGGGCCTGACCCGGAACTCTCACTCGGGGTAGGGTGCTTCTTGGGCTGTTGCTTCGGTATTTTCTGGGGCTCCCATTCAGGCTCTACTTCAAGTTGCGGGGCTGTGGGGACTATTTTCTGTGGGTGCCGGGGTAAACTATCCAAAAAATCTGAGGACTCTGGGTCAGAATACACAGGTGGCTTTGTTTCCTTAGCCTTTCTGGTTCCCCTAGTAGTAGCTACAAATATTATACAGTGCTCCTCATAACAGCGCTTCATCCATGAGGGCTGCTGTTCACATGCATTTAACCAGGAATCTATATAGGGGAACTGGTCAGGGTACACTCTTAATATAAGCTGATGAAGTCGTAAAACTGTCTCAAAAACAAAGGTGCCCACTCGGGGCCATGAAGCAGCTAATGCGGGCCACTCCCTTTCACATAACATTTTTAATCTGGATGGGGTCATTTTTATACCATAATCACCTGAAAATCCTTTACGGAAATTCTTGATCATACATGCCAACGGAGTGTGCGTGGACTCCGTCCCTCCCATTTTGTAAACGCACCTACCTACACTTTCTACGTACTCAACGTACCTGCGTATGTTACGTACCCTACGTCCCTACGTACACGTAATGACGTACAAGACAACTGAACAATAAGGATAGGTAGTATGGCTGCAGGTAAGGGGTCCGTACAGCCCACAGAACACTGGGGGGGAAAAACACCACTCGCTTCCTCCTGTTCGCGACCTGGGCGCGGTCGCCCGGCCAGGAACTGCGCTACTTAGGAGTCCGCTCTCGCTCGGTCTGTATTTCAAGACCTCTCACTCACACACGCAAGCATATTTCAACAAGATATCATTTTTTAAATATTTCAAGTGCCCAGGTTTTCTGACTGACTATTCCAAACAAGAAGGGTCGATGGCTTCAGCTTCCGCTTTCCTTACGCGGAGCTTACGAGGACCACCCTTATGGGAGGTGATCAGGCTCCCTTGTCTCGTGCATACTCATGCGAGATTTCCCAGTTAGTCTATACCAAATATACCAAATCAGTCTTGCACACGCAAGACGCTGTCCCAGGCTGTTCTTTCTGACTATCAAATCACAAAATATCTACTCACCGGATCCGGTCCCTGATACCTCACCAGCTTCTGAGTTGGAACCTGGACTCCCCCGGGTCGGAGGTGTTGGCCAGCTGGACCCGATGGCCCGCCCAGGCAGGCGGAATCCTCTCCGGCACAAAGGGGCCGGCGGCGCCTGAGGTTTCCCCTGCGGTCGGACAGACACGGTTCCAACCGGGCCAAACCTCAAGGCGAATTACGTGGATTATTCACTTGAATACCATTTACCACTCGCACTTCCCGGCCAACGCACCAGGAATATGCTGTAGCAAAGTGCAATCAATGAATAATTCCAGGAGTCGATTGACAGGGTCCAAGTCAGTTTATTGTGCACAAGGCCCAGTCAGTCAAAGCTTCAAAAGGAACTGAGCAAAAGTTTATACAGAGACATAACTTTTTATACCTCTTTTTCAGTTTGATACATGAGAATTTTCTATTGGTTCTAGCTCGATACATGCAAACTTCTCATTGGTTATACATTCCCTGCACCTGTCCAATTAGAAATCCCTCCGGAGCCTAGCAACCGGCCCCCTCCTTTAGGATTGCTTGAACAATGGTACAGTTCTGAATCTCGTTACTTTTCTACTGCAAGGTTAACTTCGGCTCCTGGAATGCATATATTGTTACATTTCTGTTCTTTCACACACAAGAGAATAATAGGAGACTTATGAATTCATGAAAACTTCTTATTAAGCATTTTAAAACAGCTTTCTTATTTTTCACAGATTTTTGGTTCTTTTCTAGCTATAATGGGAGTTAGGATCCAGGCCTAACTTACAGGCCTTTCATAATAGCAGGCCATGCTAGGCCATAGCCTACCTCATGGGGACCCGATGGAATGGGGGTGTTCCTGGTGCATTGTGATTAACAAGGACATCAATGGCCCTTGTTAACTGTGCTTGATGCCAGTAGTGCGGGTGCAACTAACGCCACCTCAGTGGGTGGTGGTAGTTGCACCCGCGGCCTGTTCGCCCCATTAAAGCATGGCTTGTCTATGGTAATTGCAGGAGGACAGATGTACACACATCCCTGCAGCTCTGTACGGGTAGCGTGGCTCCCACATGTGTTACCGGTACAGGCCTTAGTAAACATGCCCCTTTGTGTGTGCATCTGCCTAAACAGAATGATCTCTAGTGAGAAGAACATATGGCCCATTTTGTCTTTTATCTGTTGACATCTATCATGTGTTGAAGGAAAGCTCTACTTTCAAATGGACAGTCATGTTCTGTCAAAAACAATAGAAAGGATAAAAAAGTGAATGAATAAAAAAGTAGAAAGGCAAGAATAGGTAAAAGAGCCACCCTCCATATCCCTGTGCCATTTATTTATTTATTTATTTTATTTATTTACAGTCTCTTATATACCGCGCTATTCTGCATCAGAATATCAGAGAGAGAATATCAGTGCCATGCCATCTTCCCTCTGTAACGGCCTGAAATATCACAGTGAAATGTTTTCTCCCAGTCAGAGCTTTTATTATACAAGCTTGACGTTGTGTTGCAAGTTCAGTGTAAAGGCAAAGTCATAGAAGTTTCAGATTACCAAGAGATGCTTGATGAATGTGCGTCGTTTTGGTTGCTATGGCAACCAGCCCAACTCGCTGATGCAACCCATCACCAAATCAATCAATGCTCTTATGCTTGTCTAGTCCCTGGAATGATTTTTGGAAATTCAATTGAATTTTAAAAAGCTGCAATGAAAGGTAGGTATTTATTTATTTGGAAACCCTGTACCACTTTCAGGCAGAAGAAGGGGAGCCGAGAAGCCTCCAAATACCTCCCGCTCCCACCTGCCTTCCTGAAAGGGAAGAAAGACATTTTTGCAGGACCCTTAAGCTTTTGGTTATTTTCTGTACCTCCAGTTTCAGTATTTGTTTAGCGCTCATTGCTGGGGTTGATGTAAATTAATTCCATGCAGATTACCCACCCCATGTCTTTGATTATAGTTGTAAGTTCTACCTTCCACGCCCCTCCCCCTCCATAGAAAAAAGCTATTTTTGTGTCTCTAACTACCTGGTTAAGAGCTGCTCTTATGAATCAGCTAGGCTCTTGTGGACTGATGCAGTATAGAGCGCTAGACTTTGTGCACAGGTTAGCTCAGTTTTTGTGCTCTACGAATGCAGGAAGGAGTATTTTTGTATGAGCAAACTATGCACAAAGCCTTGTGCAAACAGCAGCACACTACACATTTAGATCCATGGTAATAAAGACCAGATGTTGTGCTCAACACTGGTATTTTAACCCAAGGTCTGAGAAAGCTAAATGGGTTAGCTCATACGTCTACAATCAGTGCTAGTGAGGAATTTCTACCCGTTTCTTCTCTTTAGCTTGAGTGTAGAGCACCCACAACATTTTTCTGGCTTTGCTGAAGGAAAGTGGTGAAAAAGCGTCAAGAGCTGAGGAGGAGGCGTGCTAAACAATAATATGCACCTGCGCTGGAATGTTCTCTGGCGCATAAATAGTATGCGAGACCAGCCCCAGGGCTAGTGCATAATTTTGGGCACTCTAGGCAAACCTTCAGTCTTCCGCCTCCCTCTACTTAAATCCAACAATCATCATCATCTGACCACCCCCGCCCAACAAAAATCCAGTAAAAATGCATCATTGGACATCATGGTTCGAAATAGTAAACTTTGCTTGCCTGCTCTTCCTGTAAATGAAAGAATGTGCTGATGGTTCTGAGTTTGGGGGGCTGACAGAATCTATTGCATTGTTTCACTTTGACGACTGCTGCTCTTTGCTACCCTCTCGCTACCCCCCCCCCCCCCCCACTAAAACTGCTGCCTTAGGTGGCCACCTAGTCTTGCCTAATGGTTGGGCCGGAGCTGATATTATTCTGTGCAGAGCTTCTGCGCAAAAAAATATTCTGTAGTACTCAAGCACATATGCGCACGTGCTAAACAGTTTATTTTGTGTGCAAGATATAGGTGCCGCTAATGCAGACCCATGTGTGCATGCACCTGGCTTGCTCTTCTTGTTTAGCCCAGACCTTTTGCACAGAACTTATTTGCATGCTGTTTGCAGCCAGCACTGGAATGCAAAATCTCCAGGAACAAGCAGGAATGAGTCTTCACATATGGGTATCGTCGGTACCGACGAAGCCTGCGCGGGAACGCTCCCCAGCGTCCAGTAAGAAAGCTTTTGGGAGCATCCCACAGCGCCTGCGCGCTGCCTTCCCACCTTTCCTAACCGCCTCTCTCCAGTTCTTCTTTTCCGCGGAGCCAGCAGGTCGTGTTCCTGTCACCACTGAAGAAGTTCTTTATTTTTCTTTATTTCTTTGGTCGCGCGTCTGCCTTCTTCGACGTCGGACCGGTACCGCCGGTCTTTTCTTCTTTCTTCTTTAAAAAAAAACCAAAAAACCTACCGTTTCCCACTTCAGTGCAATTTTTTATTTTGGGCCTTGGGCCTAGAAGATTTTTCCTCATGGAAAAGCCCGCTTCCGGGTTTAAAAAGTGCACGAAGTGTAGCGGTACTCTTTCTATCACCGACACCCATGACTGGTGTCTAAAATGTTTGGGTCCTGACCACTCCATCACCGATTGTGAGTCCTGTTCCATGATGTCTAAAAGAGGTCGATAGAATCAAGCGGCAAAGCTCCGTACCCTGTTTCCCTCTGATGCAGCTTCGGTGGCATCGACATCTTCCAGGGCTTCGTCTTCCTCCCATGGATCTCAGGTAATCAAACATAAGTCCAGCCGGTCCTCGAAGGGTAGATCTCCCTCTAAGTATCGAGATGCCTCCAGGCTTGCCCTCAAGGATCCTGCACCGGCAAAATTACCCCGACGGGAGGTTCCGGCTTCCAAAGCTTCATCTATGGGGTCACAGGTTGACATCGATGGCGTGGCCTCGACCGATCACCTGTTGCCATGTTCTGGGGTACCGGTGGTCTCCACTGGTACCGACATCCAGACATTGGTTGCGTCGATGGATCAGAATATTCTGACCATTGTGACAAGGCAGAGGCTCAGAAACAGGAGAAAATGGGTTTAAATCACTTTCTGTCACCTCAGAGGCTTGGAGAGGCAGGACAGGAAGGGGTTAAGTTTCCTGCACACAAACATTCTCTGCAGAGAAGAGCAGGGAAAGAACCACACCCTAGCTCTAGGCTAACCCAGAGACATAGCCAATCAGGGAGGTGGGCGGAGTCAGACCGGATTGGGCCACTCTGCACTCATAACCAGGAAGCAGCAGTTAGCAGGAGATTCGGATTCAGAGGCAGAGAGAGATCCAGACTCGAGAGAGGAATCGAGGAGGAGAGGAACTGGTTACAGAGCAGTGCAAGCAGAAAGGCTGAGCCCAGAGGAACTAAGGAGAGAACCAGGGAAGGGAGAGTTCCTGCAAGTGGTCCAGGAAGAGGGACAGGCAGACCTCAGCTCCATGAGAGAGAAAACCCTGGAGGTGACCCAGAGGTGGATTCAGAAGCCTGGAATACTGACTTGGAGTCGGGGGAGTTTCCCAGAGGCAGACGCTGCAAAAACCAGGTCAGAGCAAACTCTTCTAAGCCTTGTAAAGTAAATAGCTTTGAAAGAAGTCAGTTTATAGGAACTTTTTTTATTTATTTACATTCTCTTATATACCGCGCTATTCTGCATCAGTGCGGTTTACATTGAACAAACTGAAATTACATTGAACAGGGCATTATAACTTGGAGATAACTATTTTACAGGGAACATGGGCTATGGAGGGTTAAGTGGCTTGCCCAAGACCACAAGGAGCACCTGTGGGACTAGAAACCCCAGTCCTTCCGGCCCAAGGTTGCTGTCCTCTAGTGGGATTTGAACCCCCGACCTTCCGGCCTGAAGTACCTTGCCCCAACCACTAGGCCACTCCTCCACTCCTGACAATAGACTGCTTCCTAAAGGAGGCAGGGATAAATCAGGCCCTGAATATAAACCTGAAGTTAATAGAGGGAAGAGGGGCTATAGAAAAATCCCTGTTAGAAAGCTGCAAACATTTCCCTACGATAGACAGCGTGAGCTAAGCTCTAGTTCAGAAGAGCCCACACCTGCTTGCCAGCAAGAAGCTAATTGGCAGCAACCGTGCAGAGAGCTAAGAGGAGCCTTTGAAGACCAGGCAGAGCTGAGGGATCTTACAAAGCAGCTACCTAAGGATTTGTATGATAGAGTGAAGAACTATAAGTATTCCTAATTGATGATTGGGTGCTGAGAAGCCTTAAGCCAATGTTCTAGAACTTGCATGAGAGACAGCAGCATTCTAGTGAATGGAATGAATCAAAGCTTCATGTGGTACAGCTGTGAATAGAAGGCAATATAGAGAAACTGCTCCTACACAAGAAGGCCGTCATTAATAAGCCAGAGTTGTGGAGATTGCCATTTCTATGGGAAGCTGTTTGACACCAGAAAGAAGTACAACAGGAGAAAGATTCTTTATTACCAGTAGATACTGAGAAAGCAGTACTAGAAGATTGAAGCCCTGTTGTAGTAATGAAGCTGGACGAATGATGAAAGTTTGTAAATATTTTATGTGTCCCTGAGAAGTATCAGGAGAAGCTATATAAGCACTTGAACTTTTATTTGGTACAGAAGGTTACCATTATACTTCTGTGGCGGGGGAGTAAGTCCTGTACGGTGTCCTTTGCTATACTTTGTGCAAATACCTTATGCATGAATAAAGCATTACTTACTTTGGAAACCCAACCTTGGCTGTCGTCACTCACTCCACAACTACAGTAGGAAGGCTTCAGCACTAACAAGGACTCTTTTAAACTCACCCCACTGTGTGGCTCACATCCCCTTGGCCTGCTTACGCCACAGGCTAGGCGGTGCGTTGTCACACCATGCAGCGTGCCATCACGGCATTCATACAAGCTGTGACGCCTCCGGTACCACAACAAACTCCATTGGCGGTACCGGTTCTGGCACTGGCACAGATATCGGTTCAGGTGCCGGTACCGATTGCATCGACATCGGCTTCGGTGTCGACTGCAGCGGTACCCTGTCCTGTGATGCCCATCGGTACCGAATCGGTACCGATCACTCCCGATGTCGATACCACTCGGTACGCGTATCGGGCTCTGCAAGAGCATCCAGACAGGTGATACTTCGATTCCTCCAAGGCAGAGGCTTCTGTCGAGGCATCGGTACTCCTTCCTCAGGAGCCCTCATCTCCTAAAAGAAGAATGTCTCCTCCAGAAGACTTGTCTTTTCAAGACTTCATTAGGGAAGTGGCCAGGGGCCTCTCTATTTCAGTGGCCCCTGAACCAGAGCCTAGAGCCAAGAAATTAGATATTTTACAATATCCTAAGGCTCCTAAAGAGGCAGCTACTTTACCAATTCATGAGATCCTTTATGATCACATGTTGGGCATATGGGAGACACCTCTTACTACTTCCCCTCATTCTCGCAGGTTGGACACCATGTACCGTGTTCCTCCTTGTCCTGGCTTTCATAAGACTCAGCTTCCTCACCACTCTATTGTGGTGGAGTCTGCTATGAAAAAGATAAAAAGTGCAAAAAGACACTCATCTAATCCTCCAGGAAGAGAATGCAGAACCTTAGATGCTTTTGGCAGGAGAATTTTCCAGACCAATATGCTTACTGCCAGAATCAACTCCTATAGTCTCTATATGGGGATGTTTCTAAAAGAAGTTACAGATCATCTTCTAACTTTATCTCCTTTTATCTCAGAAGATAAAAGGGAAGAGTTTCTCACCTGGCTTAAACATGCCCAGGATGTTTCCAAATTCTCCAACCGTGCAGCCTTTGACTCTTTTGAGTGTGCCAGCAGAGCCTCGGCTATTGCCATAGGTGCACGCAGACTTGCTTGGTTGCAAGCTTCTGATTTGGAACCCTGGGTCCAGGATGGATTAGGAAATCTTCCTTGTACAGGTGAAAAGCTTTTCGGTAAGGATTGGCAAGCAAAGGCCACTCAGATGGATGCTGAAAATTCTGCCTTAGATAGACTTTCAAAGTCTTCTTCTGCTCCTGCTAGAAAAAGGTTATTCAAAAAGACTTTCTTTCCCAAAAAAGGGAAATATTATCCTGGTTATGGTCTCCAGGCATCTTCTACAGGTCGTTTTGCTGCAAAGCGACAGCAACAACCTAAACAAGCCAAGCCTAAGGCTACAAGGACTGCTACGGCCCAACAGCCTCAGCCTCCTCAGGGCCTTTGACTTACAACTAGATAACTTAGCCTTTCTGGCTCTAGAAGAACCAGAGCCTCTCACCATTCCAGGAAGGTTAACTCATTTTGCTCCCAGATGGGAACAAATCACAGCAGAGCAATGGACCCTCTCCATCATAAGGGAGGGGTACAAGCTTCATTTCTTAAACCTTCCTCCTCACACTATGGTGAGACAGTTCAATTCTCCAACATCTCTCCTCGACCTTCTGGGTCAGGAGATTGCTACCCTTCTTGCCCAAAGGGCAATAGAAGAAGTACCCCTTCTTCAACAGGGTTCAGGGTTCTACTCCCCCTATTTTCTTATTTCAAAGAAAACAGGGGGCTACAGACCCATATTAGATCTCAGAGAATTGAAGAAGTTTCTATGCAAGGAGAAATTCAAGATGATTTCTCTCGGTGCTCTCCTTCCATACCTTCAGAGTCAGGATTGGCTTTGTTCTCTAGATCTCAAGGATGCGTACACCCATGTCCTCATCCATCCAACACACAGAAGGTTCCTTCGGTTCCTTTATCAGGGAAAGCACTATCAATACAGAGTGCTTCCTTTCGGTCTGGCCTCTGCTCCAAGAGTGTTCACAAAATGCATGGCAGTAGTAGCTGCACTTCTACGCACTCTAGGAATATTTGTATTCCCATATCTGGACGACTGGCTCATCCGAGCACCATCCCAGTCAGAGGCCCAGACTTCCCTAGCCTGCACAAGGCGTGTTCTTCAGTATCTGGGACTTGTAATAAACATCCCAAAATCACAACTCACCCCTGCTCAGTCATTGGAGTTCATAGGGGCCTTGCTAGATACCACAACTGCAAGGGCCTATCTTCCCCAGGCCTGTTGCCTACGCTTGGTGCAGTTAGCCTCTCAAATTCAGTTAAAATCCCATTTAACTGCTCGAGAGATGTTACAACTGTTAGGCCACATGGCATCCACCGTGCATGTGGTTCCTTATGCTCGCCTTCACATGAGGGCAGCTCAGTGGACTCTGTCCACCCAATGGACCCAGGCATCAGGTTGCCTGTCAGACAAAATAGCAACCTCCAGTCGCCTCTTTTGGTCCCTCCAGTGGTGGAAGTCCACTCAAAATCTGTTGCTGGGGTCCCCCTTTCAACAGTTGCTACCCCAAGCAACCCTCACAACAGATGCCTCCCCAAAGGGTTGGGGAGCTCATCTACAAGATCTCTCCACCCAGGGCATCTGGTCTCCACAGGAGACATCTCTACATATCAACCTCTTAGAGCTCAGAGCAATTCTTCTAGCTCTCAGAGTCTTCCACACCCTGCTCAGCTACAAGACAGTCCTCATCCATACGGACAACCAAGTAGCCATGTTCTACGTGAACAAGCAGGGTGGGACTGGCTCTCTGTCGCTTTGCAACGAAGCTTTGAGATTGTGGGCCTTCGCCAGAGAGCATCAGATTCATCTCATGGCAGTGTATCTTCCAGGGGTTCAAAACTCTTGGGCAGACAGACTCAGTCGAGTTCTGCTTCCACACGAATGGTCCCTCCATGGGGACCAGATAGCCAGGATCTTTTGAATTTGGGGAACCCCAGACATAGACCTGTTTGCAAGTCTGTGGAATGCCAAACTTCCCCGGTTCTGTTCCAGGATTCCGTGTCAGGGAGTTCAGGCCAGGGATGCCTTCCTCCTCCACTGGGGGCAAGACTTCCTCTATGCCTTTCCACCCATTCCCCTAATTTCCAAGACACTGTTCAAGCTTCAGAGAGACAAGGGGTCTATGATCCTCATAGCTCCACGTTGGCCACGCCAAGTGTGGTACCCTCTACTTCTTCATCTCTCTCAAGCTCCCTCCCTGGATCTGCTCCAGACCTCCTGTCCCAGGAGGAGGGAACGTTATGGCACCCAAATCCCCAGTCTCTTCATCTCAGAGCCTGGTTGCTGAAGGCCTAGACCTTCAAGATTGGCATCTGTCTCAGCAAGTGAAGGATATCCTTCACACTTCCAGAAAGCCTTTCACTAGACGTTCCTATGCTTTTAAATGGAAAAGGTTTACCATTTGGTGTGCAGAGAAGGGTCTTAACCCTCTTGCAATACCTCTGAATTCTTTACTAGAGTATTTGCTGCATTTATCCCATGCAGGCCTTAAAACGAATTCAGTAAGAGTCCATTTGAGTGCTATTGCAGCATACCTTAAGCCTCTCAATGGACATCCTATTTCCTCTCATCCTCTTATTGCAAGATTCATGAGAGGCCTTCTTTTAACTAAACCTCCCATTAGACCACCTCCAGTGGCATGGGATTTGAATTTGGTTCTTGGCCAACTTATGAAGCCACCCTTTGAACCCTTAGCCACTACCTCCTTGAAATTCCTTTCCTGGAAGGTTATTTTTCTCATTGCAGTCACCTCAGCTCGCCGTATCAGTGAGCTGCAAGCCTTGGTGGCTAATCCTCCTTATACAAGGTTCCATCATGACAAGGTAGTCCTCAGGACTAATCCACACTTTATGCCTAAAGTGGTCTCACCTTTTCATCTGAACCAGGAGGTGTATTTACCTGTCTTTTTTCCAGGACCTCATGCATCAAGTGCAGAGAGGAATCTTCATACCCTGGATTGTAAGAGGGCACTTGCTTTCTACTTACAAAGGACACAGCAACATAGAAAGTCCTCTCAACTCTTTGTTGCTTTTGATCCCTCTCACTTAGGACTTCCAGTCTCTAGGAGGACTCTGTCCAATTGGATTGCTCAGTGTATTTCCTTCGCCTACCAGAGTAAGAACATTTCTCTGGAGGGCCATGTCACAGTCTCAATGTGAGGGCCATGGCAGCCTCTATGGCTCATCTAAACTCTGTGTCCATCGACCAAATCTGTCGAGCGGCCACCTGGGCCTCGGTTCATACCTTTACAGCCCATTACTGCTTGGACAAGGACTCCCGCCGGGATGCCTTGTTTGGTCAGGCTGTTCTCAAACACCTGTTCCATACCTAATCAACTCCTACCCCCCATCCCTGGTTGAATGCCGGAGATCCATGGGGTGAGGTAGAGCCCTTCTCAGGGACTCACAACTTTGGAGATCTCCCTGGCATCTCTAGCTGGGGAGTCCCCATATGTGAAGACTGATTCCTGCTTGTTCCTGGAGATAGCACAGTTACTTACCTGTAACAGGTGATCTCTGGGAACAGCAGGAATAAGTCTTCACAACCCACCCACCTCCCCTAGGAGTTGTATCTCTCTATCTATCTTTCCTTTCCTCTCTCTCTCTCTTTGTCTCAGCTTTAAAACTCGAACTGGAGAGAGGCGGTTAGGAAAGGCGGGAAGGCAGCGCGCAGGCGCTGTAGGATGCTCCCAAAAGCTTTCTTACTGGACGCTGGGGAGCGTTCCCGCGCAGGCTCCGTCGGTACCGACGATACCCATATGTGAAGACTTATTCCTGCTGTTCCCAGAGATCACCTGTTACAGGTAAGTAACTGTGCTACCTCTGCGTTAGACTTGTGCTTGGAAACTCCGTGCTGAGCTTTAGCGCAGGACTCTAACATGGGATTTCTGCATCAGTTCGTTATTTGGAAGCCTAGCCCTTAATCTTTTTTCCTAAAGACCAGATCTTTATTTTTATGCCAGAAGTTCCATGTGATAGAATTCCCTATTTTAAATGCAAAGTAACTAAATGCCATGCATCATGGGGAGGGAAATCCTGCCGGTGATGATGTGAAATTACTTACAGCATGTGCTATGAGGACCTCAAGGCTCTAGAAGGCCTCTAGTGTAACGGGAGATCTTACAAATATACAGGGCTCCCCAAGTTCAAGCATTTCTAAAACACAGATAAGATGCTAAACGTCATTCTGCTCTTAACAGGAAGCCAGCAAAGGTCCTGCTGGATGGATAGAGCATGTTCATTTCTTTACCACTTACCTGGCTGTTATTTTTTGTAAAAGGTGAAGATGTCTAAGGCTATTAGATGGAAGTGAATTTCAGTAGCCTAAATGATTAAGCTTATGATAATGTCAAATATACTTTGCAAAAAAAAAAGGTCAGAGTTCTCAGTCACAGAAGTGTTTTAAGTATGTTCCATACTCTGAATGCCTTGCAAAGTGCCACACTGCTCAAATTGTATATCAGCATAGGTCCCGCATTTATATCACTGTCATGCAGAAAGCCTTGATGTCTTGTATTTCAGATCTTTGAAGGAGAGCTAGAGAGTGAGTTTTACAACTTTCAGGACTGGATAAAGACTTTTGAGCTCCTGAGAGGCAAGTCAACTGAGGAGGACCACAGTGTCTATGATGACAGAATCATTGGAAAATTTAAGGTAGGTTCAAATCCTGGAAGCTACGGATTCAGTTTCACTGAAGAGTTAATGCAAGTTGCTGTGTGATCCCCCTGAAGAATCACATGATATTGTACAATGCTGAAAAGTACATTTTCCTATAGGGAACGGTAACCATGATTACTCTGGTGTTAATTTGCATTGGCCCATATTATTTTAGTACTGACTGACTCTCACTGCAGTGTTTGTGGATTTGGGCTCAGTACTTCCCTTGCATGCTCTCAGTTGTCAGTGAAGGGGCAATCATTGTTGAGCTGAAGTGAATAAATGAGCACTAAGAGGCTCTTTAACTAAAATGCGGTAAGGTTACTGTGCATTAAGAGCAGAACCCAGCATGCAGTAAGTGCAAAAGCTGTGTGGTAACTGGCAGGGGACAGGCTGGGCACGCCCCTGAGGTTACCACACAAAAAAGTCCCTTAACCGCTCATTAACTGCACCTGTGCTGTGCAAATGAATTTAACGCATCTTCTTGAGGTGGCATTAAGCGCAAAATTGGCAGCATGCGGTAATCACTCCATGCTAACTGCAATGTGCAGTCCACTCTCTACCCAGTTCTCATCAGATGCAAAGCAATAAACATGGGATTTGTACTGAACTGGCTATTTTTAATGCATGGTAGTCATTACCAGGAGCCCACGCTACTACTTACTGCTTAGCGCACTTTAGTGAAAAAGCCCCTAACTGCTCCTACAGCTGATGGTCTTACCAGCACTTTCAGCCCAGTGTGAGGAAGTAAAGTCCCAGGTTCCTCTTGCAGGGTTTTGTGTCTAGAAACACTTCCCGAGATTCATTGCAAGGGGTGGGGGGGGGGGGGGAGGCAGGGATTTTCAGCACACCTCTTATTAAGGTAAGGGATGGGAGGTATTGCTACGGCTTGACCTGCTGCAATTTTTCTTAGATCTTTGAGGTTGGTGGGTCTGTTCGGCCCCTATAGGTTTTTTTTTTTTTTTTTTTATAATTTTTATTTAACTTTTCAGCAAACAACTACAATACAAGCAACCCACAACATAAATCGTCTACAGAATATCGAATCAAAATGCAAAATTAAAATTAAAATTAAAATTAAAAAAAAACCCCACCCAAAATACCTCCCCACCCCTACTGAGCTCACTGAGAGACATACCCTATATGGTAAGTTATGAGGTCCGCAAAAAGAAAAAGAAGAAAGAAAAAGGAAGTAGTAAATAAATACCGACCCAAAAGGTACCCACTGTGCGTTAATGAACCTGGGAGCGAGCCACATAAGTATCCAGGGGAATCCACCTACGTACATTAAGATCATTCCTTTCCGGATGGTGAAGTTTGCTGTATACCCTTTCCAATTTGGAGTAGTGACAGACTAAATTCCACCATCCGTCTTGGCATAAGCTACTAAAATTCTTCCATTTCCACAGAATCATCTTCAAAGCAATAGCCACCATGAAATTAAATAGGAAGGAGTGTTCTCGGGACACTATAGAAGGAGAAGCTGCAGACCGCAGAAAGATCCATCTCCAGTCTAACTCCGCAGTAAAGGACAGAATCTGTTGCATCTTATACCATATCTGTTTCCAAAAGTTTTGGACTAAGGGACACTCAAAGAACATATGCATGAAAGTTCCCTTGGCTGCGGAGCAAGACCAACATAATCCCATACGTTCAGAACCCCACCTAGCCATCTTAGACGGAGTGATAAAAGCCCTGTGCATAAAAAAGAAAAGGGATTGAGTGATTGCAGCTGACCTGGATACTCGAGAAACTGGACCCCACAGGGCTGACCACTCGGTTGGCGTGACCTCATGAGAGATGTCAGACTCCCATACACGAGTTAAGCCAACGGGCGTGTTGGAAATGCTCCTCCTCCAAAAAGCATATATCTTGGAGGTGGCGCCTCTCTGTGTCGCTACAGCAGCCAACCAGCAGGGTAAAGTGTCGCTCGTATCCGGCCGAGGAGTTTGCAATGAGAAACCAGAAGCCACAATAGAATGTTTCAATTGGAACCACTGGAACAGACAGGATCCTGGCAATGAGAACCTCCTTTGTAGTACAGTAAAGTCCGTCCAGCCATTATCATCGACTAAGTGACCCAAGGACCAGACACCCCGACCTTGCCAAGCTCTCCAGGCGAACCTTCGTCCACGAATCCGAAACCGGGGGTTCCACCACACTGGTATCTGCAGCGGGGACACCGAAACCGGACCGGTGAGCCGCAACAACGCAAGATAAGCAGCTTGCGTAGACCTGATAACTCTGCCGACCGGGGACCATTCAGGATGCAATGCCCCTAATAAGTAATTAAGAGGAGTGGGAGCGGCCAAGTTAGACTCCACCACTAACCAAGTCGGCTTATGTCCATGATCCTCTGCGACCAACCAGAGTGAACCCTGCTTGACCAAGAGCGCCTGATGATACTGATGAAAATCAGGGAAGTGCACTCCTCCTCTGTCCTTAGCAGCTTTCAGTTTCCTGGTGGCAATACGGGGTTGCTTCCCGTTCCAAAGGAAAGAAATAAGAACACGCTCTATTTTATGATACCAAGGTGAAGGAATGGAAAAAGGGAGCATGCCAAGAATATAATTAATCTTGGGGGTAAGCGTCATCTTAATTATTTCGAGGCGACCCCACCACGAAAGATGGAGAGGAGACCATGCAACTACTTTTGACCGTATGAATAAAAGTAGATCTTCCATATTTTTCACAATCATGTCATCTACCGAGGCATTATACCACGCCCCAAGGTATTTAATGCTGCCTGCCTCCCATTTAAAAGGAAAGTCCACTATATCTGCTGAGGTTGCAAGACGATTAAGGGGGAACGCCACAGACTTTGACCAATTGATCTTGTAACCCGATACACTGGAGTAGCTGTCAAACAATGCCAATATAGAACACACCTCCTCCGGTTGCGTAAAGAGGAGCAAGTCGTCCGCATAGGCGGAAAGTTTCACACAAGACATCCCAATTTGAATCCCCTTAAGATCCCCCCGCTCTCTAATCGCCAAAGCCAAGGGTTCCAGAACTAGATTAAATAAAAGAGGAGAGAGGGGGCAGCCTTGCCTGGTCCCCCGGTGAAGAGAAAAAGGACTCGAAAGCAGGCCGTTCACTAGAATTCTAGCAGAAGCATGAGAATAAAGCGCCTTAACCATATGGATAAAACCGTCCCCCAAACCAAACCACTGTAATACAAAGAACATGAACGGCCATTCCAACCTATCAAATGCTTTCTCAGCATCTAGGGCTAAAGCTAGATATGGACAGGTGGCAGAGGAGGCAGTCTCAAGCAGATTGCATAAAAGACGGGCGTTATCTGAAGTGGACCTCCCGGGGACAAATCCACATTGGTCCGGATGGACCAACTCTCCGATTACTAAGGCTAGTCTGCGCGCTAAGATACTCGCATAGATTTTGTAGTCAGCATTTAAGAGAGAAATAGGCCGATAATTCGCGACAAGAGCAGGGTCCCTACCCGGTTTTGGCAGAACAACGATAGTGGCTTCTGAAAAGCCACCCGTAAAACTTCCTTCTTTAGCGAGCCCGTCACAAAATTCTAACAGGAAAGGGGCCAATTCAGTGCTAAAGACTTTATAAAACTCAGTAGGGAGGCCATCCGGACCGACCGCCTTTCCAGAGGGCATAGCTTGGAGGGCCGAGAAGAGCTCATCTTTAAGGAAAGGTCTGCCTAGAGCAGAAGCCTGTTCCTCCTCTAGAACTGGATGGTTAAGGTCTTTGACAAAGTCAGAGAAGGAGCCAACGTCAGCAGAGATCTCGGACGAATAGAGTAGACTGTAAAATTTAGAGAATTCGCCCACAATCTGTTCATCTTTGATTAAGCTCTCATGGTTGTTAGACAAGATGGAGGCGATTCTGGGCTTATTCATCTGACCCCTTATGGTGTGAGCTAATAACCTACCGGCTCTATTCTTTTCTACATGAAACCGGGCAGATTGTTTTAACATAATTTGCTCAACTTCGGCACTTAGAACTTCATTATATTGAAACCGAAGTCTCTGCAAGCGCAGAAGTAACTCCGGCCTAGGTTGTCGAGTCCAGAGTCTCTCACCGGCACGGATTTGCTCATCTAAAGCACTTAGTTGCGCCCTCTGCCGTTTAGCCTCCTGTATTTTAAAGCTAGTGATCTCTGCCCGAATAGAGGCCTTAAAGGCTTCCCACCAGGCCCAGTCAGCAGTGTCTCCTCTCTTATTAAACATAAAATAGGAAGTGATAGCACGGCGAATGACCCCTTGAAAAGCGGGATCTGCCAGCCATGACCTGTTGAAGGACCACGTCTGATTGGGACACACAACGTCCTCCATGACCATATCTAGTGTTATGGCTGCATGATCAGAAACCGATCTACTCAAAATAGAAGTATCGCTGCTTCCGGAAACCAAAGATCTAGAGAGTAGGAAAAAATCTATCCAAGAGAGAGAGTGATGAACCGGTGAAAAAAATGAAAAATCCTTCTCTTTAGGATGAAACAACCGCCATACGTCTACGAGATCACAGGAATCTATCAGAGAGGAAAGCGCGAGCCGAGCACGAGAAGGACGTTCAACCTTGCCAGGGCTCCTGTCCAATAGGGGCTCAAGTACCAAGTTATAATCCCCCCCCACAATAATCTTAGCTTCTGGTTCCTCATGCAACAACCCATTGAGATCAGAGAAAAAAAGGGGATCATCTATATTAGGTCCGTAAATATTTACAATGGACAATAGTCCATGCCCAGCTTTTAAGGTGACCTTTGCCCATCTCCCAGCTTCATCATGCGATGAATTAAGCAATTGGGGACCTAGAGTACTTTTTATTAAAGTAACAACTCCATTTTTTTTATGCATGGCAGGGGAACAACCAGCCACCACATATAGTTTGTCAGCCAGTTTACTGGCTTCCGGCGCAGTAAGATGCGTTTCCTGAAGCATAATGATATCAGCTAATTGACGCTTACAATACAATAAGATTTTCTTACGTTTAATAGGGGACCGTAGTCCCTTCACGTTGAGGGATAAAAGCCTCAGCTTAGTAGCCATTTTGTACAACTGTAACCAAACTAAACACTATAGGACCTAGCCAAATGCCCCTGATACTACGAATCTCAGTGAGCCAGAACCCCCCCCCCCCAAACAAATAGAAAAAAATCAAGCAGGGTAAGACAGCAGAAACACATTATTTGCATGGAGCAGCCCCTTTGAAATGTACATTTGACCATAACCCGACCACCCACCAGGTTAGCATTACAGGCTGCTTAAACATACCCCAGGAGCAAACTTGCCCATAATTTGAAAATGCTAGCTAAAATGCCAGCTGCCCAATACAAGGCTCTGGCCAACATCAGAAAACAACACGCAGGCCGCGAGTTCAGCTCTGCTGCATGCGAAGCTCCTCATGCTCTTCGATGTACTGGCGCAGCACGGTCGGGTCCTCAAAAGACCTAGTACGGTTGTCCAATGTTACCTTGAAGCGCGCTGGACTGAATAGGCCAAAGCGGGCCTGTAGGCTTCGAAGCCTGGGCCGAAGGTCCAAGAACTGCTTTCGCTTCTCTACTGTACGTTTACAGAAATCCGGGTAAAAGAAAATCTTCCGCCCTTCATATTGAAGCGGCTGGCTTGCTTTGGCCGCAGTGAAAATCTGCATGACCTGCTGATGCCGTAGAAGGCACATGATGAAAGGGCGAGATCGTGTGCCCTGGGAGCTGGAAGCAGAAGGAAACGGTGGAATCCTGTGAGCCCGCTCTATTTCCAGCGGGGGATCAAAGTTGATTTTCAACAATTGGGGTAAGAAAGATTCCATAAATCGAATGGGGTCTGTCCCCTCCGCCCCTTCGCCCAGGCCGACGATGCGAATATTATTTCGCCGGGCTCTATTGTTCATGTCATCCATGTGCGTTTCGAGTCGGTCAATCTTGCGCGCCAAGGAGGTGGTGGTCTGAAGCTTGTTACCATGCTCCACAAGCGTTTGCTCCACTTTCTCGACCCGGACAGAGAGGGCTTGAAATTGAGAGCCCAAGTCTTTAATATCATCTTGAAGAGCTGAAAGAGTCTCCCCATTGGAGTCCACTCGGCTTCTTATCGCCCGGACTTCCTGTAGGAGCTGCCTAAAATCCTCCGCTGAATCAGGATGGGGCCCAGGCTTGTGCGGGGACAGCGGGTCAGATTTAGATCTTTTAGAACCCGACGCCGGCAGTGTTGGGGGGAACTCGAGGCGCGTTTGCTTGCTCCCCGACATCTCCTGCAGCAGAACTAGCAAAATCAGCCTGCGGGGTACGTTTAAACTCGGGTAGGTCGCAGGATTCGAGCACAGGGCCTAAGAGAAGAGGACTTACACGTCCATGCCGGTTTCGAGCTGGCTCCGCCCCCGCCCCTATAGGTTTTTAATTGTAGAATCGGGACACTTGGGCAGCTGTAATTTTTACTGTGGGATGGGAGGGGCAGGGACTACTCAGCCTGCTACAATTACCCTGGATTGGATTTTTTTTTTTATTTACCTCATGCCTCTCCAGTAGTAGTTCGTGCATAAGGAAGGGGGAATTGCATGACACTGGGAGACGTTTTTGGAGCACTTGTTAGCTTCTAATTTATTTATTTTTTACAATATTTCAAAAATCCAGGTAGGTGGCAAACTTGTACGAATGATTTTATCTGGGTAGTTTCAGGAACTCTTATTCAGAGAGACTTATCTGGATATTCAACTAATGTAAGAGGATAATTTCATCTGGATTCTTTTGCTGCTTGTTAGCTCATGGAATATTGGCCAGATATACTTTAAATCAGGCTTTTCCTGGGCTTGTCATGGTGAACCCACAGCCAATCAGGTTATTAGAAAATCTAGCATTAATATGCTTCAGATAAATCTATGTGCACTGGAGCGCCAGCAAAAGCAACAGTCAAGCCAGCTTATTGTTGAACCAGATGAAAGCACACCCGGGGCCAGCGAGTGAAGTTTATGAAACAGCAGATAACTTACCTTAGAGGGACTCTTCCACAGAAGCAGAGAACATTCAATTTCTGTTGCAGTGATTGATATTTCAATAAAGCAATATATTTCTTTAATTCACACCTTCCCTTGCCTAGCTCAAGGCATGGTAAACAGCATCAAAACAGACAGATCACACATCATTAAAAGCAAAAAATATTAACAAGGCCCAATAAAACAATACATTAACACAACAAATCCAACAATTAATGCAATCATAGCAAGACTTTGCAGCTTGTCGTGCTGTGAGGGCTTGCGTGCATCAGTGATGCTGAGAGCTAAACTATCGGTAGTTTAACTACTGGCAGGGTCTCCCAAGATGGACAGGTCTCAGCTGAGGTGCCAGACCAAGACAAACCACCCATCTGGGCAGCAGCAGAATGGGATAGTATTGACGGCGGAGGATCACATTTTTGTGACAACGGCAACAACACCAAACTTCAACTGCGCGGAAGAAAGGCCCGGCAATCTACTTCTGTATCTTGCCATGAAAACCCAATGGATAGTTACAACAAAACAAATTGTGCTATGGTGCTGGAAGATGAGACCCCCAGGTCGGAAAGCACTCAACTAGCTACTGGGGAAGAGCTGAAGACTTTTCAGAGTAAAGCCAGCATTTATGATGTGGTTGGATCAAAGCCCTCGGGAAGTCTGACTGCTGATGTAGCTGCGCATGAAATGAGAGTCAGAAGCTGTAAATATGTCTTACACATTGGAACATGGAACGTACGAAGCATGAACCAAGGGAAGTTGGAGGTGGTCAAGAATGAAATGGAACGTGTACGACTTGATCTGTTGGGTGTCAGCGAACTGAAATGGACTGGCATCGGGCACTTTGCATCAGATGATCACATGGTCTACTATGCTGGAAATGAAAGACAAAGAAGAAATGGTGTTGCATTTATAATAAAGAAGAAATTTGCAAGAACTGTAATGAAATACAATGCAGTCAGCGAACGCTTAATCTCTATTCGTCTACGAGGATTGCCTATCAACACAACTATAATTCAAGTATATGCCCCAACAACAGCTGCAGAAGAGAATGAAATTGAAGAGTTCTATGAACAAGTACAAGCTGAAATTGACAGAACATGCAAACAGGATATCCTGATAGTCATGGGTGACTGGAATGCAAAAGTTGGCAACAAAGAAGAAGGCAAAGTAGTTGGAAAATATAGACTTGGCAACAGAAATGAAGCTGGAGAAAGACTGATAGAATTCTGCAAGACCAATGATCTATTCATCTCAAACACCTTCTTCCAGCAACACAAGCAGCGACTGTACACTTGGACTTCACCCAATGGATTGTATAAAAATCAAATTGACTACATCTGTGGAAGTCAACGATGGAAAAGCTCTATAACATCAACCAAGACAAAACCTGGAGCTGACTGTGGTACAGATCATCAACTACTAGTATGCAAACTCAAGCTAAAGTTGAAAAAGAGCAAACCACTCATGAATGCAGCAAAATATGACCTTGAGAATATACCACTGGAATTTAAAGACTGCCTGCAAAATCGATTTGCTGCTTTAGATACAAATGACAGAGCTCCGGAAGAGTTATGGAATGACATCAAGAAGGTTGTGTTGGAAGAAAGCGAGAAGTCTCTACAAAAGGTGAAAAAGCAAAAACGGCCAAAATGGATGACGGAAGAAACTGAAAATTGCCCAGAAACGCAGAGAAGCTAAATCCAGAGGAGAAAGAAAGACAATCACAGAACTCAACAGAGATTTCCAACGTGCAGCAAGACAGGACAAGGAAAAGTACTACAACGATGCATGCAAGGAAATAGAAGCAGAAACTATTAGAGGAAGAACAAGATCGGCTTTCCTAAAGCTACGAGAGTTAAAGAAAAAGTTCCAGCCTCGAATTGGAATGTTACAAGATGCTCGAGGTTCTATGTTGAATGATGCTGAGAAGATCAAGAAAAGGTGGAAGGAATATATAGAGTTTTTATATGATAAAGATCAAGTGGACCAACAGCTGTTTCAACCTGTACCTTATGATCGGGAACCATTGGTGATGAAAGAAGAAGTTGAAGCAGCATTGAAAGCCTTATCAAAGAACAAAGCACCAGGCATTGATGGCATTCCTATAGAAGTATTGCAGCAATCTGATGCAGCTGTTACCATACTTACAAGGCTCTGCCAAGAAATATGGAAGACAACATCATGGCCAACTGACTGGAAAAGATCTGTACTAAAGACCAATACTAAAGAAAGGTGATCCAACTGACTGTGGAAATTATCGAACAATCGCTCTGATCCCACATGCCAGCAAGATTCTACTGAAGATTATTCAAAAGAGACTACAACCATACCTGGAACAAGAACTACCTGAAGTGCAAGCAGGGTTCAGGAAAGGGCGAGGAACGAGAGACATCATTGCGGATGTGAGATGGATCCTTGAAAAGACTAAAGAATACCAAAAGGATATCTATTTTTTTATTTTATTTTTTATTTACCTTTCTTATATACCGCACTATTTGCGATCAGCGCGGTTTACATAGAACAAACAGTGCTTTACTGACTATAGCAAGGCTTTTGACTGTGTAAACCATGAGAAACTCTGGGCCACATTAAGAAGCATGGGTATACCAGAACACCTGATCGTTCTCTTGCGCAATTTGTACATTGATCAAGAAGCAACAGTTCGAACGGAACAAGGAGAAACAGAATGGTTTAAAATAAGCAAAGGTGTAAGACAAGGCTGCATACTTTCCCCCTACCTGTTTAATTTATATGCAGAACAAATCATCAGAGAAGCAGGATTGTATGAAGACAACAGAGGTGTGAAGATTTGTGGAAGACTCATCAACAACCTTCGCTATGGTGATGATACTACATTACTGGCTGAAAGTGAAGATGATCTGAAACATTTGCTTCTCACAATCAAAGAACATAGTCTCAAAATGGGCCTGCACCTTAATGTAAAGAAGACAAAGATCATGACAACTGGCATAATCAACAGGTTCATCGTTGAAGGAGAAGAAATTGAAATTGCGAACAACTTTAGCCTACTTGGATCAACTATCAATAAAGAAGCAACAAGCAGTCAAGAAATCTAACGGCGCATTGCTCTTGGCAGAATGGCTATGAAAGACCTAGATAAGATTCTCAAGAGCAGAGATGTCTCTCTCCATACAAAGATTCGACTTGTTCAAGCCATGGTATTTTCAATAACATCATATGGATGTGAAAGCTGGACAGTGAAAAAAACAGACAGGAAGAAAATTGATGCCTTTGAATTATGGTGCTGGCGGCGAATACTGTGTATACCATGGACTGCCCAAAGAACAAACCAGTCGGTACTAGAGGAGATCAAACCTAAGCTTTCTTTAGAAGCTCAGATGACAAGACTTCGACTTTCATACTTTGGACACATCATGCGAACAGAGAGATCATTAGAGAAAGACATCATGCTTGGCAAGATAGAAGATCAACGCAAAAGAGGAAGGCCAGCAATGAGATAGATCGATACAATAAGAGCAGCTACGAGTACCAGTCTGTCAACAATGAGCGCCTGACTGAAGACCGAACACAATTTAGGATAGCTATCCAGAGGGTCGCCATGAGTCGACTCCGACTCAACGGCACTTAACAACAACAACAGCAAGACTATAATTAACCAATGTCAGTGTTTCCTAGCCCACTGTGGGAAAGGGGCATGCCCCAGCATTATTGAATGTTCTGCTGCTGGCACGCAATTGAGCTAGTTTGTCTGGAACAGGGTCCCTGCTGTTTTAGGGAGAATCAAAGTGTATTTGGTTGTCTCCTCTAGGTCCACTAAAGTGCTCTCCTTTGACTGTACTATAAACCACTTTGAATTCTGAGCCCTTTCAAATCTGCAGCCACTAATAAATAAGATCTATTTAGGTGCCATTTTTCACACCACAGTTGTTTGACCATAAACCACCAGTCATAGCTTTTATATCATTTCCAATCGCATGATAGATATTTCAAACAAAAAAAATTCAATATCGTTTTATTGAAACCTCAAGTGCCTTTTATATGACCTTGGACAGTTAAGGGCCTCGAAATCAGAAGCAAGATGTTCATTCTCATCTTTATCGACATATCTTCTGCTTTTGATACAGTGCACCACAAAACACTCATCAACCGACTCGCCTCCATAGGTATAACGGGGACCCCGCTAAAATGGTTCTCATCATATATATCAAATAGAATGCAGCAGATTCAGTTCAACGATGAAAAAGCTGACGCATTCCCCCAAACTCAAGGCATTCCACAGGGATCAACTCTGTCCTCCCTCCTATTCAACTTATACATTAAACCGATATGTGAAATCATATAGAAGCATAAGATCAGCTCTCATATATACGCAGACAATCTAATGTTGTATACTCAGCTGGACATAAACCAACCAAGCTACACCCAACTCGAGGAATGCCTCAGCATGCTCCAGACCTGGTTACAACTGAACAACATGTCAATAAACAACAAAAAAACGGAGGTGATGTTCATCTCCAAGAAAAAGGACTTCATCCCACCCACCACCGTCACCCTCAACAACAACATCTACCACACCAAGCCCGAAATAAAGTATCTAGGGGTACTACTTGATAGCAACCTGAGGATGGAAAAACACCTACGGGCAACAAACGGGGCCATATTTCATAAATTAAAAGTTCTTCAACCACTCCGCAACATCATCGACCACTCCGACTTCAGAACAGTGGCACAAGCTCTTATCATTCCACACCTGGACTACTGCAACGCTATTCTCCAAGGCCTTCCAAAGGGCACCCTAAACATACTGCAAATGGCCCAAAATGTCGCTGCCAGGATCATTATGAAAAAAGGCGTCTCTGATCACATCACTCCAGTACTCATTGAACTCCAGTGGCTCCCCATTACTGCCCGCATCTTATACAAAATACTAGTAACCACTTTCAAGCTCATTCACAACATAGCCACATCATACCTCAACAATCTAATCGCCATCCAGTCATCCAATAGATGCAGAAGAACCATAACTCAAAACACCCTCAGCGTCCCAAACAGCATAAGAACGGTCAAAGTAGAAACAAGCCGCAGAGCTTTCTCTTACGTTGCACCGCTACTTTGGAATCAGCTGCCTCACGACATACGACTAATAAGTGACTTAAAAGACTTTAGAAAAAACCTCAAAACACACCTCTTTCAGTCCCATTATAGGCTGACCTAACCAGTAACCTCTGCTCCAAAATGGTCCCAGCATTTTGACAAGGGCATCACCAATTGATCTGTCATATTGTATATATGTATATACGTAGCACACCCCCACCCACGCATCCTAATGTATATGTATATAGGTAAGCAAACCCGCACACAATTAATCAAATGTAAATCAAATGACCCTGCGTTGTGTTGTTTCAAATCAAATCTTTAACCAATCAAAATGTAAATCATACAAATTACTGTACTGTACAGTGCAACCTGATCTGTAAAGTTAACCGCCGCTGATCGTAGGAAGTAGCGGTATACAAGTGTCTACTAAATAAAATAAATATGTAACCCCCTCCCTGCTGCTTCACAGACAGTTGCCACAATATTTGACAAGCAATGCTGTTTTTCACTCTCTACTTTTGGGAATAATTAAGGGTTCTTGAAATGAGACCAGTATAAACGGATGGTCTTTGGCGCTTAAAACTCCACTCACTATTCTTTCTATTCTCACAGTAAGAGTCCAGACCGAAATGATGTTTTCTGAACCAAAGAGTGTAAGAACTTTAGGGTGGAAGAGTAGCCTAGTAACCTAAGAAGCTAGGGTTCAGATACCACTGGCACTCTTTGTGGCCTTGGGTAAGTCATTTAACCCCCCATTGCCTCAGGTACAAACTTAGGGTTGGTGCAGAAATCTGGCGCGAAAGTCACACACTATTAACTATGTATGCCTCTATGTACTGCCCCAATAGCATTCAACTTCAGCAGTGGCATGCAGAATGGGGTGCATATGCAAATTAGCCACGCATAAACCTTCTGCGCAAACATCAACATTAAACTGAGACAGCAAGCCAAACACATGCACAAAGAAGTCGGTGCAAGTTTGGCATGCTGTCCTAGAGAAAAAGGGTCATCTGAGCAGATGTTTGCCATAAGGTTACATGGCAGTCTGACCCCGCCCCACCCAGGATGCACCGTGCGGGGCCAGGTGCCACCATTTTTCAAGATGGCGGTACAGGGGTGGGAGCACGTAGCCAATGCTTCCACTCCAGCTCAAAAGTACCAGGGGGGGGGGGTCAGAGGATCGGGAGCCTGCGGGTCTTTTTGTTTGTTTTTCAGTGGGTGGGTAGGATTAGGGTTGCTGGGCTACCAGGGAGTTTTTTTATTGACTGGGTGGGGGGATCAGGCTGCTGGGCCACCAGGGATTTGGTTTCTTTGGGGGGGTCGGTGTAAGGGGCACCAGCCCACCAACAATATTTTGATGTGATCGGAGGCTTTCCCCAATGCCCAGATCATCTGAGTAGAAGTTTGACACTTCACCTCAGATGATCCAGGCATCAGGGAACACCCCTGATGCCATCAAAATACTCTTGGGGGCACATGCAAGACGTTTAAGCCATCTCAGATCAGGCATAATTTGTGCTTTGATTGGGTATCTAATCCTCTATGTATTTCTCTGCATCGGGTGCAGATAATGTTAGCATGCCATTTTAATACACTCAGCTCATTTGCATATAATTTAAATACACTTGATGTTACTGTGTGTGCATACTTTTTCTTTGCTGTTTACTCATGCATCAATCTCTTTTCTGCATTTGGCATGTCGGAACTTCTGCTTTTAAGTTGTATTATCAGGAGGAGTAGCCTAATGGTTAAGAACACTGGCTTGGGAACCCAGAGATTCCCACTAGCACACCTTGTGGCCTTGGGCAAGTCACTTAACCCTCCATTGCCTCAGAAAAATCCAAGTTATCAATGCCCCTGTTTAATGTATATTACTAAGTTTCAATGTAAGCTGCTTTGATTGAAATGATAAAGCAGTATATAAAACCTGTTAAATAAATAAATAAATAAATATCTGCACACCAAGGGTGTGTTAGTCTTTCAGCATCGACCTCTTAGATAAGCCCTTGGGGACCTGGCAATATCTACTGTACTTGATTGCATCTAGCCTTAAGCTTAATGGAAAGGCGTGATCTAAATAAAAAATAATAGTAACTGACGGAGGTGAAAATATAATGATATTAGAAGCAGTTTAACTTATCTTCTCACTTAGTTATATTACAAGCGGTTAGCTCCTGTGGTTCCTTCTTTGGCATTGGACGTTTTCCGAGCTATTTACACCACGCACTCTATGGTTGCCCCGGAAGGGAAACCCTACCTCCTGCACTATCTTTGTTCACAGAGGTGTGGCTTCTGCATAGTGCAGTGAGTGTGCTCCTACTCTAGTGTCAGTGGGTTCCTCTCTCCTTCTCCTTTTGAGTAGCTGGCTTTCCACGGTAGACTCCGAGGGTGGAATTGCCCCCCTCCTGAGCTCATGAGGGGTGCTGGCAGGGTTTGCAGTTACAGAGGAAACTTGGTGTAGACTTGAATCCAGAACACATTCCAATCCCTCTGCTCTCTCCTCTTGCAGCTACTCGCCCTATGGCTCCCTCCTGGTATCATGACTGCTTGTGGATAGACCTAACAGCAGATTGCTTCACTTCATCCTTGTTGGTGCAGTGTCGATGAGCGAAAGACAGTTCTGCTATTGGGTGCAGTTTATGTATTGGTTGAAAAATTTCCCTCCCAGAAGAGTTTCCTTCTAGCACGAAGTATTTGGGTGTGGGTACCTTCCCCTGTTCTTGAACATTTTTAGTTCTCTATGTTACATTATCATGATTTAGTAGGCCACTTGAGGTCTGTGCTGCTGTTAAAAGAGCAGAACCCAAGAGGTCTCATATCACTGGCATATCTTTTCTTTCACAAGCTATTTATGGACTGAATTCTACTGTATATTACTTTATTCTGTAGCTTGCATTATTAGGCACATTTCTTGTAAGCGATAGTGCCTATTGTTGAGGGTCAAATGTCTATCCATATGCATATTTGTTTGTGCATGTGTAGCCGTCCCCCCAGCAGGGTTACAAGAATGGCAGAAGGCTGGGAGAGCTGCCCTGTGCTTCTGGACACAGTGTCTTCTGCACGCGGGAGATAAGAACAAGGCCGTGATGATGGCCAGAATTGCTGATAGGCCCAGAGAAAAGAGAATATAGGAGAAATTTAAAGCAAAAGAGTATTGGGAAAGGAAGGGATGGAATAAAGGGCAGGGTGTGAGAGGGCAAGTGGGAGGGAAAAAGGGACATAATTTGGGAAGGAGAATGGGGAGAAGCAGAAAAGAGGCAGAAGGTGAGAGGGAAAGTACAAGGAGTTGGAGGTTGAATGGATGAAAGCATGTGGAGAAGAAGCCATAGAGTGTATATGCCAAAGGTGCAACTCCCCAGTCCCCCAGAAGACCCAAAAGGTACCAACATCCCCCACACCACATTATGCACAGAGGCAGCCCACACCCCTGCAACACACACGTGCACACACACACACAAGCACCTCACGCCTGCACCACACACGCACACACGCACACACACAAGCACCTCACCCCTGCACCACACACGCACACACACACACAAGCACCTCACCCCTGCACCACATGCACAGACACACAGGCATTCCACACTCACATCACACACATCTCCTACCCTTAACACACATGGACACAAACACACAAGCACCTCACCCCTGCACTACATGCACATACACACAGCCATTCCACACTCACACCACACACATCCCCTACCCATAACACTCACACACACACACAGACACAAACACAAGCACCTCACCCCTGCACCACATGCACAGACATACAGGCATTCCACAATCACACCACACATATCCCCTACCCATAGCACACACGTGCACACACACACAAGCACCTCACCCCTGCACCAAATGCACAGACACACAGGCATTCCATACTCCCACCACACACATCCCTTACCAGTAACACATATGCACGCACACACACAAGCACCTCAACCCTGCACCACATACACAGAAACACAGGCATTCCACACTCACACCACACACAATCCCTACCCGTAACACACACGCACACACACAAGCACCTCACCACTGCAACACATGCACAGACACACAAGCATTCCACACTCACACCACACACATCCCCTACCCGTAATACACACGCACAAACACACACACAAGCACCTCACCCCTGCACCACATGCACAGACACACAAGCATTCCACACTCATACCTCACACATCCCCTACCCGTAATACACACGCACACACACACAGAAGCACCAAACCCCTGCACCACATACACAGGCATTCCACACTCCCACCACACACATCCCCTACCCATAACACACACACATGCACCTCACCCCTGCACCACATGCACAGACACACGGCCATTCCACACTCACACCATACACATCCCCTACCCATAACACACACGCACAAACACACACACAAGCACCTCACCCCTGCACCACATGCACAGACACACAAGCATTCCACACTCACACCTCACACATCCCCTACCCGTAATACACACGCACATATACACACACACACAAGCACCTCACTCCTGCACCACATGCACAGACATACGGGCATTCCACAATCACACCACACATGTCCCATACCCATAACACACATGCACACACACACACAAGCACCTCACCCCTGCACCACATGCACACACACAGGCATTCCACACTCACACCACACATATCCCCTACTCGTAGCACACGTGCACACAAACACAAGCACCTCACCCCTGCATCACATGCACAGACACACAGGCATTCCACACTCACAACATGCAAAACCCCTACCTGTAACACACACTTGCACACACATACACAAGCACCAAACCCCTGCACCACATGCACAGACACAGGCATTCCACACTCCAACCACACACATCCCCTACCCGTAACACTCACACACACAAGAATCTCACCCCTGCACCACAAGCACATACACACAGGCATTCCACACTCACACCACACATATCCCCTACCCATAACACACACACGCACACACACACACACACACACACACACACACAAGCACCTCACCCCTGCACCACATGCACAGATACACAGACATTCCACACTCACACCATACACATCCCCTACCCATAACACACACGCACAAACACACACACAAGCATCTCACCCCTGCACCACATGCACAGACACACAAGCATTCCACACTCACACCACACACATCCCCTACCCGTAACATACATGCACACACACACACAAGCACCTCACCCCTGCACCACATGCACAGACACACAGGCATTCCACACTCACACCACAGACATCTCCTACCCATAACACACACGCACACATACACACAAGCACCACACCCCTGCACCACATGCACAGACACACAAGCATTCCACACTCACACCACACACATCCCCTACCCGTAACATACATGCACACACACACACAAGCACCTCACCCCTGCACCACATGCACAGACACACAGGCATTCCACACTCACACCACAGACATCTCCTACCCATAACACACACGCACACATACACACAAGCACCACACCCCTGCACCACATGCACAGACACACAGGCATTCCACACTCACAACACGCAAAACCCCTACCCGTAACACACACTTGCACACACATACACAAGCACCAAACCCCTGCACCACATGCACAGACACAGGCATTCCACACTCCAACCACACACGTCCCCTACCCGTAACACTCACACACACAAGAATCTCACCCCTGCACCACAAGCACATACACAAAGGCATTCCACACTCACACAAGCACCTCACCCCTGCACCACATGCACACACACAGGCATTCCACATTCACACCACACACATCCCCTACCCGTAACACACAGGCACACACACACACACAAGCACCTCACCCCTGCACCACATTCACACACACAGGCATTCCACATTCACACCACACACATCCCCTACCAGTAACACACAGGCACACATACACACAAACACCTCACCCCTGCACCACATGCACAGCCACACAGGCATTCCACATTCACACCACACTCATCCCATACCCGTAACACACATGTGCACACACACACACACACACACAAGCACCTCACCCCTGTACCACATGCACAGACACACAGGCGTTCCACACTCACACCACACACATCCCCTACCAGTAACACACACGCGCACACACACACAAGCACCTCACCCCTGCACCACATGCACAGACACACAGGCATTCCACACTCACACCACACACATCTCCTACCCTTAACACACATGGACACACACACACAAGCACCTCACCCCTGCACTACATGCACATACACACAGCCATTCCACACTCACACCACACACATCCCCTACCCATAACACTCACACACACACACAGACACAAACACAAGCACCTCACCCCTGCACCACATGCACAGACATACAGGCATTCCACAATCACACCACACATATCCCCTACCCACAGCACACACGTGCACACACACACAAGCACCTCACCCCTGCACCACATGCACAGACACACAGGCATTCCATACTCCCACCACACACATCCCCTACCCGTAACACATATGCATGCACACACACAAGCACCTCAACCCTGCACCACATACACAGACACACAGGCATTCCACACTCACACCACACACAACCCCTACCCGTAACACACACGCACACACATTCACAAGCACCAAACCCCTGCACCACATGCACAGACACAGGCATTCCACACTCCCACCACACACATTCCCTACCCGTAACACACACACACACACACACACACACACAAGAACCTCACCCCTGCACCAATGCACATACACACAGGCATTCCACACTGACACAACAGACATCTCCTACCCATAGCACACACGCACACATACACACAAGCACCACACCCCTGCACCACATGCACAGACACAAAGACATTCCACACGCACACCAAGCACATCCCTGACCCGTAGCACACAAAAATACACTCACACACACACCCCACACCCCTTCACCACATGCACAGACACACAGGCATTCCACACTGACACCATACACATCCCATACCTGTAACACACACACATACACACACACACACACACACAAGCACCACACCCCTGCACCACATGCACAGACACACAGGCATTCCACACTCACACCACACACATCCCCTACCCATAACATACACGCACGCACACATACAAGTACCACACCCCTGCACCACATACACAAACACACAGGCATTCCAAACTCACAGCACACATATCCCCTTCCCGTAGCACACATGAATGCACACACACAAGCACCTCACCACTGCACCACATGCACAGACACACAGGCATTCCACACTCACACTGCACACATCCCCTACCCATAACACACACGCACACACACACACAAGTACCACAACCCTGCACCACATACACAAACACACAGGCATTCCAAAGTCACAGCACACACATCCCCTACCCGTAACACAGGCACACACACACAAACACGCACACACATACAAACACAAGCACCGCATCCCTGCACCACATGCACAGACACAAAGACATTCCACACTCACACTACACACATCCCCTACACGTAACACACACACACAAGCACCACACCCCTGCAACAGATGCACAGACACACCAGCATTCCACACACAGACCACATATATCCCCTACCCGTAACACACACACAAACAAGCACGACACCCCTGCACTACATGTGCAGACACACAGGCATTCCACACTCACACCACGCACATCCCCTTCCCATAACACACACGCACGCACGCACACACGCACACAAACACACACAAGCACCACACCCGTGCACCACATGCACAGACACACAGTCATCCCATACTCAAACCACACACATCCCTTACATGTAACACATACGCACACACACACACAAGCACCTCACCCCTGCAGCACATGCACAGACACACAGACATTCCACACTCACACCACACACATCCCCTACCCATAACACACAGGCACACACACACACACAAGCATAAGTTTGGCTGCTGAATGGGTAGCCTTTGCCCCCTTCAGCCTTTCAGGGGAAGAGGAAGTCTTCCTGGCCTCCCCAGGCCTCCATGAGATGCACCTATGCCTTCAAGTGGTGCAGATTCTCCCTGTGGTGCTTAGAAAGACAGGCCAACCTGTTCTTCACTTTGCAGATGTTGCTGCAGTACCTGCTTCATCTTTCACATGCTGGACTCCGAGTCTCTCTCCATGGTGCACGTGAGCGCACTCTCTGAGAACCAGCCCCCTCTTGAGGGCAAGCATTTGTCAGCATAGCTCCTCATCACCTGCTTTCTATGGGGCCTGCTACTCCAAGCCCCTCATCCGCCTATCCTGGTGGAGTGGGATCTCAACACGGTGTTAGCACAACTTATGCAGCTGCCATTCAAACCCCTGGCTACCTGCCATTTATGGTACCTCTCCTGAAAAGTCACCTTCCTGGTGATGCTTACCTCTGCAGAGTCAGCAAGCTTCAGGCCCTGGTGACAAAGCTGCCCTATACCAGGTTCTACAAGAACAGGGTCATGCTATGCACGCACCCCAAATTCTTTCCAAAGGTGTCTTTTTCACCTCAGGAGGTGGTGCTCCCCACCTTCTTTCCATGGCTTCACACCAACAGGGCAGACACCGTCCTGCATGCTCTAGACTGTAAGAAGACCCTGTCCTTTCACCTACAGTGTATCCAGGGCCACCGCAAAGCCTCCCAGTTTTTCATCTCCTATGTCTGTTGGCCGCAGGAGGTAGTGACCAAGCGGACCTTGTCTACCTGAGTGGCAGACTGCATCACCCTCTCCTAAAAGCAGGCTGGGCTCCAGCTGGAGAATGCATTAGACATCTGGGCCATGGCGACCTCAGTGGGAAACTTGTGCTCCATCCTGAAGGTAGATATCTGCTGGGCTGCCACCTGGTCTTCAGCCCACACCTTTGCAGCTCACTACTGCCTGGAGAGGGAGTCCCGATGGGACAGTGCCTTCGGCTAGGCTATATTCTAATCTCTTTGGGGTCTAGGCAACTCCTACCCTCCAATCCTGTGTTCAGGCTACTGTAGTGAGTTCTCCTTGGACACTGGTCCTTCCAGACTCGCTTGCTGCTGCTCAGTTTGCCGTGTTTTATTTTTTCTACAGGTTCTCGGTAGCCTGGAGTTAGGGAGTCCCATATGTGATGATTATCATCCTGCTTATTCCTGGAGAAAACAGTTACTCACCTGTAACAGGTGTTTTCTGGGGATGGCAGGAATCTGTCTTTGCAACCCTCCCTCCTCCCCTTAAGAGTTGTCTTAGCTGTACCATTTTTTGCTGTCTTAACTATTTCATTGACTGATTAAGATGGCACCCTTGGGTGGTAAGATGAGGGCCCAGGAGATGCTTCCATGCAGGGCTCTGTCTGTGCTGCTATCACCCATTTTGTGAGGAATGATTCCTGCCGTTCCTGGAGAACACCTGTTACAGGTGAGTAACTAACTATGATTGATCAGCTCCTAAGTTTTTTACTGCACTTTATTTTCTCCTTGGAAGATCCCCTAGGGTCATTCCTCTGCCTTAGGGCCTGAAGAGAAGTGAATGGTAGTTTTCTGCCCCTTCCCTAAGCTTGCCCCTTCTGCAAACTAAATACAGCCTAACACACCTGCCCACCAGAAATCCCTTTTCTAAGCTCTAGATGTAGATTTTGGTCCTTTCTGTTTGTCAAATCTTGCATTTGAGTCTTGTTTCTTAATGGTACAGGAAGCTGTAAAAAGGTTCTTGGTGGACACCCTGGAAACACTCATTCTTGGTGCCTTCTCCTGCCCTCTGTGCTCTTGTTTTAATCTTCCATCCCTGTCCTGAGCAGATATGTCCAGGGGGCTCCTCCTGAGCTTGTCTTTGATATAGGGCAAAAATCTATTACTGGGGCACTTGTGGTCATCAGGCAGCGGGTGGTTCAGTATTTACTAGCGTGTCTCCTTTAAGCAGTCTTGGCATGCCTGAGCTGGATGGTGTCAGCTTGGGTGCAGAGCACATGCTTGGGGGGGGGGGGTGGATTTACAGAAAATTGAGGTGGGAATTGTACATTTTTCCTTTCAACTTTGGTAGTTAGCTGGTCTTTTTCAATCTGGCTGGAGCAGAAATGAGTGCCTGTGGACCTGGAAGGCTGCTGTTCAGGATAACTCAAAGCTGTTTTATTTAAACGAGCCACTGCATGCAAGTGTTTGCCAAATTGTCCATGTGACCTGTCTGCTTTTATGTAAGATTAGATCGGCCTGCTGTAGGGACAAACTTGCACTCTGAGCTTTAGCAGGACTGTCTACTTGGCCTTACTTTGAAAGTCATTCACAGGGACTACTGCTAATGTCCTGATTTATACTATATAAACAGGCATAAGTGAGCACAATGCAAAAGCATGAGCAAAAAGCTTTTAATAATGCCATTGTTGAGGAGTGGCCTAGTGGTTGGGGCAAGGTACTTCAGGCCGGAAGGTTGGGGGTTGAAATCCCACTAGAGGACAGCAACCTTGGGCTGGAAGGACTGGGGTTTCTAGTCCCACAGGTGCTACTTGTGGTCTTGGGCAAACCACTTAACCCTCCATAGCCCATGTTCCCTGTAAAATAGTTATCTCCAAGTTATAATGCCCTGTTCAATGTAATTTCAGTTTGTTCAATGTAAACCGCACTGATGCAGAATAGCACAGTATATAAGAGAATGTAAATAAAATAAATAAAATAAATAAATAAGCACCTCACTCCTGCACCACATGCACACACACAGGCATTCCACACTCACACCACACATATTCCCTACCTGTAACACACACACACACACAAGAAGCTCAGCCCTGCACCACATGCACAGACACACAGGCATTCCACACTCACACCACACACATCCCCTACCCGTAACACACAGGCACACACACACACACAAGCACCTCACCCCTGCACCACATGCACACACACAGGCATTCCACACTCACACCACACATATTCCCTACCTGTAACACACACACACACACAAGAAGCTCAGCCCTGCACCACATGCACAGACACACAGGCATTCCACACTCACACCACACACATCCCCTACCCATAGCACACACACAAACACACGAACCATCACCTCACCCCTGAACCACAAATACAAGTACCTCATCCCTGATCCACATGCACAGACACAAAGGCATTCCACACTCAGACGGCACACATCCCCGACCCATAGCACATACACACATACGCTCCCACACACACACCACCCCTGCACCAGATGCACAGACACACAGGCATTCCATACTCACACCACACACATCCCCTACCCGTAACACACACACACACACACACAAGTACCACACCCCTGCACCACATACACAGACACACAGGCATTCCAAACTCACAGCACACACATCTCCTACCCGTAACACATGCACACACACACACACACACACACATGCACACAGACACACACACACACAAACACAAGCACCACACCCCTGCACCACATGCACAGACACACAGGAATTCCATACTCACACCACACACATCCCCTACCTATAACACAAACGCACACACACACACAAGCACCACACCCCTGCACCACAAGCACAGACACACAGTCATTCCACACTCAAACCACACACATCCCCTACCTGTAACACATACGCATGCACACACACAAGCACCTCAACCCTGCACCACATGCACAGACACACAGGCATTCCGCACTGACACCACACACATCCCCTACCTGTAACACACACACAAGCACCTCACACCTGCACCACATGCACAGACAGACAGACATTCCACACTCATACCACACACATCCCCTACCCGAAAGACACACACACATACACAAGCACCAAACCCTTGCACCACATGCACCAACACAGGCATTCCACACTCCCACCACACACATCCCCTACCCGTAGCACACACGCACACACACACAAGCACCACACCCCTGCACCACATGCACACACACATAGGCATTCCACACTCACACTCACACCACACACATCCCCTACCCATAACACACACACACACACACACAAGAAGCTCACCCTTGCACCACATGCACAGACACACAGGCATTCCATACTCACACCACACACATCCCCTGCCCATAGCACACACACAAACACACACACACACACAAGCACCAGTACCTCACCCATGAACTACACATGCACACACAAACACAAGTACCTCATCCCTGCACCACATGCACAGACACACAGGCATTCCACACTCACACAACACACATCCCCGACTAGTAGCACACACACATACACTCACACACATATACTGCACCCCTGCACCACAAGCACAGACACACAGGCATTCCACACTCACACCACACACATCCGCTACCCATAACATACATGCACACGCACACACATACACACACACACCTCACCCCTGCACCACATGTGCAGACACACAGGCATTCCACACTCACACCACACACATTCTGACCCGTGAAACACACACATGCACACACACAAGCACCACACCCCTGCACCATATGCACACACACACAGGCATTCCACATTCACACAACACACATCCCTGACTAGTAGCACACACACATACACTCACACACATATACTTCACCCCTGCACCACAAGCACAGACACACAGGCATTCCACACTCACACCACACACATCCCCTACCCATAACACACACACACTCCTCACCCCTGCACCACATCCACAGACACACCGGCGTTCCACACTCAAACCACACACATCCCCTACCTGTAACACACACACACTCACACACACACACCTCACCACTGCACCACATGCACAGACATGCAGGCATTCCACACTCACCCCACACACATCCCTTACCCATAACACACATGCATGCATACACACACACACACCTCACCCTTGAACCACATGCACAGACGCACAGGCATGCCACACTCACACCACACACATCCCCTACCTGTAACACACATGCACACACACATACAAGCACCACACCCCTGCACCACATGCACAGACACACATACATTCCACACTCATGCCACACATATCCCCGAGCTGTGACACACACACACACGCACACAAACACACACCACACCCCTGCACCACAATGCACAGACACACAGGCATTCCACACTCACACCACACACATCCCCCACCCGAAACACACACGCGCAAGCACACACACAAGCACCTCACCCCTGCACCACATGCACAGACACACAGGCATTCCACACTCACACCACAGACATCTCCTACCCATAACACACATGCACACATACACACAAGCACCACACCCTTGCACCACATGCACAGACACACAGACATTCCACACTCACACCACACACATCCCCTACCCGTAACACACAGGCACACACACACACACAAGCACCTCACCCCTGCACCACATGCACACACACAGGCATTCCACACTCACACCACACATATTCCCTACCTGTAACACACAGGCACACATACACACAAGCACCTCACCCCTGCACCACATGCACAGACACAGGCATTCCACATTCACACCACACACATCCCCTACCCGTAACACACACATGCATACACACACACAAGCACCTTACCCCTGTACCACATGCACAGACACACAGGCGTTCCACACTCACACCACACACATCCCCTACCCGTAACACACACGCACGCACACACAGACACACAAGCACCTCACCCCTGCACCTCCTGCACAGACACACAGGCATTCCAAACTCACAATCCCCTACCCGTAACACACATGCACACACACAAGCACTTTATGCCTGCACTACATGCACATACACACAGGCATTCCACACTCACACCACACACATCCCCTACCCATAACACAAACGCGCACACACACACACACACACACAAGCACCTCACCCCTGTACCACATGCACAGACACACAGGCATTCCACACTCACACCACACACATCCCCTACCCGTAACACACACGCGCATACACACACACAAGCACCTCACCCCTGCACCACATGCACAGACACACAGACTTTCCACACTCACACCATACACATCTCCTACCCTTAACACACATGGACACATACACACAAGCACCTCACCCCTGCACTACATGCACATACACACAGCCATTCCACACTCCCAATCCCCTACCCGTAACACACATGCACACACACACACACAAGCACTTTATGCGTGCACTACATGCACATACACACAGGCATTCCACACTCACACCACACACATCCCCTACCCATAACACACATGGACACATACACACAAGCACCTCACCCCTGTACTACATGCACATACACACAGCCATTCCACACTCACACCACACACATCCCCTACCCATAACACACACACACAGACACACACACAAGCACCTCACCCCTGCACCACATGCACAGACATACAGGCATTCCACAATCACACCACACATATCCCATACCCATAGCACACACGTGTACACACACACAAGCACCTCACCCCTGCACCACATGCACAGACACACTTGCATTCCACACTCCCACCACACACATCCCCTACCCATAACACATATGCATGCACACACAAAAGCACCTCAACCCTGCACCACATACACAGACACAGAGGCATTCCACACTCACACCACACACAACCACTACCCGTAACACACACACTTGCACACACACAAGCATCTCACCCCTGCACCACATACACAGGCATTCCACACTCACATCACACACATCCCCTACCCGTAACACACAAGCACCAAACCCCTCCACCACATGCACAGACAATGGGCATTCCACACTCCCACCACACACATCCCCTACCCGTAACACACACGCACACACACACACACACACACACAAGCACCTCACTTCTGCACCACATGCACAGACACACAGGCATTCCACACTCACACCACAGACATCTCCTACCCATAGCACACACGCACACATACACACAAGCACCACACCACTGCACCACATGCACAGACACACAGGCATTCCACACCCACACCAAACACATCCCTGACCCATAGCACACACAAATACACTCACACACACACCCCACACCCCTTCACCACATGCACAGACACACAGGCATTCCACACTGACACCATACACATCCCATACCTGTAACGCAAACACACACACAAGCACCACACCCCTGCACCACATGCACAGACACACATTCATTCCACACTCACACCACACACATACCCTACCTGTAACACACAAGCTCGCACACACACAAGCACCTCACCCCGGAATAATATGCACAGACACACATGCAATCCACACTCACACCACACACATCCACTTCCCGTAACACGCACACACACACACAGACACACACACAAGCACCTCACCCCTGCACCACATGCACAGATATACAGGCATTCCACAATCACACCACACATATCCCATACCCATAGCACACATGTGTACACACACACAAGCACCTCACCCCTGCACCACATGCACAGACACACTTGCATTCCACACTCCCACCACACATCCCCTACCCATAACACATATGCATGCACACACAAAAGCACCTCAACCCTGCACCACATACACAGACACAGAGGCATTCCACACTCACACCACACACAACCACTACCCGTAACACACACACTTGCACACACACAGGCATCTCACCCTTGCACCACATGCACAGACACACAGGCATGCCACACTCACACCACACACATCCCCTACCCGTAACACACACATGCATACACACACACAAGCACCTCACCCCTGTACCACATGCACAGACACACAGGCGTTCCACACTCACACCACACACATCCCCTACCCGTAACACACACGCACGCACACACAGACACACAAGCACCTCACCCCTGCACCTTATGCACAGACACACAGGCATTCCACACTCACAATCCCCTACCCGTAACACACATGCACACACACACACAAGCACTTTATGCCTGCACTACATGCACATACACACAGGCATTCCACACTCACACCACACACATCCCCTACCCATAACACACATGGACACATACACACAAGCACCTCACCCCTGTACTACATGCACATACACACAGCCATTCCACACTCACACCACACACATCCCCTACCCATAACACGCACACACACACACAGACACACATACAAGCACCTCACCCCTGCACCACATGCACAGACATACAGGCATTCCACAATCACACCACACATATCCCATACCCATAGCACACACGTGTACACACACACAAGCACCTCACCCCTGCACCACATGCACAGACACACTTGCATTCCACACTCCCACCACACACATCCCCTACCCATAACACATATGCATGCACACACAAAAGCACCTCAATCCTGCACCACATACACAGACACAGAGGCATTCCACACTCACACCACACACAACCACTACCCGTAACACACACACTTGCACACACACAAGCATCTCACCCCTGCACCACATGCACAGACACACAGGCATTCTACACTCACATCACACACATCCCCTACCCGTAACATACACGCACACACGTACACAAGCACCAAACCCCTCCACCACATGCACAGACAATAGGCATTCCACACTCCCACCACACACATCCCCTACCCATAACACACACGCACACACACACGCACACACACACACACACAAGCACCTCACTTCTGCACCACATGCACAGACACACAGGCATTCCACACTCACACCACAGACATCTCCTACCCATAGCACACACGCACACATACACACAAGCACCACACCACTGCACCACATGCACAGACACACAGGCATTCCACACTCACACCACAGACATCTCCTACCCATAACACACATGCACACATACACACAAGCACCACACCCTTGCACCACATGCACAGACACACAGACATTCCACACTCACACCACACACATCCCCTACCCGTAACACACAGGCACACACACACACACAAGCACCTCACCCCTGAACCACATGCACACACACAGGCATTCCACACTCACACCACACATATTCCCTACCTGTAACACACAGGCACACATACACACAAGCACCTCACCCCTGCACCACATGCACAGACACAGGCATTCCACATTCACACCACACACATCCCCTACCCGTAACACACACATGCATACACACACACAAGCACCTCACCCCTGTACCACATGCACAGACACACAGGCGTTCCACACTCACACCACACACATCCCCTACCCGTAACACACACGCACACACACACACACACACAAGCACCTCACTTCTGCACCACATGCACAGACACACAGGCATTCCACACTCACACCACAGACATCTCCTACCCATAGCACACACGCACACATACACACAAGCACCACACCACTGCACCACATGCACAGACACACAGGCATTCCACACCCACACCAAACACATCCCTGACCCATAGCACACACAAATACACTCACACACACACCCCACACCCCTTCACCACATGCACAGACACACAGGCATTCCACACTGACACCATACACATCCCATACCTGTAACGCAAACACACACACACAAGCACCACACCCCTGCACCACATGCACAGACACACATTCATTCCACACTCACACCACACACATACCCTACCTGTAACACACAAGCTCGCACACACACAAGCACCTCACCCCGGAATAATATGCACAGACACACATGCAATCCACACTCACACCACACACATCCACTTCCCGTAACACGCACACACACACAGACACACACACAAGCACCTCACCCCTGCACCACATGCACAGATATACAGGCATTCCACAATCACACCACACATATCCCATACCCATAGCACACACGTGTACACACACACAAGCACCTCACCCCTGCACCACATGCACAGACAAACTTGCATTCCACACTCCCACCACACACATCCCCTACCCATAACACATATGCATGCACACACAAAAGCACCTCAACCCTGCACCACATACACAGACACAGAGGCATTCCACACTCACACCACACACAACCACTACCCGTAACACACACACTTGCACACACACAAGCATCTCACCCCTGCACCACAAGCACAGACACACAGGCATTCTACACTCACATCACACACATCCCCTACCCGTAACACACACGCACACACGTACACAAGCACCAAACCCCTCCACCACATGCACAGACAATAGGCATTCCACACTCCCACCACACACATCCCCTACCCATAACACACACGCACACACACACACACAAGCACCTCACTTCTGCACCACATGCACAGACACACAGGCATTCCACACTCACACCACAGACATCTCCTACCCATAGCACACACGCACACATACACACAAGCACCACACCACTGCACCACATGCACAGACACACAGGCATTCCACACCCACACCAAACATATCCCTGACCCATATCACACACTAATACACTCACACACACTCCCCTCACCACTTCACCACATGCACAGACACACAGGCATTCCACACTGACACCATACACATCCCATACCTGTAACGCAAACACACACACACAAGCACCACACCCCTGCACCACATGCACAGACACACATTCATTCCACACTCACACCACACACATACCCTACCTGTAACACACAAGCTCGCACACACACAAGCACCTCACCCCGGAATAATATGCACAGACACACATGCAATCCACACTCACACCACACACATCCACTTCCCTTAGCACACATGCATGCACACACACAAGCACCTCACCCCTGCACCACATGCACAGACACACAGGCATTCCACACTCACACCACACACATCTCCTACCATAACACACACGCAAAAACACACACAAGTACCACACCCCTGCACCACATACACAAACACACAGGCATTCCAAACTCACAGCACACACATCCCTTACCAATAACACATGCACACACACACAAACACGCACACACATGCAAACACAAGCACCACATCCCTGCACCACATGCACAGAAACAAAGAAATTCCACACTCACACCACACACATCCCCTACACGTAACACACATACACACACACACAAGCACCACACACCTGCAACAGATGCACAGACACACCAGCATTCCACACACAGACCACACACATCCCCTACCCATAACACACACACACACACACACAAGCACGACACCCCTGCACCACATGTACAGACACACAGGCATTCCACACTCACACCACACACATCCCCTACCCATAACACACACGTGCACGCACACACACACACACACATACACACACACACACACACACAAGCACCACACCTGTGCACCATATGCACAGACACACAATCATCCCATACTCAAACCACACACATCCCTTACACGTAACACATACGCACACACACACACAAGCACCTCACCCCTGCACCACATGCACAGACACAGGCATTCCACACTCCCAACAGACACATACCCTACCCATAACACACACACACACATGCACCACACCCCTGCACCACATACACAAGCATTCTACACTCACACTCACACCACACATTTCCCCTACCCGTAACACACACACACACACACACACACACAAGAAGCTCACCCCTGCACCACATGCACAGACACACAGGCATTCCACACTCACACCACACACATCCCCTACCCATAGCACACATACAAACACACACACACGCACCAGCACTTCACCCCTGAACCACAAACACAAGTACCTCATCCCTGATCCACATGCACAGACACACAGGCATTCCACACTCAGACAGCACACATCCCCGACCCATAGCACACACACACATACACTCCCACACACACCACAACCCTGCACCAGATGCAAAGACACACAGGCATTCCACACTCATACCACACACATCCCCTACCTGTAACACACAAACACGCACACACACAAGCACCTCACCCCTGCACCACATGCACAGTCACAGAGGCATTCCACACTCACACTCACACCACACACATCCCCTACCCATAAAACACATGCACACATACACACAAGCACCACACCCCTGCACCACATGCACAGTCACAGAGGCATTCCACACTCACACCACACACATTCCCTACGCATAACACACACGCACGCACACACACAAGCACCTCACCATTGCACCACATGCACAGACACACAGGCATTCCATACTCACACCACACACATCCCCTACCCGTAACACACACACACACACACACACAAGTACCACACCCCTGCACCACATGCACAGACACACAGGCATTCCACACTCACACCACACACATCCCCTACCCATAGCACACACACAAACACACACACACACACACACACGCACTAGTACCTCACCCATGAACTACACACGCACACACAAACACAAGTACCTCATCCCTGCACCACAAGAACAGACACACAGGTGTTCCAAACTCACAGCACACACATCTCCTACCCATAACACATGCACACACACACACACATGCACACGCACACACACAAACAAACACAAGCACCACACCCCTGCACCACATGCACAGACACACAGGCATTCCACACTCACACCACACACATCCCCTACCCATAACATACACGCACACACAAGCACCACACCTCTGCACCACATGCACAGACACACAGGCATTCCAAACTCACAGCACACACATCTCCTACCCGTAACACATGCACACACACACACACATGCACACGCACACACACAAACAAACACAAGCACCACACCCCTGCACCACATGCACAGACACACAGGCATTCTGCACTGACACCACACACATCCCCTACCCATAACACACACACGTGCACACCCAAGCACCTCACACCTGCACCACATGCACAGACAGACAGACATTCCACACTCATACCACACACATCCCCTACCCATAACACACACACACACATACACAAGCACCATGCGGCGTCTTTTCACAGAGCTGTAAGAGTCAACAGTCACAGCTCTTGTTACAAGCGGGTGAGAGAATGGAAAAGGTTTCTATGATATCTGAAATCTAATCCCCTGATGAAACACATGGTGAAACGCCTGGGCGCCTTAGACACACGGCGTCGGGATTAGCAGCATATTCGCGAACATTAAATCCTCACAGCGCTTCAATATACGACTATACACGGCACTTGAAGCTAAGTACCAACAATACCAATAATTCTTTTCTCGAATGAGCTGCATAACCACTGTATTTATTTAAGTTGTGAGAAGGACGATTTGGAAAATGGTTTTGAAATTTGAATTACTACATTTGCCAATGTATTTATAAGATACAGATACAACGACTTTGCACTGGAGCGGAGTGATTTAGGTTTCTGATCACTTGAAAGTTTAAAAAAAAAAAAATTTTTGTGAGAAGATTGCTATTCAGCGAGTAAATAGGAAAATGTTGAAAGAATAAAAGAAAAGGAGAATAATAAAAGAAAAGGACATTATATGAAGAGTGGAAATAATAAAAGAAAAAAGAAAAAGGACATTAATTGTCAAAGTGTACACAGTTAAAAGGTCATTGATGTAAACAGCAGCGAGACTAAGGGTGGTGCATTTGATGTAGCCCCAGTCGTTAAATAGCTGCGGCAGTTTTAACTGAGACCTTAGTACACGAATACATTATGTCCTACTAGTTTCATAAGGTGAATATTCAAGCAGAATATGTTTTTTGTAGTACTTGTATAGTGGCTGCTTGATAACTAGACCACGTTTTTGTAGTTCACACAACATTGGTATAATGTAGGCATCCGCGGGAAACACTTAGGACATGCACAGATCTTTCTTGAATACGCTTTCCACATCTCCGAGTTTGCCACGCCCTGTTCCACTCCCTCCCGCCCGCGTTCTAAGCTCCCTGTTTTCACACCGTGTATGTGCAGGGCCACAATGGTTTAGGAATACGGGTCTAGACGTTGTCGCAAGGAAACTATCTATCCCGCACTGTGTCGCACATCCAGACAGCCTATTTGCATTTCGGAATGACCCCCATAGCCAAGAACTCAACTGTGCTCAACAAGAAATGTCTCTAGCACTATAGTTTTTATATTATAGAGCAGAACGTGGTGAATGTGGAGATCTCAGCACAGTGGTAGAAGTCATTTTCTGTGCAGGGTCACTGAACTGCCCTACGTTCAAATGAATGTTGCAGGCTGTTCAAAGCAAGAACATTGCAGCCGAGTGCCTCTTGCAACAATGTGTATCTGGATCACACAGCATGAATGATAACTGTTATTAGCACAGTGAGGCTTGTTATAAATTTTCAGTCTCAGGGCACATTTGCATTGTTGTTTTAGAGACATTCAAAACTCTTGAGGATCCTGATGCTGCCTGGATCTTTTGGGCAAAATAAGTCTAAGGATAAATAATAAGTGCTTTGAGAGTTTCTTACAGTCCCACAAAAATTAAGAGAAAATAGGGCTCGATATATAATGCTTTGGTCTGAACTGCTAAAGCATCACCCCAACTCCTCTTATTAACCATAAAAAGAAAAGGAAACAGAAAAATGGATGCTCATAATGTTGTAGAAAGCGGTCCTATGAGAGCAATGCACTAAATTGCTTTAAAACTATTACAGAGTTTATGGAGGAGGGGGAAGCCATATTTATTTATTTATTTTTAGTAGTATTTAGCTGAGGCCTTTCCAGGAGATGATCAAGGCGAGTTACATTCAGGTACGTAGGTATTTGCCTGTCCCCAGAGGGCTCACAATTTAAGTTTGTACCTGAGGCAATGGAGGGTTAAGTGGCTGGCCCAAGGCCACAAGGCGTGCCAGTGGGATTTGAATCCTGAACCCTGTGTCCTATGGGGGAGGATTGAAAGTCAGGGATAATCATACATAGATTGTTTTATTGGAGTTGATTAGCTATACGTTGTGATCAGGAATTTTATGGAAAGATTTGTATATTGCATTTTATTGCTATACGTCACTTCAGGAGTTTTTTTGTGGATGTGATTAATTAATATACATAGATAAGAAATAAAAATAGTTGTGCATAAAGCCCAAGGTAATAGGTTTAATGCACAAGTGTTAATCTTGATGCATTTTTGCATTATTCCATGTTAACAGTGTGCTAATATTTTTATTCCATTGGTCTGCATTAACTTTAATGAGCCAAACCATATTTATTTGAGACACTTGGTTGATTACAATGTAAACTGCCTTGTTGGGCTTTAGGTTTGAAATTTAATAAATACGACATGACAAAGGACAAAAACTAAATTCACAAAACCAATCATACAACCAGTAATCCCACCATTCTCACCTACAACAGTACCTGCCCAAATCCTTGCTTGAAGAAAAACGTTTTAAGACCTATTTTAAATGTAGCTAGTGAATGCTGTATATGTAAAATAGAGGGGGAATGAGACCAGGTGTGGTGCAGATTGGGGCGATATTTTTGTTGAAATTTCCTTGTTAATGTATTGTTTCTTTCAAAGATAGGAAATATGTATTTTTTCAGCCTGAAGAGTTATCAGCTTTTGTTAGTTCACAGATTGTAACTTCTTCTCCTAGGTGAAGCTTATCATTGTGGTGGTTTTCTCCGACTCCCTTCTCTGTCCTTTTCTTAAAGGGCTGCTTTCTTTTTTTAGGGATCAGGATCCACATATCCTGATATCCTTTTGCTTGCTGCTCTCCTCATTAATTGTGGGCTAATTATACACTTGTGTGTAAGATTTCTATTGGATAGTTTTTTGTTATTTAATTGCTTCACAAGTTGTCGTTTTCTGTACAAGTGTTTCAGCTTGAAGATTAATGTAAAATTGCATAAATAAAAAAAAAAAATAGAGGGGGAAGGAGTTTAAAAGGCAATGCAGGACCGGTGAGAAACCTCAAGTCTTATCCTAGAGGGGCAAAAAGGAATGATACTCGCAAAGCAGCTCATGCATATTAAATTGGAGCTATTGCAAACTGCATTAAACAATTTGATTTTCATTAATTCCCCCCCACCCCAACCCAATCCCCAATAATGCACATCTCAACTACGCCACTCTGAAACATAGTTATGTTTTTACTTTCAGGGCTGACCCGTCCATTGTGTGGGCCCCATGCTTCAGGGCACCCCGCGTGAACTTCATTCCCCTGGGTGGGTTTGCAGAGGGAGCCAGAGATGCCCGAGGCCCTGGCTCACCTCTGCAGAGTGCTAGAGTGAAGAGCAGCATGTTCCTTCACTCACCCTCTGTTTTCGTGAAGCCCACAGAGTGCTGGGAAACAGGAAACACCCTTTAACCTTTCCTGGCATTCAGCGCGCTTCACAGAACACAGCAGGAGTGATGGAACATGCTGCTCTTCACTCCAGCACTGTGCAGAGATGAGCTGGCCTCCCTGGCTTCCTCTGAAGCCGTTCAAACAGGTGCGGGGCTTTTGGTGGGTGGGGGGGGGGGCTAGGATAGAACTAGAAATAGGCTGATGGGGAGCTAGGATAGAATTGGAAATTGCTGATGGGGGGCTTGGACTGGAAATGGGCTGATGAGGGGCTGGGATAGGACTAGAAATGGGTGATGGGGTGCTAGGATTGGAAATGGGCTGATAGAGGGTCTTGGATTGGAAATTGGTTGATGGGGGGCTGAGATAGGACTGGAAATGGCTGATGGGGACTAGGATTGGGAAATGGGCTGATGGGAGGGCTTTGACTGGAAAAAGGCTGATGGGGGGCTGGGATAGGACTGGAAATGGCAGATGGGGGGGGCTAGGATTTGAAATGGGTTGATGGGGGGCTTGGACTGCAAATGGGCTGATGGGGATCTAGGATTGGAAATGGGCTGATGGAGGAGCTTGGACTGGAAATGGGCTGATGGGGGGGCTGGGATAAGACTGGAAATGACTGATTGGGGCTAGGATTGGAAATTGGCTAATGGAAGGAGCTTGGACTGGAATGGGCTGATGGGGACTGGGATAGGACTGGAAATGGCTGATGGAGGGGCTAGGACTGGAAATAGACTGATGGTGGGGGGGGGGGGCTTGGACTGGAAATGGGCTGATGGGGAGCTGGGATTGGAAATAGGCTTAGGGGTCTTGGACTGGAAATGGGCTGATGGGAGGCTGGGATAACACTGGAAATGGCTGATGGGGGCCTAGAATTGGAAATGGGTTGATGGGGGGATGGGAGAATGGGACTACAAGGGAGTGGATGCTGGGTGGGGCTGGAACTAGAAGGGAGATGTTGTTGGGGGAGGACTAGAAGGGGAAGGGACTGGGTGAGTGAGGATGGAGAGGGGAAAAGATATTTTGTGTGAGAGGGAAGAAAAATCTGTGATTGGCTTGGTATTGGGAGAGTAAGTGCGGATTGAGGGTGGAAAAGTGAAATTTGAGTGGAGGAAAAAGGAATAAAGAAAGAAATGGAGGAAAGAGCAAAAGGAGAAAGATCAGTATGTTAAAGGAGATGTAGAGAGAGAATGGAAAATAACTAAAAGAGAGAAGAAAGGACAAATGGACAGCAGACAATGGAGAGTTAGCAAAAGACATGAAGAAACCAGAAGAAAGTGACAGGAATAATTGCAACTGAAAAATAAAATGCACAAACAACAAAAGGTAGAAAAATACTTTTTTATTTTCAATTTATTAACTGGAATATGTCAGCTCTGGGAAATATGCATTGCTAATGTCTTTGCGTTTTTGTTTAATGCCTGCAGTGTGTGCCTTCGAGTCAGTTCTGACTCCTGGTGACCCAGAAGCTCCTGTACAAGAGGAAATTAATTTATAGTTTTATTTCTGCAGTGTTGTTGTACATTTCAAGTTTGGCTTTTGGAGTTCCCAGTTTAATTATTGTCTTCCTATTTCTAAATTGTGATCCTTGTTCTTTGTTTGGTAATGGTCTGTGTTCTGCATGTGTAACTGAGCTGAGGTATTCTGTTCATGTAGTTTCTATTTGACAGTGCCACTTGTTCTCTTTCCTTAGTAGGAGTTGTATTGGTATTCTCTGAGATGTATTGGTTTAATATTTGCAGTGTTGTCTTTTGATAGGTAGGATTTGGTGCTTTGTGAGTCCTGGTAGTGCTGTTATGATACAGTGGGTTTGCTATGGGTTCTAAATGGGCAGTGTTTGTAGTACTTCCTAATGTGCTTGGCAGTTGGCCTTGGAGTATAGTAATGTAGAAATCTGGTAGTCTTTCTTTGTCCAGACACTCATTAAGAGGCATGTTTACTAAAGGTTAGCGCATGTTAACATTATGCAAGTATTTATGCAAATGAGGTCCCACAATGAGTCTGCACACAAGGTCCGTGCCTCCCTTGGGCCGCCCCTATTTACCTTAGCCAGTATTGGCCATCATCATGCCTGCAGATCCAATAGCTCCTTTGCCTTCCTCTCCCCTCCCTAAATCAATAGGAAGACATGGTTTTCTTCTTACTGCTACTACTACTACAATTGAGCATTTGTAAAGAGCTACAAGACATTCGCAGTGCTACACAGATACATGTAAAAGATAATCTCCAGGAACAAACAGGAATGTAGTCCTCACCTATGGGTATCGTCGGTACCGACGGAGCCTGCGCGGGAACGCTCCCCAGTGTCCAATAGGAACGCTTTTTGGAGCATCCCTCAGCACATGCACGCTGCTTTCCCGCCTTTCCAGCTGTCCCTCTTCAGTTCTTCATTTTCCGTGGAGCCAACAGGACACATATCCTGTCACCGCAAAAATTTCCGTCTTTAAATTTCTTTCTTGTGGTCGCGTTTGCCTACCGCACGATGCCTACCGATAACGCCGGTTCTTTTTTTTTCTTTTCATTAAAAAAACGCCCAAACTTAGACTGTTTCTTTTCAGAAACTTTCCTCTTTGGTGCTAGGCGCCATTTTGGACATTAGGCCCCATTTTCCTAAATCATGGAAAAACCAACTAGTGGTTTTAAAAAATGTACTAAAAATGTACTAAGTGCGGCGGTGCCATTTCCGTCACTGACACCCATGATTGGTGTCTGAAATGTTTAGGACCTGATCATTCTCCAACTGAATGTCTCTCCTGCATGGGGATGACCAAAACAGGAAGACAGAACCGGGCCACAAAGCTCGGTACCCTCTTTTCTTCAGATGCCAGATCCATTGCATCCAATAATACAGAGTAAATGCGTTCAGAAAAACCAAAAATGTAGTAAGCTTCTTTTATTTTTTGTTTCTTTTCTAATTGCTCTTAAAAATACACAAACATCCCAGAATTTCTTCTCACAAATACTGTTAAACCATCTAAATTTTCCACTCATATAGAAAAAATGTTTGGGAGAACTGCTGTAAACAGGGTTGTTCTCCCAAACATTTTTTCTATATGAGTGGAAAATTTAGATGGTTTAACAGTATTTGTGAGAAGAAATTCGGGGATGTTCGTGTATTTTTAAGAGCAATTAAAAAAGAAATAAAAAATAGAAGAAGCTTACTACATTTTTGGTTTTTCTGAACGCATTTACTCTGTATTATTGGACAAATAGGCGTTCAAAAACAGACCATAAATATATTTATTTGTGAGTTCACAAGATCCATTGCATCGACATCACCAAGGGCCTCTTCTTCCTCCCATGGATCTCAGGTAACTAAACATAAAAGCCAGTCCTCAAAAGGTAGCTCTCCTGCTAAGTAAGCATTGAGAGGCCATTGGCATTGCCCTTGAGGGAACCACACCGGCAAAACAGTCCCAGCAGGAGGCTTCAGCTTCCAAAGCATCGATGGGGCTTCAGGATGTTCTCGAGGCCTCAACCTCACAAGAACTACCTGTGCCATACTCGGGGGTTCCAGCCGTTCTTACCGGTACCGACACCCAGGCATCAGCAGCGTCGATAGACCAGAGGTTTCTTGCTATCAAGCGCAGTATCACAGCTCTTCTTTCAGCTGCGGTACCGGTGGTCCCAAGGGCACCGGTACCGACATCGACACCGATGCCGGTACCGATGCCGGTACAGACACTGGTACTGACACCGACGATGCCGGTACCGATGGTACCGGCCCCAGTGGGAACTCTTCCCATGCCATCTCTGGCTGGAGTTGACAAAGGGGTACCGGGATCGTGCTTTGCAAGAGCATTGGGATCAGGAATGCTTCGATTCATCTGATTCCGAAGACTATGACAATTCTGCTGGCACTAGAGGGTTTCTCCTATAAGATCCCTCTTCTCCCCAATGCAGAATGTCTTTTCAGGATTTCATCCATGATATGGCCAAAGGTCTTTCATTCACAGTAGCTCCTGAAGAGGAACCAAGAGCAAGGAATTGGAAATCCTCCAATATCCTAAAGCTCCTAAGGAGGCAGCCACTCTGCCTATCCATGAAATTCTGCATAGCTTGATGCTCAGAATGTGGGAGACACCTCTGACCACTTCTTCTCACTCTAGGAAATTTGATACTATGTATAGAGTTCCACCATGTCCTGGATTTCAGAAAATTCAGCTACCACACCATTCAATGGTAGTGGAATCAGCCATGCATAGGATGAAAAGTGCAAAGAGGCATACATCCAATCCTCCAGGTCGTGAATGCAGGACTCTGGATGCTTTTGGACGCAGGACTTGAAGGACTAGAAAAAGGGACTGTTACTTCTGGAGAGAGATCTGCAACTGTGAGTATATACTTCTGGTAATTTTCTAAAAGGAATTCTTTGTATTAAAGCTAATTAATCTGTGAACCCACTATTTTTTGTTAAATCAGTCAGGGCCTAGTAGCAGCAGTTTAAGTTTAAATTTAAAACACAGAGGAGAACTTTCTGGTTACATTTCATACCCAGCAGAGAGCTTGTAGTTTAAATTTCATAGTCACTCAGGGCGTAGTAACAGCAAAGTACTTTTAGTTTAAATTTAAAACACAGAAGAGAGCATTCAGGTTACATTTGGAACCCAGCAGAGAGCTTGTAGTCTACATTTAATAGTCACTCAGGGCCTAACATCAGAAAAGTACTTTTAGTTTTAAAACACAGAGGAGAACTTTCTGGTTACATTTCATACCCAGCAGAGAGCTTGTAGTTTAAATTTAATAGTCACTCAGGGCCTAGCATCAGAAAAGTACTTTTAGCTTAAATTTAAAACACAGAAGAGAGCTTTCTGGTTAAATTTAGAACCCAGCAGAGAGCTTGTAGTTTAAATTTCATAAGAAGTTAGAGTCTAGCAGCAATTAAGAGCTATAATTTAAATCAAATCAGAATATAGCTTACCTCAGCAGCACAAGACAGGGTACTGTGTAGCAGCCCTCTTTTAATAAGTGTTATTTCTCTCCCTCCCTCCCCACACCCACCCACCCTTGGGATAATCGTAGCTTTATAGGTACTTACACATCTTAAAAGGCAGGAGGTGCTCTCAGGTGAAGCTCGTTACCCAAATCAATCATACACTAAGGACCTGAGATTAGTTAAGCTTCAGGTGAACAAGGTATATTACACATATTAGGTACAGTTTTATTAGTATAAATATCCATAGCAACCCTTAGTAAGTAAAGAACTTAGATCTAAACACAAACTTAAAACTAAGATGCAGACAACAGTCCAGCAGCGGGATGGGGGCTTTCCAGTCTTTTGCATTGAGTGTCACATGTACGATTTTCTCCCAGTTGGCGAGAGGTCTTAGGTGTGCACTAGGTGCAAGGAGCTCTTTGCTCTCAGGGAACGAGTCCGTTCTCTAGAGGCTAAAGTAGCAGACTTGGAAAGCATAAGACAGACAGGGAGGTACATAGACGAGACCTACAGGGATATAGTCCTGAAGTCTCACCTCCAGTCTGGCAGCATCCCTGTTGCCATGGAGGAGAGAGGTCACGTGACAGGAGAGCATCACCCTGGTGTGGCAGGAAGTGATCCTGTAACTAGGACCTGTCCTCCAGGTGATGTAAAACCCACTCGCACCGAGGAAGTTTCTCCAGGGCCATGTGCCCATGAGGGAAGGGTTAGGACAGCCGTTATAGTTGGTGATTCGATCATTAGGCATGTAGATAGTTGGGTGGCTGGTGGACGTGAGAATCGCCTGGTAACATGCCTGCCTGGTGTTAAGGTAGCGGACCTCACGCGCCACCTAGATAAGGTCTTAGATAGTGCTGGGGATGAGTCTGCTTTTCTCTGATCAGAGAAGAGCAGTGCGTTTTACAGTGCTCTGCTAGAGAAGTGGATATTTGTCTCCTGTGACACCTTGCTGTGAGTTCTAGCTGTTTATTATTTATTTATTGTTTGTCTAACTGTTTATTTAATTATTTATTGTTTGTCTTAGTGGTGTGCTAGTTCAGCCTTCTCAGCTTTAACTTACCTTGCCTCTCTCAACTAACTGGGCTTTGTGTGGTAGCCAGGTTAACTGTTCATTTTAAATTAAATCTCTCTCCCCAGAACCTGCTGTGTGTTAAACTTTTTTTCCTGTCCTAGCCTGCCTGAGTGAATCCTCCCCCTCCCCCCCCCCTGCTGAGGTATTGTGTAGCCATCTTCCTGTTTCCTCCACGTGTGCATAGTCTGTTTTAGTCTGCTTTTCTCTGATCAGAGAAGAGCAGTGCTTTTTACAGTGCTCTGCTAGAGAAGTGGATATTTGTCTCCTGTGACACCTTGCTGTGAGTTCTAGCTGTTTATTAATTATTTATTGTTTGTCTAACTATTTATTTAATTATTTATTGTTTGTCTTAGTGGTGTGCTAGTTCAGCCTTCTCAGCTATAACTTACCTTGCCTCTCTCAACTAACTGGGCTTTGTGTGGTACCCCCTTCCCCCCTGCTGAGGGTTCAGGACAGGGTACCTTGTAACTGCCCTCTTTAATAGGACTTATCTCCCTCCCTCCCTCCCCAGACCCACCCATCCCTGGGGTAATTGTAGTTTTATAGGTACTTGCACATCTTAGAGGAAAGGGGCTGCTCTCAGGTGCAGCTCGTTATCCAAATCAGTCATACACAGAGGACCTGAGATTAATTACTTAAGCTTCAGGTACACAAGGTGTATTAGGGGTATTAGATGCACTTTTATTGGTATAAGCATCCACACCAATCCTTATTATATACAGAATTTAAAAGACCTAAACACAAGCTTTAAACTAAGATTCAGACAGAAGTCCAGCAACGAGATGGGGGTTCTCCGGTCTTTTGCATTGAGTGTCACATGTATGATTTTCTCCCAGTTGGTGAGAGGTCTTACGTATGCACTAAGTGCAAAGAACTCTTTGCTCTCAGGGAACGAGTCCATTCTCTAGAGGCTAGAGTAGCAGACCTGGAAGACATAAGAAAAACAGAGAAGTACATGGACGAGACCTACAGGGATATAGTCCTGAAGTCCCACCTCCAGTCTGGCAGCATCCCTGTTGCCATGGAGGAGAGAGGTCACGTGACAGGAGAGCATCACCCTGGTGTGGCAGGAAGTGATCCTGTAACTAGGACCTGTCCTCCAGGTGATGTAAAACCCTCTCGCACCGAGGACGTTTCTCCAGGGCCAAGTCCCCATGAGGGGAGGGTCAGGACAGCTGTTATAGTTGGTGATTCAATCATTAGGAATGTAGATAGCTGGGTGGCTGGTGGACGTGAGGCTCGCCTGGTAACATGCCTGCCTGGTGCGAAGGTAGCGGACCTCACGCACTGCCTAGATAGGATCATAGATAGTGCTGGGGAGGAGTCTGCTGTCTTGGTACATGTTGGTACCAATGACATAGGAAAATGTGGTAGGGAAGTTCTGGAGGCTAAATTTAAGCTTTTAGGTAGGAAGTTGAAATCCAGAACTTCCAGGATAGCGTTCTCCGAAATGCTTCCTGTTCCACGTGCAGGACCCAAAAGACAGGCAGAGCTCCGGAGTCTCAATGCGTGGATGAGACAATGGTGCAAGGATGAGGGTTTTGGATTTGTTAGGAACTGGGGAACATTCTGGGGAAAGGGGGGGCTCTTCATAAGGGATGGGCTTCACCTTAATCAGGATGGGACCAGACTGCTGGCATTAACCTTTAAAAAAGAGATAGAGAAGCTTTTAAACTAGAAATAAGGGGAAAGCCGACAGTCACCCAGGAGTGCATGGTTCGGACAAAGGTATCCTTGAAGGATACTACCAAAAGCAGTGTGGTTCCAAAAGGGAGTATAGTAGCCCAAATGCCCTTGAGTAAGGAGCAGACAGAGCATAAAGATTCCAAATTACCCCTGCCTACCAATAGCCAGATTAATATGAATAAAATACAGTCTCTAAAATGCTTGTATGCCAATGCTAGAAGTCTAAACAATAAGATGGGAGAGTTAGAATATATAGCACTAAATGAGAGGTTAGATATGATTGCACTCTCAGAGACATGGTGGAAGGAGGACAACCAGTGGGACACTGTGATACCTGGATACACACTATATCGTAATGATAGAGCTGATCAAATTGGTGGAGGGGTTGCGCTCTATGTTAGAGAGGGCATTGAGTCAGAAAGGATTAAAGCTTTGCAGGGAACAAAATTTGCTATAGAATCTCTATGGAATCTCTATGAAATTCCATTTATGAAGGGGAAGGTGATGGCAGTTGGAGTATACTATCGACCGCCTGGCCAGAATGAACAAATGGATGATGAAATGCTCAAAGAAATCAAGGAAGCTAACAAAAGTCACAACAGAGTAGTAATAATGGGTGATTTCAATTACCCCGGTATCGACTGGGTCAGTTTCACAGCAGGACAAGCTAAAGAGATAAAGTTTCTAGATGGAATAAATGACTGCTTCTTGGAGCAGCTGGTTCATGAACCGACCAGAGGGAAACCATACTGGACCTAGTCCTTAGTGGAACGCCAGATCTGGTGCAAGAAATAAGGGTGTTGGGACCACTTGGCAATAGTGATCATAGTATGATCATGTTTGATTTAATTAGTGGAGGACAGATAATAAAGGCATCCACAGTACTACCTTTTAACTTTCAAAAGGGAGACTATGATAGAATGAGGAATATAGTTAGGAAAAAACTAAAAGGAGCGGTTCCAAAGGTTAAAGACTTACAGCAAGCTTGGGTGTTATTTAAAAATACTATCCTCGAAGCCCAGACCAGCTGTATTCCACGCATTAGGAAAAGTGGAAGAAAGTCCAAAAAACTGCCAGCATGGTTTAAAGGTAAGGTGAGAGAGGCTGTTGCTGCCAAAAAAGCAACCTTCAGGAAATGGAAAAAAGAGCCAAATGATGAAAACTGGAAACAGCACAAGCACTGGCAAGTTAAATGCAAAGCATTGATAAGGCAGGCAAAGCGGGAATTTGAGAAGAAACTTGCTACGGAAGCAAAAACACGAAATAAAGACTTTTTCAAGTACATTCGTAGCAAAAGGCCTGTGAGAGAGTCAATTGGACCATTAGATGATAGAGGGGTAAAAGGGGCAGTAAGAGGAAACAAGGCTATAGCAGAGAGACTGAATGAATTCTTTGCTTCGGTCTTTACTGAGGAAGATGTAGGGATGTTACCCAAGACTGAAGTGGTATTTAAAGGTGATACTGCAGAGGAATTGAGAGAAATATCGCTACATCGGGAAGATATATTACAACTATTTGATAAACTGAATAGTAGCAAATTACCTGGACCGGATGGTATACATCCCAGAGTGTTGAAAGAACTGAAATATGAGATTGCAGACCTGCTATTGGTAATCTGTGAACTTTCATTAAAATCATCTGCAATAACTGAAAATTGGAGGGTCGCCAACGTAACACCAATTTTTAAAAAGGGTTCCAGGGGTGACCCAGGAAATTACAGACCGGTGAGCCTGACGTCAGTACCAGGGAAAATGGTAGAAACCATCATAAAGAACAAAATTACACAGCATGTAGATAGTCATGGCCTAATGGGAGACAGCCAACATGGCTTTAGACAAGGAAGATCTTGTCTTACTAATCTGATATGTTTTTTTGAAGGTGTGCATAAACAGGTAGACAAAGGTGAGTCGGTTGATATTTATTTATTTATTTATTTATTTAAAGTCTCTTTTATACCGCGCTATTCAGCATCAGTGCGGTTTACAATAAACAACGAACATACACATTTCCAATAGTACTTTGTGTTTACATATGAACAGGAGAACAACTTGGCTAACAGGGTAACTATATACAATAACAATATATACAATTTACAGGCTGGTCATGTGTTCTTATGGTTAAATAGTTTGTCAGATATAGTGTATCTGGACTTTCAGAAAGCTTTTGACAAAGTCCCCCATCAGAGACTTTTGGCAAAGCTAAAAAGTCATGGGATAGGAGGCAGTGTACTATTGTGGATCGGGAACTGGTTAAAAGATAGAAAGCAGAGGGTAGGGCTAAATGGCCAATATTCCCAATGGAAAAAGGTGAATAGTGGAGTACCCCAGGGATCTGTACTGGGTCCGCTGCTTTTTGACATATTCATAAATGACCTGGAAAAGGGAATAACTAGTGAGGTTATCAAATTTGCAGATGACACAAAACTGTTTAAAGTTGTTAAAACCCAAGAGGATTGTGGAAAACTGCAGGAGGATCTGGATAAATTGGAAGACTGGGCATCCAAATGGCAGATGAAATTTAATGTGGACAAGTGCAAAGTTATGCACCTAGGAAAGAAGAACCCACACTATAGTTACACGATGCAAGGCTCCTCATTAGAAACCACCACCCAGGAAAAAGATTTAGGAGTCATCGTGGATAACATGTTAAAACCCTCCGCCCAGTGTGCAGCTGCGGCCAAGAAAGCAAATAGAATGCTAGGTATCATAAGGAAAGGGATGGAGAATAAAACAAAGGATGTTATAATGCCTCTTTATCGCTCCATGGTACGACCGCACCTTCAATATTGTGTGCAATTCTGGTCACCGTATCTTAAAAAGGACATAGCGTTATTAGAAAAAGAACAGAGAAGAGCCACCAAATTGGTGAAGGGGATGGAAGGCTACTCCTATGAAGAGAGGCTAAGAAGGTTAGGGCTCTTTAGCCTGGAGAAGAGACGGCTGAGGGGAGATATGATAGAGGTCTATAAATTAATGAATGGAGTGGAACGGATAAACGTGCATCAATTGTTTACGCTATCAGAGTATAGAAAGACTAGGGGACATGTAATGAAGCTACAGGGTAAACTATTTAAGACAAATAAGAGAAAATATTTTTTCACTCAACGTGTAATCAAACTCTGGAATCTGTTACCGGAGGATGTAGTAAGGGCTGTTAGTATAGCTGGGTTTAAAAAAGGTTTGGACAAGTTCCTGGAGGAAAGGTCCATAAACCACTATTAAAAAGGGACCCAGGATATCAATGCTTGACCCAGTACAAGCATTGTGGAATCTGTGTCTTTTGGGGATATTGCTAGGTACGTATGACCTAGATTGGCCACTGTTGGAAACAGGATACTGGGCTTGATGGACCTCGGTCTGACCCAGTATGGCATGTCTTATGTTCTTATGTTCTTATGTAGTCTGCTGTCTTGGTACATGTCGGTACCAATGACATAGGAAAATGTGGTAGGGAGGTTCTGGAGGCTAAATTTAGGCTTTTAGGTAGGAAGTTGAAATCCAGAACTTCCAGGGTAGCGTTCTCCGAAATGCTTCCTGTTCCACGCGCAGGACCCAAAAGGCAGGCAGAGCTCTGGACTCTCAATGTGTGGATGAGACAGTGGTGCAGAGATGAGGGTTTTGGATTTGTTAGGAACTGGGGAACATTCTGGGGAAAGGAGGGGCTCTTCCGAAGGGATGGGCTTCACCTTAACCAGGATGGAACCAGGCTGCTGGCATTAACCTTTTAAAAGAAGATAGAGCAGCTTTTAAACTAGATATTAGGGGAAAGCCGACAGTCGCCCAAGAGCGGATGGTTCGGAAGAATGTAACTTTGAAGGATACTACCAAAAGCAGAGAGGTTCCACAAAAGAGTAAACTAGCCCAAATGCCCTCAAGTATGGAGCAGACAGAGCTTAAAGATCCCAAATTACCCATGTCTAACAATAGCCAAATTAATATGAATAAAATACATTCTCTAAAATGCTTGCATGCAAATGCTAGAAGTCTAAAAAATAAGATGGGAGAGTTAGAATACATAGCACTAAATGAAAGGTTAGATATGATTGGAATATCAGAGACATGGTGGAAGGAGGACAACCAGTGGGACACTGTGATACCTGGGTACAAACTATATCGTAATGATAGAGCTGATCAAATTGGTGGAGGGGTTGCTCTCTATGTTAGAGAGGGCATTGAGTCAGAAAGGATTAAAGTTTTGCAAGAAACAAAATCTGCTGTAGAATCTACATGGATTGAAATTCCATGTAAAAGGGGGAAGGCGATGGCAGTGGGGGTGCACTATCAACTGCCTGGCCAGAATGACCAAACGGATGATGAAATGTTCAAAGAAATCAAGGAAGCTAACAAATGTTACAGCGCAGTAATAATAATGGGTGATTTCAACTACCCCGGTATCGACTGGGTCAGTGTCACGTCAGGACATGCTAGGGAGATAAAGATCCTAGATGAAATAAATGACTGCTTCTTGGAGCAGCTGGTTCATGAACCGACCAGAGGGGAAGCCATATTAGACCTAGTCCTTAGTGGAACACCAGATCTAGTGCAAGAGATAAGGTTGTTGGGGCCACTTGGCAATAGTGATCATAGCATGATTGCCTTTGATTTAATTAGTGGGGGAGGGATAGTAAGGAAATCCACGGTACTACCTTTTATCTTTCGAAAGGCAGACTATGATAAAATGAGGAAAACAGTTAAGAAAAAACTAAAAGGAGCAGTTGCAAAGGTTAAAGATGTACATCAGGCTTGGCTGTTGTTGAAAAATACTATCTTGGAAGCCCAGACCAGCTGTATTCCACGCTTTAAGAAAATTGGAAGGAAGTCTAAAAAACTGCCAGCATGGTTTAAAGGTGAGGTCAGAGAGGCTGTTGCCAAAAAAGCATCTTTCAGGAAATGGAAAAAAGAGCCAAACGACGAAACCTGAAAACAGCACAAGCACTGGCAAGTCAAATGCAAGGCATTGATAAGGCAGGCAAAGGGATAATTTGAGAAGAAGCTTGCTGCGGAAGCAAAAACGCAAAGTAAAGACCTTTTCAAGTACATTCGTAGCAAAAAACCTGTGAGAGGGTCAGTTGGTCCATTAGATGATAAAGGGGTTAAAGGAGCACTAAGAGGCGACAAGGCGATAGCGGAGAGACTGAATGAATTCTTTGTTTCGGTATTTACTGAGGAAGATGTAGGGATGTTACCCATGACTGAAGTGGTATTTAAAGGTGGGGAAGAATTGAAGGAAATATCGATACATCGGGAAGATGTATTACAACTGTTAGATAAACTGAAGAGTAGCAAATCACCTGGGCCGGATGGTATACATCCAAGGGTGTTGAAAGAACTGAAATATGAGATTGCATACCTGCTATTAGTAATCTGTGAACTATCATTATAATCATCTCTAATACCTGAAGATTGGAGGATCGCCAATGTAACACCAATTTTTAAAAAGGGTTCCAGGGGTGATCCGGGAAACTACAGACTGGTGAGCCTGACGTCAGTACCGGGAAAAATGGTAGAAACCATCATAAAGAATAAAATTACTCAGCATGTAGATAGTGTCACCACCAGGTGGGCAGGCTGCCGCCTAGGGTTGCAGATCTGTGTCTGATGGTGATTAAGTAGTTGTGAACACGAATGGTTTAAGGTAAAAGGATTTATTTCCCCTCCCGGGGTCGGATTCTTCAGATAATATAACACAATACTCAAAACAAATAAGCCATACTTTCTGGCAAAACACAAAGGAAATTATAACAGCTTTTTCTTGCTCCTTAAAGTAAAGAGTAAACGTTAAACAGGCAAAACTCAGCACATATCTTCCATATGTGCAAAACAGCACTCTTCACTGATAGTGTTTTCCCTCCACACTATACAGCCTTTTGACTAGTGAAAAGACGTCACTTTATCAGAGAAAATCAATGTGCAGTCCATTGGGTCACTATCAAATGAACATTCACTGACTGTATCAATGACCATAGGCTCCTGCATACATTCAGAATTGTCTGAGTTCTCCTTGCCACAATACGTCTGCAAGTTCCCTTGTAACGTGCCGTCACAGAGTCTCTCTGCACAACTTCCTCTAGGGCTGGAATAACAGCTACCGTATTCCTCGGTGTTTGGGAGAGAGGGAAGCCACCATTCAGGGTTCTTAGAGTTTAATTCCTTCTGGCAGGTTCTACCCTTGGAACATTTATAAGCTCTGGCTTCAGGTTTTGCAAAAGAATATTCTTCTCCCCTATTAACACCAGGTTTAAGCCTGCGGGGTTTTCTCTGAGGCTTAGGAACTGCTAATATATCTTCCTCAGACATGCACACATCTTCAGGGAAATACCTTTCTCTCTCTGGGGTTGTTAACTGCTCTCTCTTCAGCTCGGTGCTCAAATCCCTTGGCTGGGTATTACTGCCCTGCCCCCACCTAGGATTTATCACACGAGGCTTCTCAGCGTTAACCCTGCAGGTATTTCTTTTATCAGCAAACTTTAACTTCCTATCAGAGACATTCTCCAGGCTACAGCTCTCAAATACATACTGTTTGTCTTTAGGCTTCCAATCACTCCAGTTGGAACGTTGCCTCTGAGCTCCAAACAGCTTGCAATCAGCAGAACACTTGCAACTGTTCTCTGACCTCACTGGCTGCTTTCTCCTGCAGTGCTCTGGGTAGTTTTTGTGGTGAACCCTTCCTAGTTCTGGTTCTGACTCACGTCCTGGGTCAGAGTCTGACTCTCCTCCTCCTTCCTCTAGACCAGCTGGTTCAGTTTGTTCAGCTAGTCCTCCTCGTTCTACCCGGTCTAACTCTGTATTTCCTGCATAGCTCTTATAGTGACTATTAGCTCTTCCCCTTTCCAGGTGCACGCTATTAGGAATTGGGGAATGTTTCTCAGCTGGGCTTATTTGCAAACCCCGTGGCTGGGTTTGTTTATGTCTCCCCTGACAACTGTTGCTCACATGGCCTGCCTGCCTGTCAGCTTCAAGACTAGAATTCAGTGAATCCTGTGTTTTTAAGGTAGGAAATGGAACTTCTTCATCACAATAGTCATGACCTAATGGGAGACAGCCAACATGGCTTTAGACAAGGAAGATCTTGTCTTACTAATCTGTTTTTGAAGGAGTGAATAATCAGGTGGACAAAGGTGAGTCAGTTGATATTGTGTATCTGGACTTTCAGAAAGCCTTTGACAAGGTCCCTCATGAGAGACTTTTGGCAAAACTAAAGAGTCATGGGATAGGAGGCAGTGTACTATTGTGGATCAGGAACTGGTTAAAAGATAGAAAGCAGAGGGTAGGGCTAAATGGCCAATTTTCCCAATGGAGAAAGGTGAATAGTGGTGTACCCCAGGGATCTGTCCTGGGTCCGCTGCTTTTTGACATATTCGTAAATGACCTGGAAAGTGGAATAACGAGTGAGGTTATCAAATTTGCAGATGACACAAAACTATTTAAAGTTGTTAAAACCCAAGAGGATTGTGAAAAATTGCAAGAGGATCTTGATAAATTGGAAGACTGGGCATTAAAATGGCAGATGAAATTTAATATGGACAAGTGCAAGGTTATGCACCTAGGGAAGAACAACCCAAACTATGGTTACACGATGCAAGGTTCCACATTAGGAACTACCACCCAGGAAAAAGATTTAGGCGTCATTGTGGATACCATGTTAAAACCCTTGGCCCAGTGTGCAGCAGCGGCCAAGAGAGCAAATAGAATGCTAGGTATGATAAGGAAAGGAATGGAAAATAAAACAAAAGATATTATAATGCCTCTATATCATTCCATGGTGAGACCGCACCTTGAATATTGTGTGCAATTCTGGTCGCCGTATCTTAAAAAGGATATAGCGATTTTAGAAAAGGTTCAGAGAAGAGCCACCAAAATGGTAAAGGGGATGGAAGGATACTCCTATGAAGAAAGGCTAAAAAGGTTAGGGCTCTTTAACCTGGAAAAGAGACGGCTGAGTGGAGATATGATGCAGCAGTGTGTGCCTTTGAGTCAGTCCTGACTCCTGGCGACCCAGGAGATATGATAGAAGTCTATAAATTAATGAACGGAGTGGAACGGGTAAACGTAGATCGATTGTTTACCTTATCATAATATAGAAAGACTAGGGGACATGCAATGAAGCTACAGGGTAAACTATTTAAGACTAATAAAAGAAAATATTTTTTCACTCAACGTGTAATCAAACTCTGGAATTTGTTACCGGAGGATGTAGTAAAGGCTGTTAGTGTAGCTAGGTTTAAAAAAGGTTTGGACAAGTTCCTGGAGGAAAGGTCCATAAACCATTATTAAGAAGGGACCCAGGATATCAATGCTTGAACCAATACAAGCATTGTGGAACCTGTGTCCCTTGGGGAAACTGCTAGGTACATATGACCTAGATTGGCCACTGTTGGAAACAGAATACTGGGCTTGATGGACCTTGGTCTGACCCAGTATGGCATATCTTATGTTCTTATGTTCTAGGTCTAGGACTTTTCAAGCTTCCATGCTTTCGGCTAGGATCAGTTCATATATCCTATATATGTGAATGTTCCTCAAAGAAGTCACAGGAGACTTGGAACTTATGAGCCCATTTCTCCCAGATGATAAGGGACAAGATTTTCTTGCTCTATTTAAGCATGCTGAGGATGTCTCCAAGTTTGTCAATCATGCCGCCTTTGACTGCTTCGAATGCATCAGCAGAACTTCTGCTATTGCCATTGGCGCACGACGGATTGCCTGGCTACAGGAATCAGACTTGGAGATTTGGGTACAGGACAAGTTAGGCAACATTCCTTGCAGGGGGGAGAATCTCTTCGGCAAGTACTAGCAGGAAAAGGCCACCGAGTTAGATGCTGACAATTCTACCTTAGATAGATTGTCAAAGTCTACAGCCACTCCAGCCAAAAGGAAGCCTTATAAAAAACCCTCTTTTAGCAAAAAGAGGAAGTTTTATCCTTCCTATACCCAGCAGAGTCAGACTCCAGGTCAGGTTGCCCAAAAGGGACAAACTAGACAGCAAAAGAAACCAAAAGGCCTGAGAGCCCAACCAGTTCTCCAGGTTCAGCCCCCTCAAGGGCTTTGACTCCTTCCTAGAGAGCTTTGCCTTCCTGCCTCTGAGGGGTCCCCAACCCCCCAATATTCCGGGCAGGTTATGCCACTTTGTCAACAGAAGGCATCAGATAACAACAGAAGATTGGACTTTGTCCATTGTAGGAGAGGGGTACAAACTTCATTTTCACAGCATACCCCCTCCTACAATGCTAAAGCAATTCAATGCACAAACCTCTGCAGACAATCTGCTAGATCACAAGGTCTCCACACTTCTTGCCCAAGGGGCAATAGAGGAAGTACCGATTCTTCAACAGGGGGCAGGGTTCTACTCCCTCTATTTTCTTATTCCAAAGAAAACAGGGGGACACAGACCCATTCTAGACCTCGGAGAATTGAACAAACATCTGTTTCGAGAGAAATTCTAAATTATTTCTCTAGGAACTCTTCTGCCATACCTTCAAAGCCAGGACTGTCTTTGCTCTCTAGACTTAAAGGATGCATACACTCACATTCTCATCCATCCATATCACAGGAAACTTTTACGTTTCCTTGTCAGGGGAAGACATTTCCACTACAGGGTTCTTCCTTTTGGTCTGGCTTCAGCACCAAGGGTATTCACAAAATGCATGGCAGTAGTAGCTGCATTTCTATGAACCCTGGGGATTTTTGTCTTCCTTTACTTAGATGACTGGCTGATTCGAGCCTCCACAGTTGCAGAGGCCAGCACTGCACTGTCCCGTACAATGCAAATCCTCCAATACTTGGGATTGGTAATAAACTTCCCGAAATCTCAACTAGTTCCTTCCCAATGCCTAGAATTCATAGGAGCCTCTCTGGATACCAGACAGGCAAAGGCTTTCCTTCCACAAGCCCGGTGTCTTCGCATAATGCAGCTAGCTTCCCAAGCAGCAGGCAAATCCCCCCTCACTGCTCGGGAGCTACTGCAGTTACTGGGACACATGGCATCCACAGTTCATGTAGTCCCATACGCTCGCCTCCACATACGAGCAGCTTAGTGAACCCTCTCCACACAGTGGACACAGGCCACGGGTCATTTGTCAGACAAAATAACAATCTCTCAACGACTAATTCTGTCCCTCCAATGGTGGCAATCACTAGAAAATCTGACAGTGGGGTCTCCTTTCCGTCAACCCCTCTTTCAGGCCACCCTAACAACAGATGCATCACAGGTGGGTTGGGGAGCACACCTGAATCATCTCTCTACCCAGGGCACCTGGACTCCACAGGAGGTTGGTTTACACATAAACCTCCTGGAATTAAGAGCAATTTATTTAGCTCTTCGAGTGTTCCACGCCCAGCTCAGCTACAAGACAATCCTAGTCCAGATGGACAATCAGGTAGCCATGTTCTATGGGAACAAACAGGGCGTAACAGGCTCTCTGTCATTATGCAACGAAGCTTTACGACTATGAGCCCTCGCCAGACAGCATCAAATTCACCTTCTAGTGGTATATCTTCCAGGCATTCAAAATCTTTGGGCAGACAAACTCAGTCGAGTACTGCTACCTCACGAGTGGTCACTCCACCTAGACTAGGTGGCAAAGATTTTTCATCTCTGGGGCACTCCAGACGTAGAGCTCTTTGCAAGTCCACTGAATGCCAAACTTCCCCGGTTCTGTTCCAGGATTCCGGCGCACAACTGTCAGGTAAGGGATGCCTTCCTCCTTCACTGGAGTCAGGACTTCCTTTATGCCTTCCCACCCATTCCCCTCATCCCCAAGACACTCTTCAAGCTTCAGAGAGACAGGGGTCACATGATTCTCGTAGCATCATGATGGCCACGCCAAACGTGGTATTCCCTGCTTCTGCATCTCTCTCAAGTGGCATCTCTGGAGTTAGGGCATGCTCCAGATCTCCTTTCCCAGGAGAACGGGACGCTATGGCACCCGAATCCACAGTCTCTGTACCTCACGGCCTGGTTGCTGAAGGCTTAGACCTCCAGGATTTCAACCTATCCCAGCAGGTAAAAGATATCCTTCAGGCTTCTAGGAAACTTTCCACAAGAAGATCTTATGCCTTCAAGTGGAAACGTTTTACTATATGGTGCTCCAAGAAGGGATTAAACCCCCTGGTCGTACCCTTAGAATCGATACTAGAGTATCTCCTTCACTTATCGAATTCTGGGTTAAAGACCAATTCGGTAAGAGTCCATCTTAGTGCAATTGCAGCTTCTTATAAGCCTCTAAATGGACAACCAATTTCCTTTCATCCACTCCTATCAAGATTTATGAGAGGCCTTCTATTAACTAAACCTCCCATCAAGCCACCACCAGTGGCATGGGATCTAAATCTAGTTCTCGGGCAGCTCATGAAGCCACCTTTTGAGCCTTTAGCCACTGCAGCCTTTAAGTTTATGACCTGGAAGGTCATCTTCCTAAATACAATCACCTCTGCCCGTCACATTAGTGAATTGCAGGCTTTAGTGGCTGATCCTCCTTATACTAGATTTCATCATGATAAGGTTGTTCTTCGAACTCACCCACATTTTATGCCAAAGGTGGTTTCGCCTTTTCATTTAAATCAATCAATTTACCTTCCTGTATTTTTTCCGAGGCCTCATGCCTCTAATGCAGAAAGAAACCTTCATACTCTGGATTGTAAAAGGGCCTTGGCCTTTTACATACAAAGAACACAGCAACATAGAAAGTCCTCACAACTTTTTATAGCTTTTGACCCTAGTCATTTGGGACTTCCAGTCTCCAAAAGAACTTTATCTAAATGGATTGCCCAATGCATATCCTTTGCTTATGAGAGTAAGGGTCTTCCTCTTCAGGACCATGTCACAGCTTATAATGTGAGAGCCATGGCAGCGTCTATGGCTAATCGCCACTCTGTGTCTATTGATGACATTTGTCGAGCAGCCACCTGGACTTCGATACACACCTTCACAGCCCACTACTGCCTAGATAAAGCCTCCCATCGGGATGCCTTCTTTGGCCAAGCTGTTCTTCAAAATCTCTTTCAAACCTTAACCAACTCCTACCCACCAACCCTAGTGGGATGCCAGAGATCCATGGGAGGAAAGATTCTCACCTTTGACGATGGCACCTTCCTGGGGCTATCTCCCTGGCATCTTCAGCTAGGGAGTCCCCATATGTGAGGACTACATTCCTGCTTGTTCCTGGAGATAGCGTAGTTACTCACCTGTAACAGGTGATCTCCGGGAACAGCAGGAATTTAGTCCTCACAACCCACCCACCTCCCCTAGGAGTTGTCTCTCTCTCTTTGTCTCTTTCCTCTCTCCCTCTATCCTTTCACTCAGCTACAAACTTAACTGAAGAGGTACAGTTGGAAAGGTGGGAAGGCAGCGCGCATGTGCTGAGGGATGCTCCCAAAAGCGTTCCTATTAGACGCTGGGGAGCGTTCCCACGCAGGCTCCGTCGGTACCGATGATACCCATATGTGAGGACTAAATTCCTGCTGTTCCCGGAGATCACCTGTTACAGGTGAGTAACTATGCTATCCCTACTCATCAGAGCTTACAATCTAGTCAGGACAGACAACATAAATGGTAAGGAAACACAAAGGAGACCAGGTGAGTCAAGATCTGAAAGCAGTGAAGAGTTGATTTGAAAAGGGGCAGAGAAGTTGCCTGATGTACAGACTCAGGTAGTTGCTCCAGGTATAAGGAGCAGCAAAGTGAAAGAAGCAAAGTCTGGACTTAGCAGTAGAAGAGAAGGGCACAGCTAGAATTGATTTGCCAGAAGAGGAGGGCACAGCTAGACGTGATTTGCCAGAAGAGAGGAGGGGTGTAAGGAGGGATAAGAGAGGAAAGGTAGTGAGGAACTGCAGAGTGAATGCACTTATAGGTTAACAGGAGAAGTTTTAACTGGCTGAAGAAACAGATAGGGATCCAGTGAAGTGACTTGAGAAGAGGGGTAATATGAGCTTGAAGAGGCTGGTAGAAGATTAGCCGCGAAGCAGAATGTTGAACAAATTGAAAGGGAGAGAGATGATTCAGAGGGACACCAGCAAGGAGTAGGCTAGTCTAAATGAGAGATGACTGAAGAGTGGATAAATGTCTTAGTAGTGTGTTCAGAAAGGAATGGGTGGATTTTGTTGATGTTACAGAGAAAGAAACGGCAGGTCTTCGCTATCAGATGGATGTGTTTGGAGAAGGAGAGAGAGGCATCAAAGATGACCCCAAGATTGCGAGCTGAGGAAACAGAAAGGAGTAGAGTGTTATTCACAGAGACTGAGAAAGGAGGAAGGGGAGAAGAGGGTTTAGGGAGAAAAATAAGAAGCTCAGTTTTGGCCATGTTCAATTTCAAGGGGCAGTGAGACATCCAAGCAGCAATGTCAGAAAGACAGGCAAAGATCCGGGCCTGGTATGCTGGAGAGATTTCAGGTGTAGAGAGGTAGATCTTGGAGTCATCAGCGAAAAAGATGGTACTGAAAGTCATGGGAAGAGATAAGTGCAGAGGGGACTGGGTATATATAGAGAAAAGGAGTGGACCCAAGACAGATCCTTGGGGTACATCAACTGAGAGTAGGATAGCAGCAGAGGAGGATCCACCAGAACAAACACTGAAAGAGTGATGGGAGATATAAGAAGAGAACCAGGATAGCACAGAGCCCTTAAAATCAAGCCCGGACAGGGTATCAAGGAGAAGGTTGTGGTCAACAGTGTCAAAAGCAGCAGAAAGCTCAAGAAGGATGAGAACCAAGTAAAGGCCCTTGGATTTTGTCAGGAACAAGTTGCTGGAGACTTTGACAAGAGATGTTTCAGTAGAATGTAAGGGATGAAAGCCAGATTGTGAAGGATCCAGGAGGGCTTGAACAGAGAGAAAATCGAGACAATGGCAGTGAACTGCACATTCAAGTAGTTTAGAAATGAAGGGGAGGCGTGAGATGGGTCGATATTTAGGACAGGTAGGGTCTAGTAAGGATTTCTTGAGGAGAATTCTGCACAACTGCACGATATAGAATTTGCATAGAATTCCCCTCTTGTGCAGAATTTTGCAATTGCCACAAGAATTCTGTGCATGCAGTAGTAGCCGTGTCTCACATGTTTTCGCACCCACCCAACCCAGCAACTGCACATCGGTATGCGTCCTCCTCCTCCTCTGCCACATACAAGGTTCAAATCAGCAGTCTAACTCTAGTGGTAGAGAAGGTTGGTGTGGTCTGATGTGCAGCTAGTTCTTGTCCTCTGCTGGCAGCATGGCTGATGCATTGTGGGAGAAAGAGCAAACTGGAGTTTGGCTGAAGGATGGGAGACAGACAATAAGCTGGGGGGGGGGGGATCTTGAGGAGAAACAAAGAGCAAACTGTGGTTTTGTACCACAGGGGGTCAGACAGCTGGAGTTGCATAGCAAGTGGGGAGGGCAGGAAGGGGGGCAGGGGAGGGATAGAGAGAACTGTGTGTTCTGCTGGGAGGTATGGAGAAAGAATTGGGGAGGGAAGAGAGAGAAGGGCATATTGTGAAAGGGGGCTGAAAGACTGCTTGTGGGAAAGGGGAGCAAGAACTAGAGGATAGAGAAAAAAACCTTGGAGATATCCATCCTGAGAGAAAGTTGGGGATAGAACCTGCCAGAAGGGAGGGACATCAAGGTTATTTGGAGAATGCAAGAGCTGCAGAGGGTGGAACTTGGAGAGTGAGATTGCTGGGAAGAGTGGAGAGTGAGGAGGGGTCAAGCTTATGGGTGTCGGAACTGGGGTGGGGAGGAGCCAGACCTAATGTTGAGGACATTCTGCACAAAAAAAATAATTAAAATCACAAGAATTATGTAATTTTGTGGACTGATTTCTTCCCCCCTCACCCAGTAAAGCTGTTGTTCCTGGGAGCGAAGTGCCCATTGTCCCTTTCCCCGGGTTTCAATCCAAGCAAAGGATTCCTGCACTTCTCCTATCCAGCAGTGGTGACAGGAGAGAGCAGTCCCCCTTCCTTCTGTCTCTGGTTCCGCCATTCAAAATAGTTCCAATAAAACTCAAAGCATCATGAAATTGCGTTGCTATTATTTCTGTTCTGTGGGCCTGGTTTCCCCACAAAAAGTTCCCCAAATATTACCAATAAATTGCTCAGACAACAGTTGCTTAGCTACAAAAGCTCTTTATTTTATTTATTTATTTACATTCTCTTATATACCACACTATTCTGCATCAGTGCGGTTTACATTGAACAAACTGAAATTACATTGAACAGGGCATTATAACTTGGAGATAACTATTTTACAGGGAACATGGGCTATGGAGGGTTAAGTGGCTTGCCCAAGACCACAAGGAGCACCTGTGGGACTAGAAACCCCAGTCCTTCTGGCCCAAGGTTGCTGTCCTCTAGTGGGATTTGAACCCCGACTTTCCGGCCTGAAGTACCTTGCCCCAACCACTAGGCCACTCCTCCACTCCACTCTTCCACTCCAACAAAGCAAAACAATTGCAAATGCAGATAGCAAGCGTCTGTCTGAGAAGTGGCAGGCAACCTTCTCTCTGCACCGAAGTTGGAGAGCAAGTTGCCCCCAAAGCTCTATAGTTGCTTTCTTATATACCTCTCTGTCCCAAAGTTCCAGAAAGTTCTGCATAAATTCTTATGTCATTTGCAGCTTTCTGCACAAACTTCTCTGCCGGGGACCCTCCCATGTTTATCAGGTCTTGCAGCTGCTGTTTCAAGGTCTGTTTATCTTTGCTGCTTTCCGCAGCTCACTGTCTCCTTCCTGTGTTCTGTACATGTTTTCCATCTTTTGGCACTGCTTGTAATCTTCAAGGCTCAGAGTATGTGTGTTCTTTGTTTCCAGCTTGGCCTGTCTTGCTGGGCCCAAACTCAGCACACACCTGTCCAAAGTATGGTTACCCAGACTCTTTCATAGTAGGCCGCATATACTCTGTCTTGTAGTCCACATGCTTCTTTTCTGTGCCATCCATATGTTGCGGTAAGCATTTCCAGCAGGCAAGGGTGCAGTCATATAAAGCAAACATATAGAACAGTCCTGAGTCAATTATCCCTTCAGTTCTCTTATTGGTGATGTTATTGCTAGTCTCTCATTTGGCTATTGTGGCATCTATGTTCTTATCTTTTCACCGGAGACACTGTTACATACGATGTTTTGTTATTTAACAGGGCTATTTCAATATTTACAAAAGTCCTGAGGACTCCAGCTTTGCAGAGAGTGGACAGCTTAAGATTCTGCAAGGCATACCACCCAACCACCCTGTGAAAGTCCTAATCCGAGTGTACGTGGTAGCAGTAAGTACTGGGCATTATAGTGCTTTCTGAAATATCATGTGATTCATTTCTAGATCGGTATAATTTGCATGCTTTTAGGTCCCGCAAGGCATCAATATAATAAAAACAAGCAGCTAATATGTCTAATTTGGGGCAGTGAACTGCGTTCAGCATAAAGAATCAGGAGTGAGACATATGTACAACCGTAGAGTTGGAAAGGAATAAAGAAGAAAGAGCTCTGTGTCCCTTTAACAGTGCGCCACAGATTGGAAATGCATGAAAAATTATTGTGCTTGGATATTCCAACTGAAACTTATTAAAAGCCACTGCTATCATTTCAGTTTAAGAAGTAAGATCTTGTTTTTAAAAGAATTTCTTCTGGTCCGCACATGTGATCCCACTCTAGTAGAAATCAAGCCTTCAGAATTTGGAATGCTATAGCCATGGACAACGTATATTGCTCAACTTATGTACAGAGAGCATGAATCCATGTCCCACTGTAAACTTGGGGGGGGGGGAGGGGGTAATCCCAACCATGTGTTAAGGGAATAATGCACAGTAATTGCCTAACACATGTTTAAAATAGCAACATTTTGGGTTATTTTACCATAAACGCGCATTGCTTTATTTTATTTATTTAGACAGATTTGTATACCACCTTATCCTACAATCAAAGTGGTCACATCACAATTGGAGGGTTACATTTAACATGAGGGTACTTAACAACATTAAACAATGGCTCGTATTTCTAGTTGGGATGAGAGGGTATCGAGTTGGCGGAGGTAGTTGCATTACCACAACACACATTAGCAAATGAGATGGAAGGCTTGCAAATGCCTACAGAGAACTTCATTATTATACACATTATCTGTGGAAAACTAATGGCAGCTTTGAGCAGGTGTTATTTTTTCTCCGAGGAGCTTCAGGATGTTAATACATAGCTTGATGCTTCTTGTCACAATCTTAAAAGGCCTGGTGTTAAAGTCCCACATGAGCCCCCTTCCTCCCCCATTCAAGCCCTCCTACTCCCACCAGAATCCAAGTCAAGACCTTCTACCCCCTCCTGGTATCTAGTGGCTGCGACAGGAGACAATCTTCTATTCAATCCTGCCGCATCAGGCTCTGGGTGCAAAATAGCATCAGTTGACACTTTTCACATAAGGGCTGTTGTTTGGCAAGGGTCTTGATGCTGTGTTTTCTTTGCCCTGATGAGAAGCACAGTCTCAAAGTAGTAAGAATGAGGACAAGCATGAATTATTTATTTATTTTATTTATTTAACAGTATTTCTATACCGTCTTATCGTAAAATCAAGGCGGTGTCACAACAATACAATCAAAAGTAGTGGAGGTGTAATTCATGCAGTGAAAGAAGTGTTATAATTTGCGTGTGTGGGAAAGTGTATTAGATTAGGTTGAGCTATGTACAGTGTGCGCTATGGTACAGCATGGGCTATAATACAAGGTACAATACAATTAGGGTTGTAAGGGGTAGGTACGTGGTTCTTGTTGATTAAGTGACATGTCCATAGTGTTCTATGAACAGTATTGTCTTCAGCTGTTTGCGGAAGTCTTTGAGGTCCATTGTTGATCTGAGTTTGTCTGGGAGGGAGTTCCAAATTGTTGGGGCAGCCAGGGAGAGTGCTCTCTCTGTGGCTCTTTCGTGTTTTAATTCCATCTCTTTGAATAACGGTTGGCTAAATCAAGTTTTTTCTTTCCGAATCTGTGAATGTTAATGATATAGCAAGCAAGTTTCCAGGAACATAGAAAAATGGAAATCGGGAATGCATTTGGGGCATTTATATATTTTTATAAAACGGTGTTTGGTTTTGTCTTTATCTTTAACCTTATTCGGCTCTTGATATACTGCTTTACAGTAAAAAACACAAAGCTGCAAATTCTAACACAAAGTTCAGTATTCGGGACCTTTGGAATACTGATCTTCTCTTTCAGGACCAGTTATAGGAAACACAGAAACATGACAGCAGAAAAGACCACATAACCTATCCAGTCTGCCCTTTCTTACCAACTAATAAGCTTAGAGAAGCATGAAAAATGAAACAGAAAAACATTTTCTCTTATATACAAATGGGGTCATTTTATAACAAGGTGCCTAGTTTGAATAGGCCAAGTACATAGATGACTGTTTTTATAAAATAGCGTCTATGTGTCTATAAAATGATGGCATAAGAAACAGAGATTGCACCTTAAATGCGGGCATGGGCATTTACATTCTCTCAAGAGCCAGCGTAAAATGAACACACATAAAGACTGTAGTACGGCATAGATTACGCTATTTCATAATCAATGCACGTAATTGCAAACTCTGCCCAGGTTCTTCCTAGACTGCGCTACATCACCTTCCGGCCAGTGTGCATACTTTTACGCCAGCTGGTATTCTATAAGAGGCCATTTACATAGGTAGCCAAATTCGTACAAAAATGACTTTGTAAAATGACGCTCGAAATGGGGAAAACTCTGTAGCTCATCTAGGACTAATTAGTGAGGCTCATTCATGTTGTGCTAATCTGTTCTCATTTTTATGCCAGGGGTTTAATCTTAGCCCTGCCGATCCTGACGGTAAATCAGATCCATATATTGTACTGAGACTTGGCAAGACTGAAATTAAAGATCGAAATAACTATATCCCCAAACAGCTGAACCCAACTTTTGGGAGGTGAGTTTCTCTTTTGCCTTTCACTTTTTACTTCTAGTCCTATGGGGCTGTGGGAACTGATTAAAAGATGGGCAAGTTAAGGCAAGGGTGGATATTTGAAGCTCGGAGGTGTGTTTCATAGTCATATTGACTTAGGCGCATGTTTCCTAAAGGTTAATGTGCGTTAAGTGCTACTGTACTGTGCCCATGGAAATAAAAGCGCTCTGGGCACGTAACCCATGCTAGCTTCATTAATGCATGTTAACTCCTTTTGTAAACATGCCTCTTAGACTTGCAATCAGAAATTATTCTACTCCATGTAAATTTAAGTCCTGCATGTCCCAAAATGTAGGCTCGGTGTCTCATCATTCAGGAGGAGGCAAGTTACCTTGTTTTTTCAGATTAGGAACACCTTTCAGTGCATACAGCATTATGTAAACCTCTCTTAAAAAGAGACTGGTTTCTTTAAAAATGCATTCAAAGATATTTGTAAGAATATATATATAGATCACGATGAAACAGCCATAATTCATCTTGTTACACTTGATTGCTCTGGCTCCTTGTGCATCTTTTCTTAATATCAGTGTTGAATGTTTTTTGAAGCTACAGCACGGTACATGCTATTTTCTTCTTCCTCAGCTGATTTATTACGCTTCAGGGATAACGTCAGTGTATTCCTGAATCAATAGCTTATTTATCTATCTAGCTGCAGGCCGTTGCACTTTGTATTGATAGAAATGTGAAAGCTGTCATGTGATAGGTAAGGTCTGATCCTTATGGATAGCCCACTCCCTTATTTCAGGAGGCGCCGGGAAATTAAAGCAGAAACAGGGTGAAAATTAAGGAGTTAAGACCGTCAGCACAAGAAAGGAGTAGTATGTGCCATAGTGTGATCCATCCCTAAAATTAAGCTCCAGTTCATGTTTATGTCTGATCGTCAATTGATATTCTGTCCTTCGTCTGAAGGCATCAAAGTGGGTTAAATAAAATAAAGAGATAAGAACAAGTACAAGTGGGGCTTAATTTCTGGGGGAGGAGCCTGGGATGCAGTTCTAGCACTTGTTTTCAGACTCCAGCGCTGTTCCAACCCCTTCTTTTCAGCCAGCCTGCCAAGAAGAAGAGGGGGTGGGGTGTGCCTGGAGCAGAGAATAGACCGTACTCCCTAAAATACAGCTGCTTGTCTCCTATTGCTCCTGCCACTGGCCTGCTTGCCCTCTCCCCTGCTTCCACAGTTCCTCTTCCTTTTTGTCTGCAAATTAAGCCCCGAGTACAAGTAAAGTATAAAGAGGGTCATTTTCTAAGGGGGGTGACGAATTTAAGAGGGGGTTTTTAGGTGCTTACTTAGGTTATTTTTGTTTAAAAATTAAGTCCTACTTTTCTTTATAAAATACTGGTGTTAGTGGTAAAAAATGTCTCTTGAAAGAAGGCTCAATCACTTACACTTGCTTACATCTTACATACTTTAATCATGTATGCTGTGATAAGGAAGCTTATCATAGCTCAGGAAGGAGCTATAGAAAAGATGATGTGACTCTGAACAAGCAACCTGTCAGTTCTGGTAGAAATAAGAAAACAGAATTTTCTCACAAAAGACTACCAGTCCCAGAATGCACCAGGTTTCCAGCAGCCATTAGAGGAGCTGAAGTGGGGAAACGTGTGTTCAATCAGGAGGGCTATGAGGTAATCCCTAAGCACTCATCTCAAAGGGCAGGGCCTGATTCAGCACAGCTGCGCTGTATTAGGGAGGAGCACTCATCAAAGCAGAATAAGAATAGAGTTTGTTCTACAGATGACAAGCATCAGCTTCTCCATGATCTTCCTCATGATCACCTTGGAGATGCAGAGAAGGATCATCAGTTTCATCTGAAGAATCAGCAGAAGCAGAAGCCAAACCGGACGGATAGAGAAGGAAAGAAACCCTCTGGAAGGAAGAGGAGAAAAGCCTTTGAGAGGTCTAGAAGAGTCCAAGGCAGTACGTATACTGGGAGGTATTCCAAGGGCCAGCATAGACCATTGGACTGGGGAAAGCCAGAGGAATGGTGCTGCAGAACAAGGAATCACCAGAGGCTACCTGTGAGGGAGACGGCTGCACGTGGAAGGGACTCTAAGACCTATGCCAGAAGGTATGTGAAGAGAGATCCAGTGTCCAGGGATCAGGACTGGAAGGCTGGACATAAGAACTGGACTACATACTGGCCAGGCTATATAGAGAGGAACTATAGCAACAATGGAAGCTCAGGTATGAACACTGATCTATGCCCTAGCTATAACCTTGAAAGACAGCAGGGAAATAAGTGTTCTCCTGAAAGTGCTCCATTGAAAGATTCATCTGTGCCAATTCATGATAGTGACCCTATGCTTGTTGATGAAGGGGAAATAATAGCAGATCAAGATATTGTTTATATGGACTGCTCTCTATCCAAACTCCGTTGGTAACTTTCTGTGATAAAGCACAGCAGCCATCACAAAGAAATTATAAATTTGTTCTTTATTCCACTAAGAAAAGCTCCTGAAGCAGGATTTGAATCACACAGTAGAAAGCCAGCCTGCTAAAGGGTTTCAGCTGGATAACTGATAGCAATTGAGCTGCACCTAATTGCTTGTGAGCTAGGAGAGAATTACTTCTGGATCTGTGTGGAAAGTAATCAGAAGTGAACCTTACAAGAACAGTTTATTTCTTTCTTTGTGGCTTTTCGTTTGTTAGAGATATGCTAAGAAAATATTAGCTAATTGCCTGACAAGTTTGAAGGTTGTTTTCCTGATTTTGATTTTTGACTTTGTTTTACCAAGTTAAACACTACAAGCAAGTAACCTAATTTATGTGCTACCAAGCATATCTCTGCTGGGAGAAATAACCCCATAAATAAAGAAGTATCTTATTGGCTTTAACACTTGTGCACAACTAAATTATTGTCAGCAGCTGTGTCTGGTGTGAATGAACTACATTACCCACAATACCTTGCAAAAATCATATAAATATATGCATTGTCAAGACTGTGAAGATTCTCACCCAGGCAGCCGTCTGACAATGCGCATAGTTTAAGGCATTTTATCATTGACGCAAGCACTTTTCCACTCCACTCACGTTCTGCCCAAACTCCACCCATCTGCACCCCCACAGTACATGTGTCATCAAACCAAAGCGAATACTTTTTGTGTTGGTTGCTATTTTATAAGAGATTCTTTATGTGCATATGTGGCCACATACATGCAAAAATGACTTAAACCTTCATGTTTAAAGTAATTGCCTCCTTCTAAAACTACCCCTAAAATGTACAGTGAAAACAAGAGAATACAATACAAGTACACAAATAAGACAAATAAATAAATAAGATTGTAAATGGGACAAAAACATTAGATAACTAAAAAAATAAAGGACCAAGATGGAAAACAAAAAAAAAAGAGGCATTTTGCCAATATTGACACAGACTAAGACAGCAGTAATGAGACTGTCATCCCTCCCCCAACAACCTCAGCCCCAACCTGCCCAGCCGTGCCTGGCCAAATGAGGTTCAGGGCTGAGTCAGACCAGGCTATCAGTTGCAATTCCCAAGAAAAACCATATTTTAAGGCCAGATTTAAACTTTCTATAAGAGGCCTCGAAGGGCAAATAAGATGGTAGACAATTCCGTAGAGTTGGAACAATAAAGAAAAATGCAGAATGTCTGGTGGATTGGAAGAACTCTTGAGTGCATGCAAAGTGGTAATACACCCCGATCTGGTATTTTGTGAATTTAAAGGTTGCTGACATCATTTCTGTGCTATATGGGGTTAATATGGTGTGACGTCCAGAGGTGTTTGCTGTTGAAGAAGTATCTTTCAGCAGGAAAGGGTGTTACCAGCTGTAGATTTAGGGTAAACCACAAAGCCCCCAGGGGGTCATGGCAATTCTATCCAGAAGTCTCACCATCCATTCCACTTCAAGAAAGTAAGCAAATGAATACTTGAATGTTTGAGAAAAAATAGCACTTGGAGGTCCAGACAAGAGAACAGACATGTAAACTGTTCATAGAAACAGAGAACAGAGTCTTCTGATGATGTGCTGTCATCCTGCAAGTAAACTTTGGAGTCTGGATCTCTGAAGCAATCGGCTATCTGGAGAATGAATTAGTTTATCTTGTAGAAGTACTGCTCTCTTGCTTAATGCATTAGTCCCCTGTCTAAGGACTTCATTAACCCCTTGATTTTAATTGTCTATTTTCCATTTCTATGAATTGGCCTGTTGGATCCACTGCTACCTCTGAGCTCTTAATCCCAAGGTTGTGTTTTCTTGAGACGTGACAGGTGACATTTTGCTAACAGTGTGTGTTCCCCATATGCCAGTCAATAAAAAAATTCCCAGGCATAGAGTTTCTCTTTACCCTGTGCAGGGTGCCATTCTTCTTGAACCTGGTCCACTACACAAGCTATTAAAGCACAAGATGAAGAACTTCAGTAAGCAGAGAAAGGTATGGAACACACCCACCAGATGCTGGTAACATTAAAGCCCAGCTTAGGAAGGAGACTGTGAATCACTTCAGATTGTGATAATTTAGAATCCATATGTATTATCAATACTATTTCCAGTCTTCCCTCTCTAGAACCAAATAATATTGGTGCCAAAAGCACTATAAGCGAAACTTACCAAGGCTTTTATTAAGTACTAATTTTGTAAGTGAGCGTTGTAATCATCATATATGTCCTTTTAGAAATAGCATATGTGGCCCCCTGCCTATGTGTAGCCCTTGAAGCATCTACACCTGCTGCTTGGTAGACAATAGTCACAGTCATCCAAGAGCAATATATAAGAACATAGGATATGCCATACTGGGTCAGACCAAGGTCCATCAAGCCCAGTATCCTGTTTCCAACAGTGGCCAATCTAGGTCACATGTACCTAGCAGTTTCCCCAAGGGACACAGGTTCCACAATGCTTGTATTGGTTCAAGCATTGATATCCTGGGTCCCTTTTTAATAATAGTTTATGAACCTTTCCTCCAGGAACTTGTCCAAACCTTTTTTAAACCCAGCTACACTAACAGCCTTTACTACATCCTCCCGTAACAAATTCCAGAGTTTGATTACACGTTGAGTGAAAAAATATTTTCTCTTATTAGTCTTAAACAGTTTACCCTGTAGTTTCATTGCATGTCCCCTAGTCTTTCTATATTATGATAACATAAACAATCGATCTACGTTTACCCGTTCCACTCCGTTCATCAATTTATAGACTTCTATCATATCTCCCCTCAGCTGCCTCTTTTCCAGGTTAAAGAGCCCTAACCTTTTTAGCCTTTCTTCATAGGGGTATCCTTCCATCCCCTTTACCATTTTGGTGGCTCTTCTCTGAACCTTTTCAAATAACGCTATATCCTTTTTAAGATACGGCGACCAGAATTGCACACAATATTCAAGGTGCGGTCACACCATGGAACGATACAGAGGCATTATAATATCCTTTGTTTTATTTTCCATTCCTTTCCTTTTGATACCTAGCATTCTATTTGCTCTCTTGGCTGCCGCTGCACACTGGGCGGAGGGTTTTAACATGTTATCCACAATGACACCTAAATCTTTTTCCTGGGTGGTGGTTCCTAAAGTGGAACCTTGCATCGTGTAACCATAGTTTGGGTTGTTCTTCCCTAGGTGCATAATTTTGCACTTGTCTACATTAAATTTCATCTGCCATTTGGATGCCCAGTCTTCCAATTTATCAAGATCCTCTTGCAATTTTCCCCAATCCTCATGGGTTTTAACAACATAAAATAGTTTTGTGTAATCTGCAAATTTGATAACCTCACTCATTATTCCTTTTTCCAGGTCGTTTATGAATATGTCAAAAAGCAGCGGACCCAGCACAGATCCTGGGTTACACCACTATTCACCTTTCTCCATTGGGAAAATTGGCCCTTTAGCCCTACCCCTCTGCTTTCTATCTTTTAACCAGTTCCTGATCCACAATAGTACACTGCCTCCTATCACATGACTCTTTAGTTTTGCCAAACGTCTCTGATGAGGGACCTTGTCAAAGGCTTTCTGAAAGTCCAAATACACTATGGGGTATGTTTACTAAACTGCGGTAATGTTACAGACCGCGTGTTAGGTAACGTTACCTAACGAGCGTTAGCATTCCCGGCCGTGGTAAACACCGCAGAGGGTGGAGAGGGGGCAGAGAGAAGGGGTCAATGGGCGGGGAGGGGCTCCTTTTACACTAACGCGCTGAGCTGAAGGGCTGAATCCTACCGCAAATGAAAACCTGCCGTTAGATGCACATTTGCAGCAGAGAGAAACCATTTCAGTTTCAGCAATGTACAGCATAGGCAGGGAGCCCAAGAAACGTGATAGTAGTGCTCCTTTATCAGCAACAGCATAGTGCCCAAGTATGAAAGGCCACTATGGCGATGGTGCAAATGGGGGCATAGGGGGCTGCAGGCGGGACATGTAGCGGGTGCAGCTGGGGCACAGAATAGACTAGGCGGGTGCCTAGGTGGCACATAGGAACATAGAAACCGGAAATCAGCATGACAGCAGCTGACCAAGGCCAAACACAATCCACCTACATCTACCTGGTCCACCCGAGCTAACAGTTGCCAGGGCACTGACCTAACATCCCCCCAGCCAATCCTCCCCCAAGTGGAAGGGACATACTATTGGTAGGCGGTGATGGGGGGGATGTGAGAATGTTCATGTATGCCCCCTGCCCCAGACCCCGCTCCCTAGGCGACCACCTACCCACACAGTGGATGGTCTGGGCCTGCGCACTACCAGCACTGACAGCATATGGTCATGTCAGCATGGCGGGGGGGGGGGGGTGCCTGTGCTGGAGGGGGCAGTGGCACCTGCCTGCAGTGGACTTAGGCCATGCCCTGTATTAGTACGTGGTGTGCAGTGCAACATAAAAGGTCTAGCTGAGGAAAAGTACAGGTAACCCCATGGACTACCATGCATCTGTGGCAACAGTGTGGTGCAGTACACCCAACCAATATGTCCAGAAACAGAGGGTCACAGGTTTGAGTCCCAGCTGTGGTTCCTGCAGAGCATGCCCCTATATTTTACCCTACAATACAGATACAACAGCAACATGTGCAAAGTCCAAAGCCGCAGCGAACATGGGTACAAACACCCATTCACACAGGCTCCACAATCCAAAGATGCATGGAGAGTCAGGCTGTTGGCCCCAGCATTGAGTTGCAGTTATCGCCAGAGCACTACTACTACCTCCTGCACAGTTTAGCAGTGTCGGCACTGTGATCAGGACCAGTGTGGCGGGCAGGGTTGCCAACCACCCCTATCTTTGCACAATGTTGCAATAGGAGTGTGCGTGTGTGTGTATGGCTATCCATTGTTCTGTGGCTGCCCAGCCCTCACTGGGCCAAAAATGTCCCACTGTTACCAGCGTTAGCCGGAATATGTGCATAACAAGGAGCAAGGTATTGTGGATATAGCCCGGACAGGGCAGATTGGCCAGGATGCATCTTCACAGGGTGTGGGGCAATGGCTGGGACACTGTAGTGCCTGACCACTGCCTGCATGGACAGGGTGGCCACAGCATGGCATGCTGGGAGAGTACTCACTCTGACGGAGCAGTGACCATGGCAGGTCTAGGTTCCGACATAGCGCTCTACATTATCTGCCTTCAGTAATACTTTTGTGTTTTCAGTGCTGGGGTCCCAATCACTGAGATGTCTGCTTGGTACACATAGCTCCTCTTTGAGCATGCACTATGGACTGGCTGGTAGACTGTCTGCAGTTAGACTGTGTATGGTTGGAACACCTATAAGGTGCAGTCTGACTGTGCTGTCTGCTGGTGACTGGCAGACAGTGGTGTGCGGCAGTTGGGGTTTTCCAGACCTAACCCCAGCATTGCTGTTGGTCTGCTACTTCCCCAGTCACAGGTATAGCTCTGGCTCACCAGCTCTGGAGGGCTGTCTTATACCAGCAGGATGGAGGTTGCTTCACCTGGATGGGAGCACCTGCGCCTTACGTACAAAAAGAGTGATGTAAGGTGCCTTGTAAGGCGCCTTGTAAGGTGACTTGTAAGGTGCCTTGTAAGGCGCCTTATAATGCACCTTACAAGGTGCCTTGTAACGCACGTTAGTCTAAGGCGCCCTGTAACGTGTTAGCTTATACAGCTTGCTGTAACGATGCAACGCCCATGCCAGTTCTGACGTCAGGCTCTCCGGTCTGTAGTTTCCCGGATCACCCCTGGAACCCTTTTCAAAAATTGGCGTTATGTTCGCCATCCTCCAATCTTCAGTTATTACAGATGATTTTAATGATAGTTCACAGATTACTAATAGCAGGTCTGCAATCTCATATTTCAGTTCTTTCAATGCCCTTGGATGTATATCATCCGGTTCAGGTGATTTGCTACTCTTCAGTTTATCAAATAGTTGTAATACATCTTCCCGATGTATCGATATTTCCTTCAATTTTTCCGCACCTTTAAATACCACTTCAGTCATGGGTAACATCCCTACATCTTCCTCAGTTCTTTAGTCTCTACTCTTGGTAACATTTGTGGGTTCTTGGCACTTAACTCTCCACTTTCTCCTTCTCCCTTCTTGAATTAACTGAGACCAGGACGAAATGTGGAATGAAAGGGTTTAATTAAAGAACTTTAGGATCAGTGATAATAGTAGCAAAAAATGCAAATGGAAAAGATTACAAAAATGGAACTGTATTACAACCAGTTAACTCCTTTTCTTCTCTCTCAAAAATATGTTACAAGCAGATTAATTCTTTTTCCTCTCATTCTGTTATGCTATGATTCACTCTTAGTTCTCCTTCCCTGGTACTGGTATTTTTCTCTATGCTTTCCCACGTTGATTACTCCTTGTGGCTGCCCTGAGTAGGAACCCTCCTCCTGCTCTAGTAATCTCTCTTTGTGTACTTTGAGTTAGTGGCTCTGCAGGGGCAATTACCCAGTACTGCCCTGTGATCCACTCCTGGCTTTGGTGTCACTGGTTACTGATGGACTCCTATTGTTCCTCTCCTCGAACGAGATAGCTTCTCAAGATAGTTGCCTTGCTCCTTCTCTTAACCACCAGCTGTACTGCTCTCCTCTTGAGCTAGGAGGGGTGCTGGCAGAGTCTGCACAATTGTAGACTAATGTTGGTGTAGACATGAGACCAAAACACCATACAACCCCACTGCTCTCTCTGTTCTAACAGCTTTGGCATTGTGACTCCTTCCAGATGGAATGAGGGCTTGAGGATAGCCACAGCCAGGGGAACTCTATCATTAGGTAGAGTGAGGCGGCTGCCTCAGGCAACAAAGTTTTGGGATGGCAAAAAATGCCCCCCAAAACAGCCCAGCCATGGCCGCCTCACTCTGCCGAGACCTGCTGCTACTACTACTACTGCGCCACTGTCATCATCGTCGTCATCACCCCTTCTCCCAGTCTGAGGCGGCATCAATCATTCCCTCCCAATGCTGATGACTAGTGACAGTTTAAAAACAAAATCAAGCAAAAGCACAGGGCCTTCCTGGCTCCAGCGTGCTTGTAAGGCCCTAATGGTTCCTCCTCCTTCTGATGCATATATCTATGTCTGAGGGGGGCGGGGCTGGCAGAGACTTAACAGGCACTCCAGAGTCAGGAAGGCCTCACACTTTTGCTTGATTTTGTTTTTTTAAGCTGCCGCCAATGCTGAGAGAGACAGCAGCAACGACGGCAGGAAGGGAGAGAAAGGTTACATTGGGTATTGGTTGGTCGGTCAGTGGGTGGGTGGTAGATGCTGTACAAAGGAGGGCAAGAGGACAGATTCTGGATATTGGGAAACAGGGAAAAGATGCTAGATGGGGAGTGCAGGGGGACAGATGCTGGCCATGGGGGGAGAGGGCAGATGGTGGCTACAGAGGAGGAGGTGGAGGGCAGATGCTGGACATGGGATGAGAGGGGCAGTGGGCAGAGAGTTGCCACAGGAAGGATGGAGAACAGCCGCTAGGCATGAGGGGGATGGGGGAAAATGGCAGATACTGGGCATGATGGGGTGTATAGGGGAGAAAGGGCAGATGCAGGACATGGGGTATGCAGGCAAATGCTGGGTATGGGGGGAAATGGAGAGAAAGGCCAAATGCTGGGCATGGGGGGGGGGGAATTGGGAGACAGGGCAGATTCTGGGCATGGGCAGAAATAGGGAGAAATGGCAGATAGGGGAGAGAGGACAGATACTGGCCATGAGGGCATGGACATCAGATGCTGGGCATGGGGGAGGGGATAAAGGGTAGATGTTGGACATTGCACGGAGGGCAGATGTTAGCTAGGCATGGGGAGATAAAGAGTAGATGGACATTGCACAGAGGGCAGATGTTAGCTAGGCATGGGTAGATAAAGAGTAGATGGACATTGCATGGAGGACAGATGCTGTTCATGGAGGTAGATAGGGGAGAAAGTGTAGATGCTGGACACTAGGGGGGTGGAGGAAGAGAGGAGAGATGCTGGACATTGGGGGGAGAATGAGAGAGGGGAGGTGCCAGAAACAGGAAGAGGGAGAGAGGAGAGATGCTGGGCATAGGGGGAGGGAGCAAGAGGAAAGATGGTCACAGGAAAGGGAGAGAAGAGAGATAGTGGACACTGGGGGGGGGGGGAGAAAGAGGAGAGATAGGAGGACATGCTAAAGAGGAGGGAGAAGAGGAGGAAGAAGTGAAATTCTGGGCATGGGGTGTCAAGAGATGCCGGACACAGGGATGGAGAGAAAGGGGGATATATTGGATTAAGGACATGAAGAGGGAGGAGGAATGGTGGACATAGTGGTGTGGAGCGAGAAAAACAGGGTGAGGTGCTGGATGGAGAAGGGAGAGGGGAGGGATTGCACAGGGGAGGAGAAAAGGGGAGAAATTATGGATGAGGGGAGAGGAGGATAGAAAGGGGAGAACTAAAGCCTGGGGAAGGAAAAGACTGTGTTAAGGGTTGAAAAGCGGTAGATGCAGTATCGAAAGGGGATTGAGGACTGGATGGTAAGGAACAGGAGCAAAATCTGAGCTGACAGAGAAAGAGAGAAAAAAATAAGTAGAAAAAGGCTGAAAGGAAACAATGAATGCTGGAGACGAAAGGAAGTAAAGAAGACAGGAGAGGAAAGAAGTGGCAGATGGGCCGGAGACCCTAGAAAACGAGTGAAGATAAGACAGAGGAAAGCAGAAGCTAGAGACAGAGATCAACATGATTAGAGAATAAAATGACCAGCCAACAAAAGGTAGAAAAATTAATTTTATTTTCAATTTAGTGCTAGGAATATGTCAGTTTTTGGAATTTACATATTCTGTCTTTAAATGTTGTGCTCTACAGGGGCGTCTGCATCTCTTTCTATTTCCCTGGTGTTGTACTGCCTGCAGGGGTAGGCTGGGGTGGGCCATGGCCCTCCATTCTGGCATTGGGCCCACCCAGTCAGCAGCAGCAGAACAGTAGAATGAGAGGATAACTGGAGGCAGTGTCAACATTCGTACTGCTTTGTGCCCGTGCATGTTAATTCCAGGCCCAGGGCTGTCCCAGAGTTGGTTTAGCTTTGAATATCTAGCTATTTGCCGCCCCCAAAAAGCTTTCATCCTAGCAACTGGCTAGTTTGCCTAATCAGCCTTGGCTGGGCCACTGATGCAAAGTTTGTCTTCTTTGGGCTTCAGTTTAGTTTTTGTCTACATATGTCTGTTTTTAGTTTGTGATAATTTATTCCTTACTTAGTGAGGATCTATCTAATTTCTGAGTGTGTGACCCAAGCCAGGTATTCTGTTAGCATGGAGTTTCTATGTAGCGACGGTAGTAATCCGGATTATTCGGTTTTCTGAATAGGTGCTCTTTTCTGCATAGGCCCTTTGTTTGAATTTTGTATGCTAATGCTGCTATAGTATGGTAGATTTTCTCCATAGGCCCTGAGTAATTTTTGTAAGGTTTTGTATTACTTCACAATTGGCCCGATTCTGGGATGCGGGTTGTGGGACCGATTTGCCCTCCGGCTCCCCCCATACGTCCTGAGCATTAGGATGGGGAGAGCTGGCAGGGGGCAGGAGGGGGCTGGATTGGGGCGAAGCAGGTGGGGGCCAGCTCGGCAAGATGTACAGGGCTGATTCAGGTCATTGCCCTGTACATCCTTCTGGGCCCGTGGGAATATACTGCTTATTCCACCTAAAAGGAATAAGCAGCATAAAACTAGTGATTGGGCCCAGAGATCCCCCCCAGGGCCGGATGCGGGAGGGGGTCCCTGCTGCACTATCCAGGCCATGGCAGGCCAGCAGGTCGGGTGGCTGGGACAAGGGGGTTGAAGATGCGGGAGTTGGGGGCGCTTGCGGGGAGGTGGCAGGGCATGCCAGGCCATCCTCATGCCCGATTCTGTTTACCACGTGAACGTTTTGTTCCCACGGTCCAGAATTGGGTCCAAACGAGCCCGTCTTGCTTGGGGCCGTCCGGACGGCCCAGATGTGCTCCTACCTGAATTGGGATCTGTATGCCCAGTATTAATTTATATTGCTGTTAACTGAGATGAAACCAGAATCAGAAATTATTTTTGGTATCTTGAATTCTGTGGGAAATGTTCTAGTTCTGCTTTGCACCCACTATTGGGAGAGGGGTTCTTTTGGGTGCAGAATGTATGTTCAAAAAGAAAAAGTGAGAACCACAGCGCAGTTTCAAATGCTAAAATAAAATTAATTATAATAATTTTATTTTGGTGTTATAAACTGCACTGTGGTTCTCGCTTTCTGATTTTGCTCCATGGTAGGCGTTCACCTTGCGTCTCCTTTGTCTTTGACAGAATATATATTTCCATTAAAAACTACGTACATCCAGTGTGTAGTGTCATGATTCAATATTTTATATATTAGATTCCCAGGCTTGATAATGCATTTTTTTATAGCCTGACCACTAGGTGTTATGTCAGAGGAGATTCAGAAGCAGCAGGCTCTGGGTGCCGGAAGCACATGGCTTCCCACTGAGTCGTCAGGGGAAGTACAGGTGCGAGGGTGCTAGGGATCTAAAAGCAAATCGCAAGGGGGTAGAAGGCTGTTGATTCGCAAAGGCTGCGTTCAAAATTCAAAATGGCATGGGACAGACACAGTGGATACCTTTACAACAACAGGATAAAAGCAAAATAATCTGGGCAGACTAGATGGACCATACTGATCTTTATCTGCTGTCATTTACTATGTTGCTATGTTAAATTATATAGCCTGGGACTATATTGCTTTCTTTTCCTTGCGGCAACCACCTGACAGGTGTCCTAAGTGAGGGCACCCCTATTCCCTGGCTAGAGATCTGAGAAGTCCCTCCATTTTGGCTGCTGGGATGGGAGGGGGGGAGGTGCCAGCTCATCTCTCACCTCAGGAGCCTCCTGCCCCTCTGGAACAGACTCCTCTTCTTCTCCATGGTACAGTGCTGGCTGCCAAAGACAGGGTACTGCCATTGGGATCGGATATACATGAGTTGGATATTTTTCTCCCAGAAGAGTGTTCTCCCAGCATAAAATAACTGGGATAGATGTAACCTCCCCTGTTCTGTAAAAATACCAGGTCATCTCCATGTTACATTGTAGTAATTTGGTAGGGGCACTAGAGGTCTCTGCTGTACAAAGTGCATGCAAATGTAAATGCAAAGTGTATCCAAATCACTTGTACGCACATATACCTACAAATTAAAATCAATCTGCACACTTTAAAAAGTTCTAGTGTGCATATGTTCCGAAATGATGAATATATGAAATAAACATGAACATGTTTCTTGATTTCTGAACTTAATTTAAAACTAGCACTAACTGAGCTCTTTTTTTGGCCATGCACATCTCTTGTTCCCAAATCTATTCCACAGGAATACCTTACAGGTTTGATTTTCAGCTTAGCCACTGTGAACAATCACAATATATATTTGCACATATTTGTGCTAGTAGCCAGGTTAATTTCCAGATTTTGAACTGTGGCTGGACTGTCCTTTAGAAGCTGCCATTTTAGAAGCAATATGGAGTCACTGATATTTCCATAACCCTCTTTGGTTATCGGAGAATCAGGTAAAGTTAGGCCAGCCTTTTACAGTATCTGCCTAACCTTACTGCTTCTTGCAAATAACCAGTTATCTTTGGGTGATGCCCTACTCTGCCCCTGGAACGCACTGATGCTCGCTGCTTAGAGGGGGAATCAGTGGCACTAACCGGGTAGGTGCGGCCGAATATCCTTATGAGCTGCATTTACGCAGTTTGCAAACTGCATAAATGCCTCTGAATATGCCCCCAATGTTACTTCTCAGTTTATTGGTATTTGATGTACAGGTCTATATGAAAATAAGTTGACTTACTGGACATTTTATTCTGTTTTCTTAGATCTTTTGAACTTCAGGCCACTTTTCCACAGGAATCTCTCTTAACGGTCCTTATATATGATCACGACTTGGTGGGAACAGATGACCTCATTGGGGAGACAAAAATTGACCTGGAGAATCGTTTCTTCAGCAGGCACAGAGCCACCTGTGGTTTACAGAGTCAATATGAAATGTAAGGTCCTCTTAATACATTCTTCTTCTCAGGCAAGGTTGACACCTATCTGAAATCTCCTGACAAAGACAAGAGAAGACAGCATTGTGTTCTTTTAACACAGTGGCTTGACATTTAGCGTGTGCTAATTCATGTGCTAACTGAATAGTATGGAATGGGTGCAGACTTACCATGCATCAACTGTTACCATAGCATGTAATGCAAAGCACTTAACACTATCTTAATAGATGGTATTAAATGTATCTGCGTTATCTGCAATGCACTTAACACAAGTTAAATATATTTTTCTGCATTAACTGTATAGGAAGATGTTGGGCCCACCCCCAAAAGTTAGCAGAGAAGCTTTATGATTATCATGAGTTAAATTTTCTAAAACACAGTAACTGCAAATTTTTACTGCCTTTTAGTAAAAGGGCTCCTTTTATTTGTAAGTCATGGACCAAACAAGATTTCTTTAAGAATTCTGATACAGCCCCAACCCCGTCAAGTAATTATGAGTTCTTGGAAATAAAAGCCTCCCACAAAAAGTGGGAAGGAGTGGAGGAGTGGCCTAGAGGTTGGGGCAAGGTACTTCAGGCCGGAAGGTCGGGGGTTCAAATCCCACTAGAGGACAGCAACCTTGAGCCAGAAGGACTGGGGTTTCTAGTCCCACAGGTGCTCCTTGTGGTCTTGGACAAGCCACTTAACCCTCCATAGCCCATGTTCCCTGTAAAATAGTTATCTCCAAGTTATAATGCCCTGTTCAATGTAATTTCAATTTGTTCAATGTAAATCCACACTGATGCAGAATAGCACAGTATATAAGAGAATGTAAATAAATAAATAAAAAAGTCTAGATACATGGAAATTTGCAGCAGTGCAGAGAACCATAAGTTTTGCAAAAATAATATTCCTATGAATTCTTTAGAACTTGGCTCTGTGTTTAAAAGAGATTTTTCCCACTGAGAGGAAAGGAGGAAGGGGTGAGGGGGTGAAGGAAAGTAGGGGAGAAGAGAAATAAAGGGGGAAAAATTGGTGAGAAGGGAGGAGGGAAAGAAATGCAGGATATGATAGGAACAGAACGAGAGCAATATCTAGCAGATGGGAAAGGGAGAAGAGGGATCTGTGTGAGCACAATGTATCCTTGAAGGATACTAGCAAAAGATTGAAGTTACGGTATATCGACAGAGAGGTTCCAATAAAGACAGAAGTAACCCAAATGCCCTTAAGTACACAGCAAACAGAGCTTAAAGATTCCATATTACCCCTGCCTACCAATAACCAAATTAATATGAATAAAATACAAACTCTAAAATGCTTGTATGCAAATGCTAGAAGTCTAAAAAATAAGATGGGAGAGTTAGAATATATAGCACTAAATAAGAGGTTAGATATGATTGGTATCTCAGAGATCTGGTGGAAGGAGGACAACCAGTGGGACACTGTGATACCTGGGTACAAATTATAACGCAATGACAGAGTAGATCAAAATGGTGAAAGGGTCACATTCCATGTTAGAGAGGGCATTGTGTCGCACAGGATTAAAGTTTGCAGAAAGCAAAATACAGTGTAGAATCTGAATGGATTGAAATTCCAATGTAAAAGGGGGAAGGCGATGGCAGTAGGGGTGTACTACTGAACGCCTGGCCAGAACAAACAAATGATAATGAAATGCTCAAAGAAATCAGGGAAGCTAACAAAAGTTACAACACAGTAATAATAATGGGTGATTTCAATTACCCCGGTATCGACTAGGTCAGTGTCACGGCAGGACGTGCTAGGGAGATAAAGTTTCTAGATGAAATAAATAACTGCTTCTTGGAACAGCTGCTTCATGAACTGATAAGAGAATAAGTCATTTTGGACCTAGTTTTTAGTGCAACACAAGATCTGGGGCAAGAGATAAGGTGTTGGGGCCACTTTGTAATAGTGATCATAGCATGATCATGTTTGATTTAATAAATGAAGGAAGGACAGCAAGGAAATCTACAGTTCTACCTTTAACTTTCAAAAGGGAGACTATGATAAAATGAGAATAATAGTTAAGAAAAAACTAAAAGGAGCAGCTGCATAGGTTAAAGATTTACATCAAGCATGGCCATTGTTTAAAAATATTAACTTGGAAGCCCAGACCAGCTTTATTCCATGCTTTAAGAAAAGTGGAAGGAAGTCCAAAAAACTGCAGCATGGTTTAAAAGTGTTGTAGCTAAAAAAGCATCTTTCAGGAAATGGAAAAATGAATCAAATGACGAAAACTGGAAACAACATAAGGATTGACAAGTTAGATGCAAGGCATTGATAAGGCAGGCAAAGAGAGAATTTGATAAAAAGCTTGCTGTGGAAGCAAAAACGCAGAATAAAAACCTTTTCAAGTACATTTGTAGCAAAAGACGTGTGAGAGAGTCAGTTGGACAATTAGATGATAGAGGGATAAAAGGGGCACTAAGAGGGGACAACCCCATAGTGGAGAGACTGAATGAATTCTTTGCTTTGGTCTTAAAAAACCCTTTCCAGGCCGAGCCCAAAACTCTTGGGATCCAAAATTCTCACTAAATATTCCTATCAAATGGTATATAATACATGACCATAGCAGAAGGAAAATCACTATTAGACCATATTGAATAAGACGGGTACAATTTTCCTGAAATATGCAAAAATTAACCCAGCTGCAGAATGTGGATTAAAAATTTAAATTAGGCCTTGAAAGGGTTAATGAAGAAATTGTAAGGATATCACTCATGACTGAAATGGTATTTAAAGGTGGTGCATCAGAAGAATTGAAAGAAATATTGATAAACCGATAAAACGTATTACAAGTATTTGATAAACTAGAGTAGCAAATCACCTGGAGTAGCAAATCACCTGGATGGTATATATCTGAGGATGTTGAAAGAAGTGAAATATAAGATTGCAGTAATCTGTGAACTATCATTAAAGTCATCTATAATACCTGAAGATTGGCGAATGGTCAATATAACGCCAATTTTTAGAAAGGGTTCCAGGGGTGTTCTGAGAAACTACAGACAGATGAGCCTTACATCAGTACCAGGAAAAAAACCGAAACCATTATAAGGAACAAAATTGCTGAACGTGTAGACAGTCATGGTTTAATGGGAGAAAGCCAACATGGCTAATCTTACTAATCTGTTATATTTTTTGAAGGTGTGAATAAACAGGTAGAGAAAGGTGAGCCGGTCGATATAGTGTATCTGGATTTTCAGAAAGCTTATGACATGGTCCCTCATGAGAGACTCTCGGTGACATTAAAAAGTGACGGGTTAGGCGGCAGTGTACTATTGTGGATCAGGAACTGGTTAAAAGATGGAAAGCAGAGGGTAGGGTTAAATGTCCAATTTTCCCAATGGAGAAAGGTGAGTAGTGATCTGTGCTGGGTCCGCTACTTTTTACATATTCATAAATTAACTGGAAATGGGAATAACAAGTGAGGTAATCAAATCTGCAGATGACACAAAATTATTAAAAAAAGCCAAGAGCATTGTGAAAAATTGCAAGAGGACTTTGATAAACTGGAAGACTGGATGTTCATATGAGAGATGAATTTTAATGTGGACGACTACAAAGTTATGCACCTAGGAAAGAACAACCCAAACTATGGTTACACGATGCAAGGTTCCACATTAGGAACCACCATCCAGGAAAAAGATTTAGGTGTCATTATAGATAACATGTTGAAACCCTCCACTCAGTGTGCAGCGGCAGACAAGAAGGCAAATACATTGGAATGCTAGGAATCATAAGGAAAGGAAAGGAGAATAAAACCAAGAATATTATAACGGTTCTGTATTGTTCCATGGTGCGACTGCACCTTGAATATTGTGTGCAATTCTGGTCGCCGTATCTTAAAAAGGATATAGTGGAATTTTAAAAGGTACAGAAAAGAGCCACCAAAATGGTAAAGGGGATGGAAGGATACCCCTATGAGGAGAGACTTAAAAGGTTAGGGCCCTTCAACCTGGAAAAGAGACGTCTGAGAAGAATTATGATAAAGGTCTATCAATTAATGAATAGAGTGGAACGGATAAACCTAGATTGATTGTTTATGCCATCAAAATGTAGAAAGACTAGGGGATATGCAATGAAGCTACAGTGTAATCTGTTTAAGACTAATAAGAGAAAAAAAATTTCACTCAACGCATAATTAAGCTTGGAATTTGTTACCAGAGGATGTAGTAAAAGCTGTCTGTGTAGCTGGTTTTAAAAAAGGTTTGAACAAGTTCCTAGAGGAAAGGCCCATAAACCATTATTAAAGAGGACACAGGAAACCCACTGTTTGCCCCTATACAAGCATTATGGAACCTGTGTGTCTTCTTGGGAACACGCTAGGTACTTGTGACCTTGATTGACCACTGTTGGAAACAGGATACTGGGCTTGATGGACTTTGGTCTGACCCAGTATGGCATATCTTATGCTCTTATGTTCTTAAGAGAAGCAAGGGGTGTGTGAGAGAAACAGAGAAGAATGAAAGAGTATAGGTAGGATAAAGATAAACACAAGGAAAAAGAACAAAACAAAAAAAATGGGACATGGAATGAAACGAGTCAAGGAAGAAAGATGGCAACAAAGTGGAAAAATCTATAGAAAAGGCCTAGAGAACAGAATGAGTAGCAGGAAAAGGGAACCTAAAAGTCAGAGGTGACATGGAAATGTGGAAAAATGAAAAAATAAGGATAGGCTAAAACAAATAAGAAATCAAATTAAATAAACAAAACAGGAAAGAAGGATAAAGAAGGAAACATAAAGGAAGAAAATAAGGTGAACAGATGATCAAAAAATGGCAAAGTTTGAAAATATTTTACTGAAATATTCTGTGGCAACCACAATTGAATAGATGGGAAGGCTGGGACTGGGCCTACACAATTTGTGTGAGAGCAACAGAGAGTTCAGGAAGGGGGAGGAAGGAGTGAATGTCTGCACTCTTTCCCCAATCCATGGCAGTCTGAAGGCAGGAAAGAGTTTATTTCCTCCTGTCACCCACTATTATGATCTCCCTACTTCTTGTACCCTCTACCCCAAACTAAACAGGAAAACTACTTCTATGTATTTAGCACATATGTGATAAAGCTGAATTTTAATGTGTCCACATATGCAGAGTATTAAAATATAGTAATCACATTATTGATCATTAGCATGCTACTTATTAAGATTTTGATATAAGGAACTAACTTAACACAGACTTTTAGCCCATGAAATTTAGCTCAAGCATCTTGACGGTGACCATAGATAGATCACTAAGAGATGCATAAACCTCTGTGCCTCTCTTCCAATACACTTCAGCACAGCAGAGAAGATCCACAGTAGGCATTTCAATACTGCATGCTCAGCATCAATGTTTCTGCCTCACATAAGCTTGCCTCAGGAGCACACGCAAAATCTTGCCACCTCAATCAATGACAGAAATGACGCTGTGGCACTATTAAAAAACATGATGTTTAAATACTGATGGCACCAAATAGTGACATCATACCCAGAGACACATTAGTCACACCATACTATCCCGGCATAAGTATGGGAAACAAAAATAAGGGGAGCAATAACACACAGCAGATATGGGTTGGTACTAACATCAGCAATACAAAGACAGTCCATTACAAATCCGCATTGAGGCCCGACAGAGCCATGGTGTGCAGCCGATAAATCCAACATTGTTCATGCTGGAGAAGAAGTCGGTCTACATCACCTCCACAGGCTGAAAGTTGGACATGTTCCAAGACAGCACAACGAAACTGGGCAAAAGAATGCTGGGTCAAACAACAATGTCTAATCAAAGGTGTTTCATCCTGACCCTTCAGAATTCGACTCTTATGTTTCATTAATCAGACCTTAAAAGGCCGAAGAATCTTGTCCACATACATTAAAACTGCATGGGCAAATCAAACTATAGATTACAGCAGACAGCTGACAATCGCCTATAAATTTAAGGTATATCGTCCTTGAACCCAGTAACAGCAAGTAGTTACTGCAGCACAATTGAGTACAAAATTGACAGTGTTGACAAGGAAATAATCCCAAAAAAGTATCTAATGGCAAAAATTGCTGTGCAGGATAAGAAGACACCAATAAGTCCCTTAGATTCTGCTCCCATTTATATAAAAATCCATGAAAAGCAGCATGATTCTGTAAAAGAAACCAATAATGTTGCGCAGTCTGACGAATCTGAAAAACACAGAAAAACACATTCCTGAAGTTGCACTTAATGATAACATTTCAAGGTCGCAATTGTAACAGCACACCTCATTCAGTATAATAGGCCCTCAAATAGGCTGCACATAAACAAGAAATAGGGTAACTTCGAGCAAGAAAGTCTAGACTGGACCCGAAATTTATCAAGGGAGAAACAGTCTCCTAACACAAAAAAATTGGCTCAAAGACAAACTTAGTTTTAGATATTGTGGATGGGCACTTGAATATTGAAGCAGTGTATTACAATTGGTAGGTTTCCAAAAGATGGAAAATTCAAAACAGGTAAAGGTAATCAAAAGATCCAGAAAAGCAATTGATCTAGGATGAAAAATGTAGAACTGCAAACTGGGATCCATACTGTGCAGCCATGTAAAAAAATTACTCAAATCATCATAGTCACCCCACCAAACAAGAAGGACATCATCTATATAACATTGCCAAAAGAGGGTATATGATTCTCAAAAGGTGAATCACCCAACCAGGATTGTTCAGACATCAACATATAAATTGGCCACATCAGGAGCCATTGTAGCTTACATGGCCATGCCCTTAACTTGTAAAAAATGCTCAAACTTAAATATAAAAAATGTTTGGTCAACGCCAAATGTGTCAACTCCCATAAGAAACAGGTAGGAATTCTCATATTCACTCGATGATCCAGCACCAACGATACCATATTCACAGCACCAGAGTGCAGTATGTTGGTATACAAGGATGATATGTCTGCGGTCACAAGGAGGGCATTAGTCACTGGCACAGTCAAACTCTCCAACAATTGGATAATGTGAGTGGAATCTCTCAGAAAAGTCTTTCCCGACAGGACAAATGATCACAGGAAATGATGCACAAACTGGAACAAAAGCTCTAATAGAGACCCAATGGACACAATAATGTGCCATCCTAGAGGGTGATAAAGATTCTTATGTATCTTAGGAAATTAATAAAACACAGGCATTTTAGGATGAGCCACAGTCAAAAAAGCAGCTTCTCTAGTCATATTCCAACCACATAATAGGGCTTCAGAAACTACAGCTTCCATCTCCCTCCAAAACACAGGTATAGGATCTTCCAACAGAGGGACATAAAAGGACTGGTCCAAAAGCTATCGCCATGCTTCTGTCTCATATGCAACAGTATCCATTAACACAATCGCACCCCCTTTATCGGCAGGTTTAATGGTCACCTCTGAGGAACTCTGGAGTTCAAACAAAGCTTCTTGTTCAGAACGAGGCAAATTTGAGCGATGGCAAAACTCAGGCAAATGTTCTACTGCCTGAAAAACCAACCACTGAAAGGACCACCAAGTTTGAATCTACCGGCCCCAGAGGTATGCAGTGTGAAACAGGACGAAAACCTGTATCTGAGGGGTCAACAGTATCAACATTAGCAAAAAATAATCGTAGCCATAGAGCCTAAAAAAATGCACTAAAGCAGTCAATATTGCAAATTTATTAAAACGAGGGGCCAGTACAATAGATAACTCCTGCTGTAATAAATACAACTGAGCAGGAGACAACTCTATGGAGGAAATGTTAATGACTGTGGATGTTGATGCGTCCACAGACGAGTGTGAGGCTGATTGGGCAGTTGATGTTGTGAGATTACCAGAGCTCTGCCTCAGCTTTGAAACTGTCAATGTTGTCTGCGAACTTCTAAAAAATCCTTATTCACAAAACCTCCATGAGAGGAGTCATCACTAGAGGAATAAGAACATAAGAACATAAGATATGCCATACTGGGTCAGACCAAGGTCCATCAAGCCCAGTATCCGGTTTCCAACAGTGGCCAATCTAGGTCATACGTACCTAGCAGTTTCCCCAAAAGACACAGGTTCCGCAATGCTTGTACTGGGTCAAGCATTGATATCCTGGGTCCCTTCTTAATAATGGTTTATGGACCTTTCCTCCAGGAACTTGTCCAAACCTTTTTTAAACCCAGCTACACTAACAGCCTTTACTACATCTTCCGGTAACAAATTCCAGAGTTTCATTACACGTTGAGTGAAGAAATATTTTTTTTTATTAGTTTTAAATAGTTTACCCTGTAGCTTCAATGCATGTCCCCTAGTCTTTCTATATTCTGATAACGTAAACAATTGATCTACGTTTACCCGTTCCACTCCGTTCATTAATTTATAGACTTATATCATATCTCCCCTCAGCCGTCTCTTTTCCAGGTTAAAGAGCCCTAACCTTTTTAGCCTTTCTTCATAGGAGTATCCTTCCATCCCCTTTACCATTTTGGTGGCTCTTCTCTGAACCTTTTCTAATAACGCTATATCCTTTTTAAGATACGGCGACCAGAATTGCACACAATATTCAAGGTGTGGTCTCACCATGGAACAATATAGAGGCATTATAATATCTTTTGTTTTATTTTCCATTCCTTTCCTTATGATACCTAGCATTCTATTTGCTCTCTTGGCTGCCGCTGCACACTGGGCGGAGGGTTTTAACATGTTATCCACAATGGCGCCTAAATCTTTTTCCTGGGTGGTGGTTCCTAATGTGGAACCTTGCATCGTTTAACCATAGTTTGGGTTATTCTTCCCTAGGTGCATAACTTTGCACTTGTCCACATTAAATTTCATCTGCCATTTTGATGCCCAGTCTTCCAATTTATCAAGATCCTCTTGCAATTTTCCACAATCCTCTTGGGTTTTAACAACTTTAAATAGTTTTGTGTCATCTGCAAATTTGATAACCTCACTCGTTATTCCACTTTCCAGGTCATTTATGAATATGTCAAAAAGCAGTGGACCCAGCACAGATCCCTGGGGTACACCACTATTCACTTTTCTCCATTGGGAAAATTGGCCATTTAGCCCAACCCTCTGCTTTCTATCTTTTAACCAGTTCTTGATCCACAGTAGTACACTGCCTCCTATCCCATGACTCTTTAGTTTTGCCAAAAGTCTCTCATGAGGGACCTTGTCAAAGGCTTTCTGAAAGTCCAGATACACTATATCAACTGACTCACCTTTGTCCACCTGTTTATTCACACTTTCAAAAAACATAATAGATTAGTAAGACAAGATCTTCCTTGTCTAAAGCCATGTTGGCTGTCTCCCATTAGGCCATGACTATCTACATGCTGAGTAATTTTATTCTTTATGATGGTTTCTACCATTTTTCCCAGTACTGATGTGAGGCTCACCGGTCTGTAGTTTCCCGGATTACCCCCTGGAACCCTTTTTAAAAATTGGTGTTACATTGGCGATCCTCCAATCTTCAGGTATTACAGATGATTTTAATGAAAATTTACAGATTACTAATAGCAGGTCTGCAATCTCATATTTCAGTTCTTTCAACACCCTTGGATGTATACCATCCGGCCCAGGTGATTTGCTACTCTTCAGTTTATCTAATAGTTGCAATACATCTTCCCGATGTATCGATATTTCCTTCAATTCTTCCGCACCTTTAAATACCACTTCAGTCATGGGTAACATCCCTACATCTTCCTCAGTAAAGACTGAAGCAAAGAATTCATTCTGTCTCTCCGCTGCCCCTTTAACTCCTCTATCATCTAATGGACCAACTGACTCTCTCACAGGTTTTTTGCTACGAATGTACTTGAAAAAATCTTTATTTCGCGTTTTTGCTTCCGCAGCAAGCTTCTTCTCAAATTCTCCCTTTGCCTGCTTTATCAATGCCTTGCATTTGACTTGCCAGTGCTTGTGCTGTTTCCAGGTTTCGTCATTTGGCTTTTTTTTCCATTTCCTGAAAGATGCTTTTTTGGCAACAACAGCCTCTCTGACCTCCCCTTTAAACCATGCTGTCAGTTTTCTGGACTTCCTTCCACATTTCTTAAAGCGTGCAATACAGCTGGGCTTCCAAGATAGTATTTTTCAACAACACCCAAGCTTGATGTAAGTCTTTAACCTTTGCAACTGCTCCTTTTAGTTTTTTCTTAACTATTTTCCTCATTTTATCATAGTCTCCCTTTCGAAAGTTAAAAGGTAGTACTGTGGATTTCCTTACTATCCCTCCTCCACTAATTAAATCAAAGGCGATCATGCTATGATCACTATTGCCAAGTGGCCCCAACACCCTTATCTCTTGCACTAGATCTGGTGTTCCACTAAGGACTAGGTCTAATATGGCTTCCCCTCTGGTCGGTTCATGAACCAGCTGCTCCAAGAAGCAGTCATTTATGTCATCTAGGAACTTTATTTCCCTAGCATGTCCTGCCATGACACTTACCCAGTCGATACCGGGGTAACTGAAATCACCCATTATTATTACTGTGCTACAACGTTTGTTAGCTTCCTTGATTTCTTTGAGCATTTCATCATCCATTTGTTCATTCTGGCCAGGCGGTCGATAGTACACCCCCACTGCCATTGCCTTCCCCTTTTTACATGGAATTTCAATCCATAGAGATTCAACAGCAAATTTTGTTTCCTGCAAAACTTTAATCCTTTATGACTCAATGCCCTCTCTAACATAGAGCGCAACCCCTCCACCAATTTGATCAGCTCTATCATTACGATATAGTTTGTATCCAGGTATCACAGTGTCCCACTGGTTGTCCTCCTTCCACCATGTCTCTGATATTCCAATCATATCTAACCTCTCATATAGTGCTATATATTCTAACTCTCCCATCTTATTTTTTAGACTTCTAGCATTTGCATACAAGCATTTTAGAGACTGTATTTTATTCATATTAGTTTGGCTGTTGGTAGACATGGGTAATTTGAATCCTCCGACATCACAGAAAATGCAACTTTCTTCCTACCGTGGATCCTCTATACTGTGCTGAAGTTTTGGGAAAGTGGCACTGAGGTTATGCCTCTCTTAGTGACCTAACTATGATCACCGTCAAAATGCTTTAGAACAGACGCCATCACAAAGCTAAGTGTTTTGGTATTTGGAGACTTGCTCTTATTAAAATGAGACATGAGTAGTACTGTTTTTATGAAAGTTTTTCAAAAGAATAATATAAAAATTAGACAATAACACATTATTATTGGGTAATGGAGATAGAAGATGAGGCTTGGGCTGTTGAAGATCTAAGGTTATGGGTCCTCTCTAAATGATGCTTGATGCTTCCACTTAACCTTTTAACATTATTTTTGCTTTAGTTTAAGAATTTTTCAACCCATTTGATGTTTTTTGATGGTAATACTTTTATCATTTGTATAATGCTACTAAATATATATAACACTGTACTGTATAATGGAGATATATATTCAGGTGTGATAAGTCCCCACTTCAAATAATCTAAAGCCCAAATTTCAACATTGCCAAAATTCAGATGTCTTGGTGGTCAGCCATGGTACTTAAATATTGGCGGGATATTCAATGGCAGCATCCAGGTAAACTGTGTGGTGCTAACCGGGTAAGTGTCAGCGCTTACCCGGTTAGCAAAAGTTTCAGCCAGCACTGACCCAGATTGCAACTTAGGCTTGCTTTTCATGCAGCCAAAGTTGTCTAAACAGGGGTTGCTGAAAATCACACTAACCAGATAAGTGCCAGCAGTTACCCAATTAGCATCGGTACTGCCCCTGTTCCACCTACAGACACCCTTGCACTAAGCAGATAGTGCTGGGGCAGTCTGTGGAGATATTCAGTGGCACTATCCAGACAGCTGGTCAGCTAAGGACTTTGAATATCTAAGTTGTATCTTAGGTAACGGTCACAAGAAATCTTAGTTGGAGAAGTAGGAACTCAACCCTGAATTACATGATTCTCAGCCCATTGCTCTAGTCCAGGGGTCTCAAACTCAAATTGCTTTGAGGGCCAAATGAGGACTTGTAAAGTAACCCGGGGGCCGCATAAGACGCGGGACCTCATTTGCATAAGGGACCTCATTTGCATAAATATTTGCATAATGTTACCATACACTAACTTTTAGTAAACATGCCTCTTTAATGAGTATGGATAAAGAAAGACTAAAAGATTTAGAAACAAGAAGACAATAATTAAACTGGGAACCCCAAAAGCCAAACTTGGAATGTACAACAACACTGTAGAAATAAAACTATAAATTAATTTCCTCTTGTACTAAACAAAGCGCAAACATTAATGATGCACATTTCCCAGAGCTGACATATTCCAGTTAATAAATTCAAAATAAAGAGATATTTTTCTACCTTTTGTGCATTTTTTTCAGTTGCAATTGTTCCAGCCACTTTCTTCTGGTTTCTTCATGTCTTCTGCTAACTCTCCATCGTCTGCTTCCATTTGCCCTTTCTTCTCTCCTAGTTTTTTTTCCATTCTCTCTCTACATCTGCTTTAACATACTAATCTTTCTCCTTTTTCTCTTTCCTCATTCCTATTTCATCCACTCAAATTTTACCCCTCCATCCTCAATCCCCACTTACTCTCACAATACCTGGCCAATTGTAGATTTGTCTTCTCTCCCAGACAAAATATTTTCCCCTCTCCATTTCACTTTCCCAGCTCCATCCCATTCTAATCCTCCCCCAACATCAGCTCCCTTCTAGTTCCAGCCCCACCCAGCATCCGCTCCCTTCTAGTCCCTGCATCAGTCCATTTCCAGTCCTATCCTAGCCTCACCATCAGCCCATTTCCAATCCTAGCCCCCCATCAGCCCTTTTCCAATCCTAGCTCCCTCCCCTCACAGCCCATTTCCATTCCAAGCCCCCCTCCCCATCAGCCATTTGCAGTTCAAGCCCCCTTCCACTCAGCCCATTTCCAGTCCTAGCAACCCCCCCAGCACATTACCAGTCCTAGACCCCCCATAGCCCATTACCAGTCATAACCCCCCCTGCCAATAGCCCACTTCCAGCCCTATCCCCCATTACCCCATTTCAGTCAGCCCCTCCATAGCTCATTACCAGTCCTAACTCCCCCCATCAGCACACCTCCAGTCCTTCCTAACCCCCACCTGCCCATTTCCAGTCCTAGCCCCCACCATAGCCCATTTCCAGTCATAACCCCCCCCCGCAAATAGCCCATTTCCAGTCCTACAACCCCCCTGCCAATAGCCCATTTCCAGTCTTAACCCCCCCCTGCCAATAGCCCATTTCCAGTCATAACCCCCCCCCCGCCAATAGCCCATTTCCAGTCATACCCCCCCTGCCAATAGCCCATTTCCAGTCATACCCCCCCCCCAGGTAAATAAAAAAACAACCTGGCTTCTGCTGCTGGCTTCTGCTGCAGCAGAAAATCAGCTGTCCCGCGGCCCCTTTCCCTCTGCGCGAGAGCCCTGAGTGTGCTTCCTCTGCGGCATGCTTTTTAAGCCGCGAAGAGAGTATTTCCCTCTCGCGCGGCTTAAGCCTATTCACTTTTCAAGCCTCGCGAGAGGGAAATACTCCCTTCGCGGCTTGAAAAGCACGCCGCAGAGGAAGCACATTCAGGGCTCTCGCGCAGAGGGGAACGGGCCGCAGGACAGAGCAGCAGAAGCCAGTTTTTTATTTTTTTTAAATTGACCGTCGATTCTGCCGTTGCCACGGCGGCAACGGCAGCAGCAGAAGCCGTCGCGGGCCGCACAACCTTCTCCTGCGGGCCGCATGCGGCCCGCGGGCCGCGTGTTTGAGACCCCTGCTCTAGTCTAACCATTAAGCCACTCCTTCTCCCTGTGTGTTCATGTTAATTCTTCTTTTTAATGGAAAGGGGAGGGAGTGTGAGAGCTCTACTGAAGTTTGAATGCAAGGATGCCTGGAAATAAGTCTTTGGGTGAAATTTGAAAAATCCCTTTGAATATAACCACTGATGTTATGTGGTTTACAGACCTGCAAACTGCATAAATCCCACTGACTGGGATATTCACCGACACAAACTAACTGCTGTCATTTATTGCTTTAAAGCTCCTTTCCCTTACCTTCTCATTCGACCTCCAGCTTTGTAATACTACCGCCACTCACCAGCATGGCCACTGCCTTGACCTTGTATCCTTCTCTAATTGCTTACCCTCAAACTTCTGTATCTCAGTTCTTCCCTTATTGGACCATCACCTGCTAAACTTCACTCTTCATCACTCGCCGCCTCAACATCACCATGTCTCCTCCAACCTCTTTAGAAATGTTCATGCTATTGACTCTTTGGCTCACTCCTCCAATGTTTTATCACCCCTTTCCTCCACTACAGCATGTCATCTGACTCTTCTGATGAGGCAGTAGCTTCCTATAATGCTGCACTCTCCTCCGCTCTAGATGCTCTTGCTTCATCCATGCAGTGTCCTGTAAGGTGTATTATATCCCAGCTCTGGCTGTCTTTCACTACCTGCTATCTATGATTCTGTGCCCATTCAGCTGAGCATGCTTGGCTCAAATCTCGCTCCCTTGCAGACTTTCTACACTTTAAATTCATGCTTATCTCTTTCCAGTCAGCCATAGTACTCAACAAACAAGACTGTTATGTCCATCTGACTAACTCTCTTGCCTCTGACCCTTGCCGTCTCTTTACTACTCTCAACTCTCTCCTCAAGGTACCTCTGCCTCTGAACTTCCCTCCCTTTCTGCCCAATCCCTGGCTGACTATTTCCATGACAAAATCCACAAGATCACTCTCCAATTCCCCACGAAGTCAGCTACTTCCCCTCCCCCCCCTCCACTCCCAACTTTCCCCCTCTACCTCTGCTACCCTTTTCCTTTTCTATGATCTCTGAGGAGGAAACCACACACCTTCTTTCCTCCTCCAAACTCACTACCTGCTCCTCTGATTCTATTCCTACCTGTCTCTTAGGTCCCATCTCCTCCACTGTTGTCCCTTCCATCTCTCATATTCTCAACCTATCACACTCCACTGCAACTGTCCCTGCAACCTTCAAGCATGCTGTAATTACACTTCTTCTCAAGAAACCCTCACTAGATCCTACCTGTCCTTCTAACTATTGACTCATCTCCCTCTTTCCCTTCATTTCTAAACTACTTGAATGTGTGGTTCACCACCTTTGCCTTGACTTTATCTCCTCTCAAGCCCCCCTGGATCCTTTACAATCTGGCTTTTGTCCTTTCCATTCTACTGAAATGGCTCTTGCCAAAGTTTCCATTGACCTGTTTCTGGCAAAATCCAAGGGCTTTTAATAAATCCTCATCCTTCTTGACTTTTCTGCTGCTTTTGACACTGTTGACCACAACCTTCTCCTTGATACCTTATCCTCACTTGGTTTTAAGGGCTCTATACTATCCTCCACTCCACTCCTCTCTTCTTATCTTTCCCATCGATCTTTCAGTGTTAGTTCTGGCGGATCTTCCTCTGTTGCTATCCCACTCTCAGTTGGTGTACCCCAAGGATCTGTCTTGGGTCCACTCCTTTTCTCTCTATATACCCAGTCCCTTGGTGCACTCATCTCGTCCCATGGCTTTCAGTAACATCTTTATGCTGATGACTCCCAGATCTACCTCTCTACATCTGAAATCTTTCTGGCAATCCAGGCCCGAATCTCTGCCTGCCTTTCTGATATTGCTGCTCGGATGTCTCACTGCCAACTGAAATTGAACATGGCCAAAACTGAGCTTCTTATTTTTCTCCCTAAAGCTTTCTCTCCCCTTCCTCCTTTCTCAGTCTCTGTGGATAACTCTCTACGTCTTCCTGTTTCCTTGGCTTGCAACCTTGTGGTTGTCTTTGACTCCTCTCTCTCTCTTTCTCCACACATATCCATCTGATAGCTGCTGTTTCTTTCTCTATAACATCAAAAAAATCCACCCATTCCTTTCTGAACACACTACTAAGACACTTATCCACTCTTTAATCACCTCCCATCTTGATTATTGTAACCTACTCCTTGCTGGTCTCCTGTGAATCATCTCTCTCCCCTTCAATCTGTTCAACACTCTGCTGTACAAGTTAATCTTCTGCCAGCCTCAATATGCTCATATTACACCTCTTCTCAAGTTACTTCATTGGCTCCCTATCCATTTCCGCATCCAGTTCAAAGTTCTCCTGCTGACCTATAAGTGCAGCTCCTCACTATCTTTCCTCTCTTATCTCTCCCTACACCTCTCCTCGGGAACTCAGCTCCTCTGGCTTCTATCTGTGCCCTTCTCTTCTATTATTAACACCAGACTTTGCTCCTTTTACCTTGTTGGTTGACTGACTCCTTTTACCAAATTGGTTGACTGACTCCTTATGCCTGGAACAAACTACCTGAGTCCTGAGTACCTAAAGGAGGAGTTGGCAGAGTGGAAGGGGATAAGGGAAGTGGAATTGCAATGGACTAAACTAAAAGTGGCAATTAAAGGGGCAACAGATAAATATGTAAGAAAAGTAAATAAAAACAAGAGGAGAAGGAAACCTATTTGGTTTTCCAAAGAAGTGGCTGCTCAAATAAAGGCAAAAAACACAGCTTTCGCAAAATTCAAAAGCTTGCAAACAGAGGAACACAGAAATGAATACAGGATCAAACTCAAAGAGACAAAAAGAGAAATAAGGAAAGCAAAATCAAAGGCAGAGGAAAAGATGGCTAGAAATGTGAAGTGTGGCGACAAAACTTTCTTCAGGTATTTTCGGGAAAGGAAGATGATCAGAGGTGGAATTGCAGGACTCAGAAGTGCTGGGAACAGACTCATGGAAAGTGACATTGAAAAAGTGAAATTGCTAAACAAATACTTCTGCTCTCCTAGCTAAAATCATCGAAAAAACAGTCCAACTACAACTCCAGGACCACATTGACGAACATGCCCCGCTCGACATTCACCAACATAGCTTACGCTCAATAACCTGGCCATGAACCATAACAAGACAGAGGCTCTCATCATTACTCGAAACACTGACTTCAGCCCCCCACCTTTTATTAAATTTAAAAATACAACAATACCTTTAAAGAACGAAGTAAGATACCTCGGAGTAACCCTTGACAAGCGACTCAACCTTCAATCTCACATCAGAAAAACTGTTAGAAGCGCTTACTACAGAATGAAAATAATTAGACGCCTGAAGCCCCTTCTCTCCCAACAACATTTCCGCTCAGTCTGTCAGGCTCTAATAACTCCAATTCTTGACTTCTGTAACCCTATTTACAACGGAATCCCGAAACACTCACTCAAGCCACTTCAGATGGCTCAGAACACAGCTGCCAGAATAATCGCCGGCTCTTCAACTCAAGCCCACATCACCCCAATCCTTAAAGAACTCCACTGGCTCCCAATAAGCCTCCGTATCAGATATCAATATATTCAAAATCAGACATAAGACTTCAGCAATCAGTCTCCAAGCCCTCTTATTCCCTAACACCAGCAAAAGACCTAGAAGGAAAACCACAGCTGACACCCTCAGCACCCCAAGTAGCTACACTAACGTCTGCAAACTCACCTCACAAAGAGCTCTTTCCTTATCGGCCCCTCTAATATGGAACTCTCTTCCCCCCGACCTACGATCAATTGAGGAACTGAAGGATTTCAGAAAACAACTAAAGTTTGTTCTTTTCATTGAGCACTACGGCTATGACAACTAACCAACTCATATTAATTGTAACCTCTCTTTATTGTGTTTTTTGTAATAGTTCACCATGTTATGTATCCCATCTTTCACTTCCCTTGCCTATGTTTAGCCTTTGTATGTCTTTGTAACCGCTTTGATTTAAGGAAAAGGCGGTATAAAACACCTGTTAAATAAATAAATACTAAAGAAAATCCTGGAGAAGGACCACCTGTGACTCCCAAATATAAAAATAGGAATGAAGTAGATACCACACCATTCACAGAAGATGATGTGTTAGAACAACTTACAAAACTGAAAGTGGACAAGGCTGTGGGACCGGATGGGATACATCCCAGGATACTGAAAGAGCTCAGAGAGCTTCTTGCAGGGCCGTTAAAGGATGTTTTCAACAGATCCTTGGAATCAGGAGAACTTCCTCAGGACTGGAGAATGGCTGATGTGGTACCTCTACACAAAAGTGGTGACAGGGAAAAAGTGACAAACTACAGGCCCGTGAGCCTTACCTCAGTGGCGGGAAAAGTAATGGAGGCGCTCCTGAAAGAGCGAATAGTGGACTTTCTAAAAAACAACAGGTTGCAAGATCCGAGGCAACATGGTTTTACTGAAGGATGACCTTGCCAAACAAATCTGATTGAGTTTTTGACTGGGTGACCAGAGAACTAGATCAGGGGCATGCCATGGATGTCATTTACCTGGATTTCAGCAAAACCTTTGATACTGTTCCTCATAGGAGGCTTATCAATAAACTCAGTAGTTTGGGGATGGGCCCCAAGGTGGTAAACTGGATCAGAAATTGGTTGACTGACAGACGACAGAAGGTGATGGTAAATGGAGCTCACTTGGATGAAAGGAGGGTGATTAGCGGGGTGCCCCAGGGTTCGGTCCCGGGCCCGGCACTGTTCAATGTATTTGTGAGTGATATTGCTGAAAGACTGAATGGAAAGGTCTTCTTTTTTGCAGATGACGTGAAAATTTGCAACAGAGTGGACTCCCCCGAGGGAGTGGTTAACATGAGGAAAGATCTACAAAAGCTGAAAGAATGGTCTAATGCTTGGCAATTAAGATTTGGTGCAGGGAAGTGCAGTGTCATGCACTTGGGTAGCAGAAATCCAAGGGAAATGTACACGATAGGGGGCGAGAGGTTGGTGTGCACAGATCAGGAGAAAGACCTTGGTGTGATTATTACTGTAGATCTCAAGTTGGCAAAACAGTGTAACAAGGCGGTGGCAAAAGCCAGGAGGATGTTGGGCTGCATACAAAGAAAAATTACAAGCAGAAAGGAAGAGGTACTAATTCCACTGTATAAGTCACTGGTGAGGCCTCACTTGGAATACTGTGTTCAGTTTTGGAGACCATATCTTGCAAAGGATATAAAAAGACTGGAAACTGTTCAGAGGAAGGCGACCAAAATGATTTGGAGCCTGCATCAGAAGCCTTATGAGAAGAGACTTGAAGACCTAAATATGTACACTTTGGAGGAGAGGAGGGATGGGGAGATATGATTCAGACCTTTAAATACTTAAAGAGAAATAATGAACAAACAAACCTCTTCCAAAGACGGGGAAGCTGTAAAACTAGAGGGCATAACATGAAGCTGCAAGATGATAAATTGAAAGGCAATGTCAGGAAATACTTTTTTACTGAAAGGGTGGTGGATGCTTGGAATGCCCTCCCGATGGACTTGGTGGGGGCAAACACAGTGATGGAATTCAAAATGGCATGGGACAGACACAGTGGATCCCTATACAGCAACAGGATAAAATCAAAATAAAATGAACCATCTAATTTCTCAAGAAATAGGGGTGTCCTAAATGGAGTGGTGGGTTCACCCCTAAACAGAGACATGGGGAGGAGTGGCCTGCACAGAGTGGCGTGTGCACCTACTCCTGCTATCTTACTGGGCAGACTGGATGGACCATGCTGGTCTTCATCTGCCATCATTTACTATGTTACTATGAGTCTGTACGTCAGACACCATCTCTGGCCCTTTTTGAAATCCAGGCTGAAAACTCGCCACTGCTGCTTTTGGATCTTGACTCACCTGATCTCCTTTGGTTTCCTTACCATTCCCCCTAAATGTATCCCATGTCTACAGCTACTGTCTTGTCTGTCTTGACTGTGTTGTCTGTCTTAACTAGATTGTAAGCTCTAACGAGTAGGGATTGTCTCTTACATGTGTCTGTGCAGCACTGCGTATATCTTGTAGCACTATACAAATGCTCAATAATAGTAATAGTAGTAGTACTAAGTTAGTATCCCTATCCAGTTTAGCAATGGGGTGTTCCAGGGGAGGAATAGGGGCGATTTCCAAACATTAACCAGATAGTCAAAGTGCATAAAGTTAATAGAGGTTAAAGGCTGTCCTACATTTATGAGGTTTTGCAATCTGTTTAGTGGCTGAATATCACTACTGACTGGATTCCACAACCTCAGTCTGAGCGTACGGGATATTCTGTGCTGGTCGCTGGATATGTATGGTGCTGAATATACGGTTTTAATTTAAAGCAGCCATGTCCTGCTGCTGCTGAAAATCCCGCTCATCTTTTCTTGTTTTATGCATCTTTTAATCTGCTGGAGAACGTTTGTGTTGCATTTATTACAGCTGTTATTGTTTAATGCAGGTGCCATACACATCTTACCCTTTTTTGAAGAGTTAAAATTCTAGAGTTTGGTAGCAGATTGTCACATTTGAATTACGTTTAAGAGTAATCCTCAGAAAAGAGCCCCGTTCTTAGATTTGTGCAGATCTCAGAACAGAAGTGAGCATCATGGCACGTTCTCTGAATTAACTCCAGCAAGCAAACAGCAGCTAAGGAACACCTAATGAGCTAATCTTTTCTGTCTTGTGTTCCCTCACTTTCAGAGAAGGATACAATGCCTGGCGTGATGCCACAAAACCCACAGAGATCCTAACCAAGCTGTGCAAGGACAATAAGCTAACTGGGCCCATCTTCCGACCTGGGCAGATTCAAATTGGAGGCAAAATTTTCACTGGAAAAACAGTGTTTGATGAAGATGGTAATGTAGAATAACTTATGTACATTTCTGTGACAAGTGTAGGTGCAGATTATTACACCTTCCTCTCCCTATTTGAATATTCTGGGGCATAAAATGTCCATGGAGGGAGAGAAAAGGGGAGGGAAGAAGCAGCTTAATTTCACACTTATCATTCCTTACATGAGAATTTCTCCAGTGGCTTTATTGTCAGGGCTGTCCCAAGGGTATCTGATGCTCTAGGCATACCTTCAGCAATGCAACTCCTCCCCCTCCGCCTCTGGTACAGTTCAAGGTCCTACTCCCTCCATAGTCCAGCATCTCCCTTTCCCTTGTCTACCCCCTCCTCCATAGTCTAGCATTTTCCCTTCCCTTCCCTACAGGTGGCCAGCATCTCCCCTTCCCCTCCCTAATCTACCCTCCCCAGGTGACCAACAGCTTTCCTATACTCCCCTGTCCCCCAAGGTGCCTAGCATCTCATTTCCCCTTCCCTCCACCCACTCCTACTTCCCCCTCCTTGTCCAGCATCTCCCCCCTCTTCTCTTCCCCCCTTGCTGGACCTCTTACCTCTACCCAGGCAGGAGTAAAGGCTGCTCTCCTAGGCTGGGCCAGCCCTGCTTACATATTGCTCTTCAGAATTAGGAGAGATCTGAAATATAAACACTACTTAAACAAAGGTCTTTTGAAAGCAGTGACTTTCAGCCATGACATGTCCTTCTCTAGCATATGTAGAGCTGCTGTTTCTTCAGAGCATCTTTATTTGGTAATGCCAACTTCCTAGTGCTGCCAGTAAATGTAGCAGCAACAACTATTCCAGCAGCTTTTGAGAAAAGGAACTACTTTGCTGACACGGTTTCCAGTAGCCTACAGCTCTGAGTCTACATTGGGCTTTGAGCCTTGTGTCACAGACTGGTCCTTCCAGGTTAACTCTTTGAGTTAAGAACTCAGCATTACCTTTCCTTTTGCATAGACGAGGCAGGACACTATGTACTATTTGCATGCTTTAGTGACAACGTTTAAGTGGATGCTTCACTGTGGGCTTCTAATTAACAACTTCTCACCAACTACCATACAGTTCCTTGCACAAACTTAATCCAAAATGCATTTAGAAACAGACAATAAAGTTTCCCTCCTTCTGTCTTGTTTGACTTTCCATTGTACAGAATAGAGCATAGGGTCTCTAATATGACAACTGATTCCCTCTATCAGCTTCTTAACTGCAGCTCTTGGATTGTCTGTCTCCACATATTGCAGACCTTAGCCGCAAAATTAATCTTATCAGAACAATATTTCCTCTGAATCCTGGTCTTCTGGCACAACCTTATACCAGGGCGTATTTCTTTTCTTTTCTTATTTATATCACAACTACTTTTCTTCATGACAACAAATGTCAACAATTGGGTTAATCAGTAGTGTAGTTCTATCAGCACTGCAATTACTGATCCCATCTTGGCTGTCAGTTCCCCAGCACAGACCTGCTGCCCTAGTACATTAAATTGCTGAGTAAATGCTTCTATATGGCTTCTAATCAGGAACTTTTACAAAGCAAACCATTGTTATTTTGTCTGTTTCCCAAAACCCTGTCAGTTTCTTAATTCTTTAATACAAAATTGGTAAATAATTTGAAGTTCCTATCTCATTTTAGGGTCAGATGACTAAGCCTCAAACATTCTCAGCTCTGTGCTTTCCCTCCTGAAACAATGTAGTTTTGCAGCTCTCATCTTCTCGTCTGCCAGTCATTCCTGATTCTCTGCCAGGAGTCTGGGCTTTTGTTCCCTTAACCAGAAGACTGTTAATTGATTCCAGGTGCTCAGTTACCTTCACCTATTTTCTGAGCCCCCACTGCTTTCTCACTTCATCTTCCAGACTTCTCATTTCCAATATAAGTTAACGTCCTGCCAGTTCAGAACTCCCAGGGTCTACATTTCCCAGGATTCCCATCAGCTCACTTCCTTCAAAAGCTCTTCAATATTCTTTGGCACTCCCTCTAGTGCCAGACTGATGTATAGCCTTTGATACGCTGCCCAAAGTGCCATCCCGACCAAAATAAATATCCCCATATGATAGCAATCTTACCTATAGATGCCAACTAGCATAACAGTGTCTAGACGCAACCCTTGTAATGCTATGCAAATGATAAGTAGTAGCAGTAGAATTAACTCTTTGGTTAAGTCAATAGCTCTCAAATTTAACTTAAGAATCCTTAACAGGTCTGGTTTACAGGGAATCCACAATGAATACACCAGGAGTTATAGTTGTGTATCTTTGAAGAACCAACTGAGAGACTTCAAAGACCAAATTTTGGAAGTAATGATTTAAGCAGCAATCCTGGATGGTTGAGGAATCTATTGCCAATAACACCATCAGGAGAAGCTGAATACACCAGACAAAACTGGGTGTCTTTCACCCAGACAGCACATTAACTGACAGGAAGTATTCAGTCCAGAGTAAGTTATTGCTATTATAAACTAATATTTGTTTGTTTAGGGAATTTTGCTTTTGCTAATGAGAATTAATTCAATACAAAATCCTAAACAGTTCAGTCAGCGAAGTAGGGCCTCTCTGGGAAATTATTGTTCTGTGTTCTGCACAGTTAGATTTTTCTAAATGTAATTGTATGCAACAAAATTACCTAGCCAGAGTCATGGCCAGGCAACACAGACCAGCAAAGGATGGCAGATCCAAAGACATGGTAAATGCCTCTGTTTGTGCGCCTTGGTTCCATCTTCCTTCCTCACTCCTCTGCTCTTTGTTTGTCCCTCCATTTTTTCCTCTCTTTATCTTCTCCTACTTTACCCTCCATCCACAGCTCTACCACTGCTGATCACTTAGCTCCTCTAACATATCGCCTAGGTTCCATCTGATATCATGAAAAGCAGAAACTCCAGTAAGCATGGAAACTTTGAGTCAATACATGTCTATAATTTCCTGCGGCAGCATCCCATCCTCTTCCCCATGCATGGGGGTTCCTTTTCTTTTTTTATAATTTATCTGATACTAGGCTTCTAGTATGTTTTAGAACAAAACTTATAAACACATTGGTAGAAAAGGAAGTTACGGTTCTGCAAAATAATACTGTATATTGCAAAGGGAAGTGATGTGTTGGTGGTCTTTTCTATAGAAGTCTCCACTTCAAAAACAAAGATTATTATAATGAACAAGATTTTCCAGGTTCTCTACTTTGTCTCCCAGGATCCATTCCCCTTAACTAGGGCCTAATTTGTTGATTGTAGAGCCACCTGACCCTGATCTCATACTTCGATTTTAGCATTGACTCTCTCAAGCTCCCCATTTATAGAGATGAGTTTGGCCACCACATCCCCAGAGCATTGCAAAGCTGCCATAAACAGCCAGGCAAGATAGCTTCCATCCTAGCAATCTGTTTTTGAGATCTCAAGGTTAGATACTTGAAAACCAAACCCTCACCTCCTAAGTTATGCAGATGGTTATCCAGATAGAGGCAATGAAAATCACTGCTATTGGGGATAATTTCCCTCTCTGTTCCGACTTGCCCCTGGACCACAATACAGATTGTGCGGCTGAATATCACAGTCAGTGGGGCTTATCTGGGCCATATATCACCTTTTCCTCCAATACTACCCAGTCAGCAATGAAATTTAGGTAACCCCACCTAAGAAAGTCACCATTGTTAGTTCTGAGACAGTGCCAGCACGCCGCCTGCAATTTATGCACATATTTTCCTTATGTTATTGTTGCTTAATCTTGTTCTTTGTAATTATTTCATGTACATAGTTCACCCCTGTTATCCAAGTTTGTACTCCTGTTCTATGTAAAACCAAACAGCTTGTTGTTATGGTCATTTTGTTATAATGTAAACCGCGCTGATATCGAATAGTGCGGTATATAAGAAATTGTAATAAATAAATGTTTCTTGACTAGCTTTAAGGAGCTAAAAAAAACCTTCATGAGGTCAGAACAGAATGAGCAAAGGAAGACATTAACAGAAAGTATAAGAGAATCATAAAATGCCCCACCAACTGCATCGAAGTATATTTATTTATTTATTTAGCTGCATTTATATCCCACTTTTCACCGGGTCAAAGCAGTTGGGGGATACATTTAACATGAGGGGATATGAGACACATACCCTAACACTTACAGGGAACATGGGTAATGGAGGGTTAAGTGGCTTGCCCAAGACCCCAAGGAGCACCTGTGGGACTAGAAACCCCAATCCTTCCGGCCCAAGGTTGCTGTCCTCTAGTGGGATTTGAACCACTGACCTTCTGGCCTGTAGTACCTTGCCCCAACCACTAGGCCACGCCTCCCTCAATGTAATAAAGTGCGGGAGACCTCGTGTACAGCTTTCTATGAGGTCTGTGTACAGTATTAAGCTCAATCATGACCATCCAATGCTCAAAGGTGTTTAATACACAAGAAAACTGTGAGCAAAGGATTGCGCAGAGATCAGCACACTGCTTATTTAAATCCAATGGTAATGAAGGCGTTAGCTATTAAACCCAGACGCAACGAACTGCACACATGTCCTGAAGGCAGAGCACCTGGTTTTCTAATGCTGGGGATTTGATGCACAGTCCGAAGTGGAGTAAAAGGTTAGCTCACTTTTTGGGGTTAGCCATTTTCAGCTTTTGTGCCAGAACAAAGTACAAAGTGGGGCTGATAAGTCTATGGCCTTGTAATAAAACAAAAAAGCTTTCTGTTTCATTACAAGGCCAGAGATTTATCAGCCCCCCGTCATATGTGCAACTGAAAAAAACAGAAGGGAGATGAGTGGCTGAGGTGATGACATTGCAGAATTCAGGGTTACAGGGGAGGTGCCGCCTCGGTGAAATGATGGATAAAGAGCTTGACTGAAAATTCGACCCCTACTGAATAAACCTATACAAGCAAGCACTCGGGTAAAAATACTAAACAAGAACTAGCTGAAAATTCCACAAAGCTTTTTTTTGTCCAAGCATTTGTTTACGTGATTATTTCCCTGACAGTTCTTACCTTCCTAAAGTTGTTTTCACTTTGTTGATTAAATGCAAACCTGGCCTTAAATCCTTTCAGAAAAAAATGTATTCCATTTTGGATTTGCAGAACAAGCCTTTTGATAATGGTTCAGACATGTGAATTGTATGATTTAAGGTGCGATGGCTAGGTTTTAGGACTATTTAACTGCAGTTTGCCTTTAAATCTCTCTTGTTAGGATCTGTAATGTAGCACAGTATAACTTGGTTATTTTAAGCCCATTCCTTGTAGATGTCCTCCTGGGTTCTCTTTTGCAGAAAAGCCAATTAATAGCTTGTCTTATTTTTTTTGTTGTTAAATTAGCTGTAGGAAACATCAGTTACAGATTTTAGCACCCTGCCAGGTACAGAAATCTGATTTTGATTAAGATAAATCAAGCTTTGCTATTCATAGATTTTTAATGATTGCAATTAATCATGCATAATTGTGTTAATCAATGCATTTGAGATCCTGCCAACAGATTCTCCATTTCTGTTCCTGCTTGTTGCAGAGGAGAAAGTGGAATCCTATGAGCATCTGGCCTTGAAGGTTCTACATTCCTGGTCCGATATTCCTGGTGTTGGATGTAAGCTGGTTCCGGAGCACATTGAAACCAGGCCTCTTTATCACAGGGACAAGCCAGGAATGGAACAGGTACTGCACATATTAAAGCTCAGCATCTATACAAGCACTGACGCCAAGTAGGGTCCTATTTCATTAATGAGCATGTATTTGATGATAAAATAACTAAAAGGACTGCGTGTCCATTGTTCAATGGAGTAAAGCTGGGATTGGCACAACCTGTCAGGGTTGGCCTGGATCAGATGACAAACTTAATCCTAAGTGAAACTTGATTCCATCTCACTCCTGCCATCTAGGTTGCATGCTTCTTATACGCAGTGATGAGCATCGTAGGTTTCTGCATAGCTGTGTTCTGATGCCTCTCAGTTGTCTTTCATTTTTTTTATTGGTGATCAGGTTTATTCAGCTGTGTCACATCAGAAAAGAGCACAATGCCCCATAGAATAGTAAGTCACTATTAAGTCCTACACAAGACTGACCAATCCAGCAACTACTCTAACAGATACACTTGAAGAACAGCTTATTTACCTTTATTTTTAATCTGTTGTCCGGAAAAGTTAAAATTAAGGCCAAAGTCTTGTTTTTAAATGGGCATTTGTCAAGCAAGAGGACGAGTTCATGCTTAAGTCTTAACAGTTGTTGACCCATGTAAAACGACCCATTGAAAACTGCCCAACTCCTCTGTGGGTAAAACTACACATGTTGGTTACAGCACACACATAATTTTTACCTGCTAGCAAAAAGGGGTTGCACTGAGGTGGAGAAAATTGGAGACAGGGAATATACACTCAGGGCTTACATTTTGAAAGACCCCTGCATATGTTCTGCTGCGAGTGGGATATGCAGGGCTTCCCTGTGCAAATAAGGCTCTAGTTACACAGGTGCAAGGCACCCATGTGACTACAAGCCCCACAGTTACTTTAAAAAATGCCCGAAACTGTATTATAGCTTAAAACAACTGGGAAAAAACATAGTGGAAATGATATTCCCTCAGGATCCTCTAAGGAAGCAGATAAGCACTATGAAATGACTGCTTTTAAGAGTGATATGATCACAAGGCCTACCAGTGGCTTCTGTTACCGCCATAGTGCACAAAACATCCCAGGCATATCTGTTTATGCTGCCCTCTATTCTGTAAAATTGCTGAATGATCTAAATGGCCATTCTCCTGAGAGATTCATTTCAAAGCATTATTTTCTAATCCTATAAGAGGATCAACTCAGAGGATATTTGACTCCATCTCAATGGAGATTTCTTACTCTTAATAATTTTTGGCACCCTTCCATACATCACTGAATCAAAACCAGACAGAAAAAAATCAATGAAATAATAAACATGGGATGAACCATTTTTATAAGGATCTAGGTGTCTAATCACAGAATTACCTAAAAAGGAAAAATCCCATATTGAAAATCAAAACTATATCCAAAACAAACAAGATTCCAAAAAAGACATAACCAAAACAAATAATTTTTGTCAGCCGTACTATCACAGGAGAAAGAGATGGATTTCTCTCTCTCCCCTGTAGTGGACCCATTTTAATTTAAAAATAATTTATATAATATACATAAGAGGCCACTTAGCTCAATAATGTTGAAATCCTCCAGGAAAATACGTACACAAAGTCCTGTATATATGACGTGACATATTTCGGGTGAAATCACAAACCCTGCTTCAGGCTATACAGGACAAACAGCATGCAGCTGAAAATCACGGCCACATTTTTATAAATCTGAAAGTCGTCTGAAATGTGTCACGTCGTATATACAGGATTTTCTGCATGTAATTGCCTGGAGGATATCGGTATTATTGAGCTAAGTGGCCTCTTATGTATATTATATAAATTATTTTTTAATTAAAATGGGTCCACTACAGTGGGGGAGAGAAATCCATCTTCTTCTCCTGTAACCACAGAATTAGGCATCTAAGGGCATGTGGGCCACGTTATTAGTGCAGGGCTGACAGCTACCTAGAGGGTAGCTTTACTGTGCTTCACCATGGTAAAACGGCCACAGGAGCAACTAAAGCTCCCCTATTTTTAGCCACGGATCGCTAACCGGGTAGCAGTGCAATATAGCCGCTACCCAGTCAACGGCAGTCTCCTCCTCCATTCCACCCCAGAATGCCCCCAACATGTTTCAGTGCTGACTGGATAGCACGTAGGGGACTTAGAAGGGGATATTCAATGGCACTAACCGTGTAGGTGCTGTTGAATATCCCCGTTTAAGGCATTTACACATGTTAATGGGCAGTAAACTGTGTAAATGCCTTTCAAATATCAGTCCTATAGTACACTTTAGTTAAATGACCTAACTTTTGATGCATACAGAAGAAATCATGTTTAACTCTGGGGCTGTGACTGGGTAGAAATCAGACAAATTTAAAACAAAATTTAATATCCTGAGATGTTCATTGAAAGAAATGGACTGAATGGCATTTATAATATTCCTTGTTTATTTGTATCAGGGACGTTTGCAGATGTGGGTGGACATGTTTCCCACAGATATGCCGCTGCCAGGACCTCCTGTTGATATCTCACCCAGAAAGCCTAAAGGGTAATTTGTATATTCATTCATTGTGATAACATATGAATTGTGTGGGAGGAGTGGCCTAGTGGTTGGGGCAAGTTGCCTTAGAAGCTCAGGGGTTCAAATCCCACTAGAGGACAGCAACCTTGGGCCAGAAGTACTGGGGTTTCTAGTCCCACAGGTGCTCCTTGTGGCCTTGGGCAAGCCACTTAACCCTCCATTGCCCATGTTCCCTCTAAAATAGTTGTCTCCAAGTTATAATGCCCTGTTCAATGTAAACCACCTTGATCTCACGAAAGGTGGTATATAAGAAATGTTAACATTTATTTTCTATAAGTTAGACTATATCCATATGCCTAGAAGAGGAGAAATTCTTATTTCTATAAATCAGATCTTTATGTTTATTAAAAATTTGATATACCACCTATTTGAGGCAACAAGGCGGTTTAAAAATAGTAATAAAATTAAGTTACAATAAAGAGGGAAAGGAACTACAATTCAGACAGGAAAGCCATTCACACAGGCAGGGAGGAAACAGAGAGAGAAAAGGAAATGAGGAGAAAGTAAGGCAGAGTCCGAGAGATGTGAAAAGGCAGGTTGACACAAATGAGTCCTTAAGGGAGACTTAGTTCCAGTTTTGGTGCTGTGAAATTCTTGTACTACACAAAAGGTTTAATGTTTAGAGAGAATTAGCTTGCAGATTTTTTTCTCATGCTGCAAAAAAGATATTCTGGTCAACTTGAACGTACAAGTTTTCACTCATGATGTCTAGTGAGAAGGGCCACCATGAGCTCTTCATATATGCCCTAATATTCTATGCACCACACAGAAAAGCGGATTCCTCTCTTCTCTCGTCCTTTCTCCCCTCTGGATGTAAAGGGCAAGTATAAGAAATGATTATAAATTCTTGATATTGTTTTTACCTTGTCAACTTGATGTTATCTACTGATCCATTTTCTTATTTTCTATAAGCCTTTTGGTGTAGTTCACTCCAGAGCATTGTTATAAGGTAGATAAACCCCATGACGTTTGTTCTCTGATATACATATTATTGGCAGGGCTTCTGATTTTAGGTTTTAACCAATGAACACCGATAAAAAAACTCTGAAACAAATTAAAATAGGTGTTCATTGGATAAATACCGGAAACACACCTCTCCCCCAGTACCTTTTCATCCCTCCACTTACTTTTTATTTATTTTTTATTTATTTATTTATTTACATTCTCTTATATACCGCGCTATTCTGCATCAGTGCGGTTTACATTGAACAAACTGAAATTACATTGAACAGGGCATTATAACTTGGAGATAACTATTTTACAAGGAACATGAGCTATGGAGGGTTAAGTGGCTTGCCCAAGACCACAAGGAGCACCTGTGGGACTAGAAACCCCAGTCCTTCCGGCCCAAGGTTGCTGTCCTCTAGTGGGATTTGAACCCCCGACCTTCCGGCCTGAAGTACTTTGCCCCAACCACTAGGCCACTCCTCCACTCCTTTTTGGTGTCTTTTCTCTATTAACGACTCCTAAGTGACACAAACATACATGTTTGGTTCCACCAGAAAAGGTATCCAGCATTAGTACCTGTAGCACAAAAACACCAATGAACACCTAAATTTACCGGGCGCTGAACTTAAAAGCAGGATATTCAGCCGCTGCCTAGTTAGCTTCTGTGGTGAAAGTTAGGCCAGGGTTTCCTGCGCCCGACGTTCCCTGCAGCTCACTGACTGGGCAGTGGCTCAATATTACTGCTGTCCAGTTAAAGCAGGGTGCGCCCTTTGAATACCCCCACCCCAATTTATAAAGACCTTTGCATATAAGCCCTAATGATGGGACAGATTCTGAGCCTATTCTATTCTGAATCTCTCCATTTCTTATTCCGTTCCTACATCTCACTCCTAGTGCCATTTCTTGGCGTGTGCATGTCAATATTCAAAAGTATTTACATGACCGGTGGCCACACCAACAAAAAAAAAAAAATCCGCAGTAGTTTATGGTATAATTCTGGGAAACAAGAAGGAAGACTACTACTACTTCTACTACTAATTATCATTTGTATAGGGCTACAAGGCATTGACAGTGCTGTAAAAATAGTTGTAAGAGATAGTCCCTGTTCATCAGAGCTTACTAATTAAGATGAACAACAAAACTGGGGACTAGAGTATGGCAAGATACACATAAGAGGTGAATAAGAGAGTGAGGATCATCAGCATCCAAAAGCAGCCTCCAAGAAGTGGGGTTTTAGCCTGGATTTGAAGGACATCCCCACAAAAGCACAAGCAAAAACACAGAGAGAGGACAACGAGGGGTTCACCAGCTGAGTCTTGCTTAGCAGTTTTATTCAATGAAAAGCTCTACGAACCTTTGATTTTTGCTTAACAGTTTTATTAAAGGGAAACTATATAAAGCCAACATGGCCATGTTTCGGTGTGCAACTGTCTGCATCAGGGGTAATAACAGAAGCAGTCTATTATAAAATACATTAATGAAAACCAACTGGCATCTCATGAAAAGCAAAACTACAATTTGCTTCCATTGAATTTACAGATGCAAATGCTTATCGGGAGCCTCTAACAACTCCTAACAAATCGAAAGTGGAAGGGTTTATATAAATTCCCTTTAATAAAACTGTTCAGCAAAAATTAAGGGCTCATACTGTAGAATTTCTATGGATAGAAATACCACGTAAAAAGGGAAGGCAATTGCATTGGGGGTGTACTACCATACTACCATCCACCAGGACAGAATGAAAAGATAGATGATGAAATGCTAACAAATTATGGAAGCTAGCAAAGTTTGCAGTACAATAATAATGTGAGATTGCAATTGTACTGACTGGGTCAATGTCATATTAGGACATGCTAGGGAGATAAAGATTCTAGATGAAGTAAATGACTGCTCGTGGAGCAGCTGGTTCAGGAACCAACATGAGAGGATGCTATTTTAGACCTAATCCTCAGTGGAACACAGGATCTGAGTGTCCATCTGCAGGATTTTGTGTTAATTTCAAACACTGAAGTAACACAATGAAATTACAGACTTGCTATTAGAAATTTTGTAAACTATCATAAAATTGCCTATAATACCTGAGGACTGGAGAGTGGCCAGCTTAATGCCAATTTTTAACAAGGATTCCAGTGGTAATCATGGAAACTACAAACCGGTGAGTCTGACGTCAGTACCAAGCAAAATAGTAGAAACAAAATTACTAAACATATAGATAATCATGATTTAATGGCAGAAAGTCAACATGGAGTTAGCCAAGGAAAGTCTTGTCTCACCAATCTCATATTTTTTTCAAGGTGTGAATAAACAGGTATTGTGGATCAGGAACTGGTTGAAAGATAGAAAACAGAGTGTAGGACTAAATGGCCAATTTTCTCAATGGAGAAAGGTGAATAGTGGAGTACATAGAGATCTACATAATAACATAGTATATGATGGCAGATAAAGACCAGTATGGTCCATCTAGTCTGCCCAACAAGGCGGAAAGAATAGGTGCACTTGCCACTCCGTGCAGGTCACCTCTCCCCATGCCTTTGTTTAGGGGTGTACCCACCATTCTGTGTAGGTCACCCCTATTAGTTCAGATATAAGAAATAGTTATGCTTATTTTGATTTTATCCTGTTGCTATAAAGGGATCCACTATGGGGCATGTTTACTAAACATTCCTAACGTGCGGGGCCGCGCTAGTGTGCCTGTGCCATATAAGGAGTGGGCGGTTCAGGCAGAAAATAGAAAAAAAACGGTAGTAAGCAACCGGACGTGTGCGCGTCGCGCTAATGTGCGGGGGTCGACATTAGCGCGTGGAAAGGCAAAGTGGCGCGCTGCTGAGTATACAAAACAACAGAGCCGTGGTACAACGGTGAAGACACTGACCAATGGTGCAGGGGCCATGGGTTCAATCCCCCAGTGTGCACAACAACAAAGGTCAGCTGAGGCAGTAACTGTAATGATTAACATTGTTATAGGAGGCAAATTAATTTGGAACGGCATAAGGCGGCGCACAGTTATTTTTGGGCGGCATAAGGCGGCGCACAGTGCTTTTTGGGCGGCATAAGGCGGCGCACAGTTATTTTTGGGCAGCAGAAGGCGGCGCACTGGTCCCCTTGGGCGGCAGAAGGCGGCGCGCTGATAGGCACAAGGCGGCGCGCTGATGCACAAGCACAGGAACAGAGCCACAGCACAATGGTTAAAACACTGACCAATGGTGCAGGGATCAGGGGTTCAACTCCTCACAATGCCCAGTGAAAAATGCCTGCTGAGGCAGTATGTATTATGTTGTGGAGTGCTGTAGGAGGCTGTATAATTATATTTTGTTATCACTACTAGCAAACGCACTCTCCCAGCATGTTAACATACGGCGGCCCATAAGGCACATGTTACAGTGCACTGTTCGCCAAGGCACCCTTGAATGACCCCTATAGGGCAGCATGTATGTTGCGACACAGGATAATGTATAGTGCACCCTATAGGGATGGCAACCATAAGGTGGCCTACAGGGCGCCCTATGAAGCACCCTCAGAGGCACCTAATGGGTATAGTAAGCTGAGGGTGGTCTTGCCGGCATAGACATATGTACAGTAAATAAAAATAAAGCTGTGGACAGCCCTACCAAAGGGCCCCACTGTGGGTTTGAACCCATGACCTCTGGCTGCACAGGCAGTGATGTAACCATTACGCTACAGCTCCATAGCTGTAAGCAGGCCCCTGGCTGGCTGCAGATAGCCTACACGTCACCTCACAGACAGTCTGCTGGTGTCAACAGGATAGGGTTAGGCCACCCGTACCCATGATGCACTGCACATGCAAATTAGCTGTCCGCAGATGGACACAAGATGGGGAATGCACCCCCACAGCACCTCGGCCCTGTTGGGGGAAGTGACCGGGTGCACCCACACAGCACCTTGGCCTAGTAGGGGGCACTGACCGGGTGTTTTACTGGCACAGAGTAGCCACACACCGTTACATCGTGCGGGTACTGTGCTCACCCTGAGTGTGCAATGAGGTGGCCAGGACCAGGTCAACAACACCTGCCATGGCTGATGGAGGCCAAGCGGGCGTTCCAAAGCAGTGTTAATGTGTAAGATAGCTAGTTTCTGCACAAACACCATGGATATCCCTGTCTGCCGCCATCAGGCACCCCCCCCCCCGTGGCAAACATGGTCCCCATCAAGGGATCCACACTCTACCTCCCTGCAAAGGTGGCAGTAGAGGGCAACATCAACCCCAGTCCTGCTGAGGAACACCCCCCCCCCCCCCTGGCAGGCAGCTCCATACACAGCCATAACACAATAGCAGACAGACATAAGCCCAGGGTATGGTAAGCTGCACTCCACCACCAGATATTCCCCTGCAGCACACCAACAGCCACTGCACCCTGCAAGCCATTATAGCAAGACATTTACCAGCTACAAACAGTCTGCTGGTTAGTCCATAGTGCATGTTCCCAATGGAGATGCATGCACAGCAAGCAGATAGATCAGTGACTGGGCCCCAAAGACAAACCCATATCTATCACATGAGAGAACTACTATACAGCACTATGGGGGGGGCCTAGCCATGCTGTGGTCACTGCACAGTCAGGGTGAGCGTGATCCCCCAGAAGGACATGCTTTGGCCACCCTGTCTGTGTAGGTGGTGGCCGGACACTACAATATCCCAGCCAATGTCCCTGCCAGGGCCCTATGCCCAGTGCAGATGCATCCTGGCCACGCCACCCTGCCCTGGCTATACCCATGGTACCTTGCACCTCATTATGCACATTGACTGGCCAATACTGGCAACAGTGCTGGCAGTGCGGGCTGTTGAAGGGGCTTGCAGCCAACACCCACTGTATAGACAGACACACACTTCCACACCTCTGCCATCATGGTGCTACGATTGAGGGGGTAAGTAGCCTTGCCCACCAAACCGGTCCTGAGCACGGCAAGGCATGGGTATGGTACGCATTACAGCTGGTGGTCACTCCCCAGGGTGGTAAGCACCGTCAGAGGCCAGGCCTGGAGCATGCCCCGCAAACACCTAACAGATTGTTTGGATGGGGTCAACTAGCAGTATGTACGTAACGTATGGATAACTGCCTGCCTGTGCTCCTAGCAAACGTCTCCGAGCTGTGTACCGTATACCTCAGGTGTAGGGTGACATTGGTAAGTTATGCAAGTGCTCGTTTTGGGTGCTGCATGCACGGTCCAATGTTCTGCCTTTCCAGGAGACATTGGCCAATGGGGCCTGTGGGTGTGGGTGTGTCTGCCCTTGATGGCTGCTGCTTTACGGCACAGATTCCCAACTCCAGTCCAGGTTTGCATCACACTGTTCGGGTTTTCCTGCTATCCCTCATGAATATGCATGGGCTACATCTACATGCCATGGGGGTGGTGCATAGATATACAGCACAGGCATTTGTATGAGTGTCAGCATGGAACCTGACTGGTGTGTGGCCCACCAGGACTGCATTTGGGTGATTCTGCTCTAGGTACTGCCCCTGTTCATGGTGTCTGTGCTCAGTGGGGTAAAAGATAGATGTCTTACCATTGCATATGTCCCCGCCATGAAAGGTGTGTCCTTACTATCACTGTTTAGTTGTGGGAAAAATATGTGGGCAGGATTGGCAGTAGCCCCAGCTGGGCTTTGAACCTGTGACCTTCTGTTCTTGTATGCACTGTCTGTGTGCACTGCACCACTGTGTAGCCACAGATTGGTTGGATTCCCTGGACTGTCCATGACTGTGGATCCGGCAGGACCTGTCTGTTGCAGTGGACTGTGCCAGCCTGCACATGGCTAGGCCTCTGTCTTCTGTGGTTAGCAGCCACTGCCCCCTGCACCACATGTACTTGTCCGCCAACATGCTGGCATGAACTTCTCTCAGAAAAAGCAGTTGACCTGATTGCAATGTGGCAGTATGGGACTGCATTTGGGGGACTTGGCTGTAGGTAATGCCCATTGTTGTGGTGTGTGTGCGGTGTTGGGTAAAATATGGGTGTTTTCCCCATGCATACAGGGGTGTCTGCGCTATCTTTATTTAGTGGTGGGTAAAATGTAGGGACTGGGCTGGCAGGTGCCCCAGCTGGGTTTTGAACCTCTGCCCTCTGGTCCTAGAGATAATGACTCTGTCTGCTGTACCACACTTTGGCCACAGAGACAGTGCAGCCCCTGGAGGCAGTAAGCCTGGCAGGATGGAGTCACAAACCCTGCTCTACGCAATTCTACTGTGGGCATATGCACCCTGTCTGGTGACAAACGTGCACATAAACCCTGGAAATGACCACGGGAAATGTGGGACAAAATATCACCACGCTGGGCAACAGTGATATTAATGGGCAACCATAGCAAACACTCCCAGGAAAGCTCCAAAACGTGGAAATGTTTTTTGGAAGAGTCTCCTCTCAGTAGACCCTTCCAAAATTCATTTCTTTTTTCTGGAGCTTTGCTGGGTGTGATTTCTGTATTTGCCCATCACTATAACTGTTCCCCAGCTGAATTACTATTTTTAATAGTTCTGTTGTGGTCATTTTCTATTTTTATTTTCACTTTTGTGCTGTGCACATATATCACACTGCTCACGTTTTGCTGGTTTCCCCGGTTTTCCTGTACATTGCTGACGGAAATGGATTCTCTTCCCTTTAAATGCTTTCTACCGCGAGTGTTTCACTCGCGGTAGTTTTTACATGCAAATTCGGGCCCGATACTGTGCGGGGAGCCTCTCCCCTCCCACTCTCCTCCCATTGACCCCGTCCCTCCGCCCCTCCGGAGCCTTCCTCCGCCCTCCTTTCGCCGTTCCACGCCTCTATCGGACATTTGCGGGCCCGCACTTGTACGGGGCCCTTTAGTGAGCCGCGTACCTGTGCGGGGGTGACACGCACGTGTGCGGGGCGTTTAAACGCGTTTCTGCGCGTTTCAGTGCCACGTTGCCGTGCGCTATTTTGCGGCGCGCTATTTTGCGGACTTTAGTAAACATGCCCCTATGTCTGTCCAATGCCACTTTGAATTCTGTCACTGTGTTTGCCCCCACCACTTCCCTCAGGAGAGCATTCCAAGCATCCACAACCCTTTCAGTGAAAAAGTATTTCCTGACATTGCCTTTCAGTTTATCCCCTTGCAGCTTCATGTCATGCCCTCTAGTTTTACAGCTTCCCTGTCTTTGGAAGAGGTTTGTTTGTCCATTAATACTCTTTAAGTATTTAAAGGTCTGAATCATATCTCCCCTGTCTCTCCTCTCCTCCAGAGTGTACATATTTAGGTCTTCAAGTCTCTTCTTATAAGGCTTCTGACACAGGCTCCAAATCATTTTGGTCACCTTCCTCTGAACATTTTCCAGCCTTTTTATATCCTTTGCGAGATACGGTCTCCAAAACTGAACACAATATTCCAAGTGAGGCCTCACCAGTGACTGGTATAGTGGCATTAGTACCTCTTCTTTCTGCTGGTAATTCCTCTCTGTATGCAAACCAGCATCCTTCTGGCTTTTGCCACCCCCTTGTCACACTGTTTCACCACCTTGAGATCATCAGAAACAACCACACCGAGGTCCTTCTCCTGGTCCAGGCACACCAATCTCTCGGCCCCTATCGCATACAATTCCCTTGGATTTCTGCTTTCCAAGTGCATGACACTGCACTTCTTCACATTAAATCTTAACTGCCAAGCATTAGACCATTCTTCCAGCTTTTGTAGATCTTTCCTCATGTTCCCCACTCCCTCAGAGGAGGCCACTCTGTTGCAAATTTTGGTGTCATCTGCAAAAAGACAGACTTTTCCATTCAGCTCTTCAGCAATATCACTGGGCCCACTGCTTTTTAACATATTTACAGTATAAATGACCTGGAAATGGGAATAACAAGTGAGCTGATCAAGTTTATAGATCACACAAAATTATTCAAAATTGTTAAAACATATACTGTAGGGCCCGATTCCATCCTGGATGTCCTGGCCCTCTGTGCATCCGGTCGGAACCTTATGCACAGAGGGAGTCACGATTCTGATCCCGCGGGGCACGTCTAGCCCCGAGGGATCAGTATCACGAACAGGCCTTTATGTGCAGGCCGGGACCCTGATTGCATCTGGCCTGCACATGCAGGCCTTCCCTGGCTAACACAGCCAGTGCTTTTCAATGCAGCCCGACCCACAATCTGGCCTCCTAAGGCCAGGGTTGGGCTGTGAGGAATCTCCTCTGTCCCCTCCCACTGCTTTCCAGCCCCGGGCCTGCTGATCCCTGCTGACTGGGGAACTTATTCCACCTCTGAGGTGGAATAAGTTCCCCGTGCAAGCCACCAGTCCTGGATGTACAGGGCCAACACTAAAGTTGGTCCTGTATGTTCAGGGCCAACGACTGCCCACTGCCTGCCCAAATGCCACCCCCAATCCACTCCTTTCCCGCCCCATCTACCTTCCCTGTACAATGCACGGGGAAGGTAGACGGGATTGGGAAAGGGTCCGAATAGTGTGGATGGACGTCCCAATGGGGACAGAATGACCCCTATAGAGGATTGTAAAACATTGGAAGAGGACCTTGATAAATTGGGAGCCTGGGCATCCAGATGACAGATGAAATTTAATGTAGACAAGTGCAAAGTTATGCACTTGGAGGCACATTTCAATCCAGTTGTCCAACTCCTTGCCTGAGTGCCCAGAATCAGGACATGCACTGGCTGCACCTGATGCTAATCCCACAGAGGCTAGACCTGCCCACGGGATCAGAATTGGGAATAGGGCCAGGATGTGCCCTAATTCTGGATGCAACCAAGCATCCATGGGGATGTGACCCAATTCTGGATGCAATCCAGCATCCTTCTGGCTTTTGCCACCCCCTTGTCACACTGTTTCGCCACCTTGAGATCATCAGAAACAACCACACCGAGGCCCTTCTCCTGGTCCGTGCACACCAATCTCTCATCCCCTGTCGCATACAATTCCCTTGGATTTCTGCTTCCCAGGTGCATGACACTGCACTTCTTCACATTAAATCTTAACTGCCAAGCATTAGACCATTCTTCCAGCTTTTGTAGATCTTTCCTCATGTTCCCCACTCCCTGGGGAACGGACAACGGACTCCCTGGATAGCCCACCCAGGCTCCTGAATGGAGCCGCAGTGCCATGGTGTTCTGTCGCCATGGCACCATTGCTCCATTCAGGAACCATGATCCCTGGCCGCTGGCCAAAGTCCCCTTTCCCCGCAGCCCAATCCTCAATCTGGCCTTCCATGGCCAGGGTCAGGCTGCGCGGAACCCCCTGCACCTCCTCACCTCCTCTACTGTCCCAACTCAGCTGTCCCTGAGGGCGGACAGTGGGCAGCGACTGACCCCGGACATACAGGGCTGATTCTATAAAATAATGAATGGAGTAGAATGGGTGAATGTAGATTGGTTGTTTACTCCTTCAAAAAGTAGAAAGACTGGAGGACATGCAATGAAGCTACAATGTAGTACATTTAAGCCTAGTTGTTCACTCAATGTTTAATCAAATTTTGGAATTCGTTACCAGAGGTTGTAGTAAAAGCTGTTAGTATAGCGGATTTAAAAGAGATTTGGATGAGTTTCTGGAGGAAAGGACCATAAACCATAAAGAGGACGGGGGGAAATCCAGTTCTTAGTCATTGGACAAGCCGCATGGAATCTGTATACCCTCTGGGAACCTGACAGGTACTTGTGACCTGGACTGGGCACTGTTCGAAACAGGATACTGGGCTTGATGGACCCTTGGTCTGACCCAGTATGGCATATCTTATGTTCTTATGTTCACTGAATATAACTGTTAAGCAAGGCTTCAGTTGGAGATTACCTCTTGTTTTCCTTCTGTCTTTCTACATATAATTTTGGGCATTTTATTCTTTCTACATATAGTTTTGACCATTTATGGTAAATATTCTAAGTTCAGTGGAAATATTCAGCCACTGAACAGGTGAAGGCACATTTTAAAAATTACATGGAGAGGGGAATTCCCATATCCATCTCAGAACGTAGAGAATTAGGGCAGTATTTTACAAGAGGATCTGTCAAACATAGAGCCCGTTGTGAAATAACTGCAGGACTGCACAAGTATTCCTCAACACATCTGACAGTAGCAGTGATTTTAAGAAGCTGTATGGATGGTGGGAAAAAAGCTATGGAACCCCCCTCAACCAATGTGTGGGAGCAGCCTCTTAAAATTACTGCTCTGGCACAGACTGTATACCGGTGTGGCAACACAGGTTGCCTCCCCCCCCTCCCCCACCCCCCAATTGCTGCTCTAACCTCAGGAACCCCAATTTGTGTTGTTCCCAGACTTTCTCCCCTCCCCTACCCAGTGTCAAAGCCCCACTCCTCCAGAAACAACTCCCGTCCCCCACCTCCCCACAAAGCAGCTCCATAGTAACAGCAGTGCCATGAGATTACCGCTAGGGATCATTGGTTCCATTTTAAAGCCAACCACACGGTGAGCAGGAGTGGGCTGGCATTGCTTCCTCTCTCACTGGCCACCACTGACCCCTCGGAAGGCCGGGGTGGGAGAGACCTGCCAGAGGGTGTGTTTTGGGTGGGTTGGGAAGTGGGTACTGTGTTGGCATGGGCATTCGGGGAGAGGGGGTTTGGAATTGGTTAGGAAGGGGGGCTCGTCTGTGAGGGAGGGAGGAGGGAGATTGTAACTGCTTCTGGGGGCAGGGGCTTGGACACTGGCTAGAGGAAGGGGGAGGGTCTGGGGTGGCGTGGAGAAGGTTCTTGAGGTCAGAGCAGCAGTTAGGAGTCTCCAACATTAGCATTCACATCTTCCCTGTCAGCAGGCATTTATTCAGGCCTGAGGACAAGTGTAAATGCCGACGACTGAAATTTTTCATTGATTCCCCACATCTGACTTGTGGGTCACCCCAAACCACTCCCTCTCCCCCCACCCCCCAACCTCTCCCCCAGGGAAAGTAGACATGGTGAGCATTCCCACGTCTGCAAAACCTTTTTTTAAAATGCATTGAGAGGCATAATTCAGTCTACACATGTCGATGCTGCTCTTTGAATGTAGGAATGACTGTAAAATAACCCCCATAGCTAATACATCCAAGTGCAGGCAGATAAATAGCAGCTATACCTTGTAGAGGATAATTTTATAAGAGGGTGCCATGGGGAGGTGCCTTCAGAGACGCTTATGTAGGTGTCCTCTTGTTTTTAAAAACTACTAATCTAGGCCTTGACTCTAAGCACAATCAGTTTTCCTGGTCACGTGCAGGTGGGAATGATTGCGTGTACTTCATACATGTACACGCAAAGATAAAAGGGATTTTATAACCTACAGGTGTATGTGCAAACTCCACCCATGCTCTGCCCAGACCATACTCCCGGCTATGCCTACTAGCAAATTACATACCTTCATGTCATAGCGCATACTTTTACGCTGGATGGTTTTTATAAGAAGACATTTACGTACATACAGTATGTGACCACTATGCACGGCAATGACTTTATAAAATGACCTTCTAAAAATAGAATTGGTCATGTGAGAGGTTATTTTATGAAGGTTTTTCCACAATGTTATACATGCAGGCCTTTTATAAAATATTGCAGCGGTATAGAGTAGTAAGTATGTGTACAATATGTGTGTTTCCTGATCTCCTTTGAGTTTCCTTACAATTCCCCCTAGATGCATCCCATGTCTACAGCTATTGTGTTGTCTGTCTTGACTAGATTGTAAGCTCTGCTGAGCAGGGACCATCTTTTGCATGTGTCTGTGCAGCGCTGAGTACATCTTGTAGCACTATACAAATGTTCAGTGGTAGTAGTAGTAGTGACAAGACTTTGTGTACTTGTAGGTGAAAGGTGAAAAGAGGGAGACTGAAAACTGAAGGGAGCAGAAGGAGGAATGAAATCGAACTATAAAATAGATAAAAAGGCAGATGAGAGAATGGAGGAAAAGAAATAAAACAGAAGGATGAGAGACAGAGGCAGGGGAGGAAGACAGGGAGGGTAAAGAAAAAGAACAATGAAAATGAGATCTTAGAAAGGGACTTGGAAGAAAACGACTTCAAAGATTTGGGAAAGAGAGACCAAGACCAACTCAATTGGAAAAATAAACTGATCTGACAACTAAGGTAGCTTCTTGTCTGGGCCATTCTCATGGTATGAGCCTGACGTCTGTGCTGTTCATACCACAAGACTGGCTTCAAGATGGAATCTCAAAACCCTTGAACCTGTCCAAGATACTCAAACGCATTAGACGTTTTTTTGGATTGCAGTCTTCTTTATTGTTACACTTAGGGGCCTTTTACTAAAGGGTGACAGTTGGCAGCGCAGGACCATGATACTGTGGGATGATTCCCACAGTAACTATGCAATCAGCATTAGAGTTGTGAGTGGATGGGTTGGGATGAAGACCACGTGTGCTGAGCTCACCGCAGCTAGCGCTGTGTTTACACTGCGTGCTAATTACTTTAGCGTGCGTTCACCTAACACCACCTCAATAGAAGCAGAGTGTACCCGCACTAATGCAGCCTGCATTAGGGGGAAGTGTTCTGCACTAATTGCTGGGGAAATGCTTTCCACACCCCTGACAGTTAACACGGTGGTGTTGCACCTAACATGCCATAATTTGCAACCGTATAAATGTCTTTGAATATCGGGCTCTATATGACTAAGCCAACTTTCACATTACCTACCTCATTTCCTCAGCCTATTAGCATCCCTCCCCTTACTATCTCATTCTATGACTGTCCTGAGTATGTTTAAATTGTCTAATTTTAAAACATGCATTTATAAGCAAATAGAATTTGCTTCATGTATGGCATCCAGGACCACGTCCAACAAAGAGCAAGAAGCCACATCAGATAAAGGAACACAGTTTAGGAACATGGTAGGAAAGACTAAAGAGTAGATTATGTCAAAAAGCTTTATTCGGATTGCCAATAAAACCCGACACAGGCCATTTTTTGTTTAAAACTTCTTCAGTGGTAAAAGGAAAACTCACTGATGAGATAAAACTCTTGTGCTTAAAATATAAATACTAAAGACACTTCATAAGTCCTCATGCCAAAGGAGGAAGGTAAACAGTATACCAAATGGTTAAAGAAATCGGTGCCAACGCTCCAGCATAAACCGAACACCACTTTCACTTTCTGGCACCGATTTCTTTAACCATTTGGTATACTGTATCTCTACGAACAAGCAGGAATGATTCTTCACATATGGGTATCGTCGGTACTGACGGAGCCTGCGCGGGAACGCTCCCCAGCGTCCAATCAGAAAGCTTTTGGGAGCATCCCACAGTGCCTGCGTGCTGCCTTCCCACCTTTCCCAACTGCCTCTCTCCAGTTCTGTCCATGGAACGCAGCTGGCAGCTTTCCTTGTGGCATCGACACCCTTGGTACCGTGACAGATGACTCCACCGGTACCGACTTTGGCACCTGCATCGGTATCGGTACCGGTACCGATAGCATCGACATCGGCATCGGTGTCTGCTATGCCGGTACCCTCTCCTACGATGCCCTCCGGTACTGATTCTCCGGTACGGGTTATTCCCGGTACCGATCTTGGTCGGTACGGGTATCGGGCTTTGTAGGAGCATCCGGACAGATGATACTTCGATTCCCCTGAAGAGTCTGAGGATTCTGAAAATTCTGTCGATGCAGCAATGCTTCTTCCACAGGAGCCCTCCTCCCCTAAATGAAGGATGTCTCCTCCAGAGGACATGTCTTTTCAAGACTTCATCAGAGAGGTGGCTCGGGGCCTGTCTATCACTGTGGCCCCTGAGACAGAGCCAAGGGCCAAGGAGTTGGATATTTTACAATATCCTAAAACTCCAAAGGAGGCAGCTACCTTACCCATTCATGAGATTCTATATGATCTCATGTTGAGGATGTGGGAAACACCTTTTACCACCTCTCCTCACTCTCGTAGGTTAGATACCATGTATCGTGTTCCTCCTTGACCTGGCTTCCATAAAACTCAGCTTCCTCACCACTCTATTGTGGTGGTCTGCTGTGAGAAGGATTAGAAGTGCAAAAAGACATGCCTCTAATCCTCCAGGACGTGAATGCAGAACCCTGGATGCTTTTGGACGTAGAGTCTTTCAAGCTTCCATACTTGCTGCAAGAATCAGTTCCTATAGTCTCTACATGGGAATGTTCCTAAAGGAAGTCACAGATCATTTACAAACTTTAAGTCCTTTCATTTCTGAGGATAAAAGATAGGACTTTCTCACCTGGCTCAAACATGCCCAGGATGTCTCCAAATTTTCCAACTGAGCAGCTTTTGACTGCTTTGAATGTATAAGCAGAACCTCGGCTATTGCCATAGGTACACGTAGAATTGCTTGGCTACAAGCATCTGATTTGGAGTTCTGGGTACAAGATAAGTTGGGAAATATCCCTTGTACCGGTGAGAATCTGTTTGGTAAAGATTGGCAGGCAAAAGCCAATGAAATGGATGCTGAAAATTCCACTTTGGATAGACTATCCAAGTCTACTGCTGATCCTGTTAAGAAAAAGTTGTTCAAGAAAACACCTTTTTCTAAAAAGAGAAGATTTTATCCTGCTTATGGTCAGCAGGCATCTTCTGCAGGTCAGTTTTCAACCAAACGTCAGCAACCACCCAAACAGAAAAAAGCAAAGGCTGCTAGGGCTCTTCCGGCCCAGCAACCTCAGCCTCCTTAGGGCCTTTGACTTTCAGCTAGAGAACGTAGCCTTTCTGGCTCTGGAAGGACTAGAACCGTCCACCATTCCAGGAAGGTTATGTCATTTTGCTCCCAGGTGTGGGCAAATAACAGCAGAGCATTGAACACTCTCCATCATAAAAAAGGGGTACAAACTTCATTTTTCAAGCATGTCCCCTCACACAATAGTGAAGCAGTTCAATTCTCCGACCTCTCTCATCAACCTGTTGGGTCAGGAGATTACCACCCTTCTTGCCCAAGGGGCAATCGAAGAAGTGCCTCTTCATCAACAGGGCACAGAGTTCTATTCCCCTTATTTTCTTATTCCAAAGAAAACAGGGGGATACAGACCCATCTTAGATCTCAGAGAATTGAACAAATTCCTTGTCAAAGAGAAATTCAAAATGATTTCTCTCGGCTTTGTTCTCTAGATCTCAAGGATGCGTACACCCATGTACTCATCCATCCAACCCACAGAAGGTTCCTTCGGTTCCTGTTTCAAGAAAAGACCTACCAATACAGGGTGCTTCCTTTTGGTCTGGCCTCTGCACCAAGGGTGTTCACGAAATGCATGGCTGTCGTAGCTGCATTTCTATGCACTCTGGAAATATTCGTCTTCCCTTACTTGGACGACTGGCTCATTCGAGCTCCAACTCAGTCAGAGGCCAAGATTTCTCTAGCCTGCACAATACGTATCCTTCAGTATTTAGGGCTGGTAATAAACATCCCAAAATCCGATCTAACTCCTACTCAGTCTCTGGAGTTCATAGGAGCATTGCTGGATACCACAAGGGCAAGGGCCTATCTTCCCCAGGCCCGTTGCCTTCGCTTGGTGCAGCTAGTTTCTCAAGCAGTGTTGAAGCCCCTTTTAACTGCTTGAGAAATGTTACAGTTGCTAGGCCACATGGCATCCACCGTGCATGTGGTACCATATGCTCGCCTTCACATGAGGGCAGCTCAGTGGACTTTATCCACCCAATGGACCCAGGCATCAGGCTGCCTGTCAGACAAAATAGCAAACACAAGTCGTCTCATTTTGTCCCTACAGTGGTGGAAGTCCACTCAAAACCTGTTGCTGGGGTCCCCCTTTCAGCAACCCTTGCCCCAAGCAACTCTTACAACAGATGCTTCTCCAATGGGTTGGGGAGCTCATCTGCGAGACCTCTCCACCCAGGGCACCTGGTCTCCACAGGAGAGTTGTCTGCATATCAATCTCTTGGAACTCAGAGCAATCTTCCTTGCTCTACGAGTGTTCCACTCCCTGCTCAGCTACAAGACAGTCCTCATCCATACGGACAACCAAGTAGCCATGTTCTACGTGAACAAGCAGGGGGAAACAGGCTCTCTGTCGCTTTGCAACGAAGCTTTGCGACTGTGGGCCCTCACCAGATTCATCTTCTGGCAGTGTACCTTGCAGGCATTCAAAACTCTTGGGCAGACAGACAGTCGAGTTCTGCTTCCACACGAGTGGTCTCTGCATGCAGACCAGGTGGCCAAGATTTTTCAAGTTTGGGGAACCCCAGACATAGACCTCTTTGCAAGTCCATGGAATGCCAAACTTCCCCGGTTCTGTTCCAGAACTCCGGCTCAGGGGGCTCAGACCAGGGATGCTTTCCTCCTTTACTGGGGTCAAGACTTCCTGTATGCCTTTCCACCCATTCCCCTACTTCCCAAAACCCTATTCAAGCTTCAGAGAGACAGAGGTCGTATGATCCTCATAGCACCACATTGGCCACGGCAAGTGTGGTACCCTCTACTTCTACATCTCTCTCAAGCTCCCTCCCTGGAGTTAGGGTCTGCACCAGATCTCCTATCTCAGGAGGATGGAAAGTTATGGCATCCCAATCCCCAGTCTCTGCATCTCAGGGCTTGATTGCTGACGGCCTAGATCTCCAAGATCTTGATCTTTCTCAACAAGTGAAAGATATTCTTCATGCTTCCAGAAAGCTTTCCACTAGACATTCTTATGCTTTCAAGTGGAAGAGATTTACGATTTGGTGTTCGGAAAAGGGTCTTAACCCTATTGCGATACCTCTGGAATCTTTACTGGAGTATCTTCTTCATTTATCTAATGCAGGCCTCAAGACAAATTCAGTAAGAGTCCATTTGAGTGCTACTGCAGCTTCCCTTAAGCCTCTAAATGGACAGCCTATTTCCTCTCATCCTCTTATAGCAAGATTCATGAGAGGCCTTCTTCTAACTAAGCCTCCCATTAGACCACCACCGGTGGCATGGGACTTAAACCTGGTTCTTGGGCAGCTCATGAAGCTACCTTTCGAACCATTAGCTACCACCTCCTTGAAATTTCTTTCTTGGAAGGTTGTCTTTCTCATTGCAATCACATCAGCACGCCGCATTAGTGAGTTGCAAGCGTTAGTAGCTAATCCACCTTATACAAGGTTCCATCATGACACGGTAGTCCTTAGGACTCATCCACACTTTATGCCTAAAGTGGTTTCACCTTTTCATTTGAACCAAGAGGTATACCTACCAGTCTTTTTTCCAGGACCTCATGCATCAAGTGCAGAGAGGAATCTTCATACCTTGGATTGTAAAAGAGCTCTAGCTTTTTACTTACAAAGAACACAGCAACATAGAAAGTCCTCTCAACTCTTTGTTGCTTTTGATCCTTCTCATTTGGGACTTCCAGTCTCCAAGAGGACACTATCAAACTGGATTGCTCAGTGTATTTCTTTCACCTATCAGAGTAAGAACATTTCTCTGGAGGGCCATGTCACAGCTCACAATGTGAGAGCCATGGCAGCCTCAATGGCTCATCTACACTCTGTCTCTATCGACGACATCTGTCGAGCAGCGACTTGGGCCTCGGTTCATACCTTTACAGCCCATTACTGTTTGGACAAGGATTCCTGCTGGGATGCCTTGTTTGGGCAGGCTGTTCTCAAACACCTGTTCCATACCTAATCAACTCCTACCCACCAACCCTGGTTGGATGCCAGAGATCCATGGGAGGGAAGTGGAGCCCTTCTCAGGGACACACAACTTCTGGGGTCTCTCCCTGGCATCTAAGCTAGGGAGTCCCCATATGTAAAGACTCATTCCTGCTTGTTCCTAGAGATAGCACAGTTACTTACCTGTAACAGGTGATCTCTGGGAACAGCAGGAATAAGTCTTCACAACCCACCCACCTCCCCTAGGAGTTGTATCTCTCTCTCTTTTCTTTCCCTCTCTCTCTCTCTTTGTCTCAGCTTTAAACTCGAACTGGAGAGAGGCAGTTGGGAAAGGCAGGAAGGCAGCACGCAGGTGCTGTGGGATGCTCCCAAAAGCTTTCTGATTGGATGCTGGGGAGCGTTCCCGCGCAGGCTCCGTCGGTACCGACGGTACCCATATGTGAAGACTTATTCCTGCTGTTCCCAGAGATCATCTGTTACAGGTAAGTAACTGTGCTTTGCCTTCCTCCTTTGGCATGAGGACCTATAAAATGTCTTTAGTATTTACATTTTAAGCACAAGAGTTTTATCTCGTCAGTGAGTTTGCCTTTTACCCCTGAAGAAGTTTTAAACGAAACACAGCCTGTGTCGGGTTTTATTGGCAAGCCGAATAAAGCTTTCTGGCATCCAGGACCAGACTGGGCAAACCAGGGTGAAAAATCCAACAAGGTTGCTCACTTTCACATTATTTGAGCCATTGCATTCGTTTTCCAAGGAATTAATATCCTGTACCTTCAGAATGGGAAAAATCCACAAAGAAAAACAAAGGGACTGAATTTATAAGAAACATGCCGAATGCTACATGATATTTGTGCATCTAAGTCTCTATTTTCATGGACTTAGAAACATAGAAACAGAGAAATATGACGACAGAAAAAGACCACATGGCCTATCTAGTCTGTCCTTCCATATCGACAACTACAACAGTCCCCTTTTTGCCTTTAGAGATCCTCTATGTTTGTCCCATGCTTTTTTGAATTCAGTTACTGTCCTCATCTCTACCACCTCTACTGGGAGACTATTCCACGGATCCACCACTCTTTCCATAAAGAAATATTTCCGCATATCACTCCTGAATCTATCCCCCTTCACCCTTATCCCATGTCCCCTCGTAGCAGAACTTGCTTTCAATTGAAAGAGGCTCTCTCCCTGAACATTTATGGCACGGGGGTATTTAAACATCTCAATCATATCACCTCTATCCCGCTTTCCTCTAAAGTGTACATATTAAGATCCCTAAGTCTGTCCTCATATGCTTTATAATGCAGACCACTAACCACTTTAGTAGCCACACTCTGCACTGACTCCATCCTGTTCACATCCCTTTGAAGGTGCGGTCTCCAGAATTGCACACCATACTCCAAATGAGGTCGCACCAAAGACTTATACAGAGGCACTATCACCTCCTTTTTTCTGCTAGCCATTCCTCTCTGCATGCACCCAAGCAGGGGCGGCCCAAGGGGGGTGCGGGGCCATGTGCGGAGACTCGGTGCGGGGCCTCATTTGCATAAGGGACCTCATTTGCATAAATATTTGCATAATGTTACCATATACTAACTTTTAGTAAACATGCCTCTTAATGAGTGTATGGATAAAGAAAAAGATTTCTACATTACTATAATCCAGTGCCAACCGCCAGGCACATTAGGAACTACTACAAACACTGCCCATTTAGAACCCATAGCAAACCCGTCGTATCCTAACAGCACTACCAGGACTCACAAAGCACCAGACCCTACCTATCAAAAGGAAACATGCAAATATTAAACCAATACATTTCAGAGAATAACAATACATGACCTACTGGGGAAAGAGAGCAAGTGGCAATGTCAAATAGGAATTATATAAACAGAACACCTCAGCTCAGTTACACATGCAGAACATAGACCATCACCAAACAAGTAATCACAATTTAGAAACAGGAAGACAATAATTAAACTGGGAATCCCAAAAGCCAAACTTGGAATGTACAACACTGTAAAAATAAAACTATACATTAATTTGCTCTTGTACTAAACAAAGCACAGACGTTAATGATGCACATTTACCAGAGCTGACATATTCCAATTAATAAATTCAAAATAAAGAGATATTTTTCTACCTTTTGTGCATTTTTTTTCAGCTGCAATTGCTCCAGCCACTTTCTTCTGGTTTCTTCGTGTCTTCTGCTAACTCTCCATCGTCTGCTGTCCATTTGTCCTGTCTTCTCTCTTCAAGTTTTTTTCCATTCTCTCTCTACATCTGCTTTAACATACTGATCTTTCTCCTTTTGCTCTTTCCTCATTCCTATTTCATCCACTCAAATTTTACCCCTCCATCCTCAATCCCCACTTACTCTCCCAATACCTGGCCAATTGTAGATTTTTTATCCCTCCCACACAAAATATTTTTCCCCTCTCCATTTTACTCTCCCAGCCCCATCCCATTCTAATCCTCCCCCAACATCAGCTCCCTTCTAGTTCCAGCCTCACCCAGCATCCATTCCCTTCTAGTCCCTGCATCAACCCATTTCCAGTCCTAGCCACCCATCAGTCCATTTCCAGTCCTAGCAACACCCCAACCCAATACCAGTCCTAGCCCCCACATCAACCCACTTCCAGTCCTAACCCCATCACCCCATTTTCAGTTTAAGCCCCCCCTATAACCCATTACCAGTCCTAACCCCCCATCAGCCCACTTCCAGTCCTAACCCAATCAACCCATTTCCAGTCAGCCCCCCTTAGCCCATTGCCAGTCCTAACCCCCCCATCAACCCACAGCCCATTACCAGTCCTAACCCCATCAGCCCACCTCAAGTCCTAACCCCTCCCCATCAGCCCATTTCCTGTCCTAGCCCCCCCATAGCCCATTATCAGTCCTAACCCCCCATAGCCCATTACCAGACAGCCCCATCAGCCCACAGCCCATTACCAGTCTTAACCCCCCATAGCCCATTACCAGTTCTAACCCCCCAACAGCCCACAGCCCATTACCAGTCCTAACCCCTCCCCATCAGCCCATTTCCTGTCTTAGCCCCCCCATAGCCCATCAGTCCTAACCCCCCCCCATAGCCCATTACCAGTCCTAACCCCCCATCAGCCCACCTCCAGTGTTAACCCCCCATCAGCCCATTTCCAGTCCTAGCCCCCCCATAGCCCATTACCAGTCCTAACCCCCCCACAACAGCCCACAGCCCATTACCAGTCCTAAACCCATCAGCCCACCTCCAGTCTTAACCCCCCCATCAGCCCATTTCCAGTCGTAGCCCCGCTTAGCCCATTACCAGTTCTTACCCCCCCCAACAACCCACCTCAAGTCCTTACCACTCCCCATCAGCCCATTTCCTGTCCTAGCCCCCCATAGCCCATTACCAGTCCTAACCCCCCCCCCAACAGCCCACAGCCCATTACCAGTCCTAACCCCATCAGCCCACCTCCAGTAATAACCCCCCACCCCATTTCCAGTCCTAGCCCCCCCCCCCATAGCCCATTACCAGTCCTACCCCCCCCCCCATCGGCTCAAGTAAAATTTAAAAAAAAAAAAGAAAAGCTGGCTGCTACCGCTGCCGCTGCCGCCGCAGCAGCAGCAGAATGCAGTGTCCCGCGGGGCCCCCTCTGCCCGGCTGAGTCCCTCCCTCCCTCTGCGACGGCTGAGCCTCTCTGTGCCGGCTTTCAGATTCGCGAAGGGAGAGTGTCTCCCTCGAGTCTCTGTTAAGCCCGCAGGGGCAGATGGGAAATTTTCCATCAGCTCCTGTGGTTCCCATCTGCCCCTGCGGGCTTAATAGAGACGCGAGGGAGACACTCTCCCTTCGCGAATCTGAAAGTTGGCACAGAGGGGCTCAGCTGTCACAGAGGGAGGGAGGGAGGGGCTCAGCCAGGCAGAGGGGGCCTCGCGGGACACTCCATTCTGCCGTTGCCGCGGCGGCAGCAGCAGCAGCAGCGGTAGCAGCCAGCTTTTTTTTTTTTTTTTAAATTTAATTTTGAAAAAAAGCAGAATGTTCTTTGCGCGGGGCCCCCTGAAACGCGGGGCCCTGTGCAAAAAACATTCTTGCTCAATGGACCGGCCGGCCCTGCACCCAAGCATTCTTCTAGCTTTTGCCATCGCCTTGCAGCCAGTCGCCTTGCAGCCAGTCACTATTGTGTAGGCATGCTTGGAACTGCCGCTTGTGCGTAACTTCCAACTGCCCTTGATTGATATAGAAACATAGAAAGATGATGGCAGACAAAGACCACATGGTCTATCTAGTCTGCTCTTCCATATCAACTACTATAGTCCCTTTTTTAACTTTAGTGATCTTCTGCATTTATCCCATGCTTTCTTGAATTCAGATGAAGGCACATTCCGTACTGTGCGTCCCGGTCTCTGTGTGTTAGGTTGGAACCGGACACACAGAGGTAGATGTGATTCTGATCCCGTGGGGTACGTCTAGCCCCCGCAGGATCAGAATCATGTCTAGACCTGTACATGCAGGCTGGGACCCAATTCCCATTGGCCTTCACATACAGGCCCCTGCCTGGCTCACTCAATCAGGCTCCTGAATGGAGCCACTGTACCATGGTGTCTGGTTGCCATGGCACCACGTCTCCATTCAGGAGCAGTGACCCCCGGCTGCTGACCACTTTTGCCTTTTCCCGCAGCCTGACCCCCGATCTGGCCTCCCATGGCCAGGGTTGGGCTGCCGGGAATCTCCTGCACCCCCTCACGATTTTGATCCTGGCCGGGCCCCCCATCCCCCGACTTCTAGGGGGACTTATTCCACCTTCTTGTTTGTATGGGGAGGCTTAGTTGGGGATAGCAAGGGGGACAGAATAGACCCCATACTGTCCTCATCTCTACTACCACCACTGGGAGACTATTCCATGCATCTACCACTCTTTCCATAAAGAAATATTTACACATATTACTCCTGAGTCTATCCCCTTTCACCCTCATCCTATGTCCACTTGTTGCAGAGCTTTCTTTCAATTCAAAGAGGCTCTCCTCCTGTGCATTTATACCATGGAGGTATTTAAACATCTCTATCATATCTCCTCTATCCTATCTTTCCTCTAAAGTATACATATTGAGATCCTTAAGTCTGTCCTCATATGCTTTATAACAAAGACCACTAACCATTTTGGTAGGCACCTTCTGCACTGACTCCAACTATTTACATAGAAACATGATAACAGAAAAAGACCACAAGGCCTATCTAGTCTGTCCTTCCATAACAACAACTACAACAGTCCACTTTTTACCTTTAGAGATCCTCTGTGTTGGTCCCATGCTATTTATACCCTTTTGAAGGTGCGGTCTCCAGAATTGCACACAATACTCCAAATGAGGTCGCACCAGAGACTTATACCTTTATGGGTAAAATTCCCACAGTGCTTTTTTGTACAAGCTTATGCTTGAATAGAGTTTTTGTTTTCAGGGTGTTTGAAAATTTTCCCTTTGAGAAGCTTCAGGAAATTAAAACCTTGGACAAAAAGATGGATATATTTCAAGAATCTGTAAATAAACTGACTTCTAAGCATTTAGCTCCTCTTTTTTTTTTGTCCTTGGAATTGGCACAAATGAATCTTACATAGAAGAACCTAAAGCAAGAACAGAAAAGTAGCCTTAAAATAAGATTGAACACAAATTCCATTTACTATACAGTCAGCCCCGTGCTCGTCCCTCTCCCCCCCCCCCCCCGCACACTTCCTGCCTCCTGTATTGTTTGTCCAGGTGTACTGCTATATGATAGATGACCCACCCCAGACTGCCAATGTAACCGGTAATTCGTACCCTGTCTCTGACTTAATCGCGCCTTCATTTAATTACATGGATTTTAATTCCTCCTTATACTTTCAATTTGTTTTGTGCTGCCCCTAAGATTCTGCCGCCCTAGGCGGTCACCTAGTTTGCCTAATACTGGGGTAGCAAGTTTTGCTAAAAGTTATTTGTGGACTCTATTCTGCAAAATTGTTAGACTTCAGCAGAATGGGGGAATAGCCTAGTGGTTAGAGCAGCTACCCTCTACCCATAAGATCAAGAGTTCACTCCTTGGGTAAGTCACTTTACCCTCCATTGCCTGAGAAAAAAAAGCCTGGCAGTCTATTTCTGGTGATACATTGCCAAGAAATCCCAAAGGCAGCTGGGACAGCACTGAAAAAAACACAAAAGTTCTCCTGCCAAGAAAATTGCATTAGACCAAAAATCTTCAGAGTGCAGCCACTTACATGGGCTTGGGAATTCTGACAAAAAGAGATTAAAAAATGCCTTCTGGAATGCTGATGTGAAGTTTCTTCTATTCCTTGCACAGCTGCAGATTTTTATAAAGGAGGCTGGTGCAGTAACACCTCATTACATTACAATCCTATGGATTGGTGAGAATGGCTTTCCTTTTGGGCTCTCTAGAAAATAAAAAATCTTTGGCAAATGAACCTCAAGTGACATTCAATACCCACAGAGGCTAATTTTCAAGGCTATTAACAAGAAAAAGCAGTGTTTTACCTGCAGAAGGGGACTCTTGCAAAATGGCAAAGTAAAGTTACTGACATGCAGCCCATATGCACCTAACTTTACTATTGTTTTCCCAAGAATCAGGTTGGGGTAAAATTTGCGTTTATGCACACACTTTAGAAATTTTAACGGCAGGCACACTTTTCAGTCCAGAAAAATTGAACATACCAAATAGCAGATGTTAATGTGAATGCAGAGTTACCCTGGTGTAATTTTCTTTTGCATTGAAAATCTGGATCAGCTAAGATTACAGAGCATCCATCCTTTTCGCTCATACGGGAAGTTATAAAATTATCCTACTGTACACTCTGATTATGCAATTTGCAAAATACAGAATTTTTGTTTTTCAGCTATGAGTTGAGAATTATAATTTGGAACACCGAAGATGTCATCTTAGAAGATGAGAATATCTTCACCGGACAAAAATCAAGTGATATCTACGTAAAAGGGTAAGTTCATAGAATCAGTGACTCTTGATCTTTCATTATTTGCTTGGTGAAGCCTGATCTGGAGACACGTTTGTATTTGCTGAGACTGTATGGAAAGATTTGACCTGATATTGAAAAGCACTTGTCTGGAGAGCAGCACCTTCTGTCTGGTTAAGTGCCATGGTTGGGTCTGTCTGTGATCCAGGTAGCGCTGCTGGGGCAGTGTGAGGGCGGAACATGGGCAGTCCCACAAATCATCAAGATAGCAGTGATGGTCATTCCACTAGCTGGATAATTTTAGGCCAGAAAAAGGTTATCCTGAATTATTCACTTTAGGGCTCATTCCATCCCGGACGTCCAGCTCCTCTGTACGTCTGGTCTGAGCCTGGCGGGATCAGAATCGTGATTAATCTGGCCTGCACGTACATGACAAGCCCTACTAACTCAGTCAGGGTTTTTAAATGGAGCCATTGCGCCCTGGCACCGCAGCTCCATTTAAAAGCCACAATGCCAGCCGCCAATAGCAAAAGCTTATTCCCTGTAGCCCAACCCCTGATCTGGCCTCCTAAGGCCAGGGTCGGGCTGCAGGGAATGTCCCCTGACTCCCCTGCCCCATCCGTGCTCCAGGCCATAAAAAAAACCCATGTCCTCGGAGGTGGAATAACTTCTCTGCACAAGTTGCCGGTCCTGGACATGCAGGACTGATATCAAAATCGGCCCTAAACGTCCAGGGCCGGCGACCGCCCACTGCCCGCCCCGACTCCACCAATGAGCTTCCCCTTCCCCGCCCCCGTCTAACTTCCCTGCACAGCCGGCGGGGGAAGGCTGTTTGTGGCACAGAATACCCTTTATACCTACATTCAGCACCAGCCGCTATCCAGATAGTAGCCCTGAATATATATATTTCGTTTTACTGCTGCAACCAGCATTTAAAACAACACTCACCATGGTGGCTGAATATTATCCCTCTATTGTTTCATTATAATAACTGGTTTCCCTGTATTTACACAATTGAAACTGAAAACAAATCTCTCAGTTATCACCTAGGAAGTTCCAAGATTTGGTATTTGAATGTACCACCTCCCGATTTAGAGAGGGGGGCACATAACACAATGGGGCCTCATGGAAGATCATCATCATCATGGGGAATCAGGAGGGGAGAAGTTGCGGGACAGTGAAGGGAAAAGGATAGGAGCTACTATACAGCTTGGGAGGAGCATGCTAGGGCAGGAAGGCAAGGGATGGTGAGTAGCAGGGGGATTTACTAGCAATGGGGGGTTCTGGTTCTGAAGGGAATGAAGGCAGCCTGTGGTTAAGTGGCATCCAGCTGTGGGGCCCAGGCCAAGGGATGCAAAGTGTGCTAGGACAGTCGTAGTTTTCTGTAAGAAGCAGTAGCAAAGTAAACCCATTGGGGATAGGGAGTCTAGGGCCATACTAAGGGCTGAGCGAGCAGTGAGGTCGCACAAGACGCAAGTCCAGAAGGGGCACTGATATCATTGCTGAGCTTTCAGGAAACTTAAAAAGACTGAGTTACTGGACAAAGCTGGATAAAGGGGGACACCAAATACATTAATCACACGGGGCACATTTCTAGCTTACTACGGCCCTGGGGGAGCCTCTTGGAGGCTGCAGCCTGGATTGTCCATGGGCCCTAAGGATGGCAGGGCAGTGAGTTCTGGTCTGCACAGCATAGGGTAGCCAGGCCAAGCTGCACAGGTGTGGGTATGACAGGGTTGGAGACTGGCATAAGGCAGAAAATGCAGGCTTATGTTGATTTTTAATTTAGCCGGGTATCCATGGGATCTTAGTGCCTGCCAGTTTAGGGTGGCACAGAGGCCTTGGGTTAAAGGGAGCCATGGCCAGGGTAGCTAGTGGTTTGGAAGGGAGCCTGTGGCCTAGTAAGTATTGATAGGCCCATATTAGTCCAATAAGGGGAATGGGGATGGAGCAGAAGCGGGGAAGGGAAGGATGGGGATTATGCAGAGTGCTAGGAGGCCAGTAGGATCAGGAAGCAGTCATGGACCCTAAAAAAGGCAGAGATGGAAAAGTGGCAGGTTGGTGTGGCCTAACAAAAGAGCAGCAAAACTCCCTGGCTTGGGGAAGAAAGTGGGAGCAGTGCTCCTAAAACCATGCGGTCGCCGTGGGGGAGGGGTAAAAGCTTCCTCAGCTGTTGGAAGTGCATCAGCGATGGCACAGGAGCACTTGGCAGGATGGCAGCAGAGTGGCAGAACTGGGGGAGCTGCACCGGCGGCTGAATGGAATGCAAGGGGAGACAGCGCAGGAGAGGAACCCCAGCGGCAGGAGAAGTGTGGTGGCGATGAGGACTCTGATTGCGAGATGGCCCTAGAGCAAGGAGAGGCAAAGGCCTATGAAGCAGAGGGGCATTGGAGAGGGGTGGGGTGGACCAGGGAACAAATGGGCAGGGCATAGGAGGAAGGACCAGGTGTTGATCAAGTGCCTGCGAGACTGAAAGTTCCTTAGGAATTTGCGGAGAGTGATGTTTATTTATTTATTTTTTATACCACCTTATCGTAGATTCAAAGCGGTTTACATTTCAACTCTTATATAATATACATTATAGCAGTTTACATTTCAACTCACATATAACATACACTTTAACAGGGAGTTTAACTTGGATTCTAATAGTGTAACTTTCATTATAATAGTGGTCCATACAGTCCTATTGATTGCAATTATGTTGTGGCATAGTGATCCTTGAAAAGATGTGTTTTTAATGCTTTTTTAATGGTGTGGAGGATGGGTCAGGATAAGCGTACACATGGGTGGATAGAGATGACACTGGAGTAGATATGGGAATCAGACGACTTGGATTCCTTCAAATCATTGTCTTCTTTGGACTCATATTCAGATGATGGTTGGGGTAAATTGGTCTAGTGTTTAGAGTGGAAATTCCTCATGAGTGGGCTGGCGTAGGGACCACAGGGCTAAGTTCTCAGCGGGCGCACATGTTTAGTAGCATTGCACTCTTGGATAGCCATGTCCTATGTAAGCTGAGCTTGAAGATTTTACTGGGCAAATATGGGCCAGAGATCAAGAGGTTGGGGATAAGAAAAGAGGAGACAGCAGCACAGAGGAAGGCAAAAAAGTGAAACATAAAATTCCCGAAGTAATCAGTAACTGGATATTTGCATTTGATGTCTTCTCAACCTTCTGAGAGGGGCCAAACCAGCCATATAACTAAAGTTTTCTGCACTACTCAGAAATTGCAGGCCCACAGAACCAGATAGACTTGGTTAAACTATGATGAACAATTTCTTAAGAGTTTAGCAAGGACAAGTTGGAGGTCTGAGAGTACCATGATGTTGACATCTGACTAGCCAAAATGACCCCCGGAAATGCTTAATAGAGCAGAATAACCAGTTCAATCTCAGCTGGACCTGCTCCAGGGAGTCATGCCCCCTTAGGTGCTGATGTAGAAAGACTAACACACCCTTTGCTCGCAGATAACGCAACTTATACGCACAAGTTCCTGCACCCAGTTGCAGAAAGGAGATTGACACACACATAATCAGCAAAGCAAAGGCAAATGCACACAGTAACGACAAATGTATTTGCATTATATGCAAATAAGCTGCGCATATTAAAATGGCATGCTAATATTGTCTGCGCCCGATGCAAAGAAACGTGTAGAGGATTATGTAACCAGCCGAAGTGTCAATATCTCTATGCTGGGTCTGAGGTGCCTTAAACATCTTGTGCATGCTTGCATCGTCTGAGGTGAAGTGTCAAACTTCCCCTCTGATGACCCTGTTTCTCTGGGAGAGCATGCCAAACTTGCACCAACATTTTGTTTGGCTTGCTCTCCCAGTTTAACAATGACATTTGCACCGCATTTTAACATGTGGCTAATTTGCATATGTGCCCCTTTCTGCATGCTGGCGCTGAAGTCATTCGCTATCAGCGTGCTACATAGAGGTGCATAGCTGATAGCACGTGACTTTGATGCCAGCTTTCTGCTTCAGCTCTTTAGTGTTTTGTAGGATGGTGGTAACCTGGAGCAGCAGCCTCTGGGAGGCAGCAAAGAGCTAAACAAAGATTCTGAGATTCTGACAGCCGGGGGAAAGGGGGGGGGGGCATAAGGTCTAAGGTTTGCCTAGGGTGCCAACACCTTGATCCAACTTTGGGACCAGCCTTGGATGGGGATTACTAAGTGGAGTTAGACAGGGCAACTAAATGTTGGAGCCTCTACCAGTTTCTCCACTACATCTTGAGCAGTTGAGCTGTTGAATGCTTGCTTTCAATTTAATAACACAGGCAAGTGTCAGCAGTCAGCGTGTCATTTTCGGCACAAATGCTATATGAAGAAGCTCACCTGACATTTTGGTGCATTGCCTCTTGTGGAGGGCTCTCATAGTGTAAGTCATTTTGGGTAGGTGGTCACGTGCACGCACTTCTACGTGGGCAAGGCACCTTCCCCACATAAGTTGCGAGTGTTAGATTATTGGTTGCAGGGATATCTGGATAGATCTGCAACCAGGATATTGGAGGAGGATTTCAGGTATGGTTTTATGTTAACATTCTCCGGTCCACAATTGTCAAATAGAGTGAGAAACCTGGTGTAAATTAAAAGGAATACACTGGGGTATTATTCTGATAGGATTAATACTGAATTCCCTGGGTAGCTGCAACCCGACTGGCAGTGGTTGTGAGTGGGCGGATTGTCTGCCCGTGGAAGACTGATAAGCAAAATCGCTTCTTAATGGTGTAAGTGAATGGCCCAGATGCTGAAAAGATCGGATGTTGATGAGATTGAGATACGAGGCTATGAAACACCATAACAAATCTTTACATCTGTGTCATGGAATCCTCCTATCCAAACTTGTCCAGACACTGTAAGTGTAGCTTTTGAGATATAGAGGCATGCTAAGACTTTGTTAGGAGCCAATATTTAGCAACGGCGGTACTAAGAAATGTGGTGCTGTTGGGAACAAACAGTTTCTACTTCCAAGACTGTCAGGTACTTTTATACTAACAATTTACTTTTGCTGGGAAAACACGGTTTTCCACTGGTTTTATAGACCAAGACAGGTGTTGAAGAGTTTAATAAAGGCAACATGTGTGCCTATTTGCCTTTATCAAACCACCCACCGCTGGGTTCTGTACTTATCTGTGCATATATGGCATCGTGTTTCTAGGATTTACTTTTTTTTTTTTTTTGTAATTTAAGTTTTTTATTGAGACCACAACCTGTTACAGCAAACAACTCAGTGTCCAGCAAAACAACTCAGTGTACAATAAAAACATGTGGTAATCGCACATTTTCAATCATCCCCACCTAATACACCCCCATCTCACAATACAGACTTAAGCTGTTGAGCTAAGGCCATAAGTGCCTTGTCTCCTTTTTTCACTTTACCGCTTCTCCATTCCTCTCTCCCTCCCCCCCCTCCCCCCCCCCCGGATCACTGCACTCCCATACCATACTTAGGGATTTGCTGACCATCTCATATACGCCCCCCAAACGCTCAAGAATTTCTGTGGTCTCTCTTTTTTCAAGGCCGTAAGTTTACTCATAAGAAAGATGTGCCCCAAATATGTTCTAAATTCATCCAAAGTTGGGACTTCAGCCTGTCTCCATTTCCGAGCTATCAATGCCCAAAGGGCCATACAGCCTGCTTGTAAGAAAGTAAACTCCGCCACCCGCCACCCATCCGGCCTCACCCCCAATAACGCCACTTCAGGCTGTGGAGCAATCACAGTCCCCACAATAGTACTCAACATTGAAAATATTTCCTCCCATATTCCCCTTACTTTCTTACAGGTCCACCAAATATGAAAATAGGACCCTTGCTCTCCACACCTCCTCCAACATCTAGCCTCTACCTGTCCATACATTTTATGCAACCTTTCCGGCGTTAAGTTCCACCTATACAGAACTTTATAATTATTTTCCAACAGGTTAGAGGCCAACAGTCCCTTATACCTATTCCGAAAAATCCGCTCCCATACACTCCCATCCCACTGTACCCCCAAGTCTCTTTCCCACCTGCTTTGGTAGCTCAACTTATAGTCTGCCTTCATCATCATATTATATAATATAGATATCACTTTAGTTTTTTGTCCCATCAAAAACAGTTTTTCAATCTCTGAAAGATCCGACCGTAACCACGGTAGAATTTGAAGGTGCATATAATGACTTAGCTGAAGGTATCGAAAGAATTCTTTCCCCCCTAGATGATACTGCTTTTGTACCGCTTCAAAGGACTTAATTTCTTTCCCCTCTAACATCTATCCTGTTCTATCCAACCCCTTTTCCTCCCATTCCTCAAACCCCCCTCTATCCAATCCTGGAAGAAACTCAGGGTTCCCTCGTATTGGGATCAGATGGGACACCCCTTCCCTCCCCAGCCATACCCTTTTCCATTTAGCCCACACCTGCAGGGTCAGCTGTGCATACGGATTCCCACCAAGCTCCTTCTTCCCTCCCTCTCTCGGGTACCATAATAAATCCCTCAAGCTCCCCCCCCCCCCTGCAGCTCATCATTCTCCATCTGGACCCACTCCTTGGGTTCTTCCGCCCCCCACGCTACCACTCCACTAAGCTGCGCCGCCTCCAAATATGTAGCGAAGTCCGGAACCACCAATCCCCCATCTTCTCTTCTCCTCATCATTGTCTTCCAAGCAATCCTAGTCTTCTTCCCGCCCCCTATGAATTTCATAACACTCCTCTGTATCCGTGCTAAAAAACCCTTAGAAACTCTCATAGGTAAGTTATTAAACAGATAAATCCACCTTGGGAGTATCATCATCTTGACCGCATGCATTCGCCCCATCCATGATAGGTCCCTACCACTCCACCCCTCCAGCTCCTTACGTATCACATTCTCCATCTTAACATAATTGGCCTTAAATAACTCATCTACCTGTGGGGACAAGTTGATCCCTAAATACCTGATACTGTGAGGCACCCATCGAAAAGGAAAAGCGGCCTTAATTCGCAATTTCGATGCCTCTGATGTTGATATATTTAATATCTCCGACTTAGAAGCGTTTATTTTAAACCCTGATACCTCTCCATAACTTACCATTATCCTATACAGTGCATCCAACGATCCCGTTGGATTAGTCACCATGAAAAGCAAGTCATCAGCAAAAAGTGCCACTTTGCTTTCCAATCTTCCCCACTTTACCCCCGCAACCTCTCTACATTCTCTCACTCGTTGTGCCAGGGGCTCCATAGATAACACAAATAACAGTGGCGAAAGGGGACACCCCTGCCTAGTCCCTCGGGATAGCTTAAACGCAGCCGAATATACCCCATTAATATGAATTCTAGCCATAGGCTGATCATAAATTGCTCTAATCCAGTTCAAATAATCCCCCCCCCCTATTCCCATTCTCTCCAATACTTTAAACAAGAAGGGTCAGGAAACCAGGTCAAATGCTTTTTCAGCGTCAACTGTTATTAGCATTTCTTCCCCCCCTTTCTTCCCTTTCCACATCGCATTCAACACTTTTCGTATGTTATCTACTGTCTGCCGCCCTGGTACAAATCCTGACTGGTTTTCATGTACTAGTTTAGTCAGCAACGGAAGGAGCCGATTAGCCAGTATTTTCATGAAAATTTTGAAATCCGTTCCCAATAACGAGATAGGACGATACGAGCCACATAGGCTGGGGTCATTTTTATTTATTTATTTTATTTATTTATTTAACTGCATTTATATACCGCTTTTCACCGGGTCAAAGCGGTGTAACATATAACAAAAAGGGGGGGGGGGTCAATCTTTTATAGGGTAGGGCCGTCACCAGGGGGCCACATTTATAGATTTGGGGTGGACATAGACATGTACGCTTCTGCTGTATCTAAGTATTAGTTCATGCGGATAGGGTGGTTTTTCTGTTCAGAGATGTTCTCGGAACAGGATTGTTTTGAGCTGTTTCTTGAATGATGTGATGTCAGCGTTGTTTCTGATTTGGTCATTCCCCTCTTTTGGAAGAACTGTCACGCCCGCCATCCGCAGCGATTCCGGGATCCGCTGCCCCTCCTTAAAAGAGTTAAATAACCGGGTCAAGAGGGCACATATCATGGGACTACAAACTTTATAGAATTTATTTGTGAATCCATCTAACACAGGGGCCTTGTTTGCAGGGAGCGCTTTGATTACCTCTGCTTCCCTAATGGGCTGAGACAATACCGCAGCTTCCTCCTCAGTAAGCCTCGGTAGGTCCATCCGCAAGTATTCGTCTATTTTATCCACCCCTCCCCCCCCTGTTCAGAAGAATATAATTGCTTATAGAACTCCACAAATCGCTCCTGTATAGCCTCCACGGTTCTAACTTCTTGTCCCTTGCCATCACGAATCCTAGTGATATAGTTTCTTTTCCGATGTTGTTTCAATTTATAAGCTAATAAGCGGGTAGGTTTATTTCCAAACTCAAAGAATTGTTGTCGTAAACAATCCTGAGCATGTTTTATCACTGCCACTTCTAACTCCCCTAACTCCCTCCTAGCATATTCCAATCTGTCCCGCCCCTCCTTCTCCAATTTACCCTGTTTATGTAAGTCATCCAACTCCCTAATTTGCACACGCAAATCTTCCTTTTTGCTCTCCTTAACTTTCTTCATATACGTGCCAGCGGAGATCAACGATCCCCGTACCACCGCCTTCAGGCATTCCCATAGAGTTCCAATTTGACATTCATTATTATCGTTCACCTCCAGATAAGCTGCTATATCCCCCCACACTTTCTGGACAACCCTCTCACCACTTAATAAAGGTTCATTTAAAGTCCAATTACCTCTCCTTCCCCCACCCTGTCCCACCCCAAACTCTACCCAAACTGGCGCATGGTCTGACCATGTTCTTTCCTCAATACCACAGTCCTCCACCCCTGCTATCAAAGTTTTGTCCATCCAGATCATATCTATCCTGGAGAAGGAATTATGAACTGCAGAGTAATATGTATAGTCCATCTTCCTCCCCTTCAGCTCTCGCCATACATCTACTATCCCTAGGGCCTTCCCCAACCCTTTCAACTTCCGTCTACTCTGAGCACTCCCAGCAGCCATACCCCGAGAATTATCTAGCATTGGGTTTAATGTCAGATTGAAATCTCCACCCACAATCAACTGACCTTCCACAAATTGTTTAAGCTCACTAGCAATTTTCTCCATAAAACCCCCTTGGTCAGTATTAAGCCCATAGATGTCCGCTAAAGTGAACAATTTTTCAAAGATTTTTAGCTTAATAAACACATACCTGCCCCCTGCATCCCTGTACACTTCACCAATCGAATACGGTATGGATTCCTTAATCAAAATTCCCCCCCCCCCTTTTTAAGTTCCCTCCTATTAGAGGCAAACCACTGACCCCGGTATCTTTTATTAGCCATCCGCCACTCCTCTCCCTTCTTCAAGTGCGTCTCTTGTATAAAGGCAATATCCCTTCTGAGCCTATCAATCTCTTTATACATTCGTTGTCTCTTAATGGGAGAGTTGAGACCCCGCACATTCATTGTCACCAAGGGCAACTTAGCCATTCATCCATCCCCCCTCACCTCCCACATCCATCTCCACACCACACAGTGATCCAGCTCCCCCCTCCCCTCCTCTCCCTGCACCCCCTCCCCTCCTCCCCAGCCCCCCTTCCCCTTCTGCAAAGCATAACCTTTGCCCATCGAGGCATGACACCCAGAGCAAGCGCCTTCATTCTTCCTCAGTAAAAAGCAATTCTATCAACGTTAACTCCCCCCTCCCCTTCCCTCAGAACAATTCACACTCCAACCCCCAATATCCATCATCCAGGCATAGCAATAACAAGGGAGAAAAAGAACCCCCTAGACCCATAACACAATGTTCATCCTGTTCCCTCCGTCCGGGTCTGCGCCTTCTGCTGCTGTCTTCGGAGCCGCCAATCTCCTTGTTGCACTCTCTTCCAGCCGCCACTCCCCTTCTGCCCGCTGACAGTCGCCCCTGCTCCTGAAGGCTCCCCTTCCGGCAAAGCCGCCCATCCAGCCTCCTGCATGGCTTTGATAGCCGCCGGCATAGTCTTAACTTGCGCAGTTACTCCCGCAATACAAAACTGCAAGCCAAAGGGGAAGAGCCATTTATATTTGATTTGGCCTTCTCTCAGTCTTGTGGTAACAGCTGCAAACTCTCGCCTCTTCCTCATTGTAATGGCTGATAAATCCACATAAATTTCAGTTTTATGGTTCTCCCATTGTAAACTGGGCTGCTTCCTTGCCGCCTCCACCACCACATTTTTCATGTCGTACTCATGAAAGCATGCCACAATATCCCTGTCCCGGCCGTCCCATTTGGGACCCAGAGCTCTATGCGCACGGTCCAACTTCCAACAGAATTCAGACTCATTCAGACCGGCATCTTTTACAATCTGCATGCAAATTTTCTCAACCAGCTCTTTACAGTCCTTTCTCTCTCCACTTTCTGGGACTCCTCTTATTCTTATGTTAGCTCTCCTTGACCTAATTTCGAGATCTTCCACCTTCGCCCAGAGCTCCTCATGCTCATTTTCATTTATCTCCATTCTGTCCTGCATATTTAATAGCGTATGCGCCTGGGTCTCCACTTTCGTTTCCACCTCTTCAAGTCTTTGCCCCACTTCCCTGATATCGCCACGCAACTCCTCCATCCACGATTGTACCTCAGTTTTGAAGTGGGCGAGATCTCCTCTCAGTGTGCAGAACCAGCCTTCCAAATCCCCTCGGAGTTCACCCAGGTCGCCTCCTTTCTCCTCCATACCCTTCTTTGCAGGGCCAACATCCTCCTCGCTCGCCATGCTCCCGGACGCCATCTTGGTTTTCCCCCCGGGACCTGCCGCGGCACTCTTGTATGCAAGCGCTTTCAGTTCTGCAGCACTCTTCCGCGAGGCCATGCCTTCCCGGTGGTCCCACCGTGTTCCCCTGCAGTGGGAACACTGTTTCAATTGGGTTGGAGTATATTTGCTTTAACGTTTCACTTTCTCAACTACGGAGCTCCGTTTCACCCAGCCGCTCAGCTCTGTGACATCATTTCCTCCCCTAGGATCTACTTTTTTGCATGTGTACATTGGGGTCATTTTATAAGTGTCTACTTGAACGAATGAAACACTGCTCCACAAACTCAAGTGACTTATTAAATTACCTTCATAATGGGAAACAATATTTAGTACATCTGGCCCACCATGTTGTGTCTGCCTAATGTAGGAGTAGCTTTTTCGTAATCAGCTGGTGTGCCCGTCTCCCTGCACGATGCACTGCACACCTACGCTTTTGTGAATCACTTAACAAGGAGAGGATACCTAGTGCTACATACGGAAATGTGCAGATATATTTATTTATTTATTTATTTATTTACAGTCTCTTATATACCGCACTATTCAGCATCAGCGCGGTTCACATGGAACAAATGCTCATTACAGTTAACATGTATGAGTTTACATATAACAGGGGACAGAAACTTGGCTAACAGGGGTAACTATTTACAGACTTATAGCCTTAGATTAGCCCTTTACTGGATCCTAGGCAGAGTTATCCTATGCCTGCCCCCACCACAGTGCTATTTACTCCCTCTCTTCTCTCTCTTCAAAGAACCATCATTCCCATCGCAAGTTCACTCTCAGCTGCTCTCCCCTGAAGTATAATGGGAAAACTGTAGAGGCAGGACCAGTGAATGTGCATTGGCTCAGTCCCTTTGGTCACTCACATCTTTCAAACCTAGGATCTGACCCTGTAGCTTTCCCCAGGCCACTTCAGGAGAGAGAAGCTGAGGTATATTGCCTGAGGAGGGAATGGTGCTCCCTGGAGCAGTGTTGTGGGGGAAGTGAATGAAGGAAGCTCCACACTGGGGCAGCAAGGAAGAGGCAGTGTGCAAGCAAGGATGTGTAGCAGGAGGTTGGGGGACCTGGAAAGGGATTAGAGGGGAGAGAGAGAGATGGAAGTGCCTGCTTCTGGGGAGGAAAGTGGTTAGCAGATTACTGGCTGTTTTGGTTTTTCTAGACTTATTCATAGTAACATAGTATACGACGACAGATAAAGACCAGTATGGTCCATTTAGTCTATTCATGGCGTTTGACATCCTCGGTCATAGATTCTGCTTTGATGGCTTGAAGTTGGTTAAGGGCGTTGCTTTCAGTTTACTGAAGTTGCTACTGTTTGGTAGAACCTGCCCTGTTCTCTGGGGTGGGAAAAACGTGATACCTGGGCCTCAAACTGCAGTGTGACCTAGAGCTCAGTCTGGTTGCCGGACCTTTTCAATTTAAGTGGCACTTTAGAAAGGAAGTCCAGGTGCAATCTGGGATGTCCAGAGCAAAACATCTGTAAAAAACCTGTGGATGTTTACATTTTGGCCTGATTTTAGAAACTTGGACATCCCCAAATGATGGCCCCAGAAACGTTCAGCTGATTATGGCAGGTGATAATGATCAGTCAGCAGCAATGGCCAAACTAAACTAGTGTCCGGTTAGATTGCTATAAACTTAAACGGAATCTTTTTAGATCAGAGGCAATATGGTTTAGCACAGTGTTTCTTAAACTGATCCTGGTTTATTTCTTAGTCAGTCTGGCTTTCAGATATGCACAATGAAAATGCATGAGATCGATTTGCATGTCCCACCTCCATTGTATGCAAATCTGTTTCATGCATATTCATTGTGTATGTCCTAAAAAACAGACTGTCTGGGGGTAAAGCAGGACCAAATTGAGAAATACTGGTTTAGCAGAAAAGAGAAAGAACTTTATTTCTAATTGTTTATATTTCATCTCTCCATCAAAATATGAGATGAAAAATATACTGCAATTAAAATATAAAAGTATGGCGTACACAGAATCAATCATAACAATCAATAAAAAGAAACGGCATGTTACAGTGAGACCACATCTGAAAGAAGGAAGAAAAAATACAGAAATATTTGGACTAAACAACTTTATGAACTTGCAAGTTGGCAAAGGCGTGGTTGTGGCAGCAAATGTTGAAGGGAAATGATGATTGGTGTAGCGAATATAGTGGAGTCATCACAGACTGCTAACTATGTTTGTCATCTATTAGATTATGCGCTGGGCAATTATAAATATGAAATTTTTTATTGTTCAATGATGTGCTATTTTATTATAGGAAGTGTAGGTAGGTGAATGTAGATAACGATTCTATTAAATTATAGGGATTATTTTAGAAGTTCTATTCATGCTTTGGATGTCTGAAAATGGATATGCAGATATTTAATTAATTTATTTATTTAACTGTATTTATATCCCGCTTTTCACCGGGTCAAAGCGGCGTTACATGTAAGGGTGGGGAAATCAAGTAGAAGGGTGGGGGCCATCACCAGGTTGGCAACATTGATGATTCTAACATAAGACAGATTTTAGACATGGACAGTACAGTGTAGTTGTCACTCAGAGGGTCATGGTGAGTTCAGGGGTTGTTGCATTTTTTGGTGGAGGTTGTCTTGAAATATTCTTGGAATAGGATGGTTTTCAGCTGTTTTCTGAATCACAGAGATGTCTCTGGAGCAATTTTTCAAAATAGTTATGCAGACATCTCTGGAGCAGAAACATTTATCTAGGATGGGGGTATGACGATGGCGTGTCCGGGGTGTTCTGAAGACCTTAGACGTGCATGCCTGATTTCAGCCTCATCATGCTCATATTACCCCTATTCGCAAGTCACTTCATTGGCTCCCTATCTGTTTCCACATCCAGTTCAAACTTCTTCTGCTGACCTATAAGTGCATTCATTCTGCAGCTCCTCACTACCTTTCCTCTTTTATCTCTCCCTACACTCCTTCTCAGGAACTCCACTCTTCTCCAGGAACAAGCAGGAAGTCAGCCCTCACATATGGGTGACATTGGTGCCGATGAAGCCCTCGAGGAAGCATATCCTCAGCTTTCAAAGAAAGCTTTTGGGAGATGCCACCTCGCATGCGTGATCCCCTTCTCGCCCATGTGTGCCATCTTGCTTAGTCTTCTTATTTCTGTGGAGTCCTTCAGATGTCTGTCTGCTTTGACCCAGAAAAAGTTGTTTTTTTTCAAGCTGAGTTTTACACTCTTCCCCAATAGTGCACCGATACTCTTCCCACCACCCGATCAGCTCCTGAGCTCATGAGCCATCCTTCTCTCAAATCCTCTATGGACTATTCTGAGTGGGAGACAGAGGACGAAGAGTCACCGGACACCCATCACCACCATGACATCCCCTCAAACTCCCCTCATTCGGAGCCCCGGTGCCAGTCCCCACCCAAGAACATGGCATTCCTCAACTTTGTCAGGGACATGTCCAAGGTGCTAGCATTCCTGACAGAATCAGAGGAGGACCCTTGGGCAGAGGAGCTCGAAATCCTCCAATACGAAGCCCTTCTGAGGGAATCACTTACAGTGTCCATTCCGCCCATCCTGGAATGGTTAATGCTCCATATGCGGGAGATGCTTGCCTCAGTGCCGGTGGTGAACAAGCAACTCAACTTGATGTATCGAGTCCGCTGGAGTCCAGTCTTCCAGAAGTCACAGCTGCCACACAACTCCATGGTGGTGGAGTTGGCCATGTGTCGCCTGAAGAGCCAGAAGATGCACTCCTTGGTGCCCCCTGGCAGGGAGGCATGCATCCTGGATGCCCTCGGCAGAAAGTGCTACCAGGGTTTGATGCTCATTGGCCAGATCCAGGCATACCAGCTGTACATGGGCATATACCTGAGAAATATGGTGATGGAACTCTCCAGGTTCTCAGCTGGTCTTTCCGAGGAACCCCTGCAGTGGTTCAAGAATCTGGCCCAGGCCATCTGTGAGTGCTCCAAGATTGTCTTGGGCAACCTATGATGGCTTCGAGTTGGCGGTTTGAGTAGCGGTGGCGGGCATCGGTGCCTGACGCCAGGCTTGGCTACAGTCACCCGACCTTGAGCAGTGGGTTCAGGACAAGTTGGTCAATGTCTCATGCCAAGGAGAGAACCTCTTTGGCAAACCCATGACCAACAAGGCTGCCAAGCTGGAGTCTGAGGTCATGACGAGGACCAGGCTCTCTAAGAAAAGTGCTGCCCCTCCCCAATGGAAGGGCTCAGGTAAAAAGTCCTTCTACCTGAGGAAAGGAGCTGCTTACAGAAACTACCCACCTTTTCAGGCTTCTCTGGTGCCCCAGCAAGGGCAGCAGGCCAAGGGACATGGGCAAGGCCCTCTTAAGCAGAAGGCTCCAAAGCCCAGGCATCAGCCCCGGCCCAGCTAGGGTGGAGCTTTAGACTCCTTGTGCATAGCCTCTCCACCCTAGGGAGGTCAGCAGCCCACAGGGGGACGTCTCACTTCTTATGCCCAGAGGTGGCCAGCTATCACCACCAATACCTGG